>JAHFWI010000045.1:1213759-2427519 GCA_028554975.1 Himalopsyche kuldschensis
TCTTTTAAGACAAATACTATTTTATCTAAAATATTATGAAAAAGCTATAATTTTTAATGAGTTATGATAGTTTGTTTATATTATGAAGTATATATTTTATAGATATATTTGTAATATTGTTCCAAATTCGAACAAAACGGAAAATTTGACAAAGAAATATTGTAATCATAAAAATGTGAAATAGTCTCATGGGCGGAACCAAAGATATTGTGTGCTTGTTGTATTATAAATATAAAATTATGTAAAGCTTTTCAAAAAAAAAAATGAGGTCACGCATTGCGAAAAGCATATCAAGGTTGTTGTATTTTCCTGTACTAACAGTACCCATTTGCGTGTTCCACTTTTATTATTTTATGGCATTGAATAAGTAAAATCACATTTCCACGCGAAAAGCGGCAAAGAATTGAAGAAAGCTCGAGTAAGGGAAAAAACAATAAAACAATTTATTCATACTTCAAACATTAGTGAGCCATTTCGAACTTATAAGTTTTAATGCGGCATGAATTTTGAATTTTATTTGATGGATGAAATAAATTTATAAAGTAACGATGGATTGTGATTTTTTTATTGTTGATAAGAATAGTAAATTTTAGATTGCAAAAATTGATTTACCAAGAAACTTAACCTTTAAAGGAGTGAGCAAATTTATACTGAATTTACATAAGTCAACATAATCTTGCTTTATTATTAATTACACTTTGCGATAGTAAGTTCGAAGATGCCTCTGAAAGAGGCGAATCACATGCCACAATTAGTTAACACAATACGTGGATTAATCAAAGTTATTTTTAATTTTATATTGAATTTAATTCATTCTACTGTTTGAACCAAAAGTGCGTCCATAGTCCATTCTCCTTCAAAGGTTTAGATTAAAAGAAACTCATTTTTTTACGACATACAATAATGTAGACTCTTAACAATGCAAATAATTTATTTATGACATTGAAAACACAAACATATTTTGTTTTATCTTTTTGCTTAATTGTGTAAAAGAAGAAGTTTAATTTACTACTCAGTCCATTCTTGGCTCCTTAATTTTATCCTAAATGTTTGTTAATAAGGTTATTTAGAAACTTCTGTAAAAATGCTTCATTAAGGGTCTGAAAGCTTTTTATCTGAAGACGGCTAAAATATATTTTCAGAGATTAATTTATTTTAGTAACTGAACATTTATATACTTTTCATACATAGCTCTATCTGGTTAAATTGATTTGTTAGTAAAAACTTGTTTGAATTACCGATCATTAATAAAATTTATTATTGACTGAATATATACAGCTATGTATGTTAAGCGACAGTGATATAAAGGTAAAACCCTTTACATTATTCTTTAGATACATTTCTTGAAGTTTTAGTTAAAAAGCCCTAAAGTTATATAAATTAATACAATGTGACCTCAATTGTCAAATATATCAATTACTTACGATACCAATGTACGGAAGAGTGTGAGAATTTACCAAAGAAGTTTGCGGTAAATTTTAATCCAAAATCCGGCGAAACTTTGCCGATAAAATGAGATTATCGAGATTAAGACGGCTTACATTGGCAGAAAATTTGAAGGAACAAATTCACGTCGGGCTTATCAGATGTTGATATAATTATAATATAGAATTTATTTTATTCGATGAGATTTATAGACGTACATTTTTTTTAACACTAAATGTTTATTAATATTTTTAGTACCTACTATTTTTAGTAAATATCTCTTCGTGTTGGGAGCAGAGCTACCAAACCTTAATCGGTTAGGTTGTTTCTCAAAAAATAGACTGGCAAGTGACGCCACATACCTCGGTCTACTGCATTGGTCAAAGCATCAAAAGGAATGCAATGTCGCACTTTCAAGTGACGTACATTTAGTGTTGTTTTTGACTGGTGCAAGGAAAATAAGATCGAGGGAAACGTTTTACTGTCATCATCTCTGTAACTGTATTTAAGCTAGAATAATTTTCACTTAAACAAAGAAAAGATGATTCATTGTTCATCTATTACGTAGTTAGAGGTCTTCAAACGTTACTAAATTATCTCTTTTTCTGGTAAAATGCTTGGTTTTACATGAAAATACAATTTACTGTCGATATAACCAAATAGTAATTATATGAAAAATGAGATTGACTTAGAAGCTGACACCTAAACAAATATAGTGATATAATATTATCAATGGTTGGAAATTATTTATGTATTTGACTGATAGATTAGTGTTTTTCGAACTGAAAGGCATTTGAAAGAGTTAAAAGCATTTTGTTTTAATTAAACAAATTGGGGGAAACGCAGAATATTGTACAACCTAAGAAAAAATATGTTATTATTTACTTCCCAAATATTTTATGTTCGTAGTAGAAAAAATGAGAGCGAGAAATAATTTAAATATAATATAACCGCATTACTTGGCTTAGCAAACTAAGCTGAGACGTTGATAAGAAAGATATGATTAGATTAGAAAGCGCCACCAAGAAACTTTTGATCTTCGAACGGATTTATCTGAAAACTTTTTAGGAATGAAAATTTTATTTGAATTTTAGAGAGAATAAAATACTGCTTATTTTATTATCAAAAATTGAAAACATTTACTAGAATTAATACTTTTTAATCCACCTGGAGAATATGGATTTCTGAAGATGAGATATTGTTGAACAAGAACTGATTGTTGGTCAGAAAGAAGATTTTTTAAATTAGTGGTAAGACCGTTCTATTTACGGAAAATTTTGATAATAATTTGAAAAAATTATATCTTTTTATTTACCTCCAATTTCTAGGAAGATTTCCTACAAATGAATTAATATATTTTTTTAAATAGCAATTAAGTCATGTTTGATAGGAAAGATAGTCGTTCAAAAAAAAGGTTTCTCAAACTCATGGACCATAGGCCCCAGGGGGACCGAAAACTTTCTTGTTCACGAAACGTATTAGTGGTCACTTAAGTAAAATTTCGATTATTTATTTATATTTTAAAGAATAAGATTGACAAAGATAGTTTATATTTTGTTTTTGATTAAATATAAAAGTAAATAGAATAAGATTATGGTAATAAATCGTTTAAGCAATACAAGTATCGATTGATTATATTGCCACTTACTTGGTAGACCTCCATTATAACACG
Organism: Himalopsyche kuldschensis; assembly: GCA_028554975.1. Lineage (NCBI taxonomy): Eukaryota > Metazoa > Arthropoda > Insecta > Trichoptera > Rhyacophilidae > Himalopsyche > Himalopsyche kuldschensis. Next base: position 1,216,857 of record JAHFWI010000045.1, read on the forward strand.
GTGAAAAAATAGTATTGCACTCTAGTTTTACAATAATATATAATATATAGTTGATAGCTCTTCCAGCTTACGTCCTTGTCAGAACTATTGGTCTTCGACTGAAAGCGCTTGATAGAATTTCAATATCAAACCTGAATCGTTTGATTTTGTGATTTTCCTTACGTGTTGTCACCAAAGACTAGGGTTTCACCTTTTGACATCTTCAGCGTCAGTCCAAGAGTTCATACGTGCACTTTGACGCATGGAAACGTACGCAATTCAATTCAAAAATAATTCGGATAGAAAAAGTTGCTCTGTTCTATTTTTTAAATTTTGTAGGTTGGTATGAAAAAGTTTCGGAAATACTCGTTTAAATGGCTGGCTGCGACTAACTGGTTTACCCGGCCCAGTGGTGTGATTGTGCCATGCTATCGCAATCAAATTGTCGAAGAGATGCTCTCGAGCGATGCACGTGTCAGGCGCCATCGTCACGTCGCGTCGTCGGCGGCAGTGTGTTAAAATCAGTCACTTCTGACGGCCGAGATAGATTGCGTCGCGAGACGTCAAAACTATGCTCCACCAGACGTTAATTTTAAACTTCAACAGGAAGAGTGACAGATTAAAGCAGCGCGTTGTCCCTAGACACCTTTGTCTTGTTAACCATGATGGAGAATGATGTATTTGCCTATAAAATTGTCGTACAGAGATAGCGCCGCTGTGTAATACAACACAACGAATTATATAACTTTGTTCCAATTCGGACAAATTCAAATTTTAAACTTTTCCCCCGGAATTTGTATTGAGAAGGCAAACCAATTTATTAAACTCTATTTATCACTTTTAAAGTGTTCACTGCCACTTCTTGGTGGAAAGGCATTATGAAAATAAATAATACACATTGTATGTAGTACTTTATACCAGTTATTACCAAACTTTTAATACCTGCGGACTGGTAAAAAAAGGGAAAAAAATCGTGGACCACTAATACTGAAAAAAATTGTTTTATTTTGTATTATTGACTGAAGGTGCTTGATGGAATTTTGTACTCTTCCATGAATTTTGCCGTCAACGACCCGGGTTTCACCTTTAGGTATCTTCAGGCATTTCAAGCACACGTACACAGTACCTAGAAGTAGTACGAAAAATAGTGTGCTATTTATTTAAATATAATGCCTTTTCATCAAGAATTTACAGTTGTGATTAAACATAGTATAAACTCACATATATAGTTTTTTTATTAAATCATAACGTTGTTAAAATAAATAAAACTCATAACATTTCTAGATTTATTCTGATGCCAGCATTGTCAACCGATGAGCAAAACCGGTCCTGATCTTTATTAGATTACACGTGGTATTTAAATAATGCCTTTCGTCCAAGAAGTATCCGTTAGTGATTAATTATTTTATAGGTTCACGTACTTCATATTGCTCGCTTCGCGCTCAACTATTTCCCGTCAATGGCAGAGAACGTTTACGGTCCATTCATAAACAGACATTACGATATTACATAAATGTCCAAACAGCATTATTAACTTAGGTAGAATACACCTGGCCCCAATTAAAATGATAATGTACGAAATAACAATTTGAGAGTAACACTATTGTTATAAATTTGTTATTTGTCTCTGAAGTTGTTCGCTTACAAATAGGAATTAAGGTAAATACGTTGGTTATTGGTTGCACTTTTTAGATCATATTATTAACTTCAGTCCTTTTGTCATAGTTATAAATACATATGTTTTGTCCCAGATAATTAAACAAAATTGAAAAAGTTACACAATGGGCACACATTTTCACAAATTGACTTCATTTAAACGATGTTAAACAATGGTAAAGATCTATTACTTGCAGTACACAACTAAAATAGATTACTTTTTTTTGTTCCAAAGATAAAAAAGATATGAACTCATTCGCACTGTTAATGTTCATTATTTGGCAGCAATTATCCTCTTTTTTCAAATAGTGCTACTCATCGTTAGGTCTGGTAAGCTTTATATACTGAAATGTTAATTTTTTTTAGATTCTTTATATGTATTTGGCAGAACAGTGGATCCTTAAAAAAAAAATTAAACTCCGACTCCGACTCCCGAATCTCGTAACGTTTTTTTCCTACCTCCACTATTTATGTGTATTTATTTATTATATATTAACCAACCAATCCGGCCACTAGTTTAATTTGATAAATTATATGAAAAAATTAAAAACTTTTCCGACTCCGAGTACGACTCCGGCCAAAACCCCGCGACGACTCCGATTCCGACTACAGCCAAAAAACTCTAACTCCACGACTCCGACTACGACTCCACAGCCATGGTATTTGGTTCACTTACGAAAGTTCATATATCACTTTTAAGGTGTTCATTTTAAATGTACTTATTTTTGGGCTTTTACTTTGTTAATGATAAGTCATATTTAATTGATTTATTATGTATTAGTTTGCATTGCTAAGAGGTCTTCAACCTTTTATTTTTAGTCTATTTTTCATGTTATTTGCTTAGTTTTTCTACCAATTGTTTGTCATACCTTACTTATCTTTTGTATACATATCACTGTTGTATTGTATTTCTTATCAGTTGACAATGCTCGCCATGAGCGAAACCGGTCCTGATCAAATAAATTTTATGTGGAAAAAGTACTAAAAATGTATTATTATTTTTATTGAAAGTTCATATAGTTGATTTATAATAAGACTACGTAATCTTTGGTTTTGCATAGCTCATTTATACAAAAAAAATATACTAGTTACATTTTCATAATTTGATTTTTAAATATAATTTGAAAAAACTTTTTAAAAATTTATTCGTGTCGAACGTGTGGTACAGAAAATACTTTGATTAGTCTTGAAACTGTCTACGACAGTCTGCCTATGTTCAAATTCTTCAGCAGACTCATTCATGAATCGACAGATGAATGTATACTAGACTCAAATTATCATGCATGTAGGTGGTGAGCTTATTTTTCACCTCCTACTTCCGGTTCAATTAAAAAAACGTGGCGTAGACCCCTACGCCGATTAGCTATTTTATATTCTCAACATGTTGAACACCCAACTTGAGCAAATATGTGACATACTTAATGTGACCATTTATTTTTGTCCTCAAAACGGGACATCTAACAATTTTTACGTAATAGTATGTATATTCAAGTATTTTGTATTTTTTCATAGTTTTTATGTATTAATAAAAAGAAAAGGAATGTTGATAAATAAAACAACATGAATAAATACTATAAATATGAAAAAAATTATGTTGTTTTATATTTTTCTGATGAACAAATTTTCTTAAGTATAACTGGGTTTGCTTTTAAATAAGAATGGAATTCATGGCAGGATTTTTTAAATTATTTTAACTAGCAACATCGCTTTAAGTACCCCGACTTGTAATTGTGTTTTTTCTGTCGTCCACATCTTATTCATCTGTGAAAAGACTCTTTCTACGGGTGCATTTGTTCCGGGCAAGCATAAAATGTATTCAATGATTACTCTAAAGTTTTTATGGTTCAAATTATTATTATGAAAGTGTTGGAACAATTCAAACCAACGATTTTCGATGGCACTTTTTTTTTTAAATTGTTACCGGGTGTTGCTCTCTTTTTGAAAACGGGACATTTCGACGCCCCGAAGGTGTACTTGGGGACAACGGGACAGGCTACATAAAAACGGCACGTATGGTCACTTTAGACATACTGCACTAATTATTTTGAAATTTAAAATCATGAGAGGTTTTACGAGTCACTTAAGTAAGATTTGAAGTGAAATAATTTCACCAACACCCATGTTAAAGACCAATCTAAATTTGACATATTTCGATACTTTGCTCGCTTATATAAGTATCATTGTCATTCACTTTCGATTGAGATAGAATAATAATGATTAAAAAAGAATAATTATAAAAAAAAATTGTACTTATTCCACATTCAATTTATTACATCAGGTCCAGTTTCGCTCATATCGAGCATTATTAAATGATGCTAATGCTTCATATGAGCGAAACCAGTCCTGATCTAATAAACTCAATGTGGAATAAGTACTAAAAATGTTTTATTATTTTTATTACAGTGCCATTTTAGCAGAAGTATTGACAGGGAACACCTTAAAAACAGAATAATAATTTTGAAGTTTTAATTCACAATATTACTGAAAATCATCACCAAAGTTTGCCAGCAGACAAACGGCTGCAAAATTTTGGCACATTGTGTGGATATATTACTCACATTAAAGCACACCATGGGGGCATTCGGATTCAGTGAACTCAGACTACACCCCTGTCTCGCCTGTTTCTGGCAGTGCCACAACAGAACTTGCGACCGAACTGAGGTGTTGTCTGGACTGGATCGATTACTCAAAAGCGGAATGTATGCAGAGTGGGATCGAGGGAATAAAAACACAATGCAAATGATGATATCCTGAATTCTTATATATATTCACAATGCCTTTATGACTATTCTACAGTTTGAATCAATGAAAGAAATGAGAACTATCAGAAACTATAGTTTGCGTTAATTATGTAAATACGAGCCGAACCTCATATTAAATACTTGGCATTGCCGCTAGAAGAACATTCAACCTTGTATAACACGATGAAATAAACAATACAAATATAATTAAACAAGTACAAACAATAATGCAAAAAATAAAAAATGGCCGTGTTTTCAAAAGAGTTCAGTTAATGTTTAAATAAAGAAGAAGAAATGGTTTATTGAGAAATAATTTGCTAAATAGTAGTCCTGTCCTAGTCCTCGTATCTTTTCAATTCCTACTCTCTTAGAAAAAAAGAGGTTGAACAACAGAGTAACAAGGAGTTTTCGTAGAAAAAACATATGATGTGGTATACGGTATACTCCGTCAGGAGTCCATATGCTCGAAGTCGAGAGCGGGCAAAGGAAAAAATTTGATCAATACCGGTTTTACTAAATGCTCTCGATGAGTGAAACCGATTCTGGTCCAAAATAAATTTTATGTGGAATAAATAAAAAAATGTCTTCTTATTTTTTCATCTCCGACATCGGTATTTTAAGTTTATTGCCAAATACGCTCCTGTCACAGGTTAGATAATGTCTCACAGGGGTGCACTCCGGCGAGTACAGTTCATTCCTTTCTCAATTAACTAATAGCCCTCAAGTGGCCTGAAGGCAGCATTACACGGCACAATTACAACTCCCGTACATCATGTATATTCCACCTTTTCATCAGCGCAAATTACCGCATGATAACTCATCGGGAGATACGCACAGTGATACAGCCAGTGCACTGGGGTCGGATTAATGACTGCGCGACTCCACCGAAGGATTTATGAATGATAAAACTAGACACACTGGTGGCTTTAGTATTTTTTTTGTTACTGTTTCAATAATCTTGTTAAGCTTATAATCCACTGTGGCGTAAAGTCTAAGAGGGTTATATTGCTATAGTAATCCTAAGAGACTTTTATGTTTTACGATTGCAACATTAAAACTCGTCATGTGAAATCACCATTACTTACAAACAGTCAAGTTTTATTTGCGAAAAAAAATCCGAAATCATCAGCATATCGGATTTATATTAAAATCCTTGGGGATGTTTCATGTTATATATACAGGGCTTTTTTATATAAAGAAAAGGTGCCAGAACTCACTTCATGTCAAGCTTTTTGCATTTTTTTAAAAAAATTATTGTAGACATGCTATATGTATCTATAGTTAAAGAATAATCAAATACCAATTCTTCGTTCAATCATATTGAATAAAAAATAAAGAAAAATAAAATAATGGCATCAAATTTATGTAAAAGTAAGTAAATAAAATGTTCCGCACATTGTCAATCGCTAGGCACGTGCATTCAATCACAAACGTTAGACGTTACTGGCCGTTATCAGTTGAGCATGAGTGACCAATGAGAACGGTGACAAGTCAAAATTTCTCTCAGGAGAGCGCCAATTTCGAAACCATCCGCATCTCATCCAGTTCATTACAGTACGAAATTTCATCATTCTGACAAATTATATAAATATAGATTGTAATTACATAAGCGCACACATTTTTACCCAGAAAAAAGGTGCCGGAACGCCGTTTCACCGCGTTAAATGGAAAAAAAGTCCTGTATATATATGTATTATGTAACCGTCACTTCGATTTTTGGTGGTATCTTTTGTTATGTTAGATAATTTTCAAGGATATTTGATAAGTGGATAGTTTACTGCTCGATCTTTTGATAAAAAGGACGCAGCAGTTTATATATTGATTGCATAAAAATTATATATTGTGTTGAATTATTTTGAAATGCTCACGATTAAAAACGAAATCGCAAAACAGTTTTCGCCTCTTCAATATTGTTAAAAGTAAAACAAATGAAGGCCCTCGTTGATATTCTTATACGAATCAACCTCCAGACAGTGATCACCAAGTCCAGTTTCAAAGCTGTCCGTTCCAAGCTAACCTGTGTTTACCAATAACATAAATAGATACGATCGTTTGAGTTAATGTCCCGTGACTCCGTTGAGAGCAATACCGGGCAGCTAGATGATAGTTAAAACATTAGATTTTGTGAGGATGCAAATCAAGTAACATGGCATATATAAAATAAATATATTGCAATATTCTGTTAGAAGTTAAGCCTGTTTTGTTATCAGAGTTACATACTTTGCAAAAACTTTAGACTAAAGTCCCCACCGAGCTTAATCGGGAAGACCAAATGAATATCACACCAATAATCTTATCATAATTGGAAAAAATATATAAAACCAATGCTCTTATTACTACATCTAAGTAAACTTGAAATTTTTGGTGATATCTGTGTTGGATACTATTTGAAAGCTTTTACATGGGAAAGAGAAATATGTTTTTCTATTAATTAATAACGTATCCACAAAGTTAAATGTTTTGATAAATTATCTCAGTTAAATTATATTGAAACTTTTTTAACGAAACAAAATTTTATTTAACTAAATTTATCGTTTACACATAAATATAAATACGATTGTCAGTTGTGTGTGCGCTTATTAATCTACCCCAAACATTTATTTTGAATTATTTCTGTACATTATGAATTCATAATCTGTGGGATTAAATTATGAACGAGCTTTTCAATTCAAAATGGCAGGATAATAATTTTGAAAACCGTAAACAATTGAATTTGAGAATACTGCGAATTTGCTGAAAAATATTAAAGCGCTTTATGTATTCTATTATATATATTTATGTAATTTTATACAAAACTACTACATAATAAAGTCTCTTTATCTGTACATTTTTGTGGAACGGCATTATATTCAAATGAATAAAACAAAATTATTTTGTACTATTTCCACAAGTATTTTGTAAAGAGCGGTTACACTCACTGCCTGCATTTTTCACAGATAAGCTAAAATTGTGTTTTATTTATTAAACAAAAATACACTTAATAATTTATTTTCAGCAAACAAAGAATTATGCTGAACGTTATAATAGTATAGTTTAAGCCACGATTTCTGATAGTTTTGTGACAGAAATCTTCTGAAATTTGAACGAAACTCTTGGGATATTTTATGGAAAAAAATGATAATTCGTAGAGAATGGTTATGAAAAGTGTATGAAAACAAAAATGAATCAAATATTTAAAACAAAAATAAGTCTTATAATTTTTAGGTGTAACCATGTTTGCATCAGCTGCATTCGCAAAGAATGGTTATAAATAAATCAGTCGCAAAATCTTTCTTTTGAGATAAAGTAAATAAAGGAAGAAAGAATTCGTAGAGGGCTTTAAGTTGCTACGCCGTAGTAGTAGTAGTTCCAATTGTTTTAAGAAGTGTGTATAGCAAAGGAACGAATGAAAAGATGAGACACGTAGATTCACCGTTATATATTTACGTATAGATTGGAAAATAACACTCATTCGAAACTTTTGTTTCCTGGGTCGAAAATCGAATGTTGAGAGTTTTCAACGATTAAGCTTTCATTTATTCAATAGTTATTCATGAACGAATAATTGAATAGGTTTTTAATTATTGTGGATGGCTCGTTAAGTGTATTGAATGATTAAGACCGGTTATCATAACGATTAGTTTTCGACCTAACAATACTTTTTTATCAATAAAATATGGTTGCCTGATTTTTAAGGCCATGAATAATGTATTTTTATTGTCAAAAGAAAACCAATTAAAGTATAGTTTTTTAGTGAATTCAATCTATGCAGCCTAACAATTCTTCATAAAAATGTATATTTTTAATACTGTTATGACATGTTCATACAAATTTGAATCGTTCGAATTTTGAAATTTTCCATGAGTTTTGTTGCTCACGACCCGGGTTTTGCCTTTTGGAATCTTCAGGCATTTCAAGTGCGCCATAAGTTCAAGTTCATTCGTGAGTTAAAATTCCATCAAGCACCTTCAGTCGAAACTCTAAATTATTTATTCATACTTTATTATTTGAACAAAGCTTAAAATTATTATTTTAAATAATTCTAATGTGAAAGTTTTTAAATCTGGTTATAATATTGTAATCTAAAAATAATTGATTTTTCACATCTTTCAAAGAAAATATTAAACAACCAAATGTTCGAATAGAAACAGAAAATCACAGAATTTTTTACATCAAAGCTTTTTGATAGGCAGGTAATGATAATTAAATAAATTATTCGTATTTTATGTAATTAGGCTTAAAGAAAACAAATTTTGATTTTACTAACAAACTTTTTACTATAAAATTTTTCGTCGATACAATTATTGAATTGACATTTTAAATTATTCTCTTAGTTTTTTGATTCAATATGTTCTAATCTAAAATTATTTATGCGTATCAGAAGTTAAATTGTATAAATCGGACGTTACTACCGTATTTCAGAAAGCTGGTAGCCCTGTACCATTAATCTGGTTAAATGTTTACCTTGCCAAGTAGTAACATAAATGTTAATGTACGCTTTCCATTCATTGAATGGAATATCAATGATTTAGAGAGGCCATTGCTTCCGGTTGGACGTTGAACACTAAACACCTATTATTTCAGAAACCTTGCAATTGTTCTAGACCACTGATATAAAGGGTCAACATTTAAATGCAGCTATGTTGCAAATTGTATTTTATGGAATTAAATTGACAGCTTAAAAATGCTGTTGAAATTTTCCAATAGTTTTGAATATCAAAATGTATTTTAGAATATTTTATGAAATAAAATGTAACAACCAAATGGAAAAATCGTTAGAAATTAATTAATAGTTAGAAAATGCATGGCACTACAGTTGACGACAATGCCTTAGCATTTAACATACATATTTATATATGTATATATATATACATTAAATAAATCACAAATTATTAGTATATTTCTTTTGCCATGTGAAGAAAGATTAAAACGTTGAAAGAAAAAAAAAATAACAGAAAGAAGAGAGAGAAAAATTACATTGGAAATTGGCAAAGAAGTCAACCGAGTTCCGACAAAATCAACTAAAGGTATATGATACATAAAATAGTACTTGTCTGAACTCACTCACGTCAATGTGAAATTTGTCAACATATTTCACCGTCACGAAATACTGTTCTTAAAGTTCGTTAAAGTTAATAATGAATAAAAGACCTCGATCGCTAAGTGCAAAGCTAACTTACACAAATCGTTCGTCCGCATAAGATCTTTATCTTGTTAAAATATTACGTCCAAATTAAGTATTTCAGAAAAGTCCTTCAAATACATAATATGTCCGTTTTACCAATATTTATTATGCGTTTCATGGAAGTACGTCCATTAATCCAACAACCAAGCAGCAGTCTCAAAGTGTCTCACTTTAATTATTATAATTAAAAGGTCGAATACATTCTCAATGAACTGCCACAAAACACCTGAATTATCACAAAACCTTAAATATTTAAATTAGGTTTTCTCAAAATATGAAAAACAGGACGTACAATATTTTTGCACTTTGACGTATACCAAAACAAATAGTAATAAAAAATAGAAGAGCTAGAGTGCTGTCTAAATAACATGCTGCTCTGGAAGCCTCTGGATTGCACCATAAAGTGCTACAAAACGATTGAAAATATGTTAACGTTTCAAGCGTGTGGCAGTTTGCCCGACCAGACTAGAAGATAAACACGTATAAGTAAAACATCAAGTAAATTTACAGACATTATTTATATTTTAACCGTGTGTTTACATCAGCAAAAGATTGATGTAAAAGATGATCGCTTATTATTTAATAACAGCGTTGATAATATTTTTCACATATCTGTAACAACATATACAAACTTAATAAAAATAATAATACATTTTTAGTACTTTTTCCACATAAAATTTATTTGATCAGGACCGGTTTCGCTCATAGCGAGCATTGTCAACTAAATTTGTATTATTATTTTTATTATAAAGCCTTTCCACCAAGTATTGACAGTGAACACCCTAAAAGTGATATACAAACTTATTTAGTTAACTTAATTTTCAATTTTGCAGCTTAGCTTTCGCCTTCAAAAAAGATTAAAGTATTTAATTACTAGTATTGCTACCCGGCCTCGCTCGGACTATGCGACCAATAATTATTTAATGTTATATCATTCGACATAATTATATCACAAAATCTAATATCCAAAATAGAGTTAAAATAAAATCACAAACTTTATTTAATTTTATGACAGCCCCTTCTCGCCCATTAAAATGTCTAAATTCAAGGAAAAAAATCTAAATTGCTGCCAAAAAAAATGACAAATAATACCTTCACGTAAATAATAAACATTATTATTAATAATAAAAGCCGGGAAAAAGTTGGTAGAAGACTAATTTATTACATTTTGACTAAATGTCTTCGCCGATAAAAATTCAAACATATTTTCTTTCATATTCGTTTTTATGGCAACTTGCAACAATAATGCAAAAGGGAATTACAGACCCACATACATACATACGCCGTTTCGGTTTTATATATAAGATTACCAGCTCACGTAACTGCTTTAAAGATAAATAGGAAAATAGGCAACTTAAAAAGCTATTCAATTATTTACTCTATTTCATAATTTAAATATAAAAAAGCCACTTACAATATATCATTAAATATATTTTGCAGACATCAGCGGTCAGTAAAATTCGTTATCTTTTTTGAATAAAATATTCCTTTCTAGTGAGGACTTACACATATATGTATGTAATTTTTGAATCACTCGCTAGACACCACTTTTTATGACCGGGACGGAAGAGTAAAAGGGTTGTTAAAATGCCGTATGCATTTACTTGATAGGATGCAAATCATAATATAGATTGAAAAATCTATTAATAAAAGTGTCAATTCAATGAAAAAAAACTATTACATTCGACTAAGGCGGTCAAATATTATTGATGTTAAGATTTTTCAGTATGACTATCTTATATAGTTAAATAAAAGACAAAATACAGTATAGGTATGCCATGAATATAGGCGGACAAGACATTTTGTTTCTCTGAATCATGCTGTATTTTTCCTGTACTTTTATTGTCTATTTATCTAAAATAAAACGATAATTAACAACATCACTTTAAAATTGTAAGCTTTTCATTCTTGGTGGAAAAACATTATATTAAATTTTTTTAACCATAAACATATATACTTTCCAAGATATTTTGTATAGATTTGTTTTGATCATCGCGAGCATTTGCAACTGATTTAAGGTCATTAAGTATGACTAAAATAATGTGTTTTATGTCATGTTATTAAATTAGATTTATTTAAACGTAAAAGTGAGTTTTATGCCACAAGGCAACCAAAAAGTTTATTCACCAAATCAGGAACAACACGATATGACTCTAGGGCCCCATATTTTGAATATGATAGTTTGTTATATCTCGTATCCCTTCATAATGTCTTCTGATGCTGAAGCAGCGCTCTTCCGTTGAACTAACTTTAAGTTCTGATGACTTCGTTGCATAAAGTTTCCAAATACGCTGAACGTAATTCATGCTAATGGCCTTAATGTCTTCATCCGGTAGTTTTCCAACAAGCAAGCACTGATTTAAGACACTGCATTTCTCCTCATTTAATGCTTACAAAAGTTCCAATGAGGGCAATGAAAGGACAAATGTTCATTATATTAATCAAACATTTAACAATCGTAAATTTTATGATATACCCTATATATAATATAAGGGTCAAGAACTGTTTTTTTGTAGCCATATCCACACAAAACATTATACGAAAACTCTTTTTTTAAAGGAGAAAAGATATAAAGACAGGAATATCCTAAGCTTATCGCTCTTTTTTCGTAATGGGTCGCCAATTTTAGATATCACAGGCATCTATACTTTCAAACTGTTGACGGATTCAGAACATCATAACTAAAGAAAGAGACGACAATCATTCGGCTATATGTCCGGCAAAAATACTTAATAATGTCCCAACATCAATGTTTTAGAAAAGCTTTATTTTATCTGTTTTAGTATACTCAATGATATACATCAATCTCGTTCTTTACAAATAAATTTCTCTCCAATTCCGAGCACTAAATGTTTTAATTTTTTTAAACTCTCCACGGCTTGTACACGAAGAGATCGTTGTTTGCTTTCCAGCTTTTCGAATATTATTTTTTATCATTATACTTATGTACATGACCCAATCGAATATTTGTATAGTCCATACAGCTCTTTTCCAAAGTCTTACTTAGGAGCATGAATTAGTTACATATTCAGAATTTTAAGAGACTATTTGTTACTCAGTTGCTCAACCTCTCTTATCCGAAGAGATTAGGAATTGAAGGGTCACGAGGAGTTAGATAGGATTAGTGGTTGGATAAATCGCTCCCACTACGCGCCGGTTTTTTGCTATTGAAAAAGAGAGGGATTTTTAACAACACAAACATCTATTGCCTTCGAACACAATCGATGAATCAACCGAACATTTCTGCTCGTACAAGAATTCGAACCCGAGCGGTTCGTCATGGAAACCAACGACGTTGACCACCACTGCACCACGGACCGGACAGGTGCTCGTCCTTAATTTTCACAGATTACACAGATGGTATTATAGTTTCAGTAAAGAAGAACCGAATTATCGTTTTAACTTGATCAGATACGGTTCTTGGAAATAGATCTATCTAAGACTGAATACGAAAAACTTTTAATCAATATATTGAAAAACTATGTACAATAACAGCTCTAGAGATTGTGTAGGATGACCAATTATAAATTGTCTTAGAGAGTTATGGAGTTTAGTAAATACGTTAGTAAATGATTTTAATAATTAGCCCAATCCGTGATAGTAGACAAAATTACGTATCGGATTAAAGCAACGTCTGTATACATGAAATAAATCGTCAAACCCCGTCTATCTTTTCTATTAATTAATCACAGAAGCTGCTGCGTAAGCACTCAATTATTCTATAATAATTTCGCACAAATATTTAGTTATAAGAAATACTTTAAGGCTTATGTTGAAACTGTATCGTCGTAAATAGACAAACACATTTTAACGAAGGTCTATAAAGGTTAATTGAGGATCGCAGTCCGTAAACGAAAATATTTATTTCCTATGACTAATTTATTTGAATGTTTACATACATATAAGAATTCATTTACAGTATAAATGTTTTGAGAGCATGAATTAATACGATTTATGTGTGGGTCCGTTTATTTTAAACAATATCCTTTCCAAAAAAGCGAAAGACGTGAATTAAAGGGATATGTATAAATAATCAAAGTCTGATTTACTTTTTAATGTTTTATTTTATTTGATACACCCACTAACACCGATCGACACGGCTGAAGCTCTGAAATTTTCCACATAGTAATAAGAAGCATTTTTATTTTACTGAAGTACAAGTTTAACTGAACATTTTGGTTGTAATTATTTCACGTGAAAAAAGCATTTTCCTGTGCACTTTTAATTTCTTCTTGGCTTTAAAATTAGAGATTGAAAGGATTTGAAAGGAAAAAAAATTATATGGAAAATATCAGCTTGACTTTCACAAATGAAATGTTTATAAAGTACTAGTGAGTACCCGGCATGCGTTGCAATGCCACTCAAAGAAAGAAAGTGTTTGTGTTTTAATTTGGTTTATCGAAATGAAATAAACCAACAAACAAACAAAAATTAATATATAAATATATATAATATATGCATGTATATATTTATAGATGTTTACAAAACTTCATAGGCGTCCACACAACAAATCACCGGAGTTTTATCGCAATTGGATGAACGGTATAGGGACGCATGCGGGACAAAAAAACATAAATTTTGGTAAATTATGGATATACGGTCGCGGGATAGAATTTTTCTAAAGATTTATGAAAAATAAGCACATTAAATGAAATGAATGTAAGGCTTACGATTTTTTAATTTATTAAAATACTTCGCAATAAGTATGAAATCGAGTTGTTTTAATTTACAGGAGCAAAAATGCAATCACAAACTACACAAATAATAATACTATACAGATTGAGACAGTAACATAAGTTTATTATTTGTTTAAAATAAAAAGAATAATTTTATTATAGGCTAATTTTAAAAAACAAATTCTCTTTTCAAAACTCATACATACGTAGCTCAGTAATATTCTTCAGATTTAATCATTTTAATTCCACATTTTATAATAATCCACAAGAACTCAAACAGTAAAGTAAAAACATAAAATTATAAGCCAGTATGTATAAATTTTTTGAGCTTAGCTCGAGAGGATTGGGATCCTGTCCCGTGACCATATATCCATAATTTTATATTTGTAGACTATCAAAATGACAAATAAACTAAAAATGGAAAAAATAACATATTTTTAGCACTTATTCCACATTAAAGCGAAACCGGTCCTGATCCAAAAACTTTAATGATGAATGAGTAATAAAGATGTGTAATTATTTTTATTATAATGCCATTCCACCAAGTATTGACAGTGAACACCTTAAAAGTGATCAATAAACTAATACTACTATTTTAACTCTATTTTCCATCAATAACGCACAAAAAAGGCGCGAATAGTTGCAGGAAGCAGCAGATAAAAAGTTTATTTCCCGGTAGGAAATTAATAATATCATAATAGATTGGTACTTGTTACGCGCTTTTATAAGGCTATTTTGCGAGTTTTTACGTCCAAGGGATACGCAATCAGCAGAGTTAGTAGCATTTTAAATTACAAAGTTGCCCCACAATGCAAGTTTCAAAATTTGAAACGAAAGTCTGGTGAACGCCTCCCTCGGTGATTTATGTGTTTATATTTCACCGTCTGCAAACTTCCCTTATAATTCAACTTGAAGAAGTTACCGGGCCACTGGGGTGACACTAATCCGACGCGGAATAAATGGCACCGCATAAATTATCTCGGAGAATACATTTTTATTAACACATGCCGGAGTCATACTTTGAGGCTGTGATATTTGTGGAGGAACGCATTAAAGGTTTGCAAAAAATGGGGTCTAATAATTTATGTTATTTTCACATGTATTTTTTTTACAAGGTGTGCATAGAAAAACGTGTAATGTAGGTATTAATGTAAATAAATAGAACACATTTTTCTTTCTAGTTTCAAATATTTTATGATGATCTGTGCTGGTAGCTTAATGATCCATATTTTTTGGTACAGTTATTCAACATATCTGTAAATAATCTTACTCAATATTTTAAATTAATTTATCAATTGATAATGCTCTCGATGGGAAAAACCAGTCCTGGTCTATAAAATATGTGGAATTAGTGTAAAAATAATAACATGATGATTTACATTCATTCATTTACCACTATATTCTCATTGATCTGGATGCATTATTCATTTTTAGTTCTATTTTTTGTATAATCAATTTATACATCATTATGTCAATTTGTCTGATATTTTGATCGGTTAATATTTATACTTTAAAATAAGCGATAAGAAAAAGGCGGACCAACAAATCTTTACTCTCCTGCGCAAACAAGCAACTGTTTTAATGTTTTTAATAGTTTCTCAATTAATAAAGTACTTAGTGGAATTCTAATTTCAAAACTAAGTTTATTTTAAGTTTATTCGTGCACTTGAAATGCCTGAAATTGACATTTAAAAATATTTTCACTCAATTGTGATATAGCTATGCAAAAAACGTGCTTTGATTTTTATTTGCTTTGATGTAGAGTCTTCTCACAGCGAGTGACGTTAAAATATGTGTATCAATTCTACAATTATCAGTTAGGTATTAAATGAGCAAGGAATTTATTGAAACATTGAATTATATTGTTCACTGATCATGGAAGAAGTGAGAGAACTCCCCCATTATAAGCAACACGACGCTGCAGTTTCTAATCTTTAACACAAAATAGCTATAACGGCTATATATCTGTATTAAGATGAAATAAACTGACTAAAGATTTTAATGTTCTAATCTTAGAAATAGTTTTTTGTTTTTTTTAATAAAGCAATCATTGTGTTTTGTAAAGGAATCAATATCTTTATTTCGTGCTCTCTCGAAGTTATTTTACCTCCGTTTGATTGGAGATATCAAGGTATCAGGATTTGCCACTGAAATTTTGTATGTTTGTACCTGTATAGCATTGATCTATTTGAATACGTCAAACTCTTTGGTTAAAACAATAATTATTCTTGCCACATCATTGAAACCTCTTCAAGCAATTATCTGATTCCTATCATTCTATAATTATGTACACCCTATTCTAGATTAAGCTCTGATATTGGCTTACCGCACAGGAACCCCCTTTACTTCCACTTCCACTATAGAAGTTAATTCCTAAACTCGGAACGAAATGTGGAAGTAGGAAGCAGGCAAATTTTCTACGGATTTAACTGTTTTAATACTAAATTATGTTTTCGGTCGCACGCACTAAGATTTTTTGACTTTGAATACAAACACTTGGTGGTAAAATATGCTTCAAGATTTATTAAGTAGTTTTCCTGTAAGCCAAGCCAAATATATTTAAATTTATACTATATTTCTCTCAAAAGCAGAGAATATTGTGTAAAGCTCGACAATAAATAATTGTTTTGAAGTGAAAGCGCTGCTTGCAAATATTTTGTATCTCGATATGAACTATATTATTTTAAGATGAATTATACAGTTGAACGTTAAGCTTTAAACGTTTTGTCTATTAATCAATACTTTAAGCATTAAGTAACTCATTATTGTTAAGTATCTTTTACATATATTTGGAATACAGTTTTAAAAGGTATGAATGATTATGACATCACATTTAGATTGAGCAACATCGAGATATAATATACAATTTACCCTAACGTAGGCAATAATATTTAATGTAATTATTATTCACTATTGGCATATCCCTATCTTAAAAAAACATTCATGTATTGCGAAGTTAACAGACGCCAATTATACAATATTTATAGCAATATGATTGAGTGTTATATTGTACTAAATATATATTTATTGTTTGTTCGTGTAAAAGATTCAATGTTAATGACAGTGACATCGACTTATGAGTAAAATCAATGATATTATTTTCTAAATATTCATGCTATTGATAAAAGTAAGCTAGGTGCAATTCAAACCTATCATTTTTTAAGACTAAACAAATGTTGCGAAACTAAAAAATTTACTTTTTTAGGTTTTATAATTATAATAAATAGTAAGCAGCTGGTAGCCGATTCCAATGTCGTAAAGAATAAAACGGTGTGTTATAATTTAGTGAATATTTCGTTTTTTATATAAGAAATCTCCAAAAATCATATTTGCCTATAAAAACTTTGGCCAAGTTGAGTGAAAAACTTTTGATTTTCAATTATATCAAATTCAATTTAAAATACATTTATATTTTGTTCAGTGATCGTAAAATCTTCTGATACTTTACATATAATAGATGGCATATATTCTTCCGATGGATTCGACGGAAGCTTTGTGGAAGTTCATTTTAATATAAAATTTAAAATAACTTTGATTATTCCACGTATTAAATCAATATGTCGAATAATCAAAGGGCATTTATTCTTTTTAAATAAGGTATTGACAATGGTCGCCATGAGCGAAACCGGTCCTGATCAAATAAATTTTATGTGGAAAAAGTACTAAAAATTTATTATTATTTTTTTTTAATTTTTATATTTAATATAAAATTCCATCCCAACGAGCTTTACTTGCGCAAATGTATTTCTTTAGAAATTTATATTCTTTCCAATCAATAAATGATGCCATTTTGTATATATTTAAAATAATTAGCTTTTTCTTTTTACAGAAATAAACGGCACCTCAAAATCAATGTCCGACAATTATATTGACACCGAAGAAGACGTTCTGTACCAAAAAGATGCTTCTTTCTCAGCAGAGCTCGATATTGCTTTAGTCCCAGCAACAGATTCAGAAAATGCGACATCAATATCTTTTATGGATAAGAAAACGAATCAAGGATTCGCAACGACGAACTCTCCAGTGACAACCAGAAAAAGCATTGTCGACGATTACGACGAGCTAAACGAAATCGTCGATAAATATCATTACAGATCGAAGACTTTGGAAGAAAACAGTAGAGGAAGTTTTAAAACTGAAACCAATTCTGTATATTTCACGCATGATACAACCACAAAAGATAGCTTGAAACATGATAATAAAGGTACTCCACTTTATAGTAGAAACGGTAAAGAAAAGAACACAGAGATCCATGGAGTTATATTTCCCATTCAATCGACCGCAAAAAGCGCTCAGTACTTTGAGAGCTTCGCGAACGATAATGTTCTACTATCGCCGGTGGTTGAGGCGCTCAAAGAAGGGACAACTATTCAGGATCATTATCAGTATAAGCTCTTTAAGGAGATCGAAGGACTTAATAGTCTGAAAGCTGAAGGCTTGACATCGAAGGATATTGATATGATCGCCAGTGCAGCTTTGGATGGAGCTGAAAATAGAAAACCGTCTGATGATGACGACGATAAGACTTTGGTGACTACTCTTGGGCCTAGCTTAGAACAAAAAGTGAGTATTTTTTGAAATAATATATTTTAAGGTATATGCTTAATTATAAAGAATAAGAATTTTTACTTTTATCATGAATTATCGGATTTTAAATCGTAGTTTTTCTGAATAGAATATACCGATATTTTGACAAAGAAGATTTAAAGACTCACAGCTCAATTCAATAAATTCGTATGATATGAGGTAATGGGAAAGAACTATAGCACAAATAAATTGACGAGAGCACAGCTTCCGTATAAGATATAAAAAAAGCTTTTGACATTTACCTTAGTAAATAAACATTACATATAAATGTAATGTTATGTAGAATAATCTAAGAATATTTTTTTATAATAAACCTTATTCATTATTGGGCCTGTTCACCGAAACAATTATGCATTTAAATTCAATTTAAAATCCTAACGGGATTTGTTATAGATATTTTATTTTTATAACCACACAGAAATAAAAAATGAGCCTAACATTTTCTTACAGAATATTACGAAATTAATTTACAATT
The DNA here is from genome assembly GCA_028554975.1 of Himalopsyche kuldschensis. Classification (NCBI taxonomy): domain Eukaryota; kingdom Metazoa; phylum Arthropoda; class Insecta; order Trichoptera; family Rhyacophilidae; genus Himalopsyche; species Himalopsyche kuldschensis. The sequence continues at coordinate 1,236,135 of JAHFWI010000045.1, forward strand.
AACAATGCTAAAATGAGTTGACTTAAAAATATTCTAATAACTGTTTAATAGAATCACGAGTTTTTTCTTTAAGCATGCGTTAGAAAAAAAAAACTTTCATTTCTGTGGAATAAAAACATCTCTGAAATCCCGTTTTGGAACTGCCACTCTATTAAAAAACAACGTTTGTTTTAAAGGTGCCCCTAATGTCCACTCATGGGCCGAGCCACACCGAAAGTGCCCCACGGAGCGGCTGTCCCTTGAGGAGAATGGGGGCTAATTGTGACAAGGGTGAGTTTATTTTGCATTCTTTTCATATTATTTTTGCCTTCAAATATACTTATTTGTTATATATCCAAAAAACTTACTATATATTTAAAAATATTTTTACGTTGCATTTAAAAAATATTTGTATACATATTGTAAAATCTAAATTATTTTATAAGGTTTTTTGTTCACATCTACCATTCTCTTTGCGTTTTGTAAGAAATAGGTAAATATTATTTTCGCAATGTTGATCACAATATTGCGATCTCCTAAAAATTCCAATAATGGAAAAGCAAATAAATCTCAAGTCAGTTCAACCCTCTGTCGGACCGGTCGGCCACGCCAAAGTGCCTAAAATTAAAAAATTAAGAATCAAAAATACAATTCATTGTCATACTACTCTACGCAATAGTGTAGTTTCAAAAGTTTACTTAACGAAAAATTTGTACTACAAATACATATTGCATCAAGATATCTAAAAGTTAATTTGAATGTAACAGTAGATTATCTAAGCAAACAGATGGAAATAACATTCAGCGATAGGGTTCAAAAACTAGTTACGGTCTCAGGACTTAACAAGAATATTTTGGTATCACAACCAACGCGCCCTTTTCCTCTCAAAATTCCATAAAGAAATTCAAAATCTGGAAGAGTAACTTAAATATAATAAAAATAAGAGTGTTCATTAGTCATTCTATATCATATTTCCAACACTTGCTACTTCATAATATGTATGTGTCCAAGATAGAGGATGATATTAGACGAACCATATTTTGATCTATAAAGAAGTTTAAAATTTGTGTTTCTGGCTATTCGCTGGTAATATAAAGCTTCATTCTCATTGAACAAGTAATCGAAAAACCGAAAAAGCTCTATTTATTCAATTTGAAATGGTACTTATTAACAATCGTTTTGTCAAGTTCTTCGAGCTTTTTTAATTGGGACAAGATTCAAAATCGTGCCCATTTCCTCAAATTTATTATAATCTTAGTATATGTATTTCTTCTTATGAATCTTTCGTCTGAAACCCTTTAAAATTGACACTTTATTTCAAACAAACTTGGTAAAAAAACTCTATTGAATTAAATATGAAACTATCATGTACTTCTATGCTACATAGTCTGAGAAAAGGACATTATAGGTTTTGTCGTAAGAAGGACCTTTATAATATGTTTATTCTGTCATTATATTTTAGAAAGGTTCGCATTTTCACAATGGATCAAAGCCATTTTTATTGAAGACCACTTAGGTGTAATTTGTGATGGACCTTTTTGGCTTTTAACACTCAATTTCGATGGCCCAAAATATGTACTTACTGTGTAATATCATTACATTTTCTTTATCATCAAGTTGAATTTGAAATTGTAAGCGTAAAATTATCAAAAGCTAGTTTTAGATATTTTATATTGTTGATTTTTTCCAATAAACATTATAATGCTACGTAAAATTTATATTGCTGATGATATAAATGTCATGTGATATACATTTTTCTTAATCTCCATAATATTTCCAAATATAGTATAAAATTTGAATCGTTTGAATTTTGTACTTTTCCATGAGTTTTTTCGCTAACGACCCGGGTTTCGTTTCGGCATCTCCAGGCATTGACTGGCCAAGTACAGTCAGTCAAGACCAAGTCAGTTTAAGTACATCCGTGCACTTGAAATGCTTGAAGGTGATTCTAATTTTATTTTGAAATTCCATCAAGCACCTTCAGTAGAAATTATAAATTTCAGTTACTTTACTTTTAAGGTATACTAGCAATTTTTAGGTTGTTTTTTGTACTGATTCCACAATTTAAAAAAAATATAGAAGATTTAACACATACAGGCATATTTTTACTGGTTTTGCAAAAAGTAAAAAGATAATAACATATAATTTTTTAAAAACACTGAATAACAAGACAAAAAACTTATTTTCTTTCGATATCGACTTGGTAGGTTGGGTATTTTTAAAATTCACTATAAAAACAAAACTAATTTATTAGACTCCCCAAATTGGCCCAAGCCGTAATTAACTGCAAACCTTTGTGCAAAGTATTTTTTTGTCGTGTTTTTTTTAAATATCACAAAAGTTTTCCCGATACAGTAAGGGAAGTTTCACCGTGACACTCTGACGGAAAAAGTTTTAACTGAAAGCTTTTTTTCCTTCCGCAAGTCGTTAAAAGCGTAGAAAACCAGTCTGAAACCTTTATTTTGAATGGAAATATCGTCAATTTTATTTTCTTGCGATTTACAAAACTTCTTGGAAATAAAAGCTGCAATACGTTTCATTAAATTTGAAATCGAAATTCTTTTTAAAGAGAGAAAACATTAGATATTGTCTTTGAATAACATTCAATCTTTCTATATTAGATACTTGAAGTATTTAACAATATCAAATCAGACTACATACTTTTTAAAAGGGGTGAATACCACAATTTCTCTTCTTTAAATATTTTTTTTAGCTTCATACTAAGAAGTCGTTAAATAATCCTTACAAATTATGCCGCATTATGAGTCAATAAATCATGTAAGTTAAGCAATTTTTTTTCAGTTTTTTTCAAGACTATTTTCTAGGGTAAAATTGTGATAAAGCACATAAATATTGCATAATTCATAATCTTGATTAAGTGTGTTAACACACTCTCTGTTCGCGTAAACCCTGGTGTTGTCAGGTGGAACCTCCACCTATTTATGTAATTGTATGTTTATTAATAATTTTTCGATTCGGTATCAAGCCAATGTCTCAATGGCGGGATTATTGTTAAGAGTTTTTTTGTCATCATTTTTCAGTAAGAAATTGCATAGAAATATGGTTTTTCAAAACATATGCTGACTCTGCCACCCCTTATAATAAATGTGACATGATAAAGAGAGCATATTGTATCATTAATGACAAATATTTCTTTGTACTTCATTTGTTTTGTGTGAAACCTTCATGTATGTATTCGTCGATGTCGGATTTTTTTCGGGCAAGATTGAAAAATGTCGGGTTCGGGTAAGATTTTTGGAAATGAGCCTCGGGCCCGGGTCTGGCCGGGTTGGAGGTCTGCGGGTTCAGGCTGGGTGAAATTTTAAAATTTCGGCCCGTGCAGAATTCTACCTGGAACATACAGTGTATGTATACAAAAACTGACCTCTCCAACTATGTTTTTCATAGATGATTTAAGCGGTATACGATTTTGCGTTGTCATGCTGCAAAATCACTTTCGTTCGATTATCGAAGCAAACGCGATATTTTTGAAGCGTTTTGTAACTTTAAAAGCTGTAATGCATTTTTGCTGTAATTATATCGTTAGGTAAATCTGCTTATAGTGAATTACGTTTTTTCTTTAGCTCCACCCAACATAGCACTACTTTTATACTGTGAACTAACCCACTAACATCTGATTGTGGTTGCCTTTTACGGAATAAAAAAAGTACTGAATTCCTTTTTTTATATTATCCAGTATCGAAATATCTCAACAATATCTTATATCGAAGCTCGTAATTATGTGACTGTTGATGCTTTGTTAAGTTGTAAAAGCTTTTTCCCAGGAGCTTTGAATGCCAAAGTATGATGTTTAAGCTGACTTTAAGTTGCAGCTTGTCTTCCACAGTTATACGCACTTTCAACGAATCATACTTAATTAATAAAGATATAGAATGTGCATACATCCAATAAAACTTATTTGTAACAGCCAAATTTATAATATTTATTGTCTCCGGACAGTTATGTTTGAAACTATCTCTAATTCTTCTTCAAAATGAATATAATTTATTATATAGTTCTTGGCTGAAGCCTAAAAAAATATCCCTTATTTTACTCAGTAAAATTATAATGTATTTAACACAATGGAGTGAGTAATTTAGATCGAAGACTCCCTAATGCCAATTTTCTGCGAAGTAATTATACCGTCTACCACTTTTATTATAAATATAAATATGAAAACACTGTTAGGAGAAGGTCAGATAAAGAAAAATCGGTGACGTATTTTATAATCACCTTTAAGGTATTTTACTGACAATTATTGATGAAATTATATTATATTTAAATATATATGAAAGTAGTAAATATTTTATAATGTATGGAATGTCGTGGAACGCTTGTCAAGGTAACATTGCAAACTAGCTGACGTGAAGCGAGCTCGCACGGTTTCTAGGTAGTTTAATATTTTGGCTGACATGTATTGTTGTGTATTTCAAGTTAAAATAACTAATGTATTTTAGATAATATAAGGTTCTGTAAGCTGAATTATTTATATGAGTAAATGAGGTGGGAAAAACTCTCAACAAATACTGATCGCATGGTTCCATTAAATAAATACATTTCAGTCATCAATATTGTATTTTTCGAAATTGATTTAGTTATGTTAAATAAATATTCTTTTCGGTCGAGTATGTTTTTTATTTGTGCTATAAATATTTTAACTGAAAATATTTTTTGGATGGATACTATAAAATATAACGAAGAAAACGATTTTGGTATATATGCGATGTAGAGATTTTATATAAAATATTAATGTTAGTAATACATTTTATTGAGACATAAATATCATATTATAATATATATAAATACGCATATTGTAATATATGTATATAGTATAATATTAACCTTAGAAGGTAGGTACGGTAGGGACTTTTCTTATTTTCTTTTCCTGGCAGAACTTGTAACGGCTGAAGCAGAATATGAGGATTAATCGAAATCATAGAATCTATGTATACAAGCTTTAAATATCTCAAAACCTCAAAAATTATAGGAATAATATACAATATAGATTTTGGCATTTATCTATAAATAGCGTGAGCTAAACGCTCAAAAAAGTACGTCCGAGTGTCTCATTTAATGTTTTATGCCCATAGTTAACTAAAGACTAAATCGTATTCTCGTTCGAACGATGTCTGTAAAGAACACTGAAAACTAAAAAGAATCAAGCTCGAACTATTTTCGGTATAACCAATGAGCCATTAGTTATTATACGTTTTAATAAACCAATTTTTAATAAACCGGAATCAATTTGGCGAGCTTTTAATACATTAAAGCTCCATAAAGAGTTGGTATAAAGCTATATAAAAGTTTAGCGCTGCCTAACCTAATGAAAGACATCTGTTGGTTGAATATCTACCTTCCTTTCGCAGACTAAGTCTTCTCTATCGATTTTCGGCTCTTCCACACCCATCAAAGGTAAGGAAAGTGATACAGGGGCGCATTCTTACACTTTTTTGTATTCTTGAGTCTGCGTATACAAAAAAGGCTCGACACGTCTAATCAAGTTTTCTATTGGAAAAGAATGATTTTTTTGTTAATCTTATTAATTTTCACGAATGCGAAAATTATAGTGCTTTTAGCAATGGTACACCTTTTTTGAAATGCTTGTGCTGTAAAATCCATCATTTATAAGTAAATTTTTATTTTAATTCATGATGTTTTATTGCTGACATTGATTGACAGTATTCAAGTTAAATTAATAACCATTAAATGGCAAGATAAATTAAATATAATCTTATGATACCAGTCTTCAAATGGAATAGATAACTACTAAGATATAGATAGAGAAGAAAATGTAAAGATGTTAACTGTCACTTCTTGGTGGTAATGAATTATTTTAATCAAATATGTAAAACGTATCCTCTGTTTCACTTCTGCATATAATATTGTGAAGGACTACTGTTAGCCGAAATTTAATATTTCATCAATCAAAAATACTCGTGATATATAATAATATACATACATATATGCGGTAATAGTACAAAAAAAGTGTTTTATATAATAGTTTTCCATTGATAATGATGATTCAAACACTATGTTATTCTGTTTGATAAATCCAATAAAATTAAAACTAAATAAGACTTCAAAGTGGCCATAGGTGCTCAATAGATAATGAACCAATTATAACTGTTGAATCTTAATAGAGAGCAGATTTTTATTGTAAAAAACAACACCAATAAATCTATGGTGTGATTTAAACTTATTTATTATAAGCCTATTCTGGGATTTATTGGTAGGTGCTTATTATTTCTAATTCAAATTTTTTTATGCTAATTATATAATGTCGTTAAAATCCATGTCACTTGCCATAAAAAATACGTACGGTAAAATTATAACAGGTAATACAATATTTTATTTATTGCATAGTTTAATAATAATTGAGTAGTTGCAATTTGTATATAATGATGATTATGCCTATTAAATAATCATAATAATATTGTAATGTCTATATTATTAAATGTCCAGTAATTTCATAATGTTGCATGTTTTTTGAAATCCAATGAAAATAACTGTCCCACAAAAATACAGATTTATTTGTTTACCTAGATAATTATAAAGCCTGCAAATTGCGGTGATGGCATTTGCTCGTATATTATAAGCAATCTTTTATTTTCCTAATGCTTTTTATTTTGCCCTCATAGGCTGACTTGTTTTAGAGATATAATTATTTACACAGATTTCACAATTAAATACACATTGTACAACCACAATTATTATCAATGTTTCTGTGGTATTAGTTATATCCATAACTGGAAACAAAACTAGGGACAGTCGATTACCTCGTAGAATGGTCCCATTTAAGTCTTTGTACAATTGATATATCGCCAATGCACCACACATAATAGGAAACACCACAGCAGTAAACATAACCTACCCATGAAAATGGAAATTGTATTTCCAAACGAGAAAATAATAGCCCTTTGTATATGCTGTTACGCAAGTCCATATTTTTTCTGGGCGGGTAAACGAAAAATTGTTTTTATTTTCCGTACATTTGGCGGCTATTTTTCTATTGGCAATTGATATGAGTATCTTCGTCGGATTGCGGATAGCACAAGCTCGAATACCAGTCCAGATAATTTAATTTTTCAATAGAATAATTGATGTGTTGTCTAAAATTCCTTTCCACAACCTTCAGATCCTGAAAACAGAACGTAACGGAGCATTTAGCTAACCACTTGCTCAAACTCAGTCTTACTCTTTCTGTCTCTACACTCTTTGAAAAATTGAGGCCAAGCAACTAAGTAACAAGCAGCTGTCGCAGAAAAACTTTTATCGAAATAAACTTCCTTTGGAGTCTATATGCCTGCCATTATGAGCGGACACGGTTAAAAAAACCAATTGCTGTCTCAAATGTCTTTACACAACGAGTGGAATATTGATTTAAGAAGCCTGGTATAGAAATGCATATTCCTAATTGTGTTATAGAAATCGAAAAAAATAACTAACTTATTTTGTTTTCAAATATTCACCTAAGAGAAGTTTATTTATAAAAAAAATCTGAAGGCTATGAGAGTGCTTTGTGTTTTTAATATTTTTCATCTTAATGAAAAACATGTTTTAATTATGATTTGCCAAACAGGAAAAACATCTTTCGCACCTTCGAAAAATCGCAATTTATATTATGGTTTAGAAAAACTGAGTAAAAATCTAATCGAATTTTTCTCTTGATATTTTACAAGTTCAACATACGCATTTGATTGCTGGTATGATGGCATTAAGCCTGACATAGTTAATAGAGTTATCAAAAAATCTTACCGTTTTGATAGTATCATCGTTATGTTTTTTTTATGATTAACGTCTTTAAAAAAGACAATGAGTGATTGTTCTTGAAATTAATTCCGTTGTGAGACCATTTTACTCATAAAAAGTGAAGACATGGTTTTAGAAAAAGCCATCATATCCGCGTATAACAAACGACCTTAAAACTATCCTTATAAATCGATTTCACGTGTATATGCGGCATATAAAAATTCAACGACTGAGCTGAATTGCGAAAACCATAATACTTTCAGTCGAGTAAAGGTAAAAAAATGAAGACTTGATAGTAAAAAATTTGCATGCTTGAAATATTCTAAAACAATTTAGTGCTTTTGGAAGAAAAGTTTTATACAGCAAATGGTATAACTCAGTTTTAATTAAAAATGTTTTTCAAACAAGGCAACACAAAAAATGGAGATTATATCAATTGAAGAATCATATGTGTGCTTCTGGATATGGAATATTAGTAAATTTGAATCGTTTTAATTTTGTACTTCTTCATGATTTTGTCGTTAACGACCCGGAATTCAACTTCCGGTATCATCAGGCATTGAAAGTGCACGAGTGAACTTGTACTGACGCGTAGTAAATAGTTTCTGTCACTTATACATAATAATAAAAGGAAATCACTAAGTTTAATTGTAATAATCGTATTCTGGATGAATTAGTGAAACTCACGTGGAAAAGTACAAAATTAAAATGGTTCAAATTTCATATTGAAATTCCACCAAACACCTTCAGTCGTAATCTATAATTATATGTATAATAAAAGTTACATCATGTCACTGGAGTGAAACATTATAAAGATACAATTTAAATTGTTTGAAATTTATCCTATTATTTTGTTCTTATAATTTTGATGATGCCGGAAAGCGAATCTTGCGTTGTTAGTGGCAAAACGCATGGAAATTTAACATATTTATATTTGATATTGAAATTTCACCAGTCAGACGAAATTATGAATTAATAAAGATCAAATATGTTTTTTTAAATATTCACAAAAAATATTTTATTACTTACGCTGGCGTTATATTTATTTCTTGTTTTGCAAGGTAAAACCCTTAATAAAATAAAAATTAACATTGAATCAAAACGCATAAAATAAAATCAAAGGTTCTCTCAATGCCATAAAACATGTGCGCATCTGAGCTTTTTACTTATACGTCTATCGGTTGTATTATTATTTCGGGAAAGGCGATGAAAAGCTTCGTCGTAAAGGTAGTTCCATGGCCAGGTGGGAGCGTGCCAAGGCAGCGTCTGTTACCTGAATACTATTTGTAACCACAGACACACATGGCACGAGATCCTAATATCGATAGCTTTACCGCGAAAGCTAGGCATTGTTTTTTGTTGAATGGTTTTTTTAGAACGTATAACACTCGATATGATTACTTGGGTTAGCCTAGATAAATGTGGATATTAGAGGTTTACTGCTGATAAGCTTATGTGATTATTTAGTATACTATATATAAGTGTGATATACTAATGAACGAACGCCTATATTTTTTTGTAAGAAAGAAAATTACAATTATTCTCAAGTGACTCAAATGAATAAAATCATCAATCCTTCACTTTAGAATAAAGAATAGGCTTCAAAAATATACATTTATTTAATTATATAACTTCACTTAAATTGATTTTATAAAGATAAGTAGGTTAATATTTGGCTACAATTTTTGATGCTCTATTATCAAACAATATATTATTTTCAATAAACAACGGTTTAAAAGAGATTTATAGTACTTTAAACACTGAAATATCTTACTTGAATACATAACCATTATCTTTCTTTGGATATATTCAGAAACATATTAAATAAATAGTTAATTAGTTTATTGTATAATAATAAAGAAAAATAAACCATTAAACTATGGCTTATGCCGATACACCACACATTTAAAAATTTAATGAAGATTAAAAAAAACTAGCTTAGAATTGAGAAAACAGAAGAGAAAAAAATATTTACATACATTCGAATCAGAAAAGTTGCTGATTATTTCCACCCCTCATAGACATGCATTGATCAGTCAAACAGCCTTTGAAGCTTGAGACTCATATAACCGTCGTAGTGAAAAAGTTAAGGCATAAAAATGTATGGTTATGGTTTCGACCACGTAGATAAAAATTGAAAGAATGTATAAATATAAATTGACAACTCAACACCGTAAAAGAAGAAAAAAATGCTTATACATCGAAAACAATCATCGACATTTTCGACGACTCTTTTTATAATAGACGTATTAAATTTTAAGAATTTTTTCTTTTTGAAACGCTCAAAGAAATTCACAATATAAATAATAAATCAGTTTTTTTAAGAGCGGCGTGGGCGTTGTATAAAATATAAATAGCATTAAACAAAAGATTTGGTATTTTGAAAATACCTTAAAAATATATCTGTCATGATTAGTTAAACAAAATATAAATTATTTGTTCAACCGAAATAAAAGAAAAAACAACAAAATTTGAGGGCAACGAATAAAATTAGTCTGTAATATCACTCTACGTTATCTATTCCTGGAAAAAACCTTGCATAGCAATTTGAAAAAAACAATTGTCAATAAATACTATACACATCGATAACTGCCGTGAAAATAATTAAATGAAGCAAATGTATTGATTGCTTTGAAAATTACGAAATACATCAACATAGATTAAAATCTATAACATGTTTAGACTTCACAATTTGTTTCGTTACATTGTGATTATTTCTTGTGAAATTAAAGAAACAGTTTGATTATGATAATTTAATTTTGATATTTATGTCTTTCTGTGTTCACCTTTTATTTTGAAAAAAGAGAACTTAGCAACTGAAAAATCATAAGACGTGTTGTGTTGTGGTGATTTTAGACATACATTTAATGTACATACAAAGAACACCGGCTACTTACCGAAACCAATTCAATGACCATGATCATTTTTTTTATGAAAATTAAATTTTACGGATTCAATGTGTAAATTAATCTCCGTGCTCACAAACAATTAGTAAATGTCACCGCAGGGCATGTCATCTGTCACTAAGATCTCTATTGTTCTGTTTCTTTGATCTCTGGGTACTAGGATTTGTTTTGAATACTTCATTCCGTAAAAGGCGAATACTCTTTGGCTAAACTTTTGAATCTACTATAAGGATCTTACAATTATCATAGTTTCTATAAAATAATTAACATAAACAATGTTGTCATATTTATATTCAAAACTGTGATGAGCCTCACAAGATTTTTTTTCCAATAATATTAGTAAATTATGGATATATGGTCACGGGACAGAATTTTTGTGAAGATTTATGAAAAATAAGAACAGTAAATGAAATGAATGTAAGGTTTACGATTTTTTTTGAAATGTTTCGTCTTTGATTTTTAAATTTATTATACATAATAGAAGATCCTAAAGGGTACTTCGCAGTAAGTATGAAATCGAGTTGTTTTAATTTACAAGAGCAAAAATGCAACCAAAAATAACACAAATAATAAGTTTACACAGATAGAGCAGTCACATAAGTTTATTATTTGTTTAAAATAGAAAGAATAATTTTATTATAGGCTAATATTAAAAAACAAATTCTTCGTTTAGAACTCATACAATAATCAGTAATATTCTTCAGATTTAATCATTTTGATTCCACATTTTATAATAATCCACAAGAACTCAAAGAGTAAAGTCAAAACATAAAATTATAAGCCAGTATGTATAATTTTTTTGAGCTTAGCTCGAGAGGATAATAATTTCCAGGATCCATAATTTACCTAATATTGATTTAATATTAGAATGAAATCCTGAAAATCTTTCATACGTTTAAAAATGATGTTAAATCAAGTAGTAATTACAAAAATCAGTCAAGACGGTAAAAAATATTACAGATCAAATGTCATATGGACTATTTTTGGTAACACAATTTGGGAAATTGTCGTATTTTTCCGAAACCAGGTTTCACAAAGAGCCTTGCTTAACATAACGGAATGGAATGGGACGTTGATGTCAAGAGAAATTAATGAAAAAAATGGTTCAAATTATAAAAATATTAAGAATTTATACGATTTTATGTTTTCAAAATATATTTAAAAAAAAGTCGCTCTCGTTCATGATTTCTTCATATTAATTATTTTTTGAGTCTGTTCTCAGCCATCATTCATTACTTTAAGCCTTTGACTTTGAGTTTTTGGTCTTGCATTGAGCTGTCTTTGAAGTTTTTCCAAGTAATTACTCCTTGTATCTATGCACCAGCCAGCCTAACCCTTAAATGATATTTTCGTACATATGTTATAACACATATAAAGGTTTTATAAAAAATGAGTGAGGTTTTATTAAAAAAAAACTGAGGAGATTATTAAATGCAAGCAGTGTTCACAAGCTTTCATTATTTTGATGAAGAAAAAGTTAAATTTTCATATATATGGTTACTGTTTCCAATTAACAGTATTTGTTACTTGATGTTAAACGAATTTCGTCTTTGAATCTTTTCGGGAAAGAATATAATTTATTGATTATAATTGCATCTTTACTGTATTTTTTACTCATAAAAAAATATTTCTTCTCACCACTTTTAAGGTGTTAACTGTCTATTCGTGGTCAAAAGAAGTAAAGAGAAGAGGGATATTTGAGTTTTTTCAATGTCAAAAAATAAATAAATTATATTATCAATACGAATTGTAGTGATATTCTTATGCGGTATTCATTTATTGAAAAAAAAATACTTAGATAGAAACGATTTGTTTTCATGTCATTAAATATATTTCGTATTTTCACACTTAATTAACAAATTAGCACAGAATTTTTTAACATAATTTTGACTTATTTTTGTATAGATCAGTTTGGCTATTTCAGTAGAGATGATTTAAAATCAATTGAAATATATCAATAAAGAATAATAATTTAACTTGACTTTAATAAATAATATAAATTTGAATTTATGATTTCATGTATGAAAAATTTATTTCTTTTTTACCATCAAAAAATAAATCATAATTCTTTGGAAGTGATTTTTTAAGTCACATATTTATGCTATGGCCTCAATTTATGCACTGTTTTGACGAAGCTATTTTCCGTGTAAAAACGGGATAAGTAAAAATGGTATTTTTACGTTTCAGATTTATTTGAAATATTGTTACTCATTACACAAATCTTTGAGTTGGTGTTTATGTAGATTTTTATACATTCGTAAAGGGTACTCTATACTTTTATAACCAAAGCAATGATAACACATACTTTAATGGCCAGCCGGTACTAAAATGGCATTCAACTTCACACGCCCCAAAAATATAATAACTCTTCTTTTATCTTTGTGGGTTTTACCCCTAATTTTTTTATTTATTTATATAATGCCTTCGGAGTTTCCAGTAATTATATTTATATTCCGGTATTTTGAGGAAAAAAAATACTTTTTTAAAAAACAGCGCTTTTCAAATGCGGTTCCATATAAAAGTCAATCGATAAAAAACGTACATTTAAAGCTTTAAATATTGTTTACGTGGTTATGGATGAAAACGAATTCTATATACTTTTGGTAAATATACATATAACTCAAATTTTCATTTAGCCTAACATTGCTACGTATTAGCTTTTATATTATATATAAGTGTTAAATTATGACTAGAACACAAAATGTTTATTATAAATACAAACGCTATGGGAGTGTTACTTAATCATTCAATGGTCACCGTTATAAGAATTAACCGTATCCTAAAAAATATTTTGCTTTTTTGCGATTAACTCCTACAACTCTTATGTCGAGTCCTGCTCGACATTGTAAAAGTTGGTTGAAAAAATATTTTTCAATGATACTTATTTCAAAAACCGTATTGATTGGCTGTGTGCCTTAGTTAATGTTTGTTAAATGTCATAGTGTGGTATGTTTTTCGGTACTTTGTTTTGCCATGCTAATAAATACGCAAACCTTTTTATATCAATCAATTTCTCAAATCTATTGAGGAGTTTCTGGAAAGAAAAAATAATATATTGAGGAGTGCGAAGGGCTTAAACTGGTGCTATAGATATTGGCAAATTAAAAATCAAAACAATACAGAAACTATGTGTGTCACGAATAAAAAATGATATTTTACATTCGTTTAACTTGGCAACGTCATATAATATATTTTTTCATTCTGTTATTTCACTGTGCAGGTATTTCTTAAGCTTCTTAAAATACTATGTACGCTTGACAGAAATTATGTTTAAATAGTTAATAAAAAGTGTGTGCCTAAAAATGCCTTATGTTTATGGAAAATTCTTTTTTTACCTGGAGCTTTTCTCAAAACGTTGCGATGTTTTTTCTTATTCTCTGTTTTGTAATATTTTATGCCTGTGTCGCACCACCAGTGTATTATTCTTATAGCTTAAAAGCTTCTGTTGAACTTTATGAAAAGATCATCTTAGAGTAATAATAAAGTAAGGTAGGTGCATAAAATTAACAATAAAAATAAAATGTGTTCTTGGGGAGCTTAATTTAAACTGAAAATCTTCGCAAAGGAAATATATTCCTATTGTATAGATAAATTTCAGAACTAAATAAAAGTCATTTTTGACAAGTGTTTGCAATATTGAAATTATAATAACGTCTCAATATTTAAACGACGCAAAAAACGGTGTATAGATATTTCGGTAACGTGGTAATCCTATTGGATTTCAGTTTACTTATAAAAGAGATAAAAAATATTAAGACAATTTTTTATTTGTAGTGCTTTTCATTGCCCGATAAATCTACTAACAACAATGAATTACGATTAGAATTAAGATGCTTTTGTTTATGCAAACTAAATACAATATTTTAAATTTGAGATGTGATTTTATTGAGTCGGGCGTGCGATAAGTATATACACATTAAAGCATTTACGTCGCAGGTCCTTCCGTTATCACGCTCCCCTTTTGATTGCATCCCTTAAAAATGCCAACCCTTTTAAAACTGCCAGCCTTTTTAAATGTGTCAACTCAACCTGCGCGCGACTCGATTCACGTTAATAATCTTTTCGCATTTTTCTGATGACGATTTTTTAAAAATATTTAAAAAAATACACAGGCGAGATACTGCTGTTTTTTCAGTAAAGGTGAATGTATTCCAAAATACAAATTACGAATTTTATTTCATTTTTAAGACTTTTCTAATAAATATTTAAAAAATACAAATGTGTTATCTGTCTTTTGTTACAACAATCTTTAATTTAAAGTGACTTGTGTTCCCTAAAGTTATTGCGCAGTAGTTTTTATTTTTAGATATAAAATTATGATTTCCATCCAATAATGTATTCAAAACAATTGAAACCTCTTATGCAAGATTATTGCGAAAATTGATCATACGAGATAAAGCCTGTGTAACTGTGCCCTAATAATCTTCAAAGCATTCTGATCTTTTTGAACTTGTTTTATATATTAATAGCTGTACCCTGCGCGCGTTGCTACGCCAGCAACTAAAATAAATTTGAAGGAAAGACATTACACAAATATTCAATTCAATTTAAGTCAATTTGAGTGTACGCCAGAAAGTTTCGCGGAAGTGTACTCGAGAAATTTGTAAAAATTCGATATCAATTTTTTGGGGGGAGGGGGGTTTTTGGCGGGGTGGAGTTTGAGAGGCGTATGGGGGGGTATGCCAGAAACCTTCGAAGGAGTTAACTCGAAAAATTCGTGAAGTTTAAACAAAAAAAATTGGGGGGTGGAGGTTGGGGGGTGGTTGGAGGGAAGAGTTGGTAGGCCAGAAACCATTGCGAGAGTGTACTCAATAAATTTGTAAAGTTTCACATCGATCGGTCGAGCGGTTTAGTAGTCCATAGCGGAAATACAGACAAACATTCATTTATATATATATAGATTATACTGACATACTACGATAATTAAAAAATATTTAGTAATCTATTGCAATTGATTGATTTATTTATTCAGTAAGAGACACTCAGAGACAGTTGCTTATGTAAACCAAAACTAATACCAAGTCAATGAGCTGTTTGTATAATATAATTCAAAAAAGGTGTAAAGTAAAAATAATTATATTTTTACAATAAATTAAGTTATTTACGGAATCCTATATTTATTTTTAATCTCTCTTTAACCAACATTATCACATACATTTTCTACAAGCCTCGAACAAAATATAAAATAATATCTTGACAAATAATGCTACACTTCATAGGACAAATACTGCGAAGTTAAAATTTTACCCTAATAACAAACTAATTCAGCTGTATTGCTATATCCATAAATTCAAAATATTCACATTATTTTATAAATAAGTACTCATTGAAGGGGTATGTTTGAAACTGGCTGCAATTTTGCATAAGTATCGAGTACTAAAAACAGCCATTTATTTTAAGCTCGACCATGAAAGGTTAAATATCATCCCTAAGTTCCAACCCTTTCACTAAGGTGACCTCACGTTTCTACCCTTTTCGTCAACGCTTTGTAATCTACAGTGTTGCTACCCTGCTGTTCTTAAAATGTTTAAGGTGTATTTCTTTGCTCACAGTTACATTTCTCTCGACGTGCAGCATCCATAATTATTCTTATATAAGAAGAAAAAAATTAACTCGAGCAATCAAGTTTATAAATATTTTGAATGCGAAGTGTATCATAATAGTTTTTGAAATGTAAGTGTTAATATCCTAATAAGAAGTAGGCTATAATTTCAATTGTGACATTAGAATTAAAAAACATATAAGATGTCTAAAAAGTAATAATTTTTTTGAGTTTGCCAATCATTTAATAGAAAATGATCATAATTTTAATCAGACTTGTAATTTAGAAATACTCCACTGAGTAAATAAAAAAGGCTTAAAGATGAATAGTCTAAAATTTTTAGAAATAAATAAAACTCTTAATAAAAAAGAAATATCATTAAATAATATTCTTAATAGGACAAGTTGCTCACCTGTACTAACATTATTTCCAATTAATAGAGTAATCACTCACCTATGTATCTGATTGATTGCAGCTCATTAGTTTATAGTTTAATAGTTTGTATTGTTTAACGTCATTAGAAATATTTTTA
This sequence comes from Himalopsyche kuldschensis, assembly GCA_028554975.1. Taxonomy (NCBI): domain Eukaryota; kingdom Metazoa; phylum Arthropoda; class Insecta; order Trichoptera; family Rhyacophilidae; genus Himalopsyche; species Himalopsyche kuldschensis. The sequence continues at coordinate 1,252,843 of JAHFWI010000045.1, forward strand.
TTTGTTTGCTTTGTTTCGATTCTATAACCCCCTCTCTTGCTTTCCTTATAAAGGAAAAATCCCAATCTGATTGATTGCACCTCATTTGTATAATTATGTGATTGCATTGTATTGATTCTATCACCCCCTTCCTTGTTTCCTTTAAAAGGAAAAAAAAACCCGTAATCCATTTTGTAATTTCATAATTTAAAATGTTAGAATCAATCTTGCTTCATTACTTAAGCAAACTTTGCGATAGTAAGTCTGAATATGCCTATGAAATAGGCGAAACACGTGTCACAGTTAGTAGCACAACACATGGAATAATCAAAGTTATTTTAAATTTTATATTAAAATGAACTTCCACAAAGTTACCGCCGAAACCATTGAAAGTATTATATGGGTATTTTGAGTGGAGTTTATATTGAGAAAGAAACGATGAACCAAAGTTGAATCTGAACCCATAGAAAAAAATAGATATGTACATATCTATATTCGCAACGTTCTCCTTGACTTAATGAACGCTATGTAGATCGAGAGAAAACGGTTTTGTAATTATGCAATATATTGACATTGAACATTACATAAATCAATAATTTACAGCTGATTTCAATCATATTTATATTGATCTCAATTTTTTAACTTGAAATACACTCATACGCAAACGCGGGTTCGGTTAAAAAGCTTTGTATCTTTTTTAACAATATGATATCAGGAAATCAATAATGCTTTATCCCCAATAAAATTGTGTCTGATTTCTTTTGTTGTCGTTTGTAAGAGTAACATGGTCAATAGAAACGTGACATAGAAAAGGTAAACTTACGGCTTCAAATATCTAACATTATTTATGTTACTAAAGAGAGTTTCTGATACGAAATATAATTATGATGAAGACTTGAATAGACTGTATAAGGTTCCATCATATTTAATTTATCGAAGATCTTATGTCATAGTTTTATACAACATCGAAAAGTTAGTTCTTCCGTGGACCTTATTGTTGACTTTGAAAAAATCTCTTAAGAAAGGTCAGAATGATATCAAAGTGCATTTGATGATCCTTTTCCTTAGTCATAAGTAAAATTTTAATACAAAAGAGCAATGAAGATTCCTTCATGAATAAGAGTAATAACAGCAAAGGTATATTTGTTTTGATTTTTGTAAATATAAATCATATAATCTGTCAGTGCACGTCGTTTTACTTAAACGTTTTACTAAAATAAAATATATTAATTGCTAATTCATAAATAAGCGTGGTCTTTCAAATATTTTTGAAACCTGCCTCTTTAGATTGAAAGCGAAAAGAGCACGAAACTATTCCCTTGAACATATATATTTTGCCATTTTTGAAAGAAAGTAATCGAATGTTTAAACTATGACAATATGCAATCACTGAGCTCTGTAGACCGTTATACCATGTATTTTATTATAAGTTTAGACTTTAAAACATTTATGGTTTATATTATTTAAATACTTTTTTCTGAAACTTTAGTTTTAATTTAACACCCACGTATAATTTTAAGAAGATCAGGGACAGTTTCGAAATGCTTTAAAGCCCCTAACTGAAACACAGGTCCTGGGACCTTTAAGCAATTATACTTTAAAGAAGTTAGATAATGTTTTCATTTATTATATTTCATACTTTTCTTCCAAGAAAACTAACGTAAAATGAATCAAATTTGAGATGCTATTGTTATGTATTTTAAGAACATTTATTTTAAGCAAATTTTCACAGTCAAAAGCTCACGGATATATCCTCGTAATCAGACCACGAGATTATTTTTGAAAAATTCTTCAATAATATTTTTTTAAGCAACCCAATTTCGATACTAATAAATTATTCTGTTTCTTTATGTAGATTTCTTTTACGACAATTTAGTATTTGTTGATAAGATCAGTACTCAGTTTATATAAATCTTCTTGGACCTAACTTAAAACGTCTGAGGCACGTTATTCGATATCGCTTTACAGCAACCTTTGTTAAAGGTAAAGATTAAAGTGAAATGTCTGGGATACGATACTTAATTTGTTTTCGGGTACGGTGCTTTGTTCCTAGTCTTACGGTATGGTATGCATAAAATGAAAATTAATAAAAGAGACACTAATTTACCTTTTTTTTAGTAAAGTATTTACAATCTTTTAAAAACTTTACGAACTTACAACACCAACTGAAATAGGAAATCGAATAGTGTAATTTTTTTAATACAGACAATGCCATACACTAGCCCCAGTGCATATATTTTGTTTCAACTAAACGTGCTGTTTGGAAAAATGTCTTGATTTAATCTTTTTTCTTTTAAAAGATATTTCGATAGAATAACTTTCAAATCTCACGTCATTAAATGAAGTAGAAAATTTTCATGAACATTTCAAAAAGAATAAGATGTAAAATTAGTCAATTTGTTGAACCTTTACACTCTTTACACTATGCATCAAAACTGTTATTTAGTTTAGAATATACAGTAAAATAAAAGTATACAAAAGTCACAAATAATTTACCAAACGCTAATTTTGATCGCGTCCGTGGTCGAGTGTCAACTTCGTTGGCTTCAAGCCCCAGTCAGGGCAGTTTCATAATTCAATTGAATTCTTGATTTATTTTTGTAAATGAATGTGTGTTGTCCTAAAATACATCCCACAACTTTTTGTTTCTAAAAACGGAACGTAAAAAGCTAGTAGTCTGTCCTAGTTCTATCCTATCCAAGCCGTTATCGTAGAAAAACCTATATTGAGTTAAACTCCGTTGAGTATTCATATGCTCCACACTGGTAGCGAGCATGATTAAAAACATTCTTGATACACCACTTGAACAATATAATAGGTATTTAAAAATAATGATTTTCTGCTTGTATTAAATAGCTGAACTGCCTGCCGCGTAGGCTTTTCTTTTCAAGAAGGTTTTGTGAAAAGCTTACATTTTATTCCGTTTCCTATCTTTTTCAGTAAGTATATCAACGAATAAAGGTCAATTTTCCGTAAGGTTTTGCTGCAATCTGGGACTACCTTGGGTGCTATTGGGACCTCTATAAAAATACGTGGGAAAGGTCCCTAATTTAAAAGCTTTGGTCCTTCAACTGAGAGAAAATAATGAATGCCGGTGAATAGAAAACACATTTTATCAGTGTTCTTTGTGTCGAGTCTATATGTTAAATAAGTTTATTCAACTGGAGCCTTAAAATAGTTTTTTTTGTTTGTAAACTAAAAATGAAACTGTTTGTTTTGAAGACACTATCACGACACAACATTTATTAAGTCTTTACAGTAAAATTAAAATAAACTACACATCATATTATGAGCATAAATTGAAGCCACTATATTCGCTTAAAAACAAATATAAATTTCTTCTTTGGCTTATAAAACTATTCTGTGTATGATCACAAAAAAGTCTTGTAGCAGATTAACTAGATAACAATTAGTCATATCATAACTAACTTAACTTTTTTGAAATTTGGGTTGGTGTTAGAATAAAAATACCTATACTGGTGAATACTCGAAATACCATTTCTGCTGATGTGACAAAAAAAACTAGGTATAACTACTCAATATTATAATTATAAGAGAGATATGAAAATATTTATATCTGCCTATACGTACACTTTGCATGTTAATACCTTTCATATCAAACATTTGTTCAATAAACTTGAGAAGACTTCAGTTAAGAATGAAAGGTTGAACGGTGTAAAGTTCTTAGAAAATAAATATGTTTGTGTTAGAATGTTTTAATCTTATCGACTAACAGCTACATTTGTATGAACAACAAATCTAAACAAACACCTGGAAAACTTAATGAATTTTGATATCCTTTTCATAGCACAAAACATTCAGGAGTACATATTTAATATATGGCAATGAAAATATTATTTAAAAATTGTTTCAATGAAGAATAATGGAATATAAACTACAAGAAATTATCTGTATTGATCACAGCTTAGGCAGGGATACATATGATAAGTTTTTTCTGTACACATTAGTTATCTTTCCCCAAACTGGTGAGGTGATAAATTTTAAGTAAAATCGGTACACACCCTCATCAGAACAATGCTAAATCCTTCAGTCAATCCTTTACGTATGTCGAAGTTTGTTTACTATTTTTCTTTTCAATAATTTATTATACAAAGTTCAAAGCTTTTTTCACCCACCAAGAGTATTGCGTCAAACGTTTTCTCCTTCAGAAACTCATCAGTGTTGGATTAAGCAATTGGTTTTGTGTTAAATGCAGATGGTTTTGTGTAACGGATACGTTATGAACTTAAATTAACTTAGTAGACCACTTTTAAGGTGTTCACTGTCAATACTCGGTGGAATGGCATTATAATAAAAATAATAAAACATTTTTAGTACTTTTTCCACATAAAATTTATTAGATCAGGACCGGTTTCGCTCATGGCGAGCATCAACTCAGTTGACAATGCTCGCCATGAGCGAAAACGGTTCTAACTTAGTACACCGTAAAAATAATATTCTTGAATGCCAGGACACTAGGATACGAAAGACTATCAGATAGATTTTATCAAGAAAAATAGATTCCTACATTCCAAACAAAACTACCAAATCCTGAAAACGAGTCGAGATAAGAATGATGAAACTCTGTATTATATTTTTACCATTAATGAAAAAGTTACCTGAGTTTCTGAATTAAAACCAGTTTTTGTTGAACTCCTTCTATAAGAAATCAATCCTCGAAACGTAATTTGTATAAGTCATTTTTAATCTCATTTGTTATTACACAGATTTGACTTTAAATCTTCATTGAGAATGAGAAAGATTAGCATAAAAACAGCAATTGCAGTGAAAAATACTACACACAAATAACCTATAACTTTAAAAGTTTTCTTAATTTACCTTTATTTTATAAATATATGCGTATTTTTGTTGAAGGTAAATATGATAAAATGCCCGTCAGTCGATTCTACTCTGGTGGCTTTACTTAGTACTTGCCGTCAGCTTCAGCCCACTAGGGAATATTCAAGATTTTGCCAACTTCAAACCTGCTTGTTCATTATATCATAACTTTACAAAAAGCTTTTCTGACAATTGATCGTTTCAACATTGGCGGCTCGAGAAAAACATACATTTTCAGAAAATAGTATTATTGAGAAAACAACCTACAGAATTCATATAAAGACACGTAAAGAAAATGAATAATTTACTGCTTATCATTAAACAGATCTTGAAAATTGACTTAAAACACGTTCTCACAAAAATGCATTCTGCTAAAATGATTGCATTGTATAAGGATCGGAGTTTGTTCACAAAAAAATACGTTTTACTTCTAAGATAAATAAATTTTAGATATTGCACACATAAAAGTCTACTAGTCAAGGGTACTTGAATTGTATTAGTGCTAAGTGCATAGTTTTGATTAAACGAGACAATCTTTTCCAGGTGAAAATTGCAATCTGGATTAGAGTAGACATTTTTTTTTAATTCAATTCCAATTCATGACGATGTGCTTAAAATATTATCACATAGTTGTTGTTTAAAATAATGTAATTATCTGAATTGAACATTCGTTTGTTTTTAACGAAATATTCAATTATTCGAATCGAAAAACACTATGTTTTTAAATCAAGTGCTGGAACGATGAACTTTACATATTTTAGTTACAAATTGAACTATATACGAGCTACCATTGCGAGATCATATTTCTCTTATCTTAATACTTCAGTCATTAACACTCTTTAGCTGATAAATATTTGTTGACTTGGAATGTGATGTCTATTACTAAACATAGTTTGGTATCTTACAACACCCAAGTCCCAGAGGGAGTCTAGCTCTACTTAATATTCTCAGCTTAAAATAACACTGTATCAACTATACATACTACAAAAAATATAACAATATTTTATATATGTCTTGATTTATTTGTATATTTCATTTTCTATCAGCGCATCCACAGAGATAGGGTGTGGTACAACGCAGTTTTGGTATTATTATACCTCCAATGAGAAAAAAATAGTAACAATCAAAATGGTATAACAAAGAAATGGCTAGATAGGTATTTAAACATTTAAAAATTTTTGGTTGTCATCGGATTTATATGAGTTTGGTTTGCTTATATTAGATTTTCCATACTCATATTTGGAAATGTAGAAAGCTAGGATAACAACTGAGCTAAGAATGGCAATAAATTATTTGTATAGGTATTTATTTCTATGCGAACCTAAAATAATATTTCGAAATAGGCTGAATTGTTCAGTGAATTTTTTCTAACGGAATTCAACATCTTAGGTAAAAAAAAACATGTCGAAGCAGGGACATGCAGTAAAACAAAATTGCCCGCCCTCCTCCTTATAACGTATCAAATATTTACGACCATTCTCGTAGTTATTATTTATTCCCATCGATGCAGACTTTACGGCTGCCTCTATCCATATTCGACGGCAGGCGGCTTATTCTATCGCTAAAACAAGACGCTCGTATTTTTACTCCGAGTGAAAAATGTCATGAATTTCAAATTTGACATATCTTATGATCACATGCATATTAATATAATTATCAATTTCAATTTGAAAACTGAATGTTCATACATATAAAGGTTGTATAAGATTATTTCAGAGATTTTTTAAGATTAAGATTTAAAAAAATGTGATTGCTCATTTCACGGAATCATAACTGATTTCACTCATCGCGATAATTATTAAACTATAAATAAAATTGAGACAAGTATGTATAATGAAAAGGTACAACAATTTGCACAATAAATATGTTAAGGATTTGTGGATTTTCAATAAAATAAAATTGTCTGTTATGGACCTAAAAATAAGCAGCTTCTATAAATTCAAACACATGAAAAGTAAAACATAGTTTTCAAGATAGATTAATGAGAGTCGCTAAAATAATTTCAATCTTAAATTGGAATGCCCATGGGAACAGATTCGGGACGGCCATTAGATATTTGAAATGTTATTACATACCGATATAAATTCGGAAAAACAATTAAAATACACGCATATTCTTTTAATGTTCGATGTGAAATATGTATAGATTAATGAGACGGATTTAAAATTTCGAATAATGAAGAAAATATCATTATTTGTTTGTCATTTTTTTGTAAAAATTCTTTAAAGACAATTTGTAATTTTTTTGATTAAATATTAATCTAAATGCTTGCCGTATTTATTGAACCAATTTTTGCTTTTGTAATACACCTTATCATACCCAATTTAATATATAAAAAGCCCAGCTTAGATTTACATATGTTTCATTCAAAATATGGTAATAATATTTTACTAGTAAATCACGTATATTGTGTTAAGAGAATATAATAAATACTACCGAGTAGTAGGGATGCTTGATTTTGTGCAAAATAAAGAGATATGGCATAGTACCAATCATTCCCTTGTTAAGTCAGAGATCACAGGAAGACGCTAGAACTGCCATCTTCATTCCCGAAGACTTTCTGATACCATCTATAGATCTATACGATGTACTCAATGGAACATACAGATAGTAATATAATCTAGAACGGCGTTAAATGATTGGAGTCATTCGTTTAATGGATATGACGTACTGATAAAAGAACCCAGAATTAAAATTATAAAATTATTTTAGTTTGTAAGTATCGGTTTGCTAAAAAAAATATCCTAAATGGGTCATAATAATTAAGGCTTATAGGTGTCATTAAAAGACATGTTTTTCTAAATTGAAGCTAGACCGAGTCCTTGAAATTGTAATGTAGATTAGCTTTAAGCATGCTGCTTAATATAGCGCTTAAAAAAGGATAATGACTATTGAAGTGAAAATCAATAAAATAGTTTGATAACAGAAAAGCGCCTTACACAGTTTTAAGTACAGTAAAGGAAAGGATAAAAGCTTAATGGTATTAAACAAGACATTGCCACGTGGCTACATCGATATTTCTCTTGGATGGATAGATATCCATATTATAGAAGAAAATTTAGATTAAATTTCTTCAGGTCCAAAGTCGAATATTAACGTCGTTGTTATTGGTTCCAAAGCGCACGCTTTCGAGTCCCAGTCGGAACAGTTTTATTTTTTAATTGAGTTATTGATTTCTGCTCTGAGACATTTATGTATGTGTGTTAAACAGGACGTTGCGAGAGCGACTTACTAACCATTAGTTATGTCTTAGTATTATACTAGCTGTCTTAACATTTCGACACCCTTCTTTGAAAAGGTTCTAACTGCTCTTGACACTGTTTTTTGATATGAGCGTTTGAAGTTTCGATTGATCAAAATTCACTTGTAACAATGAGCAAGTAAAAATGTTTCAAATTACTTATTTTAAGCATATTTTTTCACAACTCTTGCTGAAAAATAATGATCTTAAAGATCTAATGATGGAAATAATGATGACAATCTAAGAACTTAGAACAAATAAATTTGGTAAAAAAGTGTGCAGATGGAGTGTATCTCCGTTATTCAACCATGAATGCAGCAATTACAAGCTTTTCCGACCAAAGGGTCATTTTAGGCAAAAATGTCAATTAGAACCTTTTCAAAGTAAGGTAACGATTTTTTAAACGAAATACAGGTTAAGTGACTGAGTCAAAAGCAAAAAAATGGTGTACTTCCACCATAAAAAATATCGTGTCAAGCCGTGGAGTTACTTCAGTCGACCACTTTGAATTGTCGTTTAAGCATTTTTAGAAGCGAAGAAATAAATATTGGTAATTTTAAATTTGTTCAAAACGTTTCAAAATTAATTTTGTGTTCTCATCAAGCAGAAGTCCTCAATATGCTCCCCATTGGTAGTGGACAAGCATTTAAAAAATATATTCCCATATTATTAAATTGATTGTCTACAAAACTAATTTATATTCAATATCCTATTTAAGAGATGTATGATATTATTAACATTTAATTCTTGGGGTTTTTTTTCTATTTATCCAATTCTTATTCGCTGGCTTTTCAGCATCACCAAGAGCAGCTGTTATTTTATACCATGTCGTTTTCATATGAACGACCTTTTCAAAAACCTACCGGGTTTCCCTCAATCGGTCACACCTGAACGACCATAGATTTATTGCCCTATCCTCGTCGAGAACTTTTTATTTCTCCTGGGATCTGTTTTTTTACATTGGAAGGGGACGTATGCTTCCTATAGCGTGCAGTGACGAATCCGTTTATGGGCAAATTTGACGACCAATAATAAATATTATTTAATCACTTAATAAATCCATCTAGCATACTTTAATATCGTGAATATCTTACCAGGGAAATATTCAACATAATATTATAATGAGCTTGAATTATATGTATGTTATGATTGATGGCTTTTCGATATCATAAAATCATTAGGACATAACTTGCTTATTTTAATTATATTGAATAGATTAACATTTTTAAAAAATTGTTCACACTTATTTCTACCTGAGAAAACTTACACATTCACATTATTGGAGTTGGCATGGATCAAGCTTAAATATCTTTTATCTATCTATCTATACTGGAAATTAATGATACATATCTCAGCAAAAAAGAATGTTTGATAATTCAGACCAGACAATCATATAAAACGTTTGGCTTATTTACCCGTATAAAGCTATCTTAAAAAAAATACTCGTCTCCAATTTGTAAATATTCATGAAAACTTATTTGTGATACAAAAGAAAAATAGGAAATAGTGTTGCTGTGCCCGAAAGCATGTCCATGTTATCAAATTCACGTTTAGTTTATTCATTTAAAATGCCCAACTAGGTTACGTTACTGGATAGGTTAGCAAAATTACAATTTTTCAATCAAAATTAGTTATGAAATGCGATTCATACCTTGTGGAAAAATTATATAGAGTTTCAAAATTACTTTGATCAATTATAAGAATGAACTGAGAGACATGTTTAACTTTCTTACTGTGATGAGACATTAAAAAAACATTGTAATGCCATATACCGTTATGTTTAAAGCTTTTATTTTGCGCTATCTACATATGTAGATTATTGAAAAAAGGGTTAATGCACGCAATATATATCAGTTTAATTGTTAATGATTGTAAATAAAAATATCACCATTGGTTCTAGTGAAGTATTATGAGTGTTTTAATAATATAATTGCATTAGACAGATTAATGTATGGTGATGGAATGTCGAATTTCTTTTTGTTTCATGATAAAAAATCAGTCAATATAGTTTCATTTGCGGTTAGCCGTTCGACCCTTCAGTTAAAAATTTGTCCAGTTCTGTTTCAGACACTGCAAATATTTGTTTAATACAAGCTTTTAGCCATTTTCGCTTCCGACATGAATCGGGCAGATTTTTGACGGAGAATATCAGCATAACTTTTTTTCTCTTTTATAAACATTTTCCGTTTACATACGTCACTCATAAAAATAAAACACTATCGTTTTACAGATTTTACGATTTTTTAAATAATAAAAAACAGTTCAACCCATCGTGAGCAAAATTGCACCGACATAATATATAAATATATCGATGGCTTAAAGAGTAATGTTGTTAACTCCACGTTACGCTGAAAATGACTTAATAATGCCATCTTGTTGTATCATGCAATGTGCATGTCACGTAAAAATTGTGTAACCAAAACTTATTTAAGTGCATCAGAAAAACTTTTTAAGAAAATTTGATACCCTCCATTGTCGTTCTAAAATCTATTAACTATCCAACTTCGCCATTTTGTATTGACAACTGTCATTTATTCGTTGTTTTTCAGCGGTGGTACAAATAAATCATTTGAAAAGGTTTTTTTCTTATAACACATAATTACATTCTCAATATAATTAGTTTTTACCCTCGTCTGCACAATAAGCAAAAACGGAGATAGCAAATTTTCTCTTTAAGACATCAAAATTTATGTTAGCAAATTATGTTTCATAAAAATTGCTTGTGTTTTTAAGAACATTGGTAATATGTTTATAACTCAAAATTTCTCGTATGCTTAGAAAATAATACGAGAAACATCACAGGCTTGCATTAATTTGTTCGATGTTAAACAGTTGATAGGCAAAAATAGTCCCGAATCTGTCACTGTCTTTAATGCATAAAAACTCTTAGTTCCAATATTTTCATCACAGACGTCGGTAAGAAAATTCGCATTGCAAATATTATGACCATCTACGTGAACTGGAAAATGATCCACCCTGTGTATTAATCGACGAAATAATATTTTAGTTTTTCAAAGATAGAAGAAAATATCTCACTTATTATTGCGTAATTGTCGAAAACATAAGATGTATCACACTCAACTTTGTTTATCTTGGACTCGTCTCTACGATCTTTTTAACTCAACTACTTGAAAAAATATATTTTCAATCATGTTTGTCGGGTCAGTGGTGCGATGGTCAACGTCGTAAGTTATACTCTAAAATACTGAGTACTAGCTGCATTTTTTGTCAAAAGTAGTAAAGTCGATTTATGGATTCTGCTCAAGGGTAAAGAATGGGTGTTTGCGTTGCTAAAAATCCTTTCCCACCTTTCCGATCAGAAAGAGCGACGCAAAGTGACAGTGATAACCTAACCGCTAGCCCTGTCCTAGTCCTCGTATTATTTCCATCCCTACTCTTGTCGATAAAATACATATGTTAAGATAAGCTCCATGATGATCGATTTATCGAAAAATATAATCGTACCGGGAATCGAACCCGGACGGTCCGCGACGGAAGCCAACGACGTTGACCGCTGCACCACGGACCGGGCTATAATATATATATATATATTTATATAACAAAATCACAAGCAATAAGTTAAATGCTTTTGATCTGAAAAAATGATACCTTCATTAGGTGGTCATATGCTCCACATTGAGAGAGAATAAAGATTTTAAAAATATGGTGAATAAAACCGATATCTGAGTGTTTCGAATATTTTACGTGCATGCGGTCGTTTTGTTTCTCTGTTTCTCTACTAGAGTGATAGATAACATATGCCTGCCCTAAAAATCATGAGAGAAAATGTATCTTTGAGGTTTTTCCGAAAATTTTGTAAAGCGTGTGGCCAGTATCTAAGTGCTAGCCGAACTTTCTACGGACATTCTTGAAAGGAAAAACGCAAAGACATATTAAAAAGGCAAAAAGGGCCCAATACAGTGGGAAACGTATGACTGGAGATGGATTCAATGCGTGAGGGTGTTAAAGATTAAAACCAGAGATGTGCATTCGTGTTATAAATTTATTTATTAATGGAAACACTATTGATCAGATTCTAAGTTAATGCGAAAAAAGTTTTACACCTTTATCTTATTGCGCGTACCGAAAATTAATGGCGAAAAGTTTTTCTCTCTGTGCTTAAGTCAATAATAAGGAATCCAAATAATATTATAAGCATTATACTAACCTTCCAAGGGTCTGTAAGTCACAAAATTTATAAAATTGAGTTATCAATGCCATTTGCTCAATATTTTTGAGAGCTTTGTATGGTTCTCACTTTTATCGCAGTGTAAATCCTTAGTAATTTATCTTCTAAAATATAAAAAATGGTCCAGCTTATAAGACAGAGATTCATAGACAAAAAAAATATTTATTTTAAATTCATAACATGTAATAAATAAATCATAAAATTGATCTTTGTTAAATTTGCTTCATTTGCATTTCCACCCCTTTAAATACCCTCACATTTGAACTCGAAAATTACATTTGGAAAAATAAAAAAAATACTTCATTTATATTGAGTAAAGCTATTTTCTATTCTACGCCACTGTAATACGAAAACCCTAAAAGTCAACCCTTTCATAGACGGGTCAAAATCGATTTATAAATGAGGTTTAAATAATCAATGTCGAGAACGTTAAATTCGTTGATGAAAGGAGTCATCTAGATTATAATTAGACCGCGAGCCTATTATTTACGACGTCACTGCCAGCACATTTTGTAAGATCACTTGATATTTCACCACAAACCGAAATTTGAAATTTCGTGGAAGCAATCAATTAATTTTATTATTATTTATTAAATCTCTCTGAATTAACCCAGTGAGATGAATTCCACAATGAATGAATATTTCAACAATACAGAGAAAATCATTTTATATCTAGCCTTCGACACGAAATTATGAAATCTTTGTTTTTTAGATTTAGTTTAGGTTTGAAGATAGCTTTAGAAGTACCTTTGAAATTTTTAAGTTTTAACGGATATTTTCATTTTGACAAAAGCACATTGAATTTATTGTGTTAGATAAATAGTGCCTATAACGTGGCCGGAAAACATATCCTAGATTGTGTGTTGTCACATAGGATATTTTGTACTCCACAATTGGACATCAGTATTTTGTATTCACAATATTGATTCTATTCTAATAAAAAATATATGTGTAAATAACTCATTTTAGCCGAAACTAAGTGTACGGGAAACGAAGACAAAATATTATAAATATCAGGCACGGCTTCGCTAATCACGAGCATTTTCAACTGATGATCAGTACACATCAATTTCTTTTATTTATTTAGAATAATGCCTTTCGACCAATAAGTTAATATTTAACTCCAAATAAATATTGGTTAAAAATCTTAGATTATTCTTCATGCCAGTGTTGAGTTTGTGTTGATAGTTAGCACTGTCGTCAAGTATAGAATATTTTTTACGATTAGTGTATTTATAATTAAGAAAAAAGAAACCACGTTAAAATCTTATATATAAAACCGAAACGGCGTATGTATGTCTGTGGGTCTGTAATTCCCTTTTGCATTGTTGTCGAAGACATTTAGTCAAAATGTAATAAATAGTCTTCTACTGAACTTTTCCCGGCATTTAATATTAATAATAATGTTTATTATTTACGTGAAGGTATTATTTGACATATCTTTGAAAGCAATTTAGATTTTTTCCTTGAATTTGGACATTTTAATGGGCGAGAATGTCATCAAATTAAATAAAGTTTGTGATTTTATTTTAAATCTATTTTGGATGTTAGATTTTGTGATATAATTATGTCGAATGATATAAAATTAAATAATTATTGGTCGCTTAGTCCGAGCGACGCCGGGTAGCAATACTAGTAATATATATGATATTTCACCATCACGTATATTCGAGGGACGAAATCTACTGAGTCGATATTTGCTACTAATGTTTTTTTGTGTCAATTAATATTCCCTCAATCTACATTAACGTTTTGATATTATTAAAAGAATTTAAAGTCTGAATTCAATTGTTTTAATATTAATGAAGGCAGCAACGTAATTTTTAATTAGGTGGACATTTTAAAGACCTTTCTCTAACATTGTTATCTTATCAACAGTAAGAGAAAATAATAATTATTTTTGTTGTTTGCAAGTATTTGACTAAATCTTTTGACCTTATGGGCGCCTTTGTTGTGGTTTTACAAAGGGCTAACGTAATAATGCGCCGCAAGTCTTTGCGCGCTACATTATTCATAATATTACACAAATCAAGACAATCAACTCAAAATGATCATTTTCCGCTCTTAATTACTGCAAACTGGTGGCGCTATTCATATTTGAGTAAGTTAAATTAATTTACCAGTCGAAATATCGAAAATATTGATATCATTCAAAATATCCTCAATAAATATTTTCGCCATCAATATGTTATTATTTAAAAAATTAAAACAAAATTATTTTTAATTATCAATAAACCAAATATATGAAATAAAAATGAACATGAACAAATAAACCATTTCCTCACCTTTGGTGCAGCGACTAGTGCGCGGGACATGTGCGCACAAAATAGAAAATAATAACAAAAAGTATACACATTAATTCAGCAGTGAACAAATATACACATTAAAGACAAAAAATTAATATAAAAAATTTCAACGTTACTAAAGATTTTACTTCTAGTATCGGCGCGCAATCGTCGGCGCGCTTACGTCGGGGTGTGTACTGTGCGTTAATGTCGGCGTGCTAATGTCAGGGTGCCCTCACCTTCATATTAATAGTACCAATAATCTTTGATAATCCAATAAGGCTTTGTAGGAAGTTTATTTTCGTTTCAACATTTCAGATATCTACCTAACTTCTTATAACAAATCACTAATATTTATCTTACTTTCGATGCTGGAGCAATAAAATCATCAAGTAATACATGATTATTTTGTAGTACTTACACATATATTTTGTAAAGCTCAAAGAAAGAAAGAAGTTTAAATGATTAGGTTAAAATTTTTACGAAGAGACAAACTGGTTCTCGTCTTTACATTTTATATGTGTTAGCAATACCAAAAAATGTGTTTTTTTTTATTCACACATAATGTCTCCCCAGCAAGAACAGGCAAGACATTTTGGCAATCGTATTATTCATTCACGGATTTGAATTCTCGTACGTACAATTTTTAGCCCTTTTCAGTCTCACCTCTATGTCCACAACCCCTTCAAAAAAAAGAAAAGTTGAACAACAGAATGGAAATTATTTTCTGTGAAAGTAAAAAAATGTTAAGGTCTCTTTACTTCACATTGGAATCAGACTTAGTATTAACAAGATATTGAAATAATGTTAATTTAATAACAAAATGATATTGTATTCTGTAACAAAGAGTGACTCGTGTGAATCGTATATATTAAAAATGAGTTTCCACAAAATAGTCACCGAATCCGTTGTTGTTATTAAAAAAAAATTGTTTCAAAATTCCACATACTCTCGGTGTACTATTCATATCGTGAGCGTGTTTAAAAGTCTTAATAAAAGAAAAAATAATTGTACGTATTCCTCAAAAAATATATATGGTGTTTTTATTCAAAATCCTTCTCGGGCTTAACTATTGAATTTGTGGAAAAAAGGGCAAACGTCCCACAATGCCGTTGCCCCAGCTATTTTATTAATAAAATCTCGCCATTTTTAAGTTGCCGACCCAAAATACACACGCGATCTTGGATATATCTTTCAAACTCCATCTTTTTTCAATACTCGGCCATTGTGAACCTCTATCCAATGTCTGTATCTGAGATTTATCTGAATTCTTTACTGCCAAGAGGCCCGTCCTCTCGTAAAGCTACCCTTGGAAAGCTCTCGAATAAGTGACCGAGAATTCCAACTTAAAGCTCGGGTGAAAGAGATGAAAGATAGTAGAGTCTTTTTGCTAAGACACACTGTGCATGTTAAGATAAGAAACTAATTTTGTTGCCAGTAGTAATGACGTATAGATACATATATTATGAACATACATCTCCAAATGTAATTTGAAATAAAGAGCATATTCCTCTTACAAAATTCATAAAATAATCAGCACTTTTCCTTTAAAAGAAAATTGTTTTTATTATTATATTCATGGACTAAAATTTAATTACAAACGTCTTTAATATCGTAATATGCAACACAAGATCAATCTACTCTGAAAAGAAGGTTTTTGAGATCAATTCTTTTTAAATCAAGCTTGAAAGTCAGCTAAGATAGAAGCAAATTAGATTAATTATTTAAATAGGTAAATAATTACAGCAACTAAAATTTTTCTATAAAATTTAATTATGTTCTTCATATTCCGTATATGTATGGGTTTTTTCACCAGCCTTTCATAAAAATACTCATACAATGATGATAGGAATTAAAGAGTTATTGTGTACATATTCTGGTAATAAATTTTCCAAGGCACAGAAAACTCGCTGCAAGGCTCAAAATTGTTGCATTAGTTAATTAAAGGGAGCGAAAAATGGTTATAAGAAATATTTGGTGAAGTTGTAATGATAAAAACATATTTTTCATTGTAATTGCTTTATTTTAAATAATTTTACATTCCAGTGTAAAATAAAGAATGTGCCGGTTATTCCAAAAATAAACAATCATATAAAATTACCACGATAAAAGTATTCAAATTTACAAGATGCCGATTGTAATATTTGATCAATATTTCAGTTTGAAAATCGAATATTATTTACCTTGATAATTAACACCTGTAACCGTATCGTAAAGCGTTAATCGCAAGACCAAAAAAAATATTTATGCAATTTATTATGTACTTAATGCCGGGACTATAAAAAATGAACGCACCACGCGGGAAAATGTATAATGCGAGAACGTAAGATCGGGGTTCCACTGGTGAAACCCCGATTCTACGTTTTTATAATGACCGTATAAAACAAACGATTAATGCGGGAAACGATGAATGCGGGAAAGTTTTAAATATGAACTTAATTCGGGACTATAAAAAATGAACGCACCCCGCTGGAAAACGTATAATGCGAGAACGTAAGATCGGGGTTCCACTGGTGAAAGCCCGGATTCTACGTTTTTAAAGGGACCTTACATAACAAACAAAATTTTTATTTACGAACTAAATGCCGGGACTAAATAAAATGAACGCACCACGCGGGAAAACGTATAATGCGAGAACGTAATATCGGGGTTCCACTGTATAGCAAACATTGTTTATCAATAAGAGTGAATAAAAAAATATTGTAATAATAGTTAAATATCGTGAATAAATCTAAAATGATCTAGCAGTTCTGATGAATTACTGAAAAGAACTTATATATAGAAGTTTATCTTACTATATTAACTTCATTCTGTTGGATAAGTGAAAAACTTAAAATATAATTGTTTTTTTTTTATTTTGAAATGACAAAGAAAAAATACATTCACACCGAAGAAACCCTATAGAAGAGTAAATAATATGAAAAAGACACCATGTCTTACATTTCCTGAACATAGACAGTTACTAGAAAACGTATTACTAAGATGGCTTTTCCAATGTGCTCTAGACTAAATAAAGAGGCTTCTAGGATCGGTTTGAAGTGGACTATTGTACTTTCAGAGTTTCATTGTTGAAAATTTTCCATAGATTCTTCGAAATCATAAAAACCTTACAGAATTTGAAATACGTTGATTAAATCACATATTAAACGTTTATTTTATAAAGAATGATTTGTCATTAATTACTATTTAAGTTTAAATTTTTGGTTGAAAGTAATAATATTTATAACAATATAACAAAAAAATTAGAAATAATTATCCAATGATTAAAATCAATTGTTCATAACAAATCAAAAAAGGGGTTTTTATACAATATTAAGGAGTTATGACAGCACATTATACTATTAATAACAGTTATTCATATAATCAGACAAATTAAAAATCAATTAAAATAGCACCAGTCAAAATTTTTAGACTTCTTAAAATATTGCGGTAGTATAATTTATATTCAGATCGGACAGTTTGTTTTCATTGTAAAGGCTTACATATTTACTACATGTACAAATAAACTTAAATAAACCTTGCAATAGACCGTATGAGAAGGCTTTGCAAAGAGGCAAAACATGTCTTAGGTACTATTTGTTACACAATACGTGTAATAAACAAAGTTTTATTTTGATTGATTTAGACTATTTAGAGCATACATGGTTATCTACCGGCCCGCCAGGCTATTTTGTCCGGCCATTATACATCTGGGCAATGTAATTGAAAAAGAAATTAATAGTTCCAGGGAGGATTTTTTTTTTAAAACCATTTTTCCTAGTCTGTCAGCTCATACAAACAACACATATACAGTCGTGGCAATAGAAATCCACGCACCCTTCACAATTCTATTCATTTGCGAAAATTTCCTCGAAATCTTTACCGATTTTCATTTTTTCCTTTCTGATTGTAAAGTAAACTAATAGCCATATTTTGAAAAGCATGTGAGATTTGAAGGCTTCAACAGTACTGACCCAGACCTAGTCGCGTAAGCATATGACAAAATTATGGAAAACCGCAAAAAATGTAATAGCGATTAAAGCCCAAATTGAAGCAGTTTTCGGGGGAAAACTTACCAAAAGAAAAAAAATCGCGTAGATTAGACTGTGTGGAATTTTTCAAAAATATTTTGTGAAACTGGTGCTCTAGAAGGGTTTGTTTGAACCGGTAGGAAGCGCTAAACAACCGACAGGGATGACCCTCATATAAGGAGTATGGTTTTACAAAATCGCTTCAAATCTGCTACAGTTTTCCACAATGAGCTTTAGTCGACCGGAAATTTAACATATTCGATGCGAAAAATTCGTAATAGAATCTTTAATCGCGGTTACATTTTTTTGCGGTTTCCCATAATTTCGTCAGATGCTTACGCGACTAAGTCCTGCTCAGTACTGTAGAAACCTTACAATCTCACATGTTCTTCAAAATATGGCTATTAGTTTACTTTACAATCGGAAGAAAAAAAAATGGAAATTGGTAAAGATTTCGAGGAAATATTTGCAAATGAATGAAATTGTGAAGGGTGCGCGGATTTCTTTTGGCGCGACTGTAATTCTTATGGAGATGAATAGAAGACACTAATATAGCAATATGATACAAGGCTGGCTGACTTTCAAAACAAAGACTCCACATTCGCTATATTTGCTCGTCCGATAGATTCAGATGTAAAAAATGTGCCAGCAAATTTACAGATGGAACTTATTGAGCTTTAGGGGGATTTATTGCTAAAACCACAATTTAACAACATTGCTTTGACGGATTTTTATAAATTATAATTGGTGGATGAAAAATATACAAATTTACGCACATTTGCAAGAAAAATCATTTGTATTTTCGGCAGCACATATACGTGCGATCAGTTTTTTTCGAGGATGAAACACACTAAATAAAAAATTCGAACGAGGATAACAGATGAAAATCTCGAAAATTCTATGCGATTATCCTTAAGCAATATCATCGCCAATATGGAGAGTCTGGTAATTCAAATACAAGGCCAATCTTACTTCCATACTCAGTCACACTACATATTGTAATCAGTAATATTAATATTATGCCGTTCATTATATATATAAATAAAAAGATGTAGGAACATGTTTTATTGAATTAAATATTACTTATGTGTAGTAATTTGGTCCGGCCCCTGACTCGAAGACGGAATGACAATCCGGCCCCAGACCTAGGAAAGGTTGCCCATGCCTGATTTAGAGCTTACATGGTAGAAATCCATTATAGCACGGTGAAAAATAGCAAAGAATTTTAATTTATAATTTTGAGTGAAGATGCTTGAAATAATTTCAATATCAAATTTTAATCGTTTGAATGTTGTAATTTTCCATGAGTTTTGTCACTTACGACACGGGGTTCACCTTTCGGCATCTTCAGGCATGTCATTGCCCGTGCACTTGAATTGACAAAACTCATTGAAAAATGCAAAATTCTACAAAGCTCTACAAAGATTATATAAACAGCAGTTGATGGCTATTTTGATTTAAAGTTACAAGGGCGTAAACCGTGCATAGCGATCAACAATATATATTATACTATATTTTTTCACCGTGTTAAAGATGTTTTTAATATTATATGAAAACGAATTTCAACAAAATTACCACCGAATCCATCGTCACGTTTGGGTTAGTTGAAAAATTGTGTATAAATGTTTAACCGATGTATAATTTTGGTGACGCAGGATGCGATGGAATTGGATTGACATTTTGTTCTAACGTCAACCGAGTTGGTGTGAAATATTAACCATTGTCCAAAAGAAATATATAAGTCGAAGTGGACGACTGCTGCGCGTCAAAACATTCTGAATCGTGGCTTTGTAAAAATATTTGACGACGGGATTTATTTAGGCTGTGGATCCCTCAGTGATTTATGCGAGAATCTTGACGAAATGCCTCCAAAGAAAACGGAAATCGCAAGATATACCTTTACCATTCCAAACCGATTGATGTACGGTGAATAATAATCGGCGATTTTCCGGGCAATGAATGTTTTTTGGTATAAGAAAAGTATACCTATATTATATTACCCTCAGGCATATCACGTCAAGTTATCAAGATTTATGTTGGTTATCGGATTTTTTGGATGTGATCTCAGTTGTACGTATAATATGAACAAATACATTTGTATATATTAGTCCAGTGGCGGCTTAGTCCATTAGCACTGCGGAACGGATGTACCTCCAAACAAATTAAGAAAAGTGAAATATTATAATATACATTGATTTATGTGTATTAAATAAAAATATAAATATCATTTTTAATCAACAGCAGCACCCCCAAATATCTTATTCACGAGCCGCCACAAATGATATTCCAGAACTTTCATTTAACAACACGACCAGCTTTGTTAACCTTTCAGTCCTTTAATAAGCATGCACAAAAACATCATCTGTAATTCCGTTTTTTGATTGGTGGAATCACCTGACGTATTTAAAAACATTGCAAGTTACATTGAAATATTTTAATGTTCTAAAAACATCGAAAACGAAATAGTTAACGGTTTCAAAGCAAAGCTGTGTAGTGAATACCACATAATCACGGTCTCTTCATATAATGGTATTTATATTAATGTCACCGCAAAAGCTTTATATAAGTAAGCTCTTTTACAAATGTTATATGCTGATACTTAACTCTTGCGTCGAGTCTAGCTCGAAATCGTATAGGTAACCCCCCACCCCAACTTTTAGTCTAGTCCAGCTCGACATTGAAAAACTATTTCAAAAACCGTATTTATGGGATCGTGTGCCTTAGTTATTATTTTTAACATCTCATAATGCGGTATATTTTTCAGTATCTCGTTTGAACATGCTAATAAATACGCAAACCTTGTGATATTATTCAATTTTTAAAATCTATTGAGAAGTTGCTGTAAGGAAAAAAATAGTAAATTGAAGAGTGCAAGGGGTTAGTACTAACTAAACTAAAATAACTAAAACTTCCTCTTTTCAAATCATATTCATAGAAAATTATCGATGACATGTTTTGATGAAGCCATATTGTAATTTAATTATATTATAACTGGGAAAAATGCTATAATTTAAAAAAAATATTGTCGTTTATATGATTAATGTTTTTTTTTCTATTTGTCCGATTTTTCGTACTGATTGTGTTTGACCTTGAATTGCCAAATATTGTCCTATCTATTATCCATGTGGGGCAAAACTGGGCAACTAGTATCAACGGTAAGATTTTTTGTGTATTATTATTTTATGATAAAAATAATATTGTATCTATATAAAGAACGCTTGGCCTAAGGTATATTTTGCCAAAACGTAGATTTTTAGCAAATAGAAGCGAACGTTAACTGACGTACAGAATTTGAATTATTTACGTTGCTTCATTTAAAAATGTTTTTCGACGTCCAGTAAGCAGAAAATACGTTATTTACTGAAATATATTTGTCAGCTGTCCCGACTCAAAGCAATGTAATTTCCATGCTAAGAGTCTCCATTTTGGCTTTATTATATTTCATTTGCGAAAAGGTAAAACTCCATCTTTTGGGATGGTAAAAATGTGAGAATGGGTGTTTATCTTATATTTTTATATATATAAAAACTCTCACGTAAAAATGTTACAAAGTACGAATAGGGTTCATTAAAAAAAGCAAATTTAAAAGAAACATTCTTTTCGTTTTAATAATCAAATAAATAACAGTCGGGTGCTGTAAGATAAACTAGTTTAGGTCCGTTGAATATGGTTGCTTTATAAACAAAATTCTAATATAAGAGGTAAGAAAATGCTAAGCGGAAAATGAGATGGAAACATAATTTATATTAGGCCGATTATAAATATTAAATTTTAAAATATAATCATTGAAAAGCTTTATTTTTATTTCATAAAGGAATCATTTTATTTTTTACTTGATTAATCAAAAATTCAACGTTTGTAAACTGTATTTTTTATTTGGATAGACTTTTTAATTACAGTAAAAAAAACAACGGTTACTGAAAAGCAAAATTATTTTATAACGCATATCAATAAAGATTCTATAAGATTGAAAATTTATATCGAGGTTTTTTTCTTTTTTATACAAATCGTAAAATAGTATTTAACGACTAATTAAAACAATGAAATATATTTTTGATTGTTATCATTGGTTTACAATTTTAAGTTAAATGATAATTTTTCATTATATACTATCGGTAATTAGAACCGCCTTCTCGAATACTGTAATATAATTAATACCTGGTAGTTTATAGTCAATATCTAAACACGTTACAGAAACAAAATATCAAAAATCCTGCCGGATTATTTTTTCACTTGAAATCAATAATAAGGGACACAATCAGTTGTATTTGTCAATGTAATTCTTGGCTTTGAAGTTACCCAATTTTACATATTTCACAATAAATCCTTGACGAGAATTCAATATTCGTTCTTATATTCTAAGCATGCATTTTTTATTTAAAATTGGAGCCTTCTTTTTATTAAAATTATTTTCTGTTCTAAAGCGAAATTTATTTCAAATCAAAAGAGTAAAAATGAAATTCAGTTGAAATCCAATTTCATATATCTTATACTCTGAACACGCTATCTTACCGTTAAAACATCGTTTTATAAGTGTAGTATTAACGATAATAAAACACTCAAATAGCTTGCTAAAAGTTGTGGTTTATGAATATTTACTGACCTTTTTACATTACGTTTTATGCCTTATGATAGTAGTTAAGAATTTTTGAGTTGAATTCAGTATTCAGACAAGGATCACGTACGTACTTCTTTTTCTGTTATTTTAATGTCAGATAATCGGTTCAATGTTTTTATCTTATTTTAAATCGACTTAAATATAGGAAATAACGTTTAAATACGTCCATTAGTTCGAAAAGTATTTTTTTCTTATCCGTATTAGATCATTTTTTTTAAATTTCCACACGTAGTTAGGGATATATGTAACAATCAAATAGATGTTATGGACTTTCACTGAAATTTTGCCATGGAAATTATAATAGCATTAATAATGTATGGATGCTACATCATCATAGTCAATAATATATATTTTTGAAAGCTTGTCCTTTGTCAAATGTTATTTAGCATATAATTATAATATAATATAAGGTTACTTTTCTAGCTTGGTCAATACAAAAACAGCTCTCTTTGAAAGTTATTTAAAATCTTACATACGAACTATTTATTCAGCATCTCTATTTTTAAGACTTTTTAGAGGATCAATAAATATCAAAGATGCTACATGTTTGTTGTCCTTGCGGAGATCTTTCATATTTGATAGACCGTCCGTTATTCAAATTGCTGTCATCATTTTAATTAAGAGTAATTTTGTACTGTCAATGTGAAATCACCACAAATACGTGTCTAACAAATAATTCTGTGGTATTAATTTGTTTTACTAAAAATAAAAATGAAGCCACTTTCCCAATCGTTACATATAAAATAATACAACTTTTGACTAAGCAAAATTTTTGTGTGATTTCCTATAATTTTTTTTTAATTGAAGTGTTATTTATGCGTAAAAAAACATTCATTAGAATAATTTGTAAATAAATATGCAATTTTCATGACACATAAACATCGGGTTTATTCGAATTAAGTATCCTAAATTAAAATAAAGTATTTACGATGTTGGAAAATAGTTTATACCAATTCATAATCAATATATGAAAAGAGCAAATACATATATTTCAATTAAGTATTTCGACTGAGGGTGCTTGATGGAATTTCAACATCAAATTAAATTTTTTTGAATTTTGTACTTTTCCATGAGTTTTGTCGCTAACGACCCGGGTTTCGCCTTTCGGTATCGTCAGTTCAAGTACATCCGTGCACTTGGAATGCCTGAAGATGCCGAAAGGCGAAACCCGGGTCGTTAGCAACAAAACTCATGAAAAAGTACAAAATTCAAAAACTTCTAATTTACATATATTTCAGGTCAAAATTTATAATATATGAGTATAATAATATTTAAAATACTCGTTCAATTGATTTTTTAAATTAGCTGAAACATCATATCCACTGCCAATGCAGAGAATATAGATGTATCATAAAGCCCATCTTCAAAAAAATCGTTCTACGAGAACTGCTTGTTACCCTGACGCTCAACTTCTTTTTTTTAATAAGGTTCTAAAGGTGGTGCTTGAACAGGACATGTGATATACCAATCACTCTCACTGTGCCTTATTTTTTAGGATTAGTAGGATCACATGCGGTAACAGGTAATTATAAATGATAATAGAATTGAATTTCTCGTACATAATATCGTTATTGTATTTTCAACAAAAGGCAACAGTGAGCTGAGTCAATTACAAAATTTTATTGTAAATTGTATGTACCTAGTAGGCTTTGTATTGATCAAAAGTTGCACTTTGAAGGTTGTAAGGAGCTAACTTTCTTATAGAAACTCTCGCATTAGGCAAATCACCTTTCTTCGATTCACAAATACATTTGTAATGCCAGTTTGCACGTCCACTTAGTGCCTATTGTATGGAAAAAATCAATAGCACCCGTCTGGGGAAGCTTACAGGCACTTGAAAAGGGCAAAGCTTTCGACTGACGGAAGGATGCCTTCAAAACAGGCTTTGCGAATCAGGGAAGTCCCCCTGAGACAAGCCTTTTGTGTTAACGGGGTGATGAGGGTCGTGCGAGTATGGTAAGAAAATAGAGCTAATTATGCACGAGGCGTAAAACGCATTAAAAATCAACGGTTGTTGTGAAATACATATTTATGAAACCTTATTTACCTAAAAATGCGTGGATTTGACAAAGCGTAAATTTTTTTTTTTTACTGTTTTCCACTGAAAAAATAAACTATCTATACCGCATGTTAAAAAAAATAAACCTTTCATACAAATTTACATGTAAAATGACCGTTGTTCTTATATAAAAGAGCACGTGTTATACTATTACAATTTTTTTGAAAAATTTGTCGAAAAATCTCTTTGCATATTCTTAGTATGAATAGTAGATTCATTGATTCTCACAAATGTATTAACAATCAATAAAACTATCACTAGGTCAACACATGAAAAAAACCATTTATGTCACCATGCAGTAACACTAGTTAACCTTTGTGAAAACTAGTTTTATTGGAAAGAGGATTATTCACAGTATTTAAACTTTTTTTTTTTTTTCATTTCAATGGCTCAACTAATTATTTTTAACTACTGCATGGCTAAGCCAGTGGTAAAAAAATTTTAAGGTTTAAAAAATATGGAGTATTCTTGGCTAGGGTTGTAGGAGACATGATGAACCCCGGGATTAGAAAACATTGTTGATTATGTTTCCTCATTTTCATTTTCCATTATTGTGTCCTCATTTTAACAATGTGAAATTTTTCAAAGTTTGCATAACCAGACGTATTTTGTATTTTAAATACTTATCAGGCTAAATTCGAACAAGACCGATACTCTCGTTTATTATATTTCAATCGAATATTTTCGTTCTTCAGTAATGGATAAACAACCAAAATATAATATTCATAAAAATATAGTGACATCAATTATTCCTAGCTAGTTTTAATTGTATATTAACATGGCTTTTTAATAAATATCTCGGGACCAGTCCCGGGATCCTGGAATCAACTTATTGGGATGAAAATTTTGGCTCGGGACTGGAAGCCCTAGTCATGGCCACAAAATTATCATCGTTTTCGTTGGACATTATAGTTCGGGCGTCAATCAGTTTTTCTCTTGTCATCGAGCAGACAATTAACGACTATATTAACGTCGTCGCTTTTGCATCCCTGACCTTAATTTACTCATCCCTTCACTGGAACGCACCCAATTCTTGTCCATTACGTTGATTGGAGCTTCCTATTGAAAATGATTCATTCGATAGCTACCGTATGATAAACGCTCCCGATATAGAAGCCTGTGTGTTGTGTTGTTGACCAAGAGAAGGTATTTACATTTGTGCCCTTGTGTTGAAAATATATATCGATCCATACCAAATATGATAAACATTTTTTACTATTATAAAAATCACTGAAGATGTTACAAGGACTGTTTTTTTTTTAAATTTGAATATACTGACTAGAAATTTAAACTGACAAAGTATTTAATTTAATAAGATTTGTCTGGTCCGTGGCGCAGTGTCAACGTTGGTGGCTTGTGTGCCGGACCACCCGGGTTCGATTCCCGGTACGATCGAAATTTTTCAGTCAATAAATCTGTTCAAATGCATGAGTGTTTGTGTTGTTGAAAAATCCCTTCCCACTTTTCCGATCCCAAAGAGCGACGCATAGTGACAGCGATTAGTTAATCACTAGTCCCGTCCTAGTCCCGGTATCCTTTCCATCCATACTCTCTTCGAAAAAAAAGGTAGAGCAACTGAATAACAAGAACTTCTCGTAGAAAAAATATATGTTGAGATAAACTCCGTAAGGAAACCATATGCTCCAAGTTGGGAGCGGACATGGTTTAAAAAAAAAAAAAAGATTTATGCAAACAATGAATAGTAACCATCTTACTTTACTTGTTAATTTCTATAATATGTAGATGGTATCTATAGTGAAGGCATTATTGCATTTTGTATCGTGATTCTGAATAAATATTGCATACATTATTGCGGTAAGATTATTTAATGTTATACAAACATATATGTTTCTTTTTGATTTAATTAATAAGACCTTGAAAGTGATTAATTATAAATGCTCTCAGTTCTCATGCCTTAGGTATACCACCACTGTTTGATATCGAAATATCACAGTCTCGTACTAAATTTTGTAGTAAATATTGAAAAAAACAGATTGGTTAGGTAAACAATACTTTTATCGACTACAAAATAATGAAGGGACATATTTTTGTGACTAAAAATGAAAATTTACTATAGGATTATGTAAATTTTTGATGCTCACTAGCATATTTTTTCTTAATGTTGGATACAAATATAACAAAGATTGTTTTTGGAATAAGAAGTGATATACGAATATAACGTAGTTTTTTTCTAGAAATAAGAAGTGATATATTTACAGCTTGTATTTGGCCAAAGAAAAAGTATGTTGGTAATTTTCGGGCTCGAATTCAGATTGGCTTTTCTTAAAAACCTTTAACACCATTTTGCTTAGTTTTCCAATCTCGCGTCTTGAAAAAGAAAAAAACTCAATTCAAATTGTGTTTTTTAAGTTTATATATTTTTTACTCCGCCAAATAAAAAAATATCATGTCGGCGTCTTAAAGAGTTGGAAGAGGTTTTTGGGTTTGGAGAAAATAGTTTTATGGCAAGTTAACATTTTTAATTAAACTCTGAAAAATACGATAAAAACAGAAAATAGCCCCATTTAAAATACGTAAATTTTATTCTATTTTCTATTTTACGGAACATACTATAATACCTATATAATTAGGTTATTTCTAACCGATTTGAAATTCACGTAACGTTATGAGCTTTTATGATTATTGTTTGATTTTTGTTTTACTCTTTTCTATTTTAAACATTTCACAAAAAACTCTTACCCTGATAATGATTAAAATACCAAGCAACCATCTCACGGTTAACAAAATCTTTCATTTGTGATGGGTGCTTGGTATCACGGAGACTCTCGTGCTTTCATTAAAGACAATTACCATAAAAACGTTCCATAAACCATTTGAACAGGTAGTATCTCAGTTTATAGCCATTTGTCCTTAGATTTTTTCCATATTCGCTCCCTACTCGGAGGATATGGCCGCAACACGGTATGAAAAATGTCGCCAACTGTGTCAATGACCGGAAAAACCCATGATCCGGCGCCATCGAATCAAAATGATCGAGCATCATTAATGCCATCTCGTCTACCGCTCATGAAGTGTTAGGAGTTCGGAGAGGTCAACATCCAAAGTGGATGTCTGACTTCGAAGAATACTGAAGAAAGAGCTAGGCTCAAAACAGTGAGAGACAGTGTGACAAACCCAAACCGTATCGAAGATCGCTGGATTGACTGAAATAACCACGACGAAATAGTTATCAAGTCAGTGCGACTCGATAAACGCCGATTTTTAGATAAGGGGAGATTTAGGAGGTAGACGTTATACAATATCTTCAAATATACATATATCCGATTAACTAATTGGTACAGTAAATATTTTAAAGTGTTTATTCCATTGTTTCTGATTGACAGTGCGTACTGGTTAAGATAATTCGGTAAAAGGTGGAGAGGAAAAAAAATCAGTACACATCCCAATTCTTATGGAGACATATACAGTAATTTATTGAAAAATTATTAATGAATTTAAGAGTCCATTAAAGGATTACAACTGACAAAGAAAGATCACTCACGAGTATTCATGTTACATGATTTAATTCGACTAAGGGTTTTTGTTTAATGGATGCTGTTTCCACATTTAAAAAACGATGAATATATGTATAATACATTTGTGTCAAAGCTAACTGACAAATTTTGTTTGCATTATATAAAACAGTTCACTGAAATTAGTTCAACTCTTTTACAGTGGCAGTGAGTTGTTTTTTTAGTTATTTTTTATTGTGAGTTTTTGCATATTCCAAGTACTAAAGTGCAGCGACTTCCAGAAAGTGCACTCAATGCAATTTCCGTTTCGCCATTAAACTTTACACTTTCGCAGGACATAGTTATAAAACTGAGGCGACCTTTTTAAATTCAAGACCGCAGGTGCTTTATTTTTTACATGTTTTCTGTTTACGGCGAAAGTTTATAACTGAGCTACAAAAATTGAATATAACTAGAAGATGTCGTTTCGAAGATGAATATAAAAATCTCATGAAATTACATGAATGAAAAATTAAGTTTCGCCAATAAAATCTAAAAAGTAACTTTTTGAAGACTGATAACTAATGTAAATTATTTTTAAAAAATAGCTCAATTGTTTGAAAGTGGTAGCGTATCACAAGTTAATTAAATAATTACTTGAAACGGAAAAATTACGCAACGAATATTTTCATTTAAGTAAAGGCACATTCTTAACATTGTTGAGAGTAGGAAGTCAGCTTTGATCACTTAAATTTCTAACATATATAACGCTTAACCTAAACCTATGTAAGGCTATAAAAATATGGTTGTTATGAATAAAAAGTAATATTCACTGTTAGGGTCGCTGACTACCAATTATTGGTAGAAAGGGGTTACATTTAAAAAATGAATCACATTTCATATGTAGTAGTTCTATATATTGTATAAATATTAGTACTGGTTTCTTCCATTGCAAGGCTAGATTAACGACGAGGTATATCAAACAATTGACAGATTTGACAAAAACTTTCAGATAATCATACATACATTAATGAAATCAAGTTGTCTATAATATAAGTAAAATTTTACCATTTTTATTAAACAAAAAAGTGAATTACCTATTCATTTTTTTGTTTTAAAAAAATGTTTATTCAAATAAAAATCGCATTTTTTCTTGCTGTTAATAAATAACAATTTTAAAATTCAAATATTTTTTTCCCCCTTCTATTTTGTAGATGTCTGGAAACTTTGCTAAATATACCCCATCCATTTTTGTCTGTACAAAAGCTTTTCAGTTATGTAAGAGAAAAAAGCTTCGAGGGAAAATTGTTAAGCTTTTTGTAAACCACTTAGGGAAATTATTATTTGATTTACCATTAATCACTTATTTTTCCGAGAAAATTTATTCAAATCTATAGGTAATATTTTACACTTGGAAGCTTTTGTACTGCTATTGTATTCGGTGAAACTACAAAATCATTTATTCTCTTCAGGACTGCTTCTTTATTAGCGGAAAAGTTTCTTAAATATATCGATCAAAGTTCTTACAAGGTATGTGGTGAAATTTGAGTGCTACTGAATAAAATATAATCGAATATGAATTTGGGTTAAGTTTGCGGTTTTGTATTGGATTACTTTCTCATTATCTTATATTATAATTAGAGTTTATTGTGAAAACATCATAATTTGTATGTTTAAGCTGATTTCTTAGTATCCCCCTATAGCAGTGATGAACAAACGCGGCCCGAAATGGATTGTTTTGCGTTTGTTTATTAACAAATTCTTCATCAACAAATTTTTCATTAAATATGATAAAAAATAGTATTCGATATGTGAACAAATTATGCAGTAGCAACGGTATATAAAAAAATCAATGTTATTTTTATTATTTAATATGATTATATACACATGGATATAATTTTGTGACCGAATTTTTTTTAAATGAGTCATATCGTTTGCGATGCAGGTGCAGTCTATTTTTAGATTATTGTTTTCAACACACGGATTTTATTGTTAGTTCTTCAGGATTATTGTCAGTGCATGACGTTTGTGAATCGATATTAAAAAATCTCCGCAAATAATGAAAATATATATTATTAATATATAAAAAACTGATTTATCGATTATCTAGACAGAAAAATACTTTTTATAATAAAATATTTTTCTTCACTTTTACCCTTTGCGGCCCGCGAAAAATTTTAAATGGATAAATTGGCCCTTCTCTCAAAAAGCTTGTGCACCACTGCCCTAGAGTATTTATATATTTTTTACCATCTACGCTCTAAACGTGGAGCATATGAATCCCTCACTAACTTTATCTCAAAACAGGTTTTTTTGGACCAGAAGTGCTTGTTACTCAGTTTTTCAACCTATATTTTTTGAAGAGAGTAGGAATCGAATGGATACGAGAACTAAGACATGACTAGTCGATTGCTAATCGCTCTTGATACGGACCGTTTTTTTTTGGGATTGGAATGGATTTTAAGCAACACAAACACCAATTGCCTTCCGACAAAATCTGAAGACTGAAAAAATCTGCTTGTACCTGGAATCGGGTATCCCGGGCAGTCTGTCACGGAAGCCAATGACGTTGACCACTTCATCACGCACCGAGAAATTATTTATGCGTTTGCATATATGTAAGTTAATTAATTTTTCAAATCAGATATTTGGGAGAGGCAAATTTAAACAGCTCAATATTCAATTCACGGTATGTTTTGTAGAATCCTGGGATAATTTATTTCATTTATTTTATATCTTCATTGGTAAAGACGTCTTACAATTATTCAACAGAATAACACATTAAACCTTTCACAATACAGTATGACTAAGTTATATTATCAAGTTCCATCGACGATATTCCGTCAGTCAGTTAACAATATAAATAACAAACAATAGTATAATTACCTTTTTACTTACGAAAATAAACAAAGTATAATTCGTAATATCGTGACCTTACTTTGAAAAGGTTATAACTGAAATTTTGACAAAAAAAAAATACCTCTTGTTGGGGAAAATTTTGTATTAGCCGTATTCAAGCATATATGATAACTTCAGAATCACATATGCTAGAATATATGATTTTGTGATGTCTGTCTATATGAATCATTATTTCAATAATTATATAATTAAGATCATTATTTCTCAACATAATAGTTTGAGCTGTACATAAATATGCCTAAAATAAGTCCACATTCAATAACTTATTATTACCATATAAAAATAAGATGTTGGAACAGAGAAGAAGATTTATTGTGTACCCTGTATAATGGTAAAATACATATTTACATATGTGATCTAATTCACGTTTAAAACATGGCTCTGACGAGGGCGTAAGCCGAAATAGCTATCAATAAATATATAAAATAATTTCTGTAGCATTAAAATACATTGTTATTTTTCTCACCGTATTATAATGGAGTTCTACCAAGTAAATGCCAACTCATTCAATAAACTTAAAACAAGTAATTTGAAACATTTTTACTTGCCCATTATTACAAGTGAATTTTATCTTTTGTATTAAATAGTACGATCAATCGAAACTTCAAACGCTCATATCTCAAAGCAGAATCAAGAGCAGTTAGAACTTTTTCAAAGTAAGGTGTCGATATGGTACATGTAGAGATACTTTCTACAGTGGGCGTACTGCGTGGGCGAAAAACTATACGCCTGAAATGTACACAAGCCTTGAAGCAGTTTATTCATATATGATTAATGTTCTAGCATAAATGTCAGATATATTTAGAGGTAGGCATATACCTGCCTTTTATGGACACCTACAAAAGACTCAAATTTTCCAAAACCAATATTTTCTATGGCGCACCCTACTGTTATTTCTACTCACGTAAATTTATGTGTAGACAATTACCTGCTTACTTACATATAATCAGCGGCGGTTTTTTCATACGCAGTGCGGAACTGCAGCACCCACAAATAAATTGAGTAGTATGAACATTAGAATACACATAAATGTATGTATATTTTTATAAATATCAAAATTATTTAAGTGTGTATTTGCCCTTCTCCGCGCATAAATACATCCATTAATTATCATGCAAGCGGTACTTATTTTAGAAAGTGACGCTTCTGAATGATATGGTGCTGTATTGTTTCCGATGAAATATGCTCGAGTAGAAAAATGATGGCCGTACTATATTCTCCAGCAGTATTACATCCGTACGGGTGCTAGTTTGTCTGTAAAATTGGTTTCTCCATGACATTGAACAGTTCTTATTTTGAAATTGTAAAACAATAATACAAACGACAAAATTAAAAAAGAAGATTATTAAGAGCGTTACGACCCAGGCAAACAAAGCAAGGTTTGGCTTATATATAATCTCTCATATTTTTAGATGTAGGCAGGTTGCACACACATTCAAGAATACGCATATCGCATATATATACATGTTTTGATGACCACTAATTTTTATATTTGACCATCGATTAGTTAAGCTTGAAATAAAACACTAATTAAATTAAAAAACAAAACTTAAAAAAGGGAACAATTCCTGTGACCTAACTGATTATGGCTAATCTTTTTTATGGTACTACTTTAATTTCTGCAAAAGAAAAATGCCGTCATTCCGCAAAAGTTTAATTTAATATTTTTCTCTCTTGAAGTTCTCTCTCTGATTGTTCCACTTAGACTAGGAAGAACTCAAAAATTAATTCTAACAGAAATTACGTAACACAAACTGCATTGTTTGTTTTATTTTCTTTTGTATTATTTAATCATATACAAATGTTAGGAAAAATATACTTTTAGAGCAACACAAACGCTTGGGAACAGAAATCTTTAATATTTAAAATAATGTATTCAAATGAAGATTAAAGATATATTCGAATAATTTTTGACTAGTTTCAATAACGTTTATATAGGAATTTTCGATTATTGTTTTACAAATGAAAGTCAAAACAATTTTGATACAGATATCTTGCTGTATAGAACTATACAATATATTATTTTTTTTATCTATCAGCTATATAAAGCTTTAGTATAAGAAGATATACACAAAAGTTTTTATAAATATATAATTCTTATATATCCATAAAAAAGTATATTATTGAGTCAGTAAATGATTTTTAGAAGATAATTTATATTTAAATTAATCTTATGCCAAAAAGATTATTGAGAAATAATATATGTTTTTATTTCAAATAGTAGCTCGTACAGAACAATATATTCTACCATGTTCACACGCAAATCAAAAAAAAAGTGTTATAAGTGATATTCATTGAAAGTATTTATATGTATGTATAGTAATAAGCATATTATATATATGTATATAGTGACACCGCTCTATATGGTATCTGATCCTGATTTTCATCCTCCGATCTTAAAATTCCACATCCCGAGTGTCAGACCGGAGGTTCTTTCTCATTTAACGAGAGAACTAGAATCAAGGTCGCATCAATAGCAATGTTAAGTATAATTTTTTTTCGTTTTATCAAAGTAATATTATTGTTTTGAATAAAACAAGATACAATTTAAATAATTATATGATGTCAAATGTTGTGTTTGCCTATTCATAACGGGTTTCCAGCAAATAAATACGAAAACAATCAATTAAATATCAGGCCGTAAGAAACTATTCCGTGCAAAAAAGCACGCGTCAAGAAGTCCCGAGACAAAAGGCGTGAGATAGATAAGGAAAAAAACTGTAACAGGAGTCATCACTATAACGCCCAGGCAATCGGCCGTGCAGCGTTACAATATTCCAGCAAATTGGCTATCCTAGACCAGCGTGATTTACTACCCCATTCCGCGAGGAGCGAAATAGGGGCGAAGAATCGGGGTAGAACCAGTAATCGCCTGGAGCCCGCAATATACACCTTCATTGCAAATAGTGAATTGTTTCCATATTTGTTTTTATTTCGTGGCACCGTCGTATTTGTGGGATGCTGTTATGGAACGATTGTAAAAATCAAGAAATGTTTTATGAATCTTGTATGTTTCTAATTCTATTTGAAAAGTGATAAATAAATATTTATTGAAAACACTGAATCGAAAATTGAGGAAGGTTAGACATCAGGTCATAACTGTATTCGAAAACAGAAAAACTAATAACCGTATCTGGTTCTCGGAGTAAGTAAAGTATGAAGGGATAAAACATTATAAACGCAAATACCTTAGTATAACTATACTAAAAATTCAATGTAATTAAATTCCACCTTTTATATAATGCTTAATAGAATCTTTTTATTTTAAGTCTCGTTCATGTAATGTGTATTGCTTTGATGTGTTTTAGTTACAATCGTTGTTTGAATTTCAATTAGTATGTACTTTACTTTAAATTGTTAAGTTGTATTAAAATATATGTTATATTATTTTTGCCACAGCAAGTTACATAAGCAACTGTATTTGTTTTTAAGTTGCATGTTTTGTCAGTCATTAAGTAAATTAAAATCAATATAAAAGGGTATTTTAATAAATATACTTATATGTATATTTTGTCATATTGCTTATGCCTTTACTTCAAACCCATGTCAAGGTGTGAATAATTATTACACATTTATAATAATACCAACACTTGCAATAATATGTGGCTCTTTTCCGTTTCAGCGGCCCCGATGATAACCGTGCCCCGGTTTTCCGGAAACAGCTGGTTGTCACTTCCGCCCCTACGCGGAGCCTACAAGCGGGTGCGCCTGCGCGTTGAATTCAAACCTTCCACCAAGGACGGCGTGTTGCTTCTGACCGGCGAACGCGCGGATATGGCTGGAGACTACCTGGCTCTGGTTTTGTACAGAGGCTTCGTTGAGTTGATGTGAGTACACATAATATATTCCCAATATCTATATTGGCCTCAACATGTTGCAAAATTTATATAGGACGTGAAAATATATTGACCTCAACAAAAGCAAATTTTAAAATGCTAAGATAAATTCTTGATTGAATCAATATTCAATTGAATAACCTCGATCTTACCACATAACTTACGATAATATGATTCCAAAACAAAATCAATAATATTATATAGTCCTGGAAGTACTCAAAAAATATTATATTGCAATATGTCAGATACATATGTAGTTGATTTTCGTATATAATTTCTAAGATTCACCACGACTACGGTGCAACACAAGTTTATGTTGCTAGAATTCAATACTACTAATATTAGGCGTGTAAAATTATATTGTTTCGTTTTAAATCGACAGTGTATTCAAAAGCTAATAAATTCCTGCTTTATTTCATTTCACAAATATCTCGATTATTTATAATAAAGTATTTCAATAAAGACGCTCACTCATGTAGAATGTCCAACGTGGAATGTGATATGTGGCACGTAGCGCCGTTCTATTGGAAGCACATGTTATAGGTATTCATATCATCCGGTTTTGGCCACAAGAAGTTGCTCATCACCGATCTGTAGCTCACCATTAACGGTTATGGCAATGCCAGATTCATTTTGGAAGAAGTACCGACCGATGATTTCTCTGAGCCAAACATTGAAATTCTCGGGATAAATTTGGTGTTGGTGTATCTCGTATGGATTGGAATCACTCAAAATCTGCCAATTGTGCTTGCTCACATATCTATTCATCCAAAAATGGGCCTCGTCGCTAAAGATTACTCTTGCGACGAACGTTTCTCAGCAGTGAAATTTATAATCAAATTTGATTATAATTTTCCATGGTAATTGGCCGTACTCTACTGAAAAATTGACCTTATTGCATATGATTTTTGTTTTTAGTAAATAACACAAATAAAATTTAATCTACCGTTAGTTATGTATGTTTAATTTGTAAAAAGCAGAATGATTAATACAACAAACCAATATTGATTTAAATATAAGAATAGTTTTTTTTTAATAATGCGTATTGGTCTATCTATTGAATACAATTTAAAGGAAACCTCTTTTGATTAAATTTGTAAACTTTTATTTCTTGTATTTGTGAATGTCAATTGCCATTCACGATACTTTAAGGTATTCAAACATTTCAAGAGTCACGTAGCAATCAAAACTTTTGGAACAATGAAAAAAGAACTTAGAGTATAGTTAAAATATGGAAGTTCCTCCCCTTCTTGTTCTTGTTTTATTTGCAAGAGGTTTTGGATTTAACGGCTTTATAGTTGTTTAGCTACGACAGAAGTTTGCAACACAAAAAATGAATGGATTCATTTCAATTACAGAATGTATACGTTTGTTATATTGCGATTCCACTCACAATATTACATTGCGCTATCCGATTTTTATAAGAATTTAATATAACATAGCAACGAATAGTGATATCGATAGAAAAAATAAGTTTTCGATAAGATGCTTCAGCGTGATGTATTGCAGAAAAAGTCAGTAAGCGTGTTTCAATTTTTACCAGGAAAGGAAAAAAAATTAAACGAAATTAACATACCGCAATGAGTCTATGTAAATTAGCCCAACATGTTAACCCTTTACGACCAAACTTTACAGACCTTTAGATTAGCCAAAATAACCCAGCAGTTTTTTCCGGCTATTTTATATGTTTTGCAATAACGATTCTAGTTCTCTTAATTTTATTTTTGTCTACCAGTTTTCACATAATTCCTTTACACATAACGGTAAGAACCTGGAATCGATTACATAAAGCGTTATCAGACGTATTTGTATTTGAAGTTTTAATTGAAATTTATTTGTGTTGAATATATTGTGTATTTCCTTAATAATAATTTTTGTGAATACAAAATGTTCACATAAATATTTGAAAAGTTATATCATCATAACAAAAAGTAAGTAAAAAATATTTTAAGAAAATAAATATCGAAATTCGCTTGGTTATATTTAATAAATTAATGGTATGGCTAAATTTCCTATGCATTAATGTATTATATTTTGCCCGTATGTGTACAGTGTCATTGGGTCTTTGTCTTTGGCTTCAACTGTGTAGCGCTCGGGTTCAAATCCTTGCCCGGGTTTGTCATTTTTCAATTGTATTATCGTTTTCTGATCGGAGACAAGGATTACTGTTTTCAAAAAAAAAATCTTTGCACCCCCATCCGAGCCTATTAACGGGGTTGTTGTCAAAGCGATAATTTAGTCACTAGACCTGTCCTATCCTTACTTTCCCAACCCTCTCCAAAAATGAACAGTTGAGCATCTGAGGAACAAGAAGTTCTCGTAGGAAATCTTATGCTGTCCCAAATTGATAGTGGATATGGTGAAAAAAATCTTTACCAATATTTCATTTTGATAATCGTCTGAAGACCTGAAGACGTGAAGCGCGTGCCACCTTTTGAAAAAAAATCACAGGAATAAAGAGTAAAATGAAGTACCAAAAATTTACAGCCAAATCTAAAGTATCGACAGAACTGCAGCAAAAAAAAAATCAGTTTTTATTTATTTCGAATTATTAAAGTGAAAAAATATATTCAAAGAGTTTTTGTCCCCCAGGTGATTAAATTTCCATTATTGCATTATGCTTTGTCTAGTGATCATTAATTAATTTTATTATCTTTATCAGTTCTTTTAACAACCTCTTTTACTTCTTTTTGCTTTTGTATCAGTTGAAAAGATTTACTTTTTTAGCAAAATGGCTCTGATTAACATAAATAGTGTTGATTGTTTACAATCATATTTATAAATATGTTTTTTTAAGTGAATACGTTAAAACTGGTGACCCTTTTGTGTATTATTTTTATACGAAGGTTATAAAAAGTATAAAAATCTATTAACCTAAATTTAATAGTGATTCCAAAAGTAAAAAAAATCTTTGCAATGTGATATCACTCACAAGCAAGGAATAAAATTGACGTTTTTACTTAGAAAGATCTATTTCGATGAATTCGGGTTGTTTTATTCTGCCAAATAAGAAAAAAAACAATTATTTTGATAATGAAATACAAAATCTTGCTAAAAAAATGAAATATGAGTCAAATAAGATAAATTCCACGAAAAATAAACTTAAGATTGTGAAAATATTTTTAGCAAAATGAAGTTTGGTTTTGACGAAAATTCTATTTTTAATACAACCTGCTAATGAAAAGCATTGATTTCTTAAGCATGGCATTGCTTCATCGTGTTTTCTATCCTTCTATTTCTTGTAAATTTTTATACATCTGGGAATTCTATTTTGCATAAACAACATACTGAAAGTCAAATTATTTTTGAATCATGTTTTGTTTTCATAATTAATAATTTGATAGAAGCATATTTTTAATGACGTCAAAGTGTAGTGTAATTAAATATATATATTACAAAGCAATCATGATGCAAACAAAAGATTCCCTTGATTGTTAGCTAGTGTGACGGAGAAAGTTGTATTAGTTTCTTTTTCAAATATGTTCATTTCTAAACATACAGTATATTGGTTAGTATAGGATTAAGCACGTTCTGCGGTTTATTTTATAAATAAAGCCACATTATTTGTGAACGATCGTTATAGTATATTATTTTTTATGTTATTTGGGCAAAAGCGATATTGTTTTCTCTCGAATAAATAAAAAAAGTCTTAATACTCACATTAAATTACAAGCTCTAAATATGAATTACACAATTTTTGCAAAGCGCCAACACAGTTTGGGTTT
Organism: Himalopsyche kuldschensis; assembly: GCA_028554975.1. Lineage (NCBI taxonomy): Eukaryota > Metazoa > Arthropoda > Insecta > Trichoptera > Rhyacophilidae > Himalopsyche > Himalopsyche kuldschensis. The sequence goes on from JAHFWI010000045.1 coordinate 1,291,995, forward strand.
TTTTAATATATCAATCATTTCAAAAAATCTTAAGACTCACGGAAAAAAACTCCTGTAGCTTCTTGTCACAGGATCTTCAAAAAATTGTTAGTTAAACTATTTTTTGTTCTATATTGACAATAAATATTTATACTTTTGATTCAATTCAAATTTGACATCATAAAAGTTAATGAATGAATCTGTACTTATGAGTCTCATATCTTTTTTTTTAAAGTATGTCGGTTCCCGAAATGGAGTATATGAACCCTTCACGAAGTTTATCTAAAAATATGTTTTTCTACGAGAACTCCTTATTACTCAGCTGCTTAATATCTCTATTATGAAGAGAGTAAGGATTGAAAGGATACGAAAACTAAGACATGACTAGTAATTAGCTAATCGCTTTTGCTACGCGCCGCTATTTGAAATCAGAAGGACGAGAAGGATTTTTGAACAACACAAGCACCCACGCCTTCGAAATTGACTGAAGAAAACTGCTCGGACAGAGAATCGAATCAGTGAGGCTCGTCACGGAAGCCAACGACATTGACCACTACACCACGGACCAGGATTCTTTTACTGAGAAATTTTAAAATCATTTATTTTTAAGTATTTAAGAAAAACGCAAGTTTAATGAAACAAAATTATATCTAAGAGTATATAATATTAGTTAAGTCCGGACATAAAAAAACATATTTCACAAATGAAATATCACAGATAACTAGATACCTTTGTAATAAAGATACAAGTATTCAGAAAACGTAAAAGGTGTCTGTAGTTAGCTTGGAAAAAAACTGTTTAAATTATACTTAAAAATTATCTGAATTTAGAATGCCACAAGTTGTAAATATTCATGAAATAATTTCATGTTGACACGACGAAATAAAATAATTTAATCTGAAAATAAATTATATGATATGAAGAAATCATAATTATAGAGATAGATACACCACATGGAAAAAAACTTTTCGTATCTTTCCTGATGTTAATATATCACACTACGTGCAAAGGGGGATTTCCATTTGACCCTTGCGATAACTATATTCGTGAAAGTTTGAGCGGGAAAGTTATATCACCTTAGGGTGGAAAGCTCGCAGCGAAACCCTTCATGAATAATTTGTTTCAGCCGTGTTGGTAAACATGATTCTAAAAGGCCAGTTGTGTATTTACGTAGTATTAGAGTTAATGTGTTATTGCTTTGCATTTATTCTCGAATTGCGTGAAGAAGTTTGGGAAGGAAAACGACAAAATAATGTTGTTTTCCTTTAATGGTCACCATTAACCTTTGGTAGGAATGCCGTCATAAGAAATGAAAAAAATACATAATGGATTTATTTTTCTTTGCAGGATCTTTATGCTTTAGAACCACAAAATAATCATACTGAAATTCAATGATTTGTTTACTATTCATATCCACACTGGAAAGTTTTGGGAATTTCAAGGGGAGGTTTTTAACAACAACATATTTTTAAAGATACTTTAGACTTCACTTTTTATTAATAAAGAAGATGAACTGACTCACATTTCGATAAAAGCTTTCATATTAGCAAATTGTCACATAGCTGCTGTAGTTCCAACGCGTGTAGACCGATGAATTGATATGCGTAACGGATTTTTATTATACTTGCAAAAATTAATAACTTAGACGAATTGAAAATTAAATAAATAAACGCAATAAACAAAAATTGAATTAAGGTATGTTTGTGTATTATTTAGGTATGTGATTTAACGGGTTCCTCTTCTCCGTAGTAATTTTTTCTGTGTTTAAAAAAACTATATTTATATAACATTCCAACTTTAATTTATTTATTAAATAACTTACATATAAATTAAATCTGTCATTCATACTGATTAATTACAGCAACGGTATTTTAAAAGTAAAAGCAATGCTGAAATGTAGCCTGATATAATATATATAACTCTTAAACCTACACAAGAAGAAAGTTTTCTTCGTTATTTTATTTGCGCAGACTATTATTTATTAATGTTTGCCACAAGAGCGACTTCTTTACACATACTATATAAAGATTTTTATGGTTTGTATAAGACAGCTTTACATTTCAAAAATCTAATAATTTAATGTTGAAATATGTTTACCTTCATAAATTTTATGTGTATATATATATATTCAAATTCAAAATTGTGTTTCAAAGTGCTTTATTTGTACGAAACATGGTTTTCATTAACTTTTCCTTTACAGCGGGTTAAACAGTCAACCCATACTGCCACTAAATCTTAAAATCTATCTAAATATTAGTGATACAATGTGTAAACTTTTGGTATTCTCAAATCATTGTTTTAAAAAAAAAAAATATTTTTATCCACTAGTTTCGTCACAATTAAATAAAAAAGAAAATAAGTCGGATTTTTATTTGCCGAAAACACTTCATAGCGTAGCTCCAAATTGCGAGGATTCAAACTTCACTGCCCATACGAGATAAGATAACGTTATCTTATCCCAAGCGCGCCTCTTTCAAGCGTATGTTTCAAATCAAATGGAAGCTTTTTACATAAAAAGGTGTAAATAAGGGCTCGCGCTTATAGTTTTGATTACGTCAGTCTGTCATGAATATCAACGTGAACACGCTGTTTCTTTATAATGTAGCACATACATTTTAAAAACTTATCATTCAAATACGTCCAAAAAATTTATAAGCTTTATTCAAAATAAAAATGAACAATTTTCATTATAAGACAGTAATAAAAGTGAGATCGATCGAAAAATATACATAAAAACTTATAATCAATAAGTAAAAAAATACTAGAAATATTATTTGGTAGCCTTTATTGCTTGATTTTTTTTGACGTTTCTTTAGCCGATTATTCAATACTACTTCTGTATAAGTTTTAATATCACGGCTATAGATATTACTTTGGACTAAAGGAGCTTAACAGAACTTCAATATCAAGTCCTTTCAGCTGTTGTTATCACCTGCTTATCCATGCGGCTCTCGTAAGATTTTAAGCAACTAAAAAGTTAAATATTTCACTCAATATAGTCAGTAAGTATTTATAACTTAAGGTATTCACAGAAAAAATAGTTCTTCATTCAAAAACAAAATCAAAAATTCAAAAATATAATGATTTTTATGCAAAATCGTTAATTTTCTCTAATGCCAATTGATTTTGCAGACTTTAAATCTAAGGATGCGATAGATATATGCACAAATAAATGTGTTAGAAAGATACACATGAGAAATACCTTAGAGAGAGACATACCGAAAATCATCCTAAGTTGAATAGAGAGCGCAAATATTTATAACTTTACAGTAAATTTAAAAGGTACCAAAGGAGGCTGTCTTCATTCTTTTGTTATTTTTTATAATGTGGCATTTGCCTTTGCAGAAATACAACAGTGCCGAAAGTTGAGCCTTTACTGTTTTGAGTTTGTTTGTGTAATATGTTCAAGTCATTATTTAATCTTTTTATGCCAGAAATGCAATAAATAGATTTTTCGTTCAAATTTGCATGTTTTGAGATTGCATTTATACTTCGTACGCACGTGTACTATATTATCTTTTCCCAGATTGTAAAATCAACTCAAAGCATAGGATAATAAAATAGTGGATAACCTTTCAGAGAATTATCAAAGAATGGCAATAAAATTTAAAAGCTTTGTGAAAAAGAAGCAGCTAAAAATTATATTTATCATAAAGATATGACATTTATTATGAGTACATACTTTTAACTATTTCTTTAATCTTTTACGGGTAGCAAATTTAATCTGTAAATGCAAAAATTGTTTACTATGATGATTTCGTCACAATCTTAAACAAATTTCATTATTCTTTCAAAAATCATTTTTTGCAAACTTGAGCACTAAAACACAATAACTTTTCTTTTATTCGATACTAAGTATTGTAATATTTCAAATTACTTTTTCTAAAATTATATTTAAAATCGTAATCAATAAACTAATTTTGTAAGATTGGAAAAAGAGATAGCTCCTCAATTGAATTTCTCAATTAAATTGTATTTTGTGTAAAAATGATAATATATTATGTTTCTACCTCTGATGAATTTAAATAAAATGAAATATCCAATACTGGCAAACAATGATTAAAAATATTTTCCTATTTTCCACTTATTGTTATTTGTAATTGTATTAAAAATACGATTTCATCACAGCCGTTAAAATTTTAACAAAATAATTAGTAAATGCGAGATTTTATCCATTCGAAAACAATATTCTCTTGCCATATATATTATATTATCAACCAAAAACACTATTGGTAAGAAAATGTTTCCTTTTTATGAATCGCAATAAATATAGCGACAGCCGGAATAATACAAATATATTATTATGGACTATCCAAACAGCTGTATAGTTCTGGTAATATTACGTCTCGGCGCATCCCCGTCGGTCAACAAATAATTATGATGGCCTAGGTTGCCATATGCGGTAGGGCGTCAACGGCGGACGTCGTCAATGCAGACAGTCTGAGACATTGCAATTGAGATGCTGGATTCAAATATCAAGCACATAATGATCGCAATTCATTCCAGATGATTTTCTGCGCTTAATCCGTCATTTTAAAATAAATTAAAGCTTTAAATGATAGCAAGGATATATTTATGAGCAAATACACATTTAAAAAAATAATTTTTGCTTAAAATAGGGACCTTTTATGACGATTGCTTGCCGGCGCTCGTGAAAGCGCCCCATGGTGGAATACGACAGATTATTTGCATGGATGGAGAGGGGTTATTTTAGGAATATATTATTGTGCAAGTCGTCTTGATTGAACAATATTATTTAAGATGGCTTACTCGCAGTTTCAATCCGTGATACTTTTTAACAAAGTCGCCGGTAGCATAAATTTGTCGTACAAAATTCATTAGTGTCGTATTTACACCAACATTCTGCTGAAGTTTTAATATCTACAAATATCTGTGATGCCTTATTTCATTTTACGGTTGTGATATTCCTACGTATAGCACAGTATTTAAACTAACGGTTTTAACTAAGTAACAATTTAATGTTCTTCTAGTGCCTCTCAAGTAATAAATTTTAATATACATTCAAGATTGTTTCAAGCGTTAAAAGCTGAGGCACAAAGCATTCATATCGTTTTAGTGTAGAAGTTTGCATATTTCACGTCGTCAAACGTATTTTTTACTTTTTTATATACGTACGGTTCTGTTTTCATACGTAAAATCAACTTAAAAATGTTAATGAAATGATAAACCTAAAATGAAAAACTGTTTTTTTGATTCATTGCTTTAACAATATGATGTTTTTTTTTGCAAAATCAATGAAGGCCTAGATTAATTTATCGCAATGAAGGAGCTTTGAGAAGAAACATCCAATGCCCATGATTGTTCAGATCACTAACATACAATTTTGGTTGTGTATGGGCTTAAAGAAAATGTAGACAAGAAATATGTTTTTAGTTTACTATATCATAAACGGTCAGTAATAGGATAGGATTGAAGTCGGTCACCATAGACAAATAAACTTTTATCTCACACGGTTGCCCGTCTAAAAGCTTGGATTCCTGAATGAACTCTGTAATAAATTGATTTTTCTAAAGTTTTATGTAAATGCATGTTTATAAATGGTTAATCCTTTCATTTAAAAATCGTTTGACCTTGGTAATGGAAGCAACAATTAACCAAAAGAACTTTTGCAAAGGTATCATTATTTTTTCTCCCTGTCTAAAAACATAAATTGACTGATTAGGTTGTCACTTAACATTCGTAAGTTCAATTAAAGTTCGCCTTAAAAAAAATATGACCAGCAGTTGAAGAAGAAATTTTTGTACCACACTTGAAAAGAAGGATGATACTAATGTTATCAAATATTTTTAAGATGACTCAATGCTTCTAAATTAGGTGGCAAATTGTCTGTTTATGTACAATTTTACTCTCTTCAGAAATGCTATCAAATTAAATTACTTTCGAGATATACTCAGCGCGCGGGATTTTTCAAATGCCACTTTACTATAAATATCTTAACAAGTCTGGGTCTTCTTTAAATCATCTTAAAACATAATTTAAGCCTTAGTTATCACTGAATAAAGCTCAAATTTTTGCTCGTCTATCAAAAAGAAATAATGATATTAAATTTATATAATTAATATTTAGATTAAGATTTCTTTGAGTTTCATAATTACAATTAAAACAATTTTTAAATATTATTGCGTCTATCAAAGGCTACTTTTACCAACATTATCTTAAAATACATATAAATAAAAATAGCTCCTGAGTGAAAAGTCTCATTCGTAAAGTGATTTTTCGTTTATTTTTCCACTTTTCTCAATTATACATATATTTATATGGATGATATTTTGTTAACATTGTGATCAATACAGTGCCACCAACCTAAGCCGTGTAGGTAAATGTTGGACACACAGCATTTGTTTATCAGATTCGGCAACGTAAAGCCTGTGTCATTTTTTTGGTCGTCGTATACACCAAATTTCAGTTTAACGAAATAATTACTCGAAGAAAAGGATTCCTGGAGAATTGATTTTATCAAAACAAGTATTATTGATATAAAGTCTTTTGTAACGCTAAAGATCGTCAGTGCTTTTAATATGAGTATGAAAACTTTCATGTCCAAGTTTTGTTTATTGATGAAAATACAATATTAAGCTCGATTTTGCCTGTTACCGCCATTTCTATAGGTTTTTTAACACGTGAAAGTAAGAAACTACGATTTGTGACTGAACAGAAAGTCACCTAAGAAGATAGAGTAGATCAAATCGAGGACCTAAAATTACAGCTTTTTTGAAAACTTGTAGCGGATTTTTCGTTCATTTAACATGGCTCGTTCATTGACCTAATTTTATGAAATTTACACCTGCATTGTTCCAAAGAAAGACATACGATTCAAAAAAGGGGTTAGAGAAATTGGGCGTTTAATTTTCTCATAAATGAATGTATGGAGATGATTTATAAAATACTTTGTAAATCGACAGATTACTCGCGCATTTCACCCCAATTATTCCAAAAGGGTACAAATGCCTTTAGTCCTTTCCGATCGTCTTCACTCTTATATTCCCTGATGTACACCAAACATCAGCTCTCAATAGTACGACAGGGCCGGACACAAATACGTGATCTGAAAAGTTATTCAAGTAAACCTTTCTGATGGATTAAAACAAAGGTGTCGCGTAAGAAATACCATCGTCTCAAAGGCTTTCTTGTTTGAATACCACACTGATTCAAATTGTTTGATATCTTTCATTCATTTCGTCACTGCATTGGATTCTAATCCATTTATAAAATTAGAGGATAGATAACTCGATATTTATTCAAGAATAATAAAACATATTTTGTACTTATTCCACAATTAATATAGAACGATCAAAACTGGTTGTGCTCATCGAGAGAATTTTACATCCCAAATCAGTTGAAAAGGTTAATGATTAGAAAAACCGATCCTGATCTTAATAAATAAATCGTGGAATAAGTACTTTAATAAGAACCTTTAAAGTGATAAATAAGTTTAAACCCTCAGCAGGTCGTCAAACGCTCAAGTTTATGAAACGGTTTTTATTTAACTGAAAGAAAGAATGAAAGGAAAAAATCAAAACTTTACGTATTTTGGTTTATTTTATTTCAGTTGAGAACAATATCTTAACTACTTAATGAAGTGTGCGTAAGTGTTAAAGATCACACCATTTTTAAAAAATTTCCATTCAGAGATTCAAATGAATTATTTATTTATGAAAAGTTATCATCTTGATGACAATCATACATTTATCAATACTAACAGCACATGACTCTTTCGTATTTAAAAAGATGAAAATATAATGAAACACATCCCCCTATTACATGAAAAAAATATTGATATCATAAAATGGTTTTTAATTATTATTTGTAAAAAAACTGAATTTAAATAAGACACGTCACTAAAAAAATAAAAATTTTAATTCTAAGACATTTTTGAAGTACTTATATTGAAACGTTTTTAATTTAATATCCAGGACAGGGAACGATTTTTTTTTGCGAATTGGCAGTCGAATTTTTCAATACCAATATTGTATGAAGAATTTTTAATACTCAAGAGTGTTCATATCGATAAGGTTTCAGAACTTTGTGAAGAAATCGTGCCTTAGAATTTATTATCAATAATTGGTTTATGAACACGTATTCAGTATATAATTAATTTGAAAAATCTTTTAGTTATACTCCAAATTAAAGATTTTCCTGTGTATGTATTCAATTAAATATCAACCAACCAATCCGGCCGATAGCCAAATTTTACATATTATAAGCAAAAATAAAAGGTTTAAACGTTAAAAAAATAGTGACTCTGAGTACGAATCCGTCAAAACACCGCGACGACTCCAACTCCGACTCCACAGCCCTGATTATTAGTTATCAGTGTTCAATCAATTTTGGCAATCCACAGTTTTATTTTCATCTAATGGACACTTCCCTCTTTGCTTCCGAGGCCATGTAATACAAAACATCAGAACACGCTCGCTTTCGAAGCAGTATGGCATCATATAATATTCCAGTGGTGTCTGGCTGAGCGATAATCTTGTTCACGGGGATTGAGGCTTACAGGGAACACGAAAACAAAACTTGAGCCAACTAACGTACTCGCAAAGTTAACGCCAACTTTTGCCAGACGTCGGAAATGCGGGGGTGAGAGATTTCAGCACCTTAAGGTTGTATTTAATAACAAAAATTGAAAATTTCAGTACGCTCTAAAAGCACATTTGAAATTAATTATCATATCATAGGTGGGTATTTACAGCTCAATATAATTTTGGGGCGTAATTTATTATGTTTTCGTAATGAATATTTAATTTGCACAAAGTAAACTGCTCTCATATGCCGTTTATGGTATTGTTTCACCGTGAACAAATTTATGACTCAATTTAAAATCTAATAAATCTTACACAGCGTCAAGACGATAAAGGCGGAACACTGTTTCACAGAGTGAGAAGTACCTTTTGTATAATACTAGCCGGTACCCGGCAAGCGTTGCAATGGCACTCAAAGAAAGAAAGTGTGATTTAATTGTGTTTATTGAAGTGTTTTGTATACACTATATTTTTTCTTTTTCTGTTTGAGGCGTACGCGAATAAATCTGGCGGGTTTCTAACGCAAGAGCAGGCCACACACAGCTTTAGATTTTGCGAATTTAGTCCACACACGGACAGACCACATTAACGGTGTAGGAACGCATACGGGACATATAAACAATCATTCATATTTATATGTATAGATAAATATATGAAGAAACCTTCTTTGGCGTCTACACAACAAATCACCAAAGTTTTATCGCAATCGGATGAACGGTATAGGGTCGCATACGGGACAATATAGGTAATTAAAAAACTTTTGTAGGCGTCTACACAACAAATTAACAAAGCTTTTTCGCAATTGGATCAAAGATTTGGAAACGTAAAAACCTTCCCGAGCGTCTACACAACGAATCTTCAAAGTTTCATTGCAATCAGATGAACCGTATTGACTATTGGCCGTGAACACTATTGACTATAAGCGGAGCTGCACGATATTGATCCATCAATTATACACTATGGTTAAAAATTTATACAATAAGTTTAAACTACTACGTCTTTAATCTCAAAACAGAAATCAAAGAAATATCGTTTCGAAAAATTATAAAGATGGTATAAATTTATCAAATACTTAAAAATTTTCCTCGGTTGAATTCAGATCAGTATGAAATACCATGCCCAGCTTATTCCACAACCAACTTTAACCTTTTGTACTCTGACCAAATTTTCTCATGACTGGTAAGCGACTGTGATTTAAAAAAATGATCAATTTAAAAATATTTATTCTTGGTTACGTGAGTCACCTATTTTTCAGAGAAGATATACAAACGAACTGTAGATTTAAATCATAAAATGTTGTTTTTCTAGCATGTTGCAGTGTTTCACTGTATTTATCAAAAATCCCTGGCCCGCGAAGCTGCCTATCAGAATCTTTCCGGCCAGACTCTGTGGCCTGCAGAGTGGTAAGAGTTAATATCCAAAAAGTGTATCAATGAACTAGTCATGGCAGGTTCACTAAAATTTAGTTCTCTGATACAAGAATTTAAGCTTAAAACCTTCAAGGACTCGTGGACGCAAACCATTTATTTCATCTGCTAAAATAATAGCTCTGTTCGGTACGAAAATACTGTACTGGAGACGGGTGTAAATCTTTATTGTAGATAATCTTCAAGTCTTATATAGTTGTAATATGACGTCAACAATTAAATAATGACAGTGATAATAGTTGCAGACTCTACTAACAGCTATCTGTTTAATAATGTTTAACTCTAATTCAATGTTGACTTTAGTGAGAGGGATGTTAACTTATCTATTAATCATTGCATGGAATGATGAGAGCTTTTGCGACCACGGGTGAATTGATTGATGGTGAATGACAACATCTGTATAAGTTACTATTATTTATCTTTATTGTTATGTCAAGAAAATTTAAGGTTTTTTGCTGCTCGCTCTCTTGCTTTGTTTCGATTCTATAACCCCCTCCTTGCTTCCCTTAAAAAGGAAAAAAACCCAAACTCTATTTTGTAATTTCATAATTTAAAATGTTAGAATCCATTTTGCTTCATTACTTAACCCTTTATAGGGAAAATTAAATATTATGAATATCGAATTTAGACGATATTTAAAAAAATTATTAACCATATAAATTTTTTTTTTTATGTAAAATAAAATATTTATTTTTGTGTCAGAAGCATCAATATTTTCATTGTTAATACATCGATCAATTTATAAAAAAAAATAGTCAACTGTGCGACATTGAAGTGACGTAAAACGTGACGATAAAATTTTGCTAAGACTACAACAGACTGATAATTTATGGGATTTTTTTTATAAATGTATGTGAATTTGCATATAAAATGAAGAAAAAAAAAAGTTTTCTCTGAAAATCGCAAAACAGCCATCATAATTCAGGTCCAAATGCAATACAGTGCTCCAAACCTGTTAGATGCGCGCAAAAACGGCCAATTGTTAGTTTAAAGACTCGCGGATAAAGACATTGATTTTTGGGAAACAACCCAATTTTTCCACCATTTGACAAATTTAATGACAAAATAATATTATCGACGATGCATTGAGATACTAATATTGACTATGTGTGGTATTGGATATTTTGACCATAATGCGAGTGGTTAAAATATTAACCAATTTCGGCCTTTGCCCTATAAAGGGTTAAGAAAACTTTGCGATAGTAAGTCTGAAGATGCATCTGGAAGAGGCGAAACACGTGTCACAGTTAGTAGCACAATACGAGGAATAGTCAAAGTTATTTTTAATTTTATATTAAAATGAACTTCCACAAAGTTACCACCGAAACCATCGAAAGTATTAACAATATTCTCTTCTATATTCAAATATAATTACATTGTTGGTTGGCGTTTGCGGAGGAACCAAGAATGTATAATGGAAACTAGTGTTAATAATAACAATGTTACGCATGAACACAATACTTTATAAGTATTCATACTAAATATTCTATTCCTGACTCATTCACGCTATGAATCACATATTGTATATGGAAATGATTCGATTCCGAGAATAATAAGCGAACGACTCTTACTTACATTTTATAAATTACGTTTCATGTGAATAATGATGAATCGAATCTGCGAATCGAGTCACGGAATTAATTCCAGGGATGAATCACTCCGATGCATATTTTTCGATTTATTCTTCAGTGCAAAACAAAAACGCTTGATTTTATCTATTATACTGAAGCTCAGATTTTAACGGTGCGCTTTTCAACGACTGGCTTAAGTAGGGCCTCTTTAATTAATCCGAGCCTATTTCCTATCGACATTTTCTTCTTTCAGCAGACGCCCAGCAGAAAGCTTTGCAGTAAATCATTTCAAAATGAAAGCTTCCACAATCTCCCTTACAAAACGAAACAATAGATTTCAAAGAAGACTTATATTTCCTGTAATAATTTTTTTACAAATCATCGAGAAAGTGAGGAGATTTCCAATTTTATGAAGTATAAATCACAACACTAAAATAATATATATATTTTACTGTTTTGACATAAACCAACGTATTATATAACCAAGGAGCTATAATTTTTATGACCATGACTGTGTTAGAATTTTTATATACATATTTTAAGAACCTAATGATCACATAACTAAAACACTGTTACCCAATATCGCAAAAAAATATGTTTTCAAGCGTTTTTAAAACAACTATAACAGGTCTTAAGTTGAAAGATCTACGATTCGCGACTGCGTCGACGAATTCGAATGATTTTTTAATCAATTTATGGATTCTTATATATAGTACTAGCTGTACCATGCGCGCGTTGCTACGCCAGCAATTGTAAGGGGGGATTGGGGGGTGTACGCCAGAAAGTTTCGCGGATGTGTACTCGAGAAATTTGTAAAAAATCGATATCAATTTTTGGGGGGGATGGGGGTTGTTTGGCGGGGTGGGGTTTAGGGGGCGTATGGGAAGGTATGCCAGAAACCTTCGAAGGACTGAACTCGAAAAATTCATAAAGTTAAATTTCGAGAGTTTTGAGCAAGCTACGATTCCTTTCCTAGGTGTCCCCTCATACCCTTATCGTGACCGAGAGAGAAAAGAAGCAGTGAAAATGATTGCAGAGTAATTGCGAGAAAATAAAAACTAAATTAATGTCGTTAAATAATACTAGTTAAAAAATGACTTGTGTACAATATTTCTTGTAACAAACACACATATAAAATCATTATTTGATGAGGTATTTCCAGGAAGAAAACCAAACCAAACAATTCCGTGAATTGAGCTAAAACTCAAATGGAGTTAATCTCACTTTAAACGAAGGAGGATCATTTTCGGGCCTTGTTTAGTCTCAAGGAGATTGATACAACAGGGGCAAATGAACGTTTGCCTTTTTATTTTTTTAACTAACGAATCTTTTATGAACCACGTTCGCGCACAAAGTCAAACACAATATCTTGGCCTCCGCCATTTCTCTAACGTAGAGATTTTTAATCAACAATTGAATCCTAGTCAGTTGAGCATCCTATTTTTGATAAAATAAAAATGTTTAGAAAACTGAAGTAGAGTGGTGGATGTATTGGAATATGCACTTTAATAAGATAAGATGTGTATTGAAAATTAAAAGAAGGAATCTCTTATAGATCCACACCGCAAAACGTGAGTAATGATTTAAAATGCTACTTTACTTTACAAAAAAAAATGTATTTATATTAACATACATACTAATAAGGAAAGGTAAATGATTATTTGAATTTAAAAGTTGTTTGCTGATTTACTAGAGTCGTAATATTCGTGAACAATTAAGCATGGTATCTAACAAGTTTGTTTATGTAATAAAGGTGCAATAAATTGTCGCGAATGTTGACTTTAAAATTTAATCGAACTGTTTAACTGTTATAATCCGTTCGCAAATATGTATTCGGAGTCGTAAAATTTCTATCCGACGTGTGTTTACGTAATTAAAACATATCATTCGGTAAAACGCATTCTCGATACAACAAAGTTTATTCGTAATTTATCGTTTGACTTTACTGCATTTGCTCATAAAGTAACATCATAAATAAAACATGAAATATTACTGCGAAAAATACACACAACTAAATATTTAAACCTACTACCTGCAACGCGAATACTTAAGCTGACGTATAAAAATGTATATGAAAACTGTTTTATATTCTATTTAAATAAATACAATTCGAACTGTCCAATTGAAGGATTCTCTTCGTTTTATTTTTCATTATTAAGCCAATCAAAATGCAAAACAGTTCACACGAAAAATGAACGCGTTCGTCATTTCGAGATGGTGTTTTGTTTGCGATTATTCACAATGGCTTAACAGTTGGGTCAAAAAATATTTCAGTAAATTTAAACACAATACGTTTTTTATTTTAGTTAATTTTTTTATCTATATATTTTTTATCGCAGGCTATTTCTTCTTTGTACTCAATTATATCAATCTATTTAACAAGAACTCGGGTGTGTGGCTATTCGGTGGATAATTCAACGGAGTAATTTGATTATTGATGTCTTACAAATAATAATAAGTGATCGAAAAAATAATCTCCTATTCATTACATATTTAATAAACTCAGACCGTATTTCCACAAGATCATCATAAAAGGGAAACAAATACGTTGTGTCATTTTAATCTTTATAAACAGAAGTGCCATAGTTTCAGGAATTTTACATTATTAAATAATTTCGAAACAATATTATTTATTCATGATCGAACTATACATGTTAGATAATCAGCGTTAACAAAAAAAAAATATGTAATTGTATTTTTAATGAATTCAGCAGTATCTTTATAGAAGTTCGTTTTAATGTAAAATTAAATTGTAAATTTTGTCATTCCACGTATTGTATAACAAATACTCACACATGTTTTGCCTCTTTAAGAAGTATCCTCAGGTAAACTATCGTAAGGTTACTCTAGTAATGAAGTACTTAAGTAACCGAAACACGTATCACGATTTGTCACACAATACGTGGAGTAACAGAGTTAATAATTAAATTTGATGTGTACTGGTATGTTTGTCAGAAATTATATTTTTTTATAAAGAACAATACTCTTTGTTGTGTGTATTGTGGTTACAGAGATGGTTTTTGAGAAACTCAAAGATGATCTTGAATTTTTTTGTAACAGGAAAATCTTACAAAGCTTTAAGGAAAAATCAGATATATTCTTTATTGTGCGGGGTTGTAGCTAAAACGATTATCTAGTTAAACATCTCTTTTGAGGTCCGGTGAAAACTAAGTAAAATTTCTTGTAAAATAAAAAAATCTCGTGAGCCAACGGCGAGACTGTTTTTTGTAAGTTGGCTTCATTTTTTTTAGAGCAGTAACATTCTTGAAGGCGTTTCTTACGCGGCACATTTTTCGTCCGACTATTTTCTTTTTTTCATTTTGTCTTAGTTTTACATTTTTTCTTCTCAACGCTTTTCCAGAAAGCGGAAAATTAACAAACAGTCAGTCACGTAGCAGGGTTACAACACTGTTTTCCAAAATATGGTTCGTAGATTTTATAAACTAAAAAAAAATCCGTTGCATTGTCAAAGTATTAGTTAAATTGTCTGCATTACCATTTGTATGTCATTCCTTTAATTAATTCTTTGTTACGTGTACTAAGATTGTTTCATCTATTTTAAATAGTACCAGCAAATTGAGGTAAAAAGTTATTCAAAGTTGGATAACTCTCAATTTTGGTAGGGAAAAATATTGAAAAGTAATATAAATACTCTGGGACGACAATTATTGTGAAAAATATTTAACCTAATGCCATGAGATTAAGCTTGATGGTTAAAAATTAATTTAGATTTTTTTTTCGTAGAGGTTTTCTTATTTCGATATTGAAAGAAGATAACATCGACGAAATATTTTTATATCAGTTATTCTTAGGAACTCAATCTGTGTATACTATAATATATATTAATGAAAAATATAACGAAAGAAAATCAAGGATGGAGCTGTTTTTAATTTACAGCTTAGTCATGTAAAATCTAAATTTAGATAATTATTCCTTTATAATCAATGTTCTACAATAAAATTGATGACAGTTATTGGAAAAAAAATAATAAATTGTTATTTAATAAATATCTTTTAAAATTAATTATAATAAAAAATTAAGTTTTTCTATTCATTTAACAATTAAGTTTTTATATCGATTTATATATGTGAAAAAAATGCTAGGGAAACATTATTTATTATCAATAAAATTATGTTATGTTGAATTTGATTGACATTCATTGTTTAAAAAATGTTTCATATTTATATTTTGCTGGAGGGTGTTCTAAAGATTACTCGTAATACCTCGTCCTTTAGTTTGAAGTCTGTTAAATAATGTTAAGAACTATCAACTTTATTTTCTTTACAATTGTTTTTTTATCAAGAACTATAAAAAATGGAAACTTAGAGTATAACTCTTCACAAATACACGTACCAGAGGTCTAAAAATATGTTAATTTTCAAAATTATACGACGTTATCTATTCATATCTCTTTAAATAGAGTTGTGACAAGTGAATCCAATTTAATCTATAAAATAATTCAAAAAACGAGTCATTTTTTATTGTTAAATAATCATAAAAAATAATAAAATCATTTTATATAAGTACTTGAACAACCATATACAAATATAAAATTGAAATTAAATTTGATTATTACTAATTGTGAAATTTGTTTCGCCTCTTTCAGATGCATCTTCGGACTATCGCAAAAGTTGCTTAAGTAATAAAGCAAGATTAATTTTAATATCCTCAAATGATATGATAAATTAAAAAATAGAGTTGAAGTTTTTTCTTTTTTACGGGAAGCAAGTAGGAGAGCATAGTAACAAAAAATAATTATATTAGTGACAGTAGTAACAATAAGTAACACAAATGATTAAATAATTATTTGCTATAATAATTTTAACTGTACTTTCATATAAACGGTGAATTTTCTTTAGCACAAAAATTCGTATGCGGTTATAATAACGACGCTTCATATGTTTATGATTATTTATTTTTAATACGCCATATTTGGAAACGGGTTTTCTTTTCAATTTGCCATTTGAAAAGATATGAAATAAAAGGGGATGCTCTTGATACGGATAAAATTATACGTACGAATGCAAAAGAAAAAGATGCCATCGCAATAATATTATATGAACCTAAATTTGATATAAAAATTGCTGAATATGGAGAAAACAGTACGCGAGCTCAGCTCCTTGTGTTCATATATATTTGTTTTTCATATATACGCGAATTAAAATATTTACTTTCGGAAAGCAAATGGAATTTTTATGTTCATTTGTTTTTCTTCTTTTATTGTCATTTGTTTTTTTTAATGGGAAATGATTATTCTTTGATAGCTCTTCAAGGGAATTCAAACAATATATGTTTTCACAGAACACGCAATGGTTCAGAGTGTTTTCAATTTAGTAAAACGCTTTTCATTTTAATCATCATCAGGTTTTTTCAACCTACTTAAAATGCAATTTTAGCTTTGTTATTTCTAATAAAAAAAATTAAATAACTTTGAATATTCCACGTACTGTGCTACTAACTGTGACACGTGTTTCATTACTTAAGCAAACTTTGCGATAGTAAGTCTGAAGATTCCTCTGAAAGAGGCGTAACACGTGTTACAGTTAGTAGCACAATACGTGGAATAATCAAAGTTATTTAAAATTTTATATTAAAATGAACTTCCACAAAGTTACCGCCGAAACCATCGAAATTATTGTTATTTCTGATCACCATTATGGTAGTTTCGGTAATCCAACAAAAATAACAAAGATTTTCACAAATATCATAAATGCATTACATGCATACTATGGTATACTATGGTAACGTCTTAACTATTAAAGATTTAAAATTTTCTATCACATTCTTTTTCTCGGTTCAAAACATCAATTCAATAAGTTCTAAAAACCAGTCGTGGCCAAAAATTTTTTTTGTATTTTAGGATACTATTTAAATGCGTGTGTTTATATTGCAGGATAAATGGGTTATAAAATAAAGATTCTAATTAAAATACTACTTGTATTCAGGAAAAATGACTAGTATATTCGTTATTTACTATTTTGTTATAAATTTTCATTTAAAACTATTATATTATGAACGAGTTTTGAACTTAAAATAAGGAACAAAATAACTTAAGTTTTAATTATCATGCAAAAATGTTTACTTCATTTAATTTAATGATTTTGTTTTCATAGAATTAATCCAGTTAAGTAAACTGCTTTTTCAAACGTATGGATAAACAACTGAAAAGCTTCACAAAGAATCCTCACTAATGACTTCCGGATATATAGAAACTTATAGAAATCTCCACGAAGTATGATCGTACCTTTAATAGTATTCAAGTATTAAAGAAGTGACGCAAAACCAGTGGGATACGATTGATATTGAATTATATTATATTTGTTTTATTGGGGCATCATTTAAACCTTACCGACTCTCTCATTACGCGCAATTTTTTGTGGTATATCACAATGATAAAGTTTAATATGATAGTGTAATTGAGTGGCTACACTTTAGTGTATCACGTTGTCATTGTCAGCTTCTTAATGTTAAAACATATTAGTCGTATTACAGTTATGAAACGCCCGTGAAAAATGTCTTAGGATTCGATCAAATGTACTGTAGTGTACAGAAAATTATAAATACTTTGCATACGGAAATATCTTTAAGGAGCTGAGGTCCGCTTGGTATCTATAACTCACTCGGTATTTTAAATTTTGCTTATTTATTCTCAGAGAAAATGATTGTATACTTCATCTACTACCTAATAGCTACATCCGACTGATTTTACTTTTTTTTCGATGACCGTTGCTTAAACAATATAATATAATTTAGAAGTATGCGTGAAGCATAGCGAAGAGTATTTTTATACGTTCTTTCTGCGGTTCATAAATTCAAGATACAGTATTGTCAGGCAACTTCAGTTTTCAGTCAAAAATTCAGTGAATTTTTTTGAAATGATTATGTAAAATTTCAATAGAAAGGAGAACTTACTTGTTTTATTTCACAGTCTGTGTTCGTAGACGTAGCTGTGAACTGGATTAATTTATGGCTAAGAAAGTTAGCCCACATAGCAATTGAACCATCAAGTTTTGACATTATTTATTGGTTTTAAGATGTATACCATTATATCACACAGGATAAAACATTCAATTGTAACAGTTAGGACTGGGCTCCTTTTTTATCAGATGAAACAATTAATTCAAATCAATGTCTTACAATATGTGTAGTATATGAAACTTCATTCATTTTCATTTAACTGTACTGTGATTGACGGTGATCCATCACTGAGCTAAATTGCAGAGCGTCGAGGCTTTCACCTGGTGGCGTCGCAGGCTTTAATTAAAAAGTTGTAGCGGGGCGTCGCGGCGCTGCTTCCACAAGACGACGCGTGTGACGATTACTTTTTACGACCCACAACGGTTAAGGCGACAGTAATGCCTTAGAAGTTGCTAGGGTAACTTTGCGATGCATAAGGCACTATTTTGCTTTGAGTGAATGTATCCTACTGATCATAGGCATGTATAAAAAGGCTTTGTTTATACATAGAAGTGCTATAAATTATTTTTCAGTCAAAGGTACACGAAACTTAAAACTCTCAAACAATCAAATATATTAGGTAAATATAATTCTCAAAACTTGCTCATGCAGTAGAGTGGTAAATGCTCTTGCTATATTTGGTTCTATTATGGGCGGACACTCGTGCATTGACTTTCCATTTGATTTACAGATTTGTGTTCTGAGGCACGATGGATAAAAATCATTCTACTCTATCATTAAAATTTTTGCGTATTATTTCAAATGTAATATTAAAGAAAGAAAATAAATAAAATACACGAGAGCTGAATGCTTTTGAGGGTATTTTTTATTATTTTCTAAAGAACTATTACTTTTTTGCTGTCTTATGTAATATGTAAATAAAGAATTTAAGAAGGCATACACACACATTAATCAAATGATTAAAATAGCTTTAAAAATCCTTTCAATTTTTATTTTCAACTCATGCTTACATAACTTTTAATATAAGCTTTCCCGTTAACTTCGTAATTAGGCGTGGAGTTTTGCCCATACTTATTAATTAGAACCTCCTATAGCAAGCACTAGGCAACTGACGAACTAAAGCTACATCGCATCCAACCTGCACAGCTAAGGTGCCCCTGTTTCTACTGTGATAATAATGTAATATCGCAATAACGATGAGAAAGTTGCCCGGCTTATAGTTTGAACCGGAAAATCGATAAGTTTAATAGCATTATGTTACATCACCTACTAATTAATAAGCGTCAACGAAGCTTATGAGCATAATTACATAGATTAAAACTTAAACTTGACATATTTTACACAGGATCTGTTGTGGATAAAAGACGAAATTTGTTGACGTCTACATTAAAAAAAAGTATGCAATTGCGTTGTATTCATACCCTAGATGTCTCCACCGTAGAAGCGATTCTAGATATCTATCACAAATAAATGCAGAGACATGCATATTATGATTTTAAGAAATTTGTCTATCTACCACAAATAAATTAATTTATGGTTTTATTTGATTTGATCAGTATATCCCAAAGGCTGACAAGGGAACCATTACACATATTCAAATTGTTTGATTCGTAAGTCCATTCATTCGATAAAGGCTTTGCATTTGTCGAACGTAAAAGGTAATTCTGAGCATCCTTAGAGTGCCAATACTAATAACATGCATATTTCGCATCGAAACTTAATTTAGAACTTAACATTAAATCACACGTCATAGACTTTTAATCAACGACTTATTTCTTTTATTATAATGTTTCCTGGCAAGTGAAGAACGGAGAATCGTAGTTATGACAGCTTTAAGTAAACTTTACACTGTCATTCGGAATGACAATCATGTCCAGGAATTAAATTTGGATTGATAGTGTACATTAGTTATTGAATAAACGGATGTCTTTGAATTATTAATCCTAGTGTCATATTTTCGATGGTTTCGGCGGTAACTTTGTGGAAGTTCATTTTAATATAAAATTTAAAATAACTTTGATTATACGTGGAATAATCAAAGTTATTTTAAATTTTATATTAATCCTAGTGTCTATTACGCCAAGTGGTAGTAATACTGGCAGTATAAATGTGGACAAATTATTTTTTCAATCTGTAATAACTCTAACTAAAGAATGATAAATGTTGCTTACATTGTTGACCATGAGAACGTCCTTGTGTCTTAGAATGTAGTTCTTGCAGGCATCATCGGTAATATCTTCAACAACAGTTTTTTTTTTAAAGCCATTTCTTTCCAACACCAAAGTTACAAATATCTTTTGGTTCGTTATATTCCTTTTTTAACATTGCTGATTTCATAAGTTCCATGTTTCCTGAAAAATTGAAAATTGAAGCTTAATTAAATAATATTTTAAATTGTCTATCTGACTAATGAGTTGAAATTGGTATATATTACATTGAAGATATTAATTTTGAACGATTTACGGTGAGGCCCGTGAGGTGTATGACAGTGGTTAAAAAACACTACTAAGACGAAATTGATAAATATTTAGAAAATCACAATTGACGTGTAAAATTTTCTTTTTTTTTTATAGATTTGACTGTGGTTCAGGACCTGGCGTGGTTAGATCTGATGGGGAAGTGATGCTTAATCAGTGGAACACGTTAACTCTGTACAGAAGAAGATGGGATGCGTGGCTGCAACTCAACGGAGGCAAACACGTCCAAGGAAGATCAAAGGTTTGTTATTATTTTTAATATATAGGTGATCAAATGGCTCATCATCAGATTTCCTTATCTTTATATAGTACAATAAGACGACAACATCCATTCATATAAAAATTATGTTTTATACACTTTCCAGTTTCAATTTTGGTATTTGGGATTTTTTTGTCAAATTGGTTTTTATTTTAATATTTTAACAAGTCAAATCTCGTTGAAATTACACCGTTATCAAATACTATTCTTGAAACCGGTCAGTTTTTAAAGTCAAAAGACAATCATCACAATTGTATTTAGTATATTAAATATGATTTTATCATCAAATTTAAAAAAAAACACACCTTGTTATGTATTGTTAACATTAAAACTAAAGCACTTAACTGACTTAAAGCTTTTATTGCCGGATCACGTAACTATTAATTAGTAATTACTTGTTAATAAAAAAATGTTAATCATAAAATTATTCGGAATAAAAGATAACGTTTAAATGTGTAATAAATATCCCTCCAGTAAGTAGGTCTTCTTTATACCATTTAATATTCATTCAAATTTTCTAAGCCTAGAATTAATAGTAAAACTGAATTATTTTAACCTATATAAACCACTTAGCTATCTGAAGGTTCCATTCTATCCGTATATTTGTTGGCATCAAGATTAAAAAACTGTAAAATCATGGTCACTTTTGGCAGCACATACGAACGAATAATGCTTCTATGGTTCAAATTCCATCAAGCGTTTTAAAATGAGTAAAAAATAGCTTGCATTGTCAACACATTATTTATTTCAGAATGATCAACAAAGATAAACAAAAGACATACCAAGTATGTACTCGATTTAAAAAACACCTCCAATTTCAAATATAGAACTTTTAATTTTGTTTGAATAAAATATCCTACTGTCAGATTGTTTTAAATAATACATTAATCAACTTTACCTCCAGCAGTGGTATTCAGACAAAATTTTGATCTATGATTAAACTTTCAAGATTAATATAAATAGTGTTTCTTTTCCTACATATTTATATTATTTTTCTGTCGAGTCAAACAATAATAATAGTCCGGCAATAGTGTAGCTGATATACTTTATTTTGTAAAATTATTCGCGAGAATTTATATAACTGAATTGACCACTATACTGGTTAAAGTTGGAAGACTATTTGTAGTAATGCGATCACCCCAACAGATGTCACCCGTTTTGGCACATATTGTACTGAAAATGTAGGAATTCGTATATGTATTCAATACAGAGATGGGAAACTTTTCTCACATTGTTAACCATACGTTCTGCATACATATATCTGTGATATTTTTAGTCTGCGAAGACTTATTTCTCGAACAAGTGCTTTAAGATGAAAATTATATATTTTTTTTTAAATATAAAACGTTATTTTAATATTTAACATTTGATGAAATTCCATTTTTAATTTTACGCTTTAAATGAAAGAAATATTTTCATTACAATATTAGAGCATTAGGAATTTCATTTTTAACTGAATTTGAATTAAAATATTATAATTTCTTAATGTAAAAATAATTATTCCTTACAAAACATGCATTTCGAAAGTCGTCGAATTATTTCCGTGACGCTTTTTTAAAAAATAGACGCCTTTCCGTTTTGAAACAAATATTATATGTACACATTTTAAACATATTAATTCGGTGACTTTCCTATTTTGAAGTATCTTTTCAATTTTACGATTGCATAGGTTGGTTTCATTATTAATTTCTTTTCCCTCTTACACATTGAAAAATATAGATCACATGTGAAACATAATATTTCAAATAACTATTGTTTTTACTTCAAAAACACTTCGTAACATGAGCATTGAGGACAAATATATTGTAAAAATAAATTATTTGTGCGATGAAAATACACATAATATTAAAAATTAAATTTTCAAAATGACCCTTTTTCCATTGGTTTCCTACCCTTGGTACAAAAGGACATAGGGAAAGTTTGTGTGTTGGTATGTTTTTCCATGTATACTGTAGGCCTGAATATGGTATAGTCACTTATCAGAATGTGGAAATCATGTCTGGCAGTTCTCAAACTTTTTCTAGGCTGAATAATAATCGAGGAAGAAATGGAAGTCAGGGATATTTTGTTTAACGCCATATCTTTTTCACTGCTGATTACAATTTTTTTACTTTGTATTTTCAAGTAGTTTGATCTCACATCACATCCAACTCTCTACGGCTAAATATAATACTGAATCAATTTCGATTAAGAGAATTTTGTCAAAAAAATATTTTTTGGCATTCTATATTTATTAAAATAGTTCTTTTAATCGTCAAACTATTGACGTATTTCAATACACCCTAAAAATATGTAAATTGTATAGGGTATTACTATCGTGATAATTTATAAGTTCTGATAGAATTATGCAGAAATTAGATTTTGCATTAAAAAAATATGAAGATTAACGCGATGTTTCTTGTGTTGAAGTGGGTGAATATTTTATCGATTGAACAAATTCCTTAAAACAGTGGGCCATCACTGTAACCCAACGATCTCTTACCTGCAGAATTATGAAGGTGAGAAAGCATTTGATAATCGTTACATACCACGAAATATTCTTCTCGATGACCCTCCATACGTAAAAAGATAAAGTAAGCCAACCTCTTGAACTGGCTTTATAAGGGATTGCTCACCACTACAGCGGACGCGCCCTCGTGACAGCAACGATGGGAAGTGAATGCAATTTGCATATAAAAACGAAGCATAGTGACGATGGAGACGGGGAGAATTTTAACACTAACGGGTCTTAGAACTTGAAGCTGTATTAAATAGACTTCCAAAAAATAGATACAAAATTCTTCATAGCGGCGGCACATTTATCAAATTTAAAAAAGATGTGTTTTGGAAACAGGAATTTAGCCGTTAGCTATTATCTGAAGATTTGTACAAAAAGATATTCTTGTTTTGTTTAAGTGTAAGCTTATCATAAAATAAAAACTAAAACTGTAGTGTTCGTAGTCCACGACAAAGGGGTTAACAATTGCACATAAAATAATAGTTAAACGTGTTGAAATGAGCAACCTGTTTGTGAAAGCACTGTTTTTTTGTCGTTATATTATTATAAAATATAGTCCATTCCGTTCTCGCTATCGTACCATTATGTTGTTATGTATAGTCTGTTCATTCGGAAATGTTAAACCGTTTTGAAGAAAGCCTTTGTGACCTTTGCAAATATCAACTCTACCCAAAGGAAAAGTTACAAGCCACTGTGATCACATCGCCTGAATGTCCTTTATAATGAGCATCTTTACCATTAAAAGCAACAACTTGCTGAGATAAAATGCCATTTGGCCATGTTTTCGTTTATTTACATTACTTTTTTTGATAAGCAAATTTTGAATGCTCGTTATAGATGTTATTACGAAAAAATACCATCATCATCGTTCAAAAGTTAATAACGAGAACTTTAATAAGGAGTATTATTAGAAGCCTAGTCATTTCATCGACTTAGCTTGATAAATAAATGAAAATACAAAACTAATAAAGATCTTTGTTGTAGCTGAGTGGTAAGCCCTCTTGAGCTTTCAAACTTCATTCTCAAACAAAAGTCATGTGGCTTGTGATGCTTTCATTTGTGTCCACTCATGTTTTATCCTATCATGATAATAGAGCATATTGAGAGTCACTAGTTAACTCTTTTATCTTTCCTAGCCCCATTCTATCGTATTCTAACTCTATTAAGAAATACTCTAAATTGAGATGGAAATTTGCTGTCAAAAGATCATTTAACCGTGTTCATATTGTCTAGTGAATTTTTTTGAAAAGCTCATTTTATATTGAATTTATAACAAAATCAGTTCTAACTGTTCATGTGTTAAGTGTTATTCTTGGTGAAAAAGCATTATATGTATTTATAAAAATAAATCATTTTTTTTGTAACAATTCCACAATTATCAGCATCAATTTTTCATATGTTTATATTTATATAAATATATCGTGCTATTTGTCGTGTAATGAAAAGATTCTGAACATTATTACTCTGACAAGGCTAAATATAATAATAAATTATGTATGACATTGATATGTATTTATGACATTGCATCCAAAGTCATGGATTTCTGTGATGTATTACTTTTCAAACCACCCACTAGTCAATTCTGAAAACGGGAGCGTTGATAGAGCTATAAGCGTAGTCTCATTCATACGGAATTATTGTTTCAAGAAATCTTTGAAAAGAGAGGATTGAGTTATAACCAGCTAGCATCAAAGCATCTCTGTAAAAATGTTCTACCTATTAGGAATTCATATTCTCTGCATTTTGGTCTGAAGTGTGATTAAAAAACTGTAAATCCTTAGTGAAAAGTCTTTGTGTAATATCAAAATACTATTTGGTACGTCAAATACCAAATATCTATCAGTATTGAATAATATAAAAGTTATAAAGATTTTTTCAAGCAAATTCTTATCTCGTTTTATTGCGAAACCTTTAATATTAATCTGAAAAATATCCCACGCTTTTTCGTCTGTGCGAGATAAAGAATTTTACTAATGTTCATGAACGAAAACGCGCTATCATCGACAAAAGTATTTTTTTACACCTACGCCAATCTTCAATCGAGAACGTATGAAACAATAAACTCTGCATTATTTTTGTAAGCGTTCAGAATTTGACTGGAAAAATCATTTTTGGCGTACAATAATGTTTGCCGAGCACAAAAAATCAGCTTTATTTTCATCGCTATATCGTGCTATAAAACGTATAAAAGTAATATTTTTTCTCGGTTTTTTCGGATGAATCTTGATAAAACAAAGTAAACTTACAAACACAATAAATTACTATTTTTGATACGCAATGCGGGCCCAACTTGGCTACGTAGATTACAGAGTAACGTGCTTGTAACCGTGATGCGGATAACTAATGTTTTGATTGATATTGTTGAATAATCCATTTGGTTGTTTAGTGAATATCTAGTAGAGACATATTCATTGCATTTTGTATACAATCCAAGCCCGACAAGTTTCATTCGGTGTAAAAACATGTGTATCTGTGTTGTCGAAAACTCTTTCCTACACCTATCCGATCCTAAGAAAGGGAGCTAATGAGCGGTAAGCTTACCACAAGTCCTATCCTAGCCTTATGCTATCACTACTCTTTTTGAAAAAGAGGGGATAAGCAACTGAAAGAAGAAGAAAAACCAGTTGAGATAAAATCTATAGAAGTTTATATGATACACATATGTATGTAAAGTGCACATCGTAAAAAATATAAAATGTTTTATACCAAATGATTGACGTATGCTGCTTATTGTTTATGCATATTTTTATTTTATTTAATTCAACTATTTTATGCATGAATTTGTTACAAATTCGTCAAGTGGTCATTGAACTGTTAACTGAGTGAAAAGTCAGTACTTTTGAGTGTTTTGTGGCCATGTTATGTTTGACTGCGAATGAAGCTAGTTACACGAAGGATCAAACGGACATAATTTCATTACGTCTGCTCATTTTAAAATGTCAAAAAAGTCCAGGTATTGTCAAGATCAAAATAGCGAGAAATTATGAATCCAAACGTGTTCTTATTATTCACGCTAAAAATAAGAACTCTAGATTATTTGATGTTTGCAAGATTTAACAAGTTTATTTTGCATACATAATATTGAATTCAATAAATGAAATTTTCGGGTGTATTCTATAAAGAACATTTTAAAATATTATACTTTGCTGCTAGACATATTTGCACAAAGTTTTCAGCCTCAGTGAGCCACCAATAAGGATCGTAACCTAATATTGCTTGGTACTGGCATATGTTCTTGATATATTATGCGGGTTGCAAAAGTAAAGTTGGTAATTTTATCTAGTTGCATGCAAAATGGCCACAAAGCTGCGAGAGTTGAAATGTCTAGCAATTTGTTTCAAAAGCGGAGGGGTAAATTTGGGTAATTAAAAGCTTTAATTAATCTCACAAGTGATTGCAATTAAGGAGATGATGAGAATAATATTGAAATGGTAAAAGAATTAAAATCAACAGTCTCTCATACATTTAGTTAGTATAATATATATATATATACGTTTGGAACCACGGCATGATCGGCAATAAACTAAAATAAAAATGGGTAGTCAATTGAATGAAAAAGGTATCTAATCTCTTACTTATGATATCTTTGACTTTAAGACAATACAGAATACATGAAATTAAATATTAGTATAGGCGGTAAATTAAAAAAAAAAGTTTTTATTGGTAAAGAGATTGCAATTCATTAATAATTATTTATCACTCAGAGCTTTTTTTAACAGCAGAGAATGATGCAAATATTTCTGTATGACTGTATTCTCTATTGTTGAAATTGTTTGAAAAACAGTCTTCAATGTATGTAAATTGATATAAAATACAAAGTGTATTTCCAAGTCACAGAAGAAAAACTAATTAGATGAAGGTAAAGAAATTCCGTTTCTGGTGATATTGATCAATCAAAATAATTCATAATTCTTTGACTCGTTATTTAAAATAATTTCAAAAAATATTTTGCCATAGAAGTTGTATTTATTTGTAAATAACCGTACTGGTACGTGCTCTTAGTTAAAAAAAACTGTAAATTTCGTACTAGCTCGTACCGTCTCTTGACTACCTCGTGTTGCTTTGATAATGAGAAAGTAAGCTCACTGTTTCAATACTATAGTTTTACAAAATGTTAACTATACTATATGAAATAGATAAACTTTCATTTGAAAGTTAAAGTTGATTCAGAAGCTCGTTAAATAAATATTTCTTTAGGCTGGATAATCAGAATACAAAAATGATTTATTTTAAAGCGCTGAATTCCCATCGTTTACGTATACTAATCTTGAATTCCAAAACGTAATTAAAGATATAACTTTCCCTTCCATTATATTTATACCCCTTTATAATGAGATTAAATAATATCTGCAATTTTGAACTCAATAATGAATTATTGTAGATGTCAGGGGTGGAGTGAGAGATATCCCAGGTCTGTCACCCCGTATTTTATTCCTTGCAAACTCTCCGAGACTTATTGATTTTCAATTTATTTTTCACATTCCATTAACTTCGTCTTGGAAAACGTTCTTTTAATAATAAATTGAATTTAAAGAATCTACGGTCCGTACACCAGAATACGATTGTGAACTGCTGAATTATGGACGTGAACTAATAAACCATTTGTTATACGTGTAAGTAGGTTAACAATCTCATTTATGTGTGAACCGATAAGAGTTCTTTTTAATAAGGTTACTTACATCTTTTATCTACCTGTTTAAAAAACAACGGTACGATTTTTAATGAATGATATAAAAGCCTTGCATAGAAACCGTTTCTATTAAGCTAATAATGACAGAGTAATTACTTTTAAGTACAGTCATTTAGATATTAAAAGGGCCAATCTTTCAAATTTACAAGTCGGGTCTGTGGTGCAGTGGTCAAAGTCGTTGGCTTCCGTGACGGACTTGACGGGTTTGAGTCCTAGTACGAGTAGCATTCTTTTTAGTCAATTTATCGATTCTGTTTTCTGGTATGGGTTGTCTTAAAATTTCTTTCCACTTGTCTGATCATAAAAGTGATATCAGCGGAGCGTAACGAGGACGACTTAACTAGCTTAACACTATATTCCTGTTCAGGTCTTATCCTTTCTATCAACCTACTCTTCTCGAACTTATGAGAGGTTTAGCGAAGCAAGCTGCTCTCGTAACTAAAACATATAAAATACTGGATACTATTTATTTATTAAGTTTTTAACTGGCAATTCTTTCAATAAATATTGATTTTAAATTATCATTATGTACAATACTCCATATTTCTTTCTCGTTACAAAATAGAGCAAATAAGTGTCATGTTATGCAGCTCCTTTTAAGGCATTTACTTGGTGGAACTCCATTATAATACGGTAAGAAAATTTGAGTATTAGCGGTTCGTGAGATTTTTTTTTCAGTGCACAAAAATAGTGATTTTATCTTCAAGAAAGTTTCCCTGCCTTGAAAAATAAGTTTTGTGCGATTGGAATAGAATATGTAAATGCATAAGAATTTATACTGCTGGCATTGTGAAGCTCTTTATTATTGAGAATTACTTGTCAATACGTCAAAATCAGACGAAGGATTTCTTCACAAATATTTCTTTATTGAATAGTTTATTGGAAAATCTGAACTTGATGCCCTTGTTAAATATCATAAAATAAAAATAGACATTACCTTTTGTGCGTATAAACAAATAAAAAGTACGGAAGAAAAAAAACGTAGTCTTATGTAGAAGAAGGTATATCGTTATATTCGGCTGCATTAAATTTGACTCCCTATAATTATAAAACAAATTATTTTTCCATATCTAAATGTGCCCAAATGAATTTATACCATGATATATTCATCACACTCTATTTAATGACGAAAAGTGGGATGTAGAAAGAACGACTTTCTTTTGACTTCACTTTTTGTCAGAGTATTGACTTTAGAGAGAAACGTTGATTGACTTACCTTTTTTATTTTACTGAATTACTTACGATGCTATACAGAATGGATCAATTACAAAAGCATATTTTTACTTTCTTTTTTTTTATATACAAGAGAGACGAAGAGAAGAGACAAACATAATTTAAAATAAGCGAAAATAACTTTAAACGTGCAGTAATTTAGGCAAACTTTATGATTTGCTAAATCTACTAAAAGATAAATAAAACGTATATTAATGCAGTTTTCTTGTACCTAAGATGAAACAAAGTGTTTTTAGTAAGATATAAGAAATTTCATTGCTTTTGAGTGGGTAAATTGATGCTTTAGTCAGAGAAAAATTAATTACAGCCATATCGGTACCCATTAACACAAAATATTTTTTTCTTAATTCGTAATGATTGCTTTAATCGACTGATTGGAAAATCATTTAAAATATTATGTGCTATGACATCCGTTTTTTATGGTATTTGATTGTTAACTTGAATGTTTTCTCTAATACCTAATCTATAGCAACAATTCAAAATTACGAAGAATATCTAAATACAATTTGCTTACTCGTATATTGTATTACAATTTCTCTATTGTTTCCGCTTCCGTTCACCGAAAGCTGTAATAGATTGATACGATTTTGCAGAAGCATTGCATTTGACAGCCACATGCATCAAAAACACAATTCGAATTGAAAAACCATGAAGATATTTTACTTGTATATTATTCTCGGAAGCCTTCATTTGGCTGAAGATCAAAGACTTTTGAAATAAATTATCTGACAATATATTTTTTGCGATCAGTACAAAAACCTTTTTCCGAGCCATTTGTATTTCACTTACGCAAAGCAAAATATTCTTTTTATCATTATATGCACGCCTCATTTGATATCGAACGCATTTGAACCGTAAATTGTAAAAAATAAATCAGTTACATGGTATGGTATTGTGAATGTATTTCACACTTCAATTCATCATATTGATTCGTCGTTAAGTGTGCCAACTTTGGGATTTCGTTTATAAGGAAAAAATATTTCATACATATATTATTATCAATGAAATGAAGCAAAAAAAAAGCTTGGTTATACAAAATACCTACAGTTCTTAAATTTTAGCAAATAAGTTACTGTTCTTAATTTTTGGGCCGTTCAGATAATTAATTAGCTATTTTTAAACAATGTCAGAAAATATTTATTTAATATTACCTCTTATACTAAAAATAATAACACATTTTTAGTACTTATTTCACATAAAATTTATGGGATCAAGACCGGCTTTCCTCATTGCGAGCATTATCAACTGATACTAGAATAGATACTGATAATATATGGAATAAGTACTAAAAATGTGTTATTATTTTTATTATAATATCATTCCACCAAGTATTTATAGTGAACACATTAAAAGTGATTAACTTTTATGATAATTTACCATTTTTTAAAACAGTTTAACAATGATGGTTTTGTGAAAATAACGATTTCACTTATTTATTTGATCAATAATCTTATTTCGTTTAACTCAAAGCCATACAAGTTTTGACCGTTAAGGTCGTAAGAACTGTCGGCTGCCAATACATGTATTCCCCATCCAATAAATACCTCTTCTTGTGATAATTTTATTACGATATCGGTATTGGAGATTGCTCCTGAGACAACTTTGGAAAATATCTGTTCGTGATGAGCAATTCGAATATACCCAACATTTATTTTTTGTTACTATATCTAATTAAGTAGATTATAAGGACTCATAATGAAACAAATCAATGAAAGTTGTTCTACAGCTTCTTGTCACGAAATTCTTTCAATTTCTATTTTTCGGATAGAGTAAAGGTAAACAAAGAACAGGATTATTTTTTTTATCAGCGGATAAGTAGGAGAGAATCGGGATATCACAGTTATCGAACCTCCGCGTGATCGTTCTTTCAAAGGAAAATCCACAAATCTGCAATATGAGCCCGCAATCACCGAAACCGAAGACAACTACGTGTATAGGCCTAATATCGCATGATTTCAATACGTCCTGAAATTGGGTAAAGCTTTAAGTAACATTAAATGGTATAATACAGTAAGAAAAATAACAATGTATTTTAATTCTACATAAATTATTTTATATATTTGTTGATAGCTATTTCGGCTTACTTATTTTCGGTGAGCCGAAATAGCTATCAACAAATATATAAAATAATTTATGTAGAATTAAAATACATTGTTATTTTTCTTACTGTATTATAATGTAGTTCTACCAAGTAAATGCCTACTCAATCATTTAAATGGTATACATTAAGTTGACCACGAAGACAACGATATTTATTATGTTTGTATTGATGTGAATGAACTACATATTTATATTAAAGGGATAATTGTAATGTTTATATTTATAAACTCCAAATATTCCTTTGAGCACTGAACTTAATAATATTTATGTATTTGTTGATGTTTGTAAAATACCATTGACTAAATGTATTAAAAAATGCACTTTTGAACAAAATATAATAAATTTCAACAATATTTAATGAGGAATAAAAAATATTGAAACGCCCGTCACTCAACCTCATTTAATCGCGAGAGATTTATTACTATTTACTATATATAATACTAGTGTTCGAACCCGGCTTCGCTCGGACCAGTTTGGGGTTATGTTCAGCTCGGCGCGTAAATTCAGACGGGCCAAGTTGAAACAACTTTTTTCAAAATTCAAAAGTCTAGGTCAATTAAAATGGAATTAAAATGAAAATTTCAGACTGGCATTGACATTTCACAGCCCCTTTCATATATTGACAGCCACATTCTCGCCCATTAAAATGTCCAAATTCAAGGAAAAAATCTAATTTGCTGTCAAAGAAATGTCAAATAATACCTTCACGTAAATAAAAACATTATTATATTAATAAAAGCCGGGAAAAGTTCAGTAGAAGACTAATTTATTACATTTTGACTAAATGTCTTCGCCGATAAAAAAATCAAACATATTTTCTTTCATATTCGTTTGTATGGCAACTTAATGACCAACAATGCAAAAGGGAATTACAGACCCACAGACATACATACGCCGTTTCGGTTTTATATATGTACTACTCGATACTCGAGTAATTGGAGTCTCTACACACACATTGATAACGAAACAAATTTACCGTCGAAACTTTCGCGAGCGAAATCAATTCGTTTGTTTGAACTTGCAACAACAATGCAAAAGGGAATTACAGACATCGTATCCCCCGTTTCGGTTTTATATATAAGATACTGAAAAAAAACGAATAAAAATTGACAATAGGAATATAAATTAATCTTTGCTTTATTATCTGTTGATTCCTGGGTTATAATACATAGTAGCTTAACTATGTATATAGTTGACCGATTTAAAAACATCCCAAACACAAAACAATGCAAAACCATTATATGTTTGTTATGTGTGGTTTTTGTCTACTAAAGAAAAATATTCACTTTGTGTTTCCTTTGCAAATTTATAGTTGAATCAGCAAAATGTCTAACCCAAGCATAGCGCAGTTCTGCTGCATTGGGTTGTTATCCTTCTCTCGTGACTTTGCACGAGATTCTCCTCTCGTTTTAGACTATCCCTGACTCGTGAGTATTGCTGAAATGCTGTGCAAACTTAAATTACAGGAAACCCAACATAAGTTGGCATATACCAACATATCAAAATTAATTCTTTAAAAAAAAAAATGTTCTTTAGCTTCACACGTCTATCAAATCTACAAAAAATAGGAATAACCTGAAAAGATATTCAACTACATATATTTAAATAATCGTTTTTTTGCACTACAATTAAGAGGTTTTATATTTTTAACATTCGAATAATGTAACGTACAATCATATCGAATAAAGTTTTATTTTAAATAATAATATTTTTTTCAATTTTGCTGACTGACTTAATGGACGTGCACCTAATCATTCATATATAAAATTTCGTATGCAGTAACTTATTTTAGATTTAAATACCCAAGATACAAAATCTATTTTTAGACGCAAGGCCATTTATTACGATGCTCTTTAATATTACCTAAATTAACTTCGAAATATTCATCGATCCTTTATTAAGCTCTTATCTTACAGCAGACTGTATAATTATATACAAATTCATTTACATTGATGTGTTTTTGTACCATAAAAAAATTAACTTAATTTGATGTTTTTTGTTTAGAAATCATTCAAGCTAATTTTATTTTGTATGCTAATCAAAAACAATACTTTAGTAACAGATATTTTAATTATAAATCTAGCTATATTGCATATGCGCAAAAAGTCTTGAAGTAATTAAATTCCACCATAACCAACTGCCAAGACCCGTTAGATCGCCTTTAAAAGCTGCGAAAGCTACGGGGAGCTTTCTGGGTGCTTTCTTGCATCGTGAATAATCCAGACACGATACAACTTGCTTCAGACTGGGAATATAAATGTCGATTTGATTGAACAGCTCGCTTCTCTTAGTTCATAGAATGTCTGTCTAAATAATATATACCCCTCTCTTTGTTTCATCTATGTAACTACTCTCTAATATATACATTATAGTATAATACATAAATATTAAAGTATTACATATGTGTATGTTGGGATAGGGCATATTTAAAAAAAACATTTGTTTACTGAAATTAAAGTCCATACAAATATGTAACACAAACGTAACAATAATGATATTGCATCCGAAACATTTGACATGCAATGTGAGCTACCCCTACGCTTTCGTTTATCATTTTGTATATTTCGAATTCAACGTATGGACATCGCATTATCTTTTTTGAGAGCTTTTTTCATTTTATTGACATGTTCTGTTTAGTATTAAAATAAATGTATAATTTACCTATAACATTCCAAATCAGTCAATAACTCTTTATAAATTTTGTTCAGTAACTATAACAGCACTAGAGCTATCCATTAAAAGAGGTTCATTGTAAATATAATATAATGAATTTTATTTGGTCTTATTACATATTATTGTGTCTTTTAGGATTTTAACTGCAGGTACTTGATGGGTTTTTTATATGCTTTGTCGCTAACAATCTGGGTTTCGCTTTTCGGCATTTCAAGTGCACGCATAAACTTGAATTGACGCGTCGGGGCCGTTAGCGACAAAGCTCATGGAAAATTTAAAAATTCAAACGATTCAAATTACATATTATTATCTTTTTCTTCGCAATTTAATATTTCTGCGCTATAGAACATGTCTTACCAAGATTAATAAATAAAATACCATTTTTAGTTTTACTATTATCAGAAAAATGATTTTTAATGTTGTGGTATTCGCATTATGAAAATTCCAGCCTTTCGACCTACAGAGTTATTGGCATTTTCAAAGGGTATAACGGCTATATTTTTTTTCTCGCCTCGGCGATATTAAAAATCGCTCCATAATGAAAAGTGGCACACGGCATAATTAAAATATACTGCGACATTTTGGCAGTCTCGAAAGCCTCCGAAAGCTATCGTTTTTTTCTAAATATCACCGAAATTAAAAGGTTTACGCGAAATTCCTTAACAAAACAGTACTACCCACTTAAGCCGTGTTACAGTAGGTATCTGAAAAACGTCCACATTGAGGGTTTTAATGGCCTCAATTTAAACGTCACTTTTTTTTCCTGCGAGTGAAATAAATCAAAGCTTTATTTTTCCATATTTCCCTAAAAATAGGTTTGATATCAACGAAGTGATTAAAATTTAAAAACAGACCGCAATAAATACGTGATAAGTTGTATATATTTATGAATTAAATAGGCTTTAAAACGAAATTTCAAATGACTAAAATTTGATATCAAGCTTAAAGCTCTTATTAGTACCTATATAATAGGTTTAAATATCTAATATAGGTAATCTTAGAATGAAATAACTTTTCTCAATTTACTCAATCGCAATGTTAAGCATGGTAAATGTACCAGTAGCTGACCGCTTAAGAGAAAATTTCAACAAAAATAACGATTAAGGTTTATTATTGTACCGAATGATGGCAAAGCAAGTATACTCATAGTGGATCATATGTCTTAATTAATATTATGTAAGAAAAATTACGAAAAGACCTGTTTAAAAAAAGTTGTGTTAAATTATTTAAAGCCATGTTCCTGTTTCAGTAGTTGACCATCTCACATATTCAAAAACCCAGTAGCTGACAATGTCTAATCAGGGGGCTTTATAGTGAACTTATGTCAGAGTAGCCTTAGGGCTTTCTGTCACACCACTCTTGGTAGATTCAAGTAGCAATAAGTGGTTCAGGAACAAGGTACACACCGTTTCTAGATTGATCACTTAAGAAATTTTAAATAATACACTTTCCTCATTAGGTGTTGTTTTCAAATGGCAACCCTGGCACTCCATTGGCTATATGGTGATGTGTTAGTGGCTCATTCCGACCACAGATGCCTTAACTTGTCTGAACTTTACAATTTAGAGCAAGCTCGCATCTGAATTTCTTATTTTGGGCCATTTTATTCTCAAAATGTCAACTACTGGTACACGATCAACTACTGGTACATTTACCTTATATACAGTTTAATGAGAAAAACAACAATACTTGCGATGGATTCGACGGTAGCTTTGTGGAGGTTTATTTTAATATAAGATAAAAAATAATTTGTATTATTCACGCATTGTCTTAATAATTGTAACATGTGTTTCTCTCTTTCAGATGAATTTTTGGACTCACTATCGTGAAGGTTAAAATGATTACAAAGTAATGAATCTTGAATTAATAATCATTACTTGAGCAACCTTTGCGATTGTAAGTCCGAAGATGCCTCTGAAGAGGAAAAACACATGTCACTTATTCATAATTAGTAACACAATACGTGCAATAATCAAAGTTATTTTATAAAAAAAACAACAACTATTTTTCTTTAACGCCAATGCGCAATGTTTTACGTAAATATAATCATTAATGATTTTACGGATTTGAGAGACAAAGAATTGAAATACTTGTAAAGTTAATGTAATTGCCAATGCGACATACTTACCTAAAACTTTTCATACTGTGTTTCACTCAAGATTCACAATATACTAACAATACAAGTATGTATAATAAAAATAATCAAAACATTTTTTAGTACTTATTCCAGATAAAATTTATTGGATCAGGACCGGTTTCGCTCATTTTGATCATTGTCAACTGATAATAAAAACAATGAAACAGTTGTATTTATACAAAAGTAAAGTAAGAAAAACATGGTATGACAAACAATTGGTATTACAACTAAGCAAATAAATTTGAGCAAAATATAAAAAAATTAAACTATAAATAAAATTTTGAAGACCTCTTCTCGCCATGAGCCGGTCTTGATCCAATAAATTTTATGTGGAATAAGTACTAAAAATGTTTTATTATTTTTATTATAATGCCATTCCACCAAGTATTGACAGTGAACACATTAAAAGTGATTATCTTTTATGACAATGAACAATGACAGGTTTTGTGAAAATAACGATTTCACTAATTTATTTGATTCATTAACTAATAACGTCTTTAACCCAAAGCCATACAAGTTTTAACCGTCAAGCTCGTAAAAACTATCGGCTGCCAATACATGTTTTCCCCATCCAATAAATACCTCTTCATGCGATAATTTAATTACGATATTGGTATTGGTGATTGCTCCTGAGACAACTCTAGCCAATAAGTAATAAACGATTTGAATATTCCCAGCATTTATTTTTTGTTACTATTTCTAATTAAGTAGATTATATGGACTCCCAATGAAACAAATTAATGGAAGTTGTTCGACAGCAACTTGACAAGTATTGACAGTGAACACCTTAAAAGTGAACAAGTATGTACATATGTGAAGATCAAATCTATAAAATATATGCAGTTGATAAAAAATTACAATATAACGACTGAAGGCGCATAAGATAAATGTGCGGTACGGAATTATATTAAAAACAGCGCCAAATTCAAAGTGACATTTATTGACATTCGAATCTCGAAATACTGTGTCGGTTAGTGCGTTAAATAAATTAACCGCCGTGCCACAAGGAATCATAAAACATATTTTAATTACCGGTGACACATTTTAGCGTTTGACGCCATAACAAATTACTTTTCCGCAAATTGATATTGGCTTTTATTGATTTTTCCATTTTACACTTCCTTCCCCTTCTCCGGAAAATCGCGACGGTAAACGATGCCCAAATATTTGCCGTTTGCAGTGTTGAAAATTTACGATCTAGCTTATTTTTATTATGTACTTACACAGACGAATATAAATTTGTCAGAGTTGTTTGGGGTAACTTTTTTCACGTGCTTTGTTTATCAGCTGATGAAAAATAAACATTTTTGGTTGAAAACAGACATAATCGCGTTTGGCCATTTAAAATTTTCAAACGAATCTGCTGTCATTCTTTTTTCAAATATTTATCAGCAAAACATACATTTTTTGATTTTCGTTTTGACTGTTTTCAAAGATAATATGTCATTCCAATCTAGAGCTTTCAGTTTGTATCCTAAATAAAACAACGCTTTAAAGCAGTAAATCATAGCCTGCGGCCTAAAATAGCATTTCATGCGGCCCAATATAACAAATATCAATCACTTTTTTTCTTCAGAGTTTTTCACGGACGATAGGAGAACAATATTAAATAATAAAATGCTCAATGTCATTTATACTGAAAATAACGATAATTTAATCACTTTTAACCATGCGGCCCTCGAACAATCTGACAATTGATAAACTGGCCCTTTTGCCAAAATGGTTGTGCATTACTGCTTTAAAGTATAATGAAGTGAGTAAGTTTTTATTTGGAAGAAATTTTTATCAAATTAACTTAAAATAGTTTAAAAAAGGATTTAAAATTTTCTTTTCATGATCTATCAAATTCTAGGGAACTGAAAATATTTTAAGAAATTTCTCGGTTGTTTTTTGGCAGGTACTGTAATACGCTTTTCTATAAAACTTTCCTTAATCACTCAATTTCCATCTATGGAGAGGCTGAAGAATTAAATGCAAGGTGTGATGACATTACAGGAATATGTGCTTTTTACTAAATGATCATAAACTATTTAAAAAATCAATACATGAATCTATCTTTTTGGGGACCTACGATTCGGCCACCTGAGAGATGTAAGTTTATGTGTATTTGTTTTGTTTTTAGCTTTTTGCTTAGTTGTAAGCCGAACATGATTTTCTCACGCCTAAATATTATAAAACTCACAGTGGTAAATGTCATATTAATGCAATAGCAACGATAAATATTCTGAGAGATAAAATGCATGTTTACCGAACCACAAAATTGTTTTACATTCTATGAACAAAATCAAATTACTTCTCGGACATGAAACACAAACAAACGACATCAATAATTTGTTTCTACTATTGACAGTAAAAAATAGCTTCAATATTAAAGCCGTTCTGATACGTTTTCAAGTACATACAATAGATGGCGTACTTAGTTGTTTGTTGATTTCCTAGCGCCTGGAGGATTTTGCACAGGCAATCCGCAACACGTATTTATTGCTTTTCCCGGGTGGAAAAATATATTTCAAACGCCTTCCGTAAGTGTGCGGCAGTGGTGTCTACATTTTTTTCATGCAATTTACTTTTAAATGACAACCTTTTTTGGAACCACTAAAAATAATGCTCGAGCTTGGATTATATTGGATAGTTTTGCTCAGCTTCCATTTTAACAAAACTATGATGAAGATATGTATCAAAAAATAAATAGCTATTATTAAGAATTTAGACTGAGGGTGCTTGATGGAATTTGAATATCAAACTTGAATCTTTTGAATCGATACAAAGTGTTTACTACGCGTCAGTTCAAGTACATCCGTGCACTTAAAGTGCCTGAAGATGCCGAAAGGCGAAACCCGGGTCATAAGTGACAAAACTCATGGAAAAGTACACAATTAAAACGATTGAAATAAAATAGCTTTTAGTTCAGTTTTGGCATTTTACTCTTTTTTATAATACCAATTGTTTATTGTGCCTTGTATAACCTTTCAAAATTTGATAATTAAAACCCTGTTTACTTATATTTAATCAGTTGGTCCCGGTCCTGATCTCACATAGTAAATGTTTAAGTTGTAAAAAATGCATTTATTTATTTAAATATTACTTTTGTATTGAATTATAAAACCGCCATGCTAGGTATTGTCATTTAATTACAATGTCCATTGTGTATCTTAAAATATTACGAAATATACACTAGATACTAAATCATCTTGTCACTTTAGGATTTATATTAAACTTTTTATGCAAAAAAGCTTTGGGAACAGTTGTCTGGCCCAATTTTAAATTCTTCGCATACTCGAGACCTACGCCAATGTTCGCAGACTTTTTGCTCGAATTGAATTCGCAATTTTAAATGTGGAATCCATGATGCTGTTTAAACTTTGACACATTAATACATTAAAAGTTGCCCCATACTGTTATCGACGGGATCACGGGACATGAATACATACAGCTGCCTATTTCTTAGCACAGTAACTCAAAATCACAGACTAATAGTTATGTTTGTGTATCTATGTAGATTTTAGATTGTCGTTGATAATCAAAGTCAAGCTGAGAACAGAACTTGCAAATCACTGAAGTCAGATTCTTGTTATTAAAATCTGATCACGCAAAAGGCATCATCTTTGTTATTTACTGTCATATTTGATTTAACCACTTGAGCTACATTAGATACATTAATTTCTATGAGAATCTTAATCACAAAACAGTTTTAAAATATTTATTTGGTTTTGATTTAACGACAAGTTTGTCTGGCTCTTATATTGTCTTATTATATTTTAACTTATCTTTCACATTCATATTTATTTTGGAAGAAATCAAAAATACTTCATAAATTATATTTTTAAAGGTTGTACAGTAATAATATATTGTAAGTAAAATCGATAAGCTATCCGCTTTAAAATAACGAACACAAAATACTGATTTGCTGTCCGATAACGTCAACTGGTATGCATAGCAACCGAAACAAATAATACTTTA
Source organism: Himalopsyche kuldschensis (assembly GCA_028554975.1). NCBI lineage: Eukaryota > Metazoa > Arthropoda > Insecta > Trichoptera > Rhyacophilidae > Himalopsyche > Himalopsyche kuldschensis. The sequence goes on from JAHFWI010000045.1 coordinate 1,332,459, forward strand.
AGTCTCACAACGGCTTTAAAATTTAAGCTTAAGTCGTTTTATGCTCGTATCACTGCATCAATTTAAAAGAAAAAGCAGAATATTACACATCTTTAAAAATGGCCAAAAACATGTTTGGCACAACGTCACTATTAGTTGGATTTATTTTCATTGTTCCATCTCAAGTGATTTTTTATTCAATAAAAAAAATCTTAATTAGGTTAACATTCAAATCTGTTTTATTTTTGTGATACAAAAATAATCATAAAATCAATGATCCTGATATTCAATTCAACTTTTAATTCAATTTCTCATTTGTATGAAGTTCTTTCTGCTTTCATAAATTCACAATATGCAAAGACCCTCCTCCATAAGGCTTCTTTTCACTGTGAAACATTCGCAGGCGGGGTTGCAAATGTGATTAGTCAGTGTTTCGTTTCCAATTACGCGTTTCATTTGATTTACGAGGTTATGCTGCACTTTCTTTAGCTTGTATGAGGGATAGTCCCCTATTTGAATGAGTATTTCGTTATTAAAAAAACGCGGAAACCTTTGTAAAATGTGCATTCGCATGAATACGCAAAATTTATCTTGCTTATTTAAATTTACTAGAAAGCTAATTGGTATATGAGATAAAGTATTTTTAATAAGTTTAAAACGCTTTTTTTACACTGCTTGATTGAAGATATGAACATTTTTATCAAAATAAAACAAATTTAAAAAAATCACGAGCTCAACTTTATTCGCAATACAAGACCTATGTATAATGATTTCAGATTGATGGCATACATACGACGTACATAGGAATACAAATATGCAATTAAATCAAAGTAAAATTAAAGGATATTGACTAAAGTTAAAAAATTTAAATCCTCTTAGCAATACAAATACCACAATAAAAACTAATTTAGCAACAATGCTCATTAGTAATGGAAAAACCGACAGGTGTGTGTAATTATATTAAAAATGATATATGTGCAGGAATTTTTTTATTAGTTGATAATGTTTGCGATGAGCGATACTGGTCCTGAATTAAATAATTTCAATGCGGAATAAGTACGAAAAATTGGTTATTATTTTTATTATGAAGAACGTTTATTCATATTTTTGGAACTTTAGTCAGTAAGTGGTCTGATATTAACTATGACAGGTAAAGTTAAAATATACATCCACAAAGTAAATGCAAAGCCTGTCCCATATTGTCTTCATGATTATAAAAGCGTCTTGCATTTTAATTTAAACCATATTTTTTACGAGGCACGTTTATAGAACTTTTCAAACATGCCATACTTGCATTTAATCTACATTGTGAGATCACTTTTTCAATTTTCCACTTTTATGTGCGCTTACAATATTCCAGCAATTTTCCGCTAAAAATATATAATACTAAGGTTGCACGCACTTATGATGCTGGTTATTGCAAGGCTGCATATTGTTTTCTATTACTTGCTGAATAAAGAGGCGGTCTCAACAGCTTATAAGTTTTTCCTTTCGTGTAATCAAGTATTAACTTTGATCATTAATGTAACATGCCTCTTCCATTACATTTTTTCTAAGAGCATGTATGTTTAGCTATTATTTTTCATTTAATAAGATCATCAAAACCAAAAGTCACAAACATTAATAACTAATGGCATACGGGTAAAGTTTTACGTTTTAAGTTATATCCATTTTCTTCTAAATTTATGTCGTCGTAATGCTTCAATAGTAGAGAAAAATTTAAGGTAAATGAAAAAACACTTAAAAAATGTAAACTCAATTTTTTTGATTAAATTGTGCTTTTTTCGATGGATGAAGCAAAATACAAGGAAAATAGAATATAATTGAATAATTTGGTTTTTCCTTTGTCAATGATCATTCATACTTAATTGATTTTTGATGTAATAGCTTGCATTGCTATGAGGTCTTCAAAATTTTGATTATAGTATTTTATGCTTCAATTTATTTGCTTAGTTGTATTACCAATTGTTAGCCATACCTTGAAATTATTGCTTAACTTTTGTAGAAGTTTCACTGTTTCGTTGTTTTTCTTATTAATTGATAATCCCCGCCATGAGTGAAACCGGGCGTGATACTATAAATTTTACGTGGAATAAGTACTCAAATTGTGTTTTTATTTTTAATTGAACGTATCGTTTTACTTTTGCAGGCATTATATAAACATCATCGATTCAGATTCGATGGTCATGTTTTTATTTTTTAGATCTTTCAACATTAACTATATTCGAGCGACATGATATTTTTTCAGGGACTTTTCTCTCGAATGACGTTCCTTGGACCAGTGTTTGTCGGAGGAAGTGGAAACACATCGGGAATGAACCGACTTCCGGTGCAAGGTGGCATGCTAGGCTGCGTCAGGAAGTTGGACATAAACGGCAGGGTGTATTCGCTTGCGGCAAAACCTTCCGGAGACGCACTCGACGGCTACGACGTCGGTAAGTAAAATCTGTTATTCGCTGTTCATTTTAATTTGGATTGGTGACGTGTTGTAATGTTATTTCATAAATATATTAAGAAATTTAAAAAATGAGTGATACAATTTTTTATAAACGTTTGATGATTTTATAGTGCATACTAAAAAAGTCTTTGATAAAATAATATCTCTCAATAAATGTAAATAAATATTTTTTTTACATTTAATATTGACGTTTGCACTATTGGTTACATTTATCGACACTTTAAGTTATTCCTTTTTCTTAAATTTCAATATTGTACATACTCAACTATCTATTTTCTATACGAACCTTACAGTACTAAAACGATAAAGATGATTGAGTAGGTAAAAGTCCATGTTTGTTTGTTTGTTCGTATATTATGCGTTAAAATACCGTTCATCTGATTGCGATAAAACTTTGTCAAATTATAGCTTGTACTTGCGCAAAGGTTATGGGCATAGTACAATAAACTTTCAGTGGGCGGCGCGTGTGTAGTACCATATACAATCTGCAAAAGATAAACAGCAATCGTCAAACGGCAAATGTCATCGATACCGATCAAAGTTAGTGAAATTAAATCAAAATTATTTAACTATGTAAAATACTGTGCATCCGAAAACACTTCAATAAACACAAACACTTTCTTTCTTTAAGTGGCAAACTATGTTTTGAATACAAGATTAGTTTGGAATAAAAAAAAATCATCGGTATATGTATTTGTGAATAAGCAATGTTGGTTTTGATGAAATCAATATTTTTTGTTTCCCTTTGAAAAATAGATTTGACCTTCATATATTTGTAATTCAGCACAGATAAAATGCGTTCTATTTGATAATGAATATAAATCAGTTTAGTCAGTCGAATTTAATTATTATAGACGAATAGCAATTTACTCAAGCACAGAAACAAACTTTTATTTTGAGTATTTTCAATGTTAACATATTGCTACTCGAATAGTTAATCAAGATAGATAAACTAACAGTTTATTCTAAGTTACAAATTTAACATTATGACAAGTCAAGCCAGATTTCAATTTTACAATTCGATGGTTTGGCTGTGAACTTTGTCGAATTATAATTTCATATAAAATTAATTTAATAACTTTTCAATTCTACGTAGTGCGTCACTACTTGTTTCAAAATAAATAAATCTGAATTAAATTTCCATAAAGCTACTACTGAATTCATAGATACATTTAGATTAATCTCTAAAACAGTCTTGAGTGTAAGGAGCTATTTTTTTACACTCACGATGTAAAAAGATCCAGGCTAGTCGAAATTTATGAAGTCAGTATATTTACACGGCGTAGACAGGGTAGTAAAAATAGTACCTACAGGTAAGGAGACATCTCCTTTCGGCAATAAAGTTGACTTGTCCTTGTTCCCGTGGATATAACATCATTTGACGTCGCACGTTTTGGATTTAATCACGGTTTAATCCAAAAGCGACAGTGCAATTAAAACTTGACAAAAGTTTACGATCAAGATAAACATTCTAGAAAGTGCCTAGAACTGTTTTTCGGAAAATTTTCAGTCCCGAAAATATTTCGTTGTTTGATATAGTTATTTCTTTATGTACAGAGCTACATAAGCATTATACTATTAGTAAAATTCAAGACAAACAATAGTTTAAGCAAGTGTGTTTTGGTTAAAAACTGTTAAAACCATCGTCCAATAAAGAGGTACCTTAAACAAATATTACACTTTTGTTACCAATTTTATTGCAGAAGTCATATTGTAAATTATATTTATAAAGAAACTCATCTCACAAGGATATGGATCATTTATGATTTGACAATAAGACATTTTTGTAACTTTATCATTATTTAAGATAAAATTTCATACTATTCATGTAAACATTTTGTCTTACGTACGATTTACGTTTTATTTTCATAGCGAACGTAGATACTTGACTAAAGATTAATTTTACTTCCATCGCGGACTTGAAAGCAAAATAGAAGATAAAAGTATCCTTTAAGATAGTTTATATCATATTTGAAAGATTTTGGGTTTAACTTCTAAACTGACAATTGAGAGATTTTTTCTTCGTTGAGAAAAACATTATCCAAGTTATTGATCGACTTTATTCCGAATATTAATTCAGCTATTTACTAAATAATACAACAGTAAAAAAAAGTATGTTCATTTTCCAGGTGGAATTTTTTTATTGAAGGGTCCTATTTTCATAAGAGCAGAGTTATCATCGCTCACAGGTCTCGTAAAGAAGTAAACGTGAATTTCCTTCGTCGAAAAGTGACAATTTTGAATTTTCTTGCAAATTTCATTAGGAGGCATCTCAGAGACGAGCTACAAAATGAATGACACGTCTCTGTAAGTGAAATTACTAAATTTTATTTTAAAAACTACGGCATACTTCTTCGACTATAGAGACTGAATGTAATATTATTAAAATATGCATTATCTATCATTTAAGCGAGATATTTTTTTTACTAAGCGAATACTTTCATTAATTATAATAATTTTATACTATCGTTAAATATAGTCGTTTGCATTACCCCTGCTTTAAACATTTTTTTATTATTCTAAATATTTTAATATTGTTCATTGAAAAACTTTGAAAAATAAAATGAAAAAGCCATATATCATTTTAATTGTATTCCACAAAGTTATTTGAAAGCATGACATATTATAATATTATGGCTTCCAAGTATTTCAATTACCGAATTTCAAAGATAAGTTATTTAATAAAACCACTTGGTTCCCAAAATAAATATCTCTATCGCACAAACATATTGTTTAGGTCCTTGTGAGTACTATAATGAGGAATTTCATCATCAGACGTTTGCTAAAAACTGAATTTAAACCACTCAAAAAACCTCCTCTTTTAGAAATTATTTGGTAAAATTCATTGAAAACTAATAATTGATCTCTTTACAATCTGTAACTCATTAAAATTATTGAAAGACCAATGTATCAAAGTTTACATTTGAAAATTCAAATCTTCAATAGTTATTTAAATCAAAAAACATGTCACAAGCTAAACTTTTTTAGTCCTACCACGTCAGGTAGAGTAATCACATTTTATAGGTGGAAAGCAAACGAGAATCTTGGATGAACATATGGAGCGGATACGATTAAATAAATAAGAGAAAATAATTCTCTAACATATTGTGGTATATTCAGCTAACCATTAGCTCTATCCTCGTTAAATCCTTTCTTTCCACACGCTCTTAAAAAGAAATAGAGTTCGAGCAACTAAAGTAATAAGCAGTACTTCTAGAACACTTACGATGAGGTTAACTCCTATAGAGTGTATATGCTCCAATTTGGGAATGGACATGGTTAAAGATATATAATATTAACGTGCATTTATATGATTTTTGTAATCGTACATAATTAAATATAAATACTGCATTGCCGACAGCACATGAAAATATGTAGAATTCGACCGGTAGCTATTTTTTGACTATGAAAATGGAAAGTTAACAATTCAATGATACTAATACCCTTGTACACAAGTTCATTAATTTACTATAATCCTTTTATTATAACAGCTATGGATTCAAGTAAGCTTCTTCACCATACGCTCATGTCACTTACCTGCAATTTAAATTCATTAAATGGCATAACGAAGGAATATTATTTCACGTTGGAATATAAAATAAATATGACTTTAACTAAAAGCAAAAATTTTACAGTCGTAAATATTACAATTTCTACGTCAAAAACTTTTGAAATTTTTGACCCAAATCTATGAAAAAGTCTATTAAAAACGCCAAATTTCACATTAAAAATGTATACCGAGTCTCGTATAAAAATACAGAAAGCACACAAAAAATTCAACTTAAACGCTTTTTAATATCCATAAATCATCGAATATCACGCATAATTTAACCTGGCTTTCAATACAACCTACCTCGGATACTTTCCATTGTTTATATTTCATTAATTTTACGTGGCCACTGTTAATTTACTTTTTTGAACGAAAATTATGGTCAATTAAACATGCCTCTCCGTCTTTGGGGTGTTTTTACACGCAGGTATAGAGCGACTGTTGTTCGCCCCCTGATCATAAATAATGCATCCCCTATTGAAGGGGGGTAAAACCTTTGGCTTAAACATAATGGGAGGTCATTTAATATGTAGGAACGGAGATTTAATTTTGAGTACGGGCATACACGACCTGCTAAGGTCTTTAATGTTGGCTAACTTTTTGAGGTTATATTGTTAATTTTGAGAAAATTTTACATGGGCTTATCATATATATCGAATACTAAATTTAAATAACCATTATCACTTATCAACCCATAGTAGTTATTATTAAGACCTTTCGATATACAGACATTATAAATACTTACAGCTTTCAAAATATATTGTTTTAACCAAGTCTACTTCCAATGTAGTGTATGGAATTTTTGTGAGAGCTTATACTAAAAGATACATCGAGAACTGTTGGTTACATGGTTGCCCAAATTTTCTTTTTCATCGGCCAGTACATAAATTCATGTCTCCTAAAAGAAACTTATATTAAGATAAAAAAAATAAGCTGTCCATAATTTGCTTCTATGTATGTGTGCTGTTTTAAATCAATACTAGATAATACATTTTGAAACAACAATACTAAGTTAAAAAGAACCAGTAGTTCGTACAACACTTGCTCTTGCAACTTTAATTCATGCCTTAAATACAAATTTAATGGAAATAATTAATGTGTGAAAGTTAAATGTTAACAATGCATACTATAAAGTTTTGATTACCCAGAAAGAATGTATCTTAAATATAGAAAAAAGGGGGGAAATGACTGAAAGATAGAGTGTTAATATAATCAGACATATAATGTGATGTTAAAATATGCTAACTATTAAAAGTAAAACTACCCAATGTAACCAAGAGCTTTTTTCTCTTCTGAATGGTCGTGAGCTTTACTGAGGGGTGTAACTTGCAACAAAGTTTTCCGAGATATCGATCCCCCGTTCTGCTGAAACTGAAAGAAATTTGTTGGTGGCCTCAAATTTTATCGTCCTACGAACCTTTTAGTAATATAATGCTAAGATATAGCTTCCCTTTTTATATTATATTGAATATAAATATCCATTATGATAAGTTTCATAGATTTCTCCAAGTTTATTTTTGCAGCTCAATGAGTCGGAATAATTTTGTTTTTGTTGCCAGTTAGCAAACGCTTTATTGAAATAAAACAATGAGAGACAATGATGAATTTATTAATAGTCGATGAAATCTATTTGATAATGAATTGTGATTACCAAAAAAGGTTATTTGATTGAAAATTTTTTATTTAAATTAAAATTTGCATAATTTACCTAAAGCTTTTTACCGCATACATAATATTTGCACGTCTAAAATATACGTCTTGCACAATGCATAAATATGCAACAACAAAATTTCTGCTTATCAAAAATGGATATTTTTTTAAAAATTACTTTAAATTAACAGCATTAAATTTCTACAAGTTAAAACCTGAATCCATTAAAAATTCACTTGAAACGAACTCGATTTAAACTAGTAAAAAATCACTGGAGATTCACACGACTTAGTGGCTTTGATTGGCAACACATTGGCCACGAGAAACGCGAAATACTCGTCGTTCCTCCAAGTGCTTTAATTTCCTCTGTAGACAATGTGTTATAAGTATATTACGTACTAGAAATTGGGTTATGTGAAATTTTACCGTTGATGAAGCGACGATACATTACTAAACAATTTATTAAGGGAATTAAACCTTACATGATATTTTCTTCACCGTATACTCAATTGTATATCATTAACTAACTTTCAAGGTCAGTTGAATATACTATTATATATATCAATTCAATTTTTAAATAAAATATTGATGGCAATGGTATTCGCGAGGCAGAAATGTGATAAAAAAATCGAAAGCTAGCATTTCTCTCATTTTAAAATATTTTTGTACCAATAACTAAGATGGCGTGTAGTAAACCACTATAACGTCCGCAGCCCTACAATCAGACATGTTCTAAAAAATATTGACACATTAATCAATAACAAAAGAATAACACTGAAGTATAAAGTCAAATACAAAACTCTAAGATTGCGTACAAATTAAAAATGAAAGTAAGTCATTCTTCGAGTTTTATCAAAACTTAGCTCGAACGAACTTATTTATAATTAACTTCTAAAATTTTCAGTAGGTATCAGAAATTTTAACAAGGTTTTAAAAACTAAATATATTTATAAGTACCGTACATACTTGAAAGAATTTGTCAGCATAGAAAAGTATGTTTCAGTATTTTGGAGTCTTGTTTTTTTTTTTATATCCCTATTGTTTTTAAATCAATAAACGCTAACAAAATACGTTTATGACTCAATTAGCAGAAGCATATTCGCCACAGAGGTTGCTGAAAATACGCTTCTAAATAAATAATATTTATTATAACATAAAAATAACATGAAAAAATTACACAAATTCTTTTACATTACAAAAATAAATTCAAAATTGGATTTTAGACTGTCAACTGGTGACTCCCAGACAGAGATCGCGAGTAAATAGGTTTACGCTGAAAATGCCAGGATTATAAACTCGATTCGAGCGAATAAAGAATCGAGCTTTTACATCGAAAAAGTCTTCGAGCTTTAAGAGACTGAAACGCAAATGAAAGCTAATTCGTTTATTTTTTCAACTTTTTGGAAATGCATAATGATTAATGTGATTAGGCGTATTTATTTATTTATTACACAACGATAATCAATATTTACATAAGAAAACACTTTTACGGACAGGCTGAATTTGTCACAATAAGAGTGCTCTATTAGAGAAAAATTTTGTCAATCATGTTATGTTTACCTACATGATTATTAATTGTATCCTTAGTTTGGCTATTTTATTCAGCTACAAAAAAGATTCACGCGTTTTTTGAAATCTGGTGTCAGTAAATTTGTACCAAAAGTGAGCTTTAAAGACTAAAAAATATACAAACTTGGTCGATAGCTAGATTTTATTCGTTCATATCGAACAAAAATCGAAACGACAATACTATGCAATATGTAATATATAAAAAAACAATTTTTGTTTGTTTGCATTTAATGCGTTGCCATACCATTCATCTGATTGCGATAAAACTTTGTCAACTTATTGCATGCACTTGCGAAAAGGTTATAGGCATAGTAAAATCAACCAATATGGGTCTTTTATATAACCATCAATGTTTTTTCATATTTTATGGTGCTCATTTTGACAACTTATTGTTTCACTTGCGCAAAGGTTATAGGCAAAGTACAATTAAATTTCAGTTGGTGGCGGGTATGTCAACCCACAGACAAATAGCAAACGTCAAACGGCAAATTTCATAGATACCGATCAATGTTAGCGAAATTAAATCGAAATTATTAATCTAAAATATTGTGCATCCGAAAACACTTCAATAAACACAAACACTCTCTTTCTTTGAGTGGCAATGCAACGCTTGCCGGAAACTCCCAAAAGAAATCAAATGGTCAAGTTCGGTTTTATCGTCAAGATATTACCTTTAATAAATATCAGCTGCTGAAGCTTACTGGATATGTGGTATAACCTATTTCACTACTAAACAGATCATTTTAGTCAGTAAACCTATCGTTTTATTTTGTTATAGAAATCATTGTTCTGACAATTTCAAACATTGCATGGAGACATTGCGGATCAGTTTATAATATTATATAAAAAAAATCGTAAGACCAAATTCTTTTTTATTTTCAAACGAGTCGCTTTTTACTTGAAGTAATGTTAGATTGTTTTGTCGCGGGTACGGTGGTTTATAGAATAAACTTTTAGACACATTGTAAATAAATTTCCCAAAAATAAGCGCGAGATCCTTGATACGGTAATCCTCGATTTTACGCGTTTTCAAATATACGCGATCGCATAATCCTCAAAAAATAAATAATATGCGTGACATACTCGAGCAATAAATCACTCTGACATTGAAAAGTTATTCCAGAACCGTAAAATTTAAATAACTAAAGATGGCTGAACGACGAAAACGCATGATGTTGTAAAAAAGCCGATGAAAAATAAGTACTCGCCCAATTTACTCGCAACATCGGATTAGTATAGAAAGGTGTTGCCATGCTCTTTTAATACTTGATACTTTGTGGTATTTATAATTGAAGAGCATAGACAATTGATGAGGAAATAGTAGCGAATTCAAAGATTTTATCATGCCGTTCTATTATTTGAAACATTTGTTTATACTATTTTGGTTGCTAAGCGACCTCAAAGCCGTTTGATTCGCTATAAATACATAACAGACGCCGCATAATAATATGTAGATAATACACATGGTACCTTTCTGGTTATTCTTATAAATATCAACCTTCATTCTTCTGCATAAATAATATACGGTAATCTGACAGCGATCTCCACTTCCATTAGTAATATTTCTCCGTTTGACAGTACTGATAAAAAAAGAAAACATTTTATGTCTTGTTCAATTTTAATTACAAAAAAATGAAGGTCTCCTCTTTGAGTGATTTTGTGATTGAAAGATTTTAGGGTTAAAGCAAAAATCGCCCACCACGGAAGCCTTTATTGCCTACTAGTGGGCGGTACGGACTAGGCTGAAAACCCGTCACTTTGATGATAATAATAAAGTAAATAGTTGTGCAACTCATGCCGGTTAGTTTTTCTGGCATATAAATTTCATATACTTATAAATGAGGCTCACAAAATTATGGAGGGTGATATATTTATTCATTTTAAATAATTCAAAAAGTATGTTTTATAAGAAAATGTGTAGGTACTGTAAACATACTTAATCAACTTTTAGCGCGACGTTTCTCTGAAATTTTACCGTCGCGAAATAAATTACATGGAAGCCATTATTTAAATATTTCCAATACGAAAACGAAAACAAACAAAGTTTTTGAAAATATCATAATTTTGAAAACTGTGGTGTAAGTTTTTAAATCAATACCGTTTCTATCGCCACGGTTTCAGATTGGCGAACAAATTATTATCGATGTGGCAGTCAAAAACAATTTTGTCGCCGAGTTGAATTTTGACCTTGTCTGGGATTTTACCATTTACTTTTACAATATTATTACGACCGACGCTTTTGAGAAAATTCGATATTTTTCGACGGCAAAGCGATTGCGATCCATTCTCGTGTATAAACACTATGGGTGAAACACAAGCGATGTTTGAATTCAATAGTCATTTGAGTCGCGCTATGAATTATTTCGTGGTCTTTTTGAAACGGAGCCAGACAAAAAAAATACAGAAAAAGCAGCAATTGTTGAATTATAAGAATAAAATTCATGGTTGTACCTACATTAATACTGGAATATTTTTTTAAATAAGTGCTAACAATTGAAATAAAAATATTGGTAAATTATAGATATATGGTTACGGGACAGAATTTTTGTAAAGATGTATGAAAAATAAGCACATCAAATGAAATGAATGTAAGGCTTACGATATGTTTCGTCTTTATTTTTATTTTATTATAATAGAAGATCCTAAAGCTACGCAATAAGTATGAAATCGAGATGTTTTAATTTACAGGAGCAAAAAAGCGACTAACCAACTACACAAATAATAAAATTATACAGATAGAGACAGTCACATAAGTTTATTATTTGTTTAAAATAAAAAGAATAATTTTATTATAGGCTAATATTAAAAAACAAATTCTTTTTTCAGAACTCATACAATAATTAGTAATGTTCTTCAGATTTAATCATTTTGATTCCACATTTTATAATAATCCACAAGAACTCAAAGAGTAAAATCAAAACAGAAAATTATAAGCCAGATATATGTATAAATTTTTTGAGCTTAGCTCGAGAGGTTTGGGATTCTATTCCGTGACCATACTGATCCATAATTTATCAAAATATTTTTAGTACTTATTCCACATAAAATTTATTAGATCATTAACGTTTCGCTGATGGCGAGTATTATCAACTGATTTACTCCAGCGAAACCGGTCCTGATCTAATACATTTTATGTGAAATGAGTTTTAAAAATGTATTATTATTTTTATCGTTATGCCATTCCACAAAGTATTGACAGTGAAAACATTAAAAGAGTAACAATTGTGTTTGATTTACAGTGGAACAACCCATGATAAATTACGAAAATAGAAAAAAAACCTTTAAAATTTTAGAGGATTATCAACAGTTTTTTGATTTTGTACAAAAAATGTTTCAAATAACAAGTTTGATATTGGATTTAAAGCCATAAAGCACCGTCATACCTAAAACTCTAAATTCTCAATTACATAGAGAAAATTTTAGCTGTCAAAAGATAAAATTATTTAATACATTAGAGTGAAAATGATTAAAAGTAGCGATAATTTATAACTAAATTCTTCAGATGAACAAAAAAAAACGTCGTTCAGTTTTTAGGTAGCCATTTGAAAAGTATAATGATTAAATAATGGATACTCATGTGTATAACTTTAGAGGCAACGCTGAAATCTTGGTTTTAGATTCTAAAATTACTTACTAGAAACCATTTTAGATCTGTAAAACACTCATCGATTCGTGGACTTTTACTTTTAGACGATACAACGATTTTTCAGCATATTCGGATAACTGACACTACCCCAAAATTATTGCTATGATCGTGACAAATATTTGGTTGTCGCTGTAATATGAAATAAATAAGTAATTATAACATAACGAAAATATTTTATTACAAGAATATAAGATCATCGCTTACCCTACTTTTATTGAACGCAGTAGTTCTGAAAGAAGAATGAGTATATTATAAACGGTTAGAAGTTTGCTCTGGTTTTTATTCAACGAAACATAAGCTTAGCATTAATTACTTGTGACACGACAAACTTTTTTTACTACTTGTTATAACAGAAAATAGTAAGAAAGTTTGAAAACGAAATGTGGTTGAGACATCAAAGGATTTTAATTTTTAATATAATTTCATACTTATTCCATTATAAGTGTACTGGGCTTATGTTAAATATAATGAAACTAATTTATTTAAATACTAGTATTGCTACCCGGCGTCGCTCGGACTATGTGACCAATAATTATTTAATGTTATATCATTCGACATAATTATATCACAAAATCTAACATCCAAAATAGAGTTAAAATAAAATCACAAACTTTATTTAATTTGATGACAGCCCCATTCTCGTCCATTAAAGTGTCCAAATTCAAGGAAAAAATCTAATTTGCTGTCAAAGAAATGTCAAATAATACCTTCACGTAAATAATGAACATTATTATATTAATAAAAGCCGGGAAAAGTTGGTAGAAGACTAATTTATTACATTTTGACTAAATGTCTTCGCCGATAAAAATTCAAACATATTTTCTTTCATATTCGTTTTTATGGCAACTTAATGACCAACAATGCAAAAGGGAATTACAGACCCACAGACATACATACGCCGTTTCGGTTTTATATATAAGATTATATAACAATGTGAAAGATTGTTCGCAGTATTATAATTTAGGAGTGAGACTGCCGTTTTAAGACTGCTGTTAACGGCAAACTACGTATTATCAACATGATAGTTTTACTTATTTAAAGTTATTGCAATTTAGAAAAATATAACATTACATTGCATCACCGCAACTTAACATTGTAGCTTACTTATACCCATACTAAAATTTGTCAATAATACCTGATTAATTATCCCTTATCTATCGTTTTCATAAATGTATGTTTAAAATTTTGGTCTGGTCACAATTTTAACTTGATTGAAAGTTTTTCTTCAACATTTGTTATCTTCAAGGTATGATTCTTAATTTGGAAAGACAAAGTATTTAGGCTAGTGGTTACGCCAGCCGGCCAACGTTTTGGACCCCGTACTCTGAGCACATTTCTAGCTTACAGCATTAATCTCATCGTGGATGCGTTTTACTCTATTATGGAGTAAATTAAAATGCCAATTGAGAAAGTGAAAATAATTATCTACGAAGCACCACCAACGTTCAGCTCAACTTTTGTTTAGCAGAATAACATTTTCCAAAAATCCGTTATCATAAAAAGACACAGAAAAGTGTCGAGTTTCAACGAGGATGAGAAAATTCTTATCATGTGGTATATTCAGGCGCGAGCTTCTGATAACCTATGGACGGATCCATAGCAAAAATATCTCAGACTTGTTTTTATGTGCCCTTAAAAATGATGAATCGAAATTTCATGTTATAATGAGTTTCAAAAAACTATTCTTTAACTATTCTAACTTTATTAATCGCTTTTTGAATATTGAGACGCAATAAGTTTTAATATCAAAGAAATTATTATATCGATTTATTTGCCGACAATAAAGCCTATAGCATAATCAAAAAAGTTTTTATTACTTATTTTAATATCATATAATCCAACTTATAATTAAATTGTGTGAATATTAGAGAAGTTAAATCCAATAGCCAATTTTGTAACAGTCCCACAAGTAAGTCTAATATTATATTAAATTTTACGAGTAAATACCACGAAATTAAATACACAAAGTTATTTAAACTGACGTTAAGAGAGTTACTATGTCTGCAGAAACTTTTATTTTTTTATATTTTATGTAAATTAATTGAGAAGGCGTTAAGAAGTTAACATTGACATCAGCTGACTCTTTTTTCATATTATGTCATAAGAAGTTATTTTTGTAGAAATCACTTTTAGTTGTTTTAATAAGCGGAAATATTCGCTGAAAAGGTGAGGTTGGACGACTGCGAAACATAAAGTTCTCGCTGAACATTTAACACAGATAAGCTACTTACATTTGGAGTTCATATAAATATGCTCCAAATTGGAAGTGCACATGAAAACCAATTCAGAAAGAGAAAGAATAGTCTAATGCGGATCGGAAATAGATAGTAGTCGAAAAATCAATTTTTCTACGTCCCGTTTTCAGGAAAGGTTATGTTGACCGAAAAAAAATCTATATAATACTTTCGATGGTTTCGGCGGTTACGGCGGTAACTTTGTGGAAGTTCATTTCGATATAAAATTTAAAATAACTTTGATTATTCCACGTATATTACTTTAGCAAACTTTGCGATAGTAAATCTGAAGATGCCTCTGAAAGAGGGAAAACACGTGTCACAGCTAGTAGCACAATACGTGGTTATTTTAAATTTTATATTAAAATCTATATGTATTTTATAAAAAAAAGTTGTGTAAGTTACACCACTTATAAGTCGAGAAAAGCTGGACCGATTTTGATTTTCTAGCTTTGTCACCGCCCCGAATAGCAGAATAAGTATTAAATCATCTCATTTTGATTTTGATTTTTGCACATTTATTGAACATTATTCATTTTGAGTATTCATTTTAATTTAATATAGACCTGAATTTAATCAAGCTTATAAATTAACACAACATCTATTGATTCTGGGGCGGTACGAAGTACGCCGGGTCAGCTAGTTAAAAATAAACTTGTATGCCTTTCGTGCATAATCTTTAGACATTTTAATTAAATTATTCGATCTGAAATCCAATATATAATGTAACCTCGAAACGTTTCCTACTGATGTAAAGGCGTAGAGTGCCACTACTCGGCTACGCAACAGTAAAATGTGTTTATAAAACCTCCCTTCTGAAGGAAAGTTGTCCTTATCCTTACTGTAATCACGGCATCATTTCCTTCGAATAATCTTACATCTTACGTCAATTTTGGGGTAGGCTATTTATCATTCACAATACTTCGTCGTGAAGGTTCCAGTAGCGTGCGCATTATTAAAATTACAATAGAACATGTTCGAACGTGCAGAATTTAGATTTTCAGCAACATCTTTCTTGGTATTACTTATATTATCATGTCAGGCAAATTTTGATGGATTGATGTATATCAATCTGTAATGTCTGAAATATTATCCAGCTATGTGAACAGACAATAATTGATCAAAATCTTTCGCTTTCATATTATTTTTAAAATAAAGATTTCAAACAAAAGTATGATAAATAATTAATCAACAATTTATTTTACTTATACTTTTTATACGATAAATTAACGTTTATATTAATAAGAAATTGAACAAAAACACAGCATAATTTGGATGGCATATAGGCTAATTTTATAAACAAGATTTATTACAATACGTTTACGATACAATAATGTCTATAATTCCTTTTTGCATTGTTGTTGCAAGTTGCCATAAAAACGAATATGAAAGAAAATATGTTTGAATTTTTATCGGCGAAACCATTTAGTCAAAATGTAATAAATTAGTCTTCTACCAACTTTTTCCCGGCTTTTATTAATATAATAATATTTATTATTTACGTGAAGGTATTATTTGACATTTCTTTGACAGCAAATTAGATTTTTTCCTTGAATTTGGACATTTTAATGGGCGAGAATGGGGCTGTCATCAAATTAAATAACTCTATTTTGGATGTTAGATTTTGTGATATAATTATGTCGATAGATATAACATTAAATAATTATTGGTCGCTTAGTCCGAGCGACGCCGGGTAGCAATACTAGTACTTTTATAAGGCAATACGATGTTTTTATGATGTCAGCTAAAATTCACTAATTATTAAATCTTTAAATAATCTGAATATATTTCACATGAAGTTGCCTCCCATGTCCCTTTCGTTCGTGTTGTATGTTTTTCAATGTCATGCGTATTATAAATTTTGATAGAATTAATAAATAGCTATAATTAAATTAATTATAAAATACCTAAAACGTCTAATAAAATAAATTGGATCTTAAACGAGTTTGATTAAATGTTGATTCTTTTTTGTAAAATTGTATCAACTTTGAATACTAGACACTATAGTAGCTATCCAAGTAAAAATGTTTATTAAAGATGATTGAAAAAAAACTGTCATAAATATTTCAGACACTGTAATCCTTTTATCAATAAAATGATGATTCCATATTCTACGTCACTGGGATCAATCAAATGCTGAGATTATTTTATCTCGTTATAACAACTCCTGGGCATAATAATCAATCAACCAATGACAAGGGTTTTAACAGATAGAGAAATGGTAAAATTCGTAACAAAATCTTTTCGATAACCAAAAAAGACAAAACAATATACTTTAAACATAGTTGAGAGGTATAAATATTGTTTAGATAAAAAGATATTTTTCTGAAAATTCTTCAATTATTAGACGGTGCAGATGAAACGTGACTATTTCCATGAAATTTTAAGTCTGGACAAATTAATATTTTATTCAAGCAAACATACATTTTATTTCATCACATATTCATGTCGTTTCGAATGAACATTTTAACTTAAAT
The DNA here is from genome assembly GCA_028554975.1 of Himalopsyche kuldschensis. Taxonomy (NCBI): domain Eukaryota; kingdom Metazoa; phylum Arthropoda; class Insecta; order Trichoptera; family Rhyacophilidae; genus Himalopsyche; species Himalopsyche kuldschensis. The sequence continues at coordinate 1,350,022 of JAHFWI010000045.1, forward strand.
TTCAATTTTGCATTTTTTCATCAGTTTTTCCGCTTACGACCCGGGATTTGCTTTTCGGTATCTCAAGTGCACGAATGAACTTGAACTGACGAAGTTAATAGTTTGAATTGCTTATATAAGTATATGAATAAAAACATGGCATAAAGTTTAGTATCGCAGTCTGGATGAATAAGCGAATGTTATGTTATGTAGATAAACAAAAAGATTTGGTAAGAAATTGTATTGTATTGAAATTCCATCAAGCACCTTCAGCCTAAATCTTCAATAATAACATTTAAATGTTGGGTGTTAGCTCTCATTGGTTGCATTATATTTAACTTAGTTTGCCTTTTTAAATTAAAGTGCTTTAGATAGCTAGCTTTGAAACGATACCCTATGTATATATAGCAAACAATTAATACAAACAATGGATTTGGTCGTATTTGTTGAATTTATTGCGGCAAAGAAAATTTTCTCTTTGTAATTGGATTTCCTTACATTTACAAATAAACGCAATAAACAGTCAATTAACGAATGCTACACGAAGGTATAAAATTTAAAGAGTCAAAAATGGTTTGTTAGTGTTTCAAATATAAGTCTTTGTCGTTCATGTGCGTGTAAAGGTATGGTAAATTTATTTTTGAATAATAAAAAACGAGGTCAAACTTACAGTAAAATTAACCAGCGTCAATCATAAAATAAATTTCGGTGTATATGGACATATTTTATAAGCGGAAAATCAATTGTTTAATTCACCGCTTGGGAAAATGATTTGACCCTAGATAAGTGGTCTTCACGTGCGGCCACTAGAGGACTTGGCGGCGAGCATCAACAGCTTCATATAAAATATTGATATTAAAAAAAAAGAAAATTTTTCAACAAATACACTGAAAATGAAATATTTGGCATGTTTAGGTTCATTTGACATACGTCAAACACAACAGTCTCAAAACAGAAAATTTGGTTCGGCCATCAGACATTTCCTTAGGACCGCTTATGTTTATGATGCGACCACTGTGCTATCTCCCATGTGAACCTCTGCAATAGATAATAGATTCACTAAATATTTTTTAAATCTTTTATTCATGTAATTTCAATTACTTTCATAATTCTATACGTTCTGCGTTAAACCTTTCTACAAGTCCATTTATTTTAAATACTTACCGTTTTTAATAAATTACGAACCATTATAAATACATTACTGACCGTTTCATTTAATAACTGGCCACATTCATACTGATAGAATGACAACTGACCGCTTATAATATTAACTGACCATTTTAATTTTTCACTGACCATTTATTTATTTCACTGACCAAAACTTGAATAAGATACTGACCAATTTACATAATACACGCCAAATATAAGTTCTTTTTACGATCGATTTAAGGGTTCCAGAAAGGTATCATTCTTTGAGTTCTCTTTTACATCAGGAAAATATATATTATTAACTTTTGGCATTTGTTTCCAGTCCATTTACCGGTGTTGTGGTAACCCTTGTATCCCATCCTGGTGTATCTGATATATTGGACATTCGCTTTATGCTTTTATGAAAATCATAAGTCATGGCCGCCGCAAATTTGGTCGCAAACAATGCCGTTAAACCAAGCCGCCCGGCATAACAAGACATTTCCAGTTCTAAATTAAATTTATGACGCTTTGAGAACCCTTGAAATAGGAAGTTCAAGCTCAGGCTTAAATTAAAATAACATTGCCATAAAAAAATGAAAATTTACTAGAGTACAAAGGACAATACTAAAATCTATATTGCGATAAAAAATGAAAATATTTTATTAGTGATCATTTATTTTTATTTTTACGAACCATTGTTTTACTGAAGATTTTGACTGAAGTTGCTTGATGGAATTTCAATTTCAAATATGGATCGCTTAAATTTTATACTTTCTATGAGATTTTTCGCTAAGGACCAGACTAAAGTTTTGCCTTTCGACAAGTTCAAGTTCTTTCATGCACTTGAAACACCCAAAGATATACATAGAAAGGTAAGACCCGGGGCGTAGGCGTCAAAACTCAAGTCTCGTTGTCCACAATGAATAAGCATAGATTTGCTAAAAATATTCAAATATTTTTACTGATTTCTAAATAAATTATAAAATGTCGTTTTTGTGATGCCAAAAATTCGATTTGTTAATATTCAAAGAACTCTTTCTTCCTAGCAATATCGTCTGGCCTAAAACGTAACAAACAAAATCTTTAAAAGCACTTCGGTCAAAAAGCGAGCAGAGAGTAAAATTATTAAAAATCTTGTGAAACAAAAAGACACATCTATTCACTAAATATCTTTTTCATATTACACGTACTGTCAAAACGACAGCGATGCTTGTATTAAGCTTCGGTTGTGTTAGTATGATACATATATTTCAAATGATTTCCTCCCATCAGCTCTTAGCCGTAGAACGTCACCACTCTACGAGGGCAAACATTAATTCAATTATCAGATTAAAAAAAGAACAATATTTTTTTTTCAATCTTAAAACAATTTTTACCAATCTTTAAATAAATAAAAATGTTCTGTATGCTTTGATAATCGGATTTTGTTTTGTGCATAACAATACTCATTCAAGTTTAAACAGTATTGTTCAGTGGAGGACCTCCACCCATGTCAATAGTTGTTGAACAGTCTGATGTCGGAGTTTATATGCAATGATGATGAATACAATAATATAATCATGATAAAAATATGCGTACTTGCTCCAAACTTTTTTATTCAGGCCTTATATCATATCATCAGAAAAAGAATTTGTTCTTTTGGAATGCTTACTCATATAAATGATAGAATTTGTTTGATATCAATTCAATTATGAATAATATTATTTATTCAAATACATCTACGTTTATTTTTTGCGCAATAACTCAAATAAAAACATTTACATAATTTTATTAAAATTCGCTACAGGTATGAAAGTTTTTTTGAGAAGATAGATCTTTGTGTAAAAAGTGTAGTAAAAGTTTTCATCAGATTACCAAATAAGGACAAATATACATATTTTCAATAACAAAGGCACAAACTTACTTCTTTTTAATAGAAATAGAAGTTATATTTTTAAATTAATTGTTTTTTTAATGAAAATCTTCTCATAACTTTCTTTCTTTTTAAAATGATCAGAATTGCTTAAAATAATCATAAGGCGTTACCGCTTGACGTTTATTTGTTTAAGTCTATTTCAAATTCCACCTAGATAATATCCGTATCATTTTTCTCGACAAAAAAGATTCCAAACGACAAAATATGTAAAATATTCCATACGAAACCAGAAAATATATGGCAGTTTCGTCGAAAAACTGAAGCGTACTGAAATATACAATAATACGCATTTTCACGAGTTAAATAAGTATAATTCACAGACATGTCTTCCATGCTAATATAATAAATATTCATAAATAATAAAAAGACCCTATTACTCGTTAATAAAAATATATAAAACAAAATATTTGTTGTACTGACACATACTATATATATATACTTAAATATACAAGTAAGTATATTTAACTATATACATATATAGTACTGTAAGTATATATATATTTTATGAAGATACTCTATACAAATTGTGCTTTTTGGCAAGAATTTGTTTTTTTGGATCGCTTAATCAAGTAAAAAAATATGAATGCATCGATTATGGTTACATTTAACATTTTATCATTTCTTTTAATGGAAAAAAATAAGATTTCACGTAGAAGTGATCTATAAATATCAATGAATCTATAAATTAACTATGGCAGACTTAAATAAGCTTCAGAATAAAGTAACCAATTATGTGAAAAGGGCAAAAGTATTGTTTCAGATACCCCTCAGGCTTATATTAAATAAATTCTTAATATGAATTAATCAAAGTTACTCAAGATATTCTCGCAAATAAACTCCTACATCATATAAACATATTTTCACGGCTTGAAATCAAATGTTTGGTCGAAAACAATAAAATTACATATTGGACTAGTGGATGAACCTGATGTAAGAAACCGCTTTCTATGCCATTACTTATTAATATTGTGTCACAAAAATAAGCTTTCTTATTCATATGTCTTATATGGAAAAAATACTCAAATATCAAATATTCAAACCTCACAGTATTTGAATATATTCAAATAATATAATGTATGAATTTCATCATGTTGTTCATATTTCTGGCGGGTCGCAGTATTTGTAAAACATAATATCTGTCACCACATTGTCTTGAGTGAGTGATTTGGTATTTTAATTAACAAAACAGATTATATCAAGATGTTACGCGGCGCCGAACGAATGCTTTATTATCCCATTGGCTAAGTTTACATATAGTAATATGAACCAATAATATTCGAATAATTTATCAAACATTGTAATATCAAAAAATAGCCGAATATATTCGTATATCGGAAACCCGATTAGAATCCATACATGAGACTCATGAATAGATTAATCAAGTTACTGCCTATCATGTAACACAATAATGGCATGTATCTAAATTAATTTGATTAACGCCACTTATCAAATATATTTCGTACAATTACAATTAAATAAATTTTAAATAAACAAAACACATTTTTTAGGACCTACTACTACTTCAACAAATAGATTTATAGATATCAACCATTTTTGACCATCGCTACCATTATCAACTGATGGCATATAAATACATTGAAATTGACATTGGAGATATAGGACAAGGTATAAGAAATTTTATATGAACTTAAAAATGATCATAAATTTATGCAGGGGTTCTTAACCCTATGACTCCGCGAACATATGCGCCCGCTAGAAAGTATTCAATAACGAACAACCTAAAAGTAATCTGAAGTTTATCTATTGAAATCACAAAAATTACATTACGTTGATGTCATTTTACGAAATTTCAATTCTAAATTTATTGTTATTCCGTAACTTTATGGTATTTTATTTTGTGAATGTTAAAATCAAAATTGTATATGAATGTAAAACATATGTTAAGCTTCCGAGGAAACAATGAAAAATAAATAAATATATACTACCGAAGACTTGTTTATTAAAAATTTGGCTTGCGCCTGTCACTATTCTCCGAAATCTCAAATGCACCCAAAGTAGCAACAAGGTTAAGCATCCTGCATTAATGTAATTAAATAGTTAAAAATTATGATTTTGAAGATTTTTTACAGATGGGATTACACTTAACAGGAATCCTCCATTATAAATTCAGATGCGCGAAACCGGTCCTGATCTATGTTAAATTATATGTTTTATTTATTTCCACCAAAAAGTGACAGTTTACACTTTAAAAGGGAATTAAAATTGTGCTTGGATCGCTATACCGCGAAACTGTATAAGCGTAAATATTGTAATATATGCTAATGAAATTATTCTGTTCATAAAACTTCGGCTACTCTTTTACTGTTACAACTAATGTTATGAGTTTTTTGAAATACAATCAAATTTTATCTCGTTATAATAACTCTCGGAATACATAAAATATGAACGTGTTCTACGTCGTAGGCTCGTAAATGGTTCTACGAATAATGTTGAAACATTACTAGTGCGACGAAATTTCACATAGGGTGTTGAGAATTAATGGGACAACGGTAAATTATTTGAGGGTAATTTTATTTTCGTGTTCAAGAAAATATCACTTGACTTGTTTATAAAAAGGTACATTAGGTTTATAACGCTGATTCAAAGAATCCTTCAAAATGTACTATTTACGGATGTCTGGCTGAACTAAATTGTACTGCCTACGCTTTTTTTAATACAGTTAAAATGCGTGTAACTTATAAAAAGTGAGCTTTGTGTAGTTATAAAAATATAGCTTTAAAAACATTACATGACTCCGAATCGTCTAGCTTCTGAGGACAAGATAATGACATGACAAATCAATTTAATGTTAGTAACATATTTTCGTTCAAATCACACATTTAAATTGAAAACTGTCTTAATTTTAATTATTAATTAGTTCAATGCTTGTGAAAAATTCCAAAAAAAATGATCTAAAGATCAAGTTTTTTTTTAAATTTCATGCAAGATTATATTTAATGTCATGAAAACCAGCTTCAATGTTAATACTTTGCCACTTTGTATAGGCTAATTTTAAAATATAATTAAAATAACTATATTTATTCCACGTATTGTGAGGTGGCACACTTTTCACCTCTTTAAAAAGCATCATTAAATCAGTATGTCTGATGGTGTTTCTGAAAGAGGCGAAACACGTGTTACTAGTAGTCACACAAAACATTGAATAAACAATGTTCTTAAAAATTTTATATTTACTTTAATGTCATTTCAATTTGTTTAAAAATATTAGCAAAAGTAAAAGTATCAATTTCATTAACCTTATTTACTATACCCGCTTTTGCAATGCAAAAACCAATTGCCTTAAAACTGGTCGTTAGTTTTCCAAGCTTTTTTGGAACAGATTGCTGTGTCGAAAACAAGTGCGTCATAAATTTAACTAGAAAATAACTTGTGACACGTATTTTTCCTAATTCAAAAGCATCCTCTTTGTGCAATTAACAATTCAATGATTAAAGTAATATACCACTTATAATTGATGAGATTCAATCGAAAAGCCTAATTAAATATATCTAATTATTATTTATTAATTTTACGTTGTATAACATTGGATTATATATTTATGGACGCCTTTTCAAGCATAGTAAGGTGAGATCAATTCAAAGATGGCTTAAGATAGGTGGTAAGTTTTATTTCCAAAGACTTATGAAATGGCAAATATCACTGCAATCCATGAACTAGTAACGATTGAATTGAATACTAGAAATACCCAAGAGATAACATTTGACCCAGCTGAGAATTAGACCCGGCTGTTTCAAAAGCGTTGGACCTTTATCCAGATTATCGAACTTTTTTTGTTTCGTTTATTATCCATGGCTTTTTTTTATTGAAAACTCAACACACACAAGCTTCAACTTGATCATAAAAACGTTTTATTTTATAAAAATTTACTTAGAATTTTTTCATTACTTTACTATAAACAATTGTAATCATAATATAAGGGTATCTTTTATAACAACGTCTCAATGCAAGTGAAAAATTTATTTTCTTATCTCGATTTAAAATAGTAAGAAATATTTGTGGAGCTACTGTGACGTGAAAATTGTGAAATATTTATAATACATCTTTCACAGCATCTTGAAAGATCAAAGTTAATAGCTTCCTAATTATTTTGTTGAAAAATGGAAAACTTATTCATTCGGTAGGTAAAGAATTTCAAAACTCCACAAAATTTTGAGGAATAAACCTTGTGTCGCATTTTTAACTACTTGACAAAATAAAAGTACCTTTCGAGGTTCTCAGGCACTGGTTCAGACTATTTTCCTTTGTTTTCGTTTGAAGTATGTTCAACAACTCACCTGCCAGCAATATGAATAGACAAGAGAAAACAAAAAATATTTACTTTGAATTCCAAATTACCGTCAATTTCCAGCAAAAGGGCAAACAATTGTATTCCACATACTTGCTTTTCTACACACAGCTCCTCAAAATTTACAGAGAAAACGCCTCAAATAAATTAACACAAATAAATGTGTATTTAGCTCAAGAATTTTTGTTTTCAAATATATGTAAAGGTCATAATGTTACATAATTGAAACTGTATTCATAATTGGTTTTTCATTATCAAAAATAACTCGTTTCATATATTTGCTATATTTACGGTATACAGTATCTTGTGTTAAATATTTTTAATTCCTTTGAACCTTACATATCATTGAAAGAAGGTGATTTTACTGTCATTATTATTTCTCAAACAAAATATTTACTTAAACTAAAATAAAATAGTCAAATCAGCTAACCACTCACTACTGAGAGTAATAAATATGATGAATTCTAAATATAAATCAAATATTTAATTTCTAGATAAGGGCGTAATTTACTTCAATGTTAGCTTTTCTTCGAGATATACTTATTTCAAACGATACGTTCTTTTTAATTCACGGACAAACTCATTTTTTTGTCAGTTATGAACTCGATATACGATAACGATATGTGTTCATTTTTACTTTCTTTACTATCAATGTTTTTTTAAATCAAGACGGTTAAGAATAATACAGATAAATTATAGGTTGTTTTTGTTATATTATCTATAAGCATATCTCTCAGTAGCACTATGAACGGTAAATATTGGAAAATCTCTGAAATTTCAAATACAAAGTGCTGTAAGAGCACCTCATTGTCGATTATTACAAGGACAGTTCCGGGAAGGCTTGATTTGGAATGGAATAAGGGTTGCCAACACAATAATTCTTCAGGCTCGGAGCTTACTAAAAAAATTGTGGATCAGACTATTTATTCGGTCACAAAAAAAATCTGAAAATATTTACATATGTATATTTAAAAGATCACTGAACATGAGTTGCTAGTAGAAAGTGTGCAACATGAAACAACATATATCCTTAGTAAATATTTTCATGGAATTATTAGAGAGAATTATTCTATTTTATACGCTGCTATATTTCGTTTTTTAAATATAAGTTATGCTACTATGTTCCATGGCTTTAAATATAATTTTATTTGCGGAACAATAGTCTTATTTTACTAAGAAAGCTAGGGTTTAACATAAAGTGTCACATTAAACACGAAATACCAAACATTTTTTACATATGATGTCGCAAATATTTTTAAGTCAAAGCCTATATTTTATATATAAAACCGAAACGGCGTATAAATGTATGTATGTCTGTAATTCCCTTTTGCATTGTTGTTGCAAGTTGCCATAAAAACGAATATGAAAGAAATTATATTTGTATTATTATCGGCGAAGACATTTAGTCAAAATGTAATAAATTAGTCTTCTACTGAACTTTTTCCCGGCTTTTATTAATATAATAATGTGTATTATTTACGTGAAGGTATTATTTGACATTTCTTTGACAGCAAATTAGATTTTTTCCTTGAATTTTGACATTTTAATGGGCGAGAATGGGGGCTGTCATCAAATTAAATAAAGTTTGTAATTTTATTTTAACTCTATTTTGATGTTAGATTTTTTGATATAATTATGTCGAATGATATAACATTAAATAATTATTGGTCGCTTAGTCCGAGCGACGCCGGGTAGCAATACTTGTATTTAGTAAAATAAATAATATTTTACAACATAATTCGTCAGAGAAATTTCAGCTAGCTAAATCTAGGTAGATAACATTGTTTATCACCAAGTCTCACTATTATACTATGCCTCCGCCAGTTATTTGCTTGTTGGAACCCGCAATACGTTACACTCCTTGTTAACAGATAATTGTGTAGACTCATCTCTTAATCTTTGAACTATTATGCTTTACCAACGGCGCAATCGTACTTGAAAATGTTGAATGTAAGATGATATTCAGTTAGCACATATTTGCAAAGGTTCTGCCAGAATAAATAAAGAATATAGTTACATTTGTAGTTGTTGAGTGACAATTAATATAATTTATCGTTTATTTTTATTAAGGATTTTTTTATAAAATTTAAATATTTCGTTTAATAAATGTTAAATAATTTTGAAAGTATTAGCTTTTAGAATGCGTTCTAGATTTAATTCAAATCATGTGCTTTATTTTGGATGAGCATTTGAAAAGCTACGTAAAATCAATTGATAGTAAAATACATTACGATCTCCCAAGGCTTACATCTTTTTTTGTCTTACCATATAAGCAGCTGTGTTTGGTCCAATTTCGTTTGTATACATTTAGTTTTTGGTGCAGCCAATAGCATTTATTCTATGTTTCAAACTGTTGCTGATGATGCTATCCATAAGCAATACGTAGCCATGTGCAAACTCACCTACCTTGAGAAGTCACGAAATTTTACCACAAAACACTTAATTGTGAAGATTGAAACAATGAATATGTATATGAAATTATGATCGTAATACTAACTCTGTGGTTTTGTCAAGCTGAGTGGAATAAGAAAAAAATATGGCTTTTCGCAAGCTACACAAGATCCACCCTTAAAGACATCGATATATGTACTTGCAAAATTTTGACATATGGGTAATAAGCACTTCTTAATATACGTGTATATTTATCAAACTTACAACTATGTATGACATTCCATTTCCAAGATAATTATTTTATAGTATTTTCTTTTGCAAATAAAGCATATTGTTTTAAGAGCTATTTCTGAGTAACAATATTATAAAGAGTTTATTGCATAACGAATTATCAATGTGAAATATGATTAAGTGTAATATGTAGAGTTTTAATAAATATAATTCAGTCATGTGTAGTTAATATAAGATGCAAAAGACTTTCTCCTCCAACCAGCTGTTCTAATCCTTAATGATAGCTTGGATATATTGTTTTTATACATGGTGAACGTCGTATCAAAATTTATAGAATGCCTATCACATCAATTCACCAATTAAACATCAGAAATTAGGTGGTACAACATCCTTTCAATCATCTTGAAATTATGTATTTGTCGAAAAAGATAAACTCAAGAAAATCACTTAAAGAATATTTAAAATAAAATCGACGAAATAATCTAAAATCACTACAACCTACATTAGATTCTATATAAATAAAGTGAGGATAAAGTCCGGAACTTTTTGTCGCTAAGCAAGACTTAAGCCAAAACGCTTAACAATAATTACAGAGATAACGCGCTATATAATAAATTGTACATGTTGCAAATGACAACTTTTTTTCAGAGCTTCTCTAAAAATATTCAAAAGGATGAATTTTTCAGCGAAGCCGTTTATTCCACACTAAATATTATAAAATAAATGAAAACAGATGACTTTTCTTACAAAAGCTACTGGGGGAATGGATTAATCTCAATTATTCTATTTACTCTTTTTGCACAAACTGTTTAAGTATCAGTGGGAGAGTTTGGTTTTTTTAAATGTCCAAAATACTTTCTATCTGAAAAATGGAAACGCGGCCTCGGAATTCCACTTTGGCTTTGTCTTTTTTATATTCCGACGACCATGACTGAAAGAAAAATTTTACTTCATTAAGTATTGCTACATTTTTAGAATTTATAAAACCATTCGTAAACATTATATATGTAAAATGATAACGATAGAGATTTCAGAATGTCTTTTAGCGACAATCAAAATATTTTTTATGATAACTTATCTCTCCCGTTACATGTCGTTTTAAGGATCGTGTGAATAATGGAAATATTAGCAAAAACCAATTTACGAAATTGTCCATTCTGGGCTACCAACGCCATCTCGGCTGACAGTTGATAGCATTTAATCCTCTCTTCTTACTTTAATCGTGTACATATAGAATGTAAAAAAAATATATTAGTGATAACACTTCACCAGTCTAAAAGCCGTTTTGCTAAATTGTACAAATTAAATATTTAGCTGCGTGCCGCAAATAAAGCTTTTATGCGAAGAATATTAAATCTTAAAAACTTTAGTTTGGTTTTTATTTAATATTTTTACAGCTTTCATAAGCGATTGTTTGACTACTCTTTCTGAGAAACTGCCATAAAAAGTAGTATAAATTTCCAGACATAATTCAATGCTTAATTTAACATTTTTTTACTGTAAATTGAAATATTAAACTCAGTTATTCTTTAACAGCGTGTTTTCATTTATCAGTACAAATAACATTTATAAATGTATTAAAATCCTACAAATTATTCCAAAATCTCTTTTATAGAAATAAGTAACCTGTTAACATTGTTGGCGCAACTTTGGAAATCTCTTAAATAAACAGAATTATCTTGAAAATAACAATAATCATTTTAATTGTTTTAAAAACAATACAAATTGAATGGAAAGAGCTTACTTGTTTCTTAATTCAAAGGCTTTCAATGATCTATTCATTTTCGTATCATTTTTGACTTCAAACGATCATATTCAAAAGTTGTTCTCTATACCGTTACACATTATTTTATATGTTTATCTGGGATTGTTTCAAATAAATATACCAGGGTATGGGAATCTTTTCAAATTGAATACCGTGTCAAAGGAAATCTAATTAAATAAATTGAAAAATACACCAAATTTTATTGCGTAAATATTATAAAATATATTTTACAAAAAGAGCTCAGTCAAAATTCTGAGCCAGGCATCCTAGATGGCTGCAAGTTCCCACTTTTTTCAATCCTATCCTATAAAATAGGGTGCAGCGAGAGCGATTAGCTAACCACCAATACTGTCTTAGCCCTATCCCTACTCTCTTTTAAAAAAACAGGTTGAGCTGATGACTTAAAAGCAATATATGTAATATCATCTAAAATTTTCCGTAGACGTAAACTCTTAGATTGAAAAAACTTTTACCATATTTATTCGCCAAACATAATATGTATAGTGATGATAGCTTTTGAGACTCAATTAACCGATTAAAAAGTAATTCCTATTTCAAAGAAATACAGTCGAATTTTTTACAAATGTCAAACTAAAATATGTTCAATATTGTTTTTATCGATTTCGTCTGTTATTATTGTCATTAAAGAACAGTTTAAAAGCATCACGATAACAAATTGTCGAACACCCTTATACAGTAACGAAAAACCTTTTTCAGTGATGATGTTATTTATTTTATTGTGCGAATCGTAAAACTTTCATCAGTTTTATTTGTCTGATTGAAGCATATAAAAAAGTGGTTACACTTTTTAGAAGCTAGTTGCTATCTTGAATTTATTTTACAAATGAAATACAAATTGCTCGTTAATGTAAAGAATTAAATACCTAATAATTTCCAACAAATGTATTTGGAGAAAAAATATGCATTGAAATAAAAATATGAATTTACAAAAACTATCTTAGAATTTATTGAATTAACACATTGGCTACGGGAGACGTGGAATACACGTCATTGGCCTGATGTCCCAGGTAACGGGAGACGCGTAGTTGGCGTCATTTGATAAATTCAACATTGATCGCTCAAAACTCTTTTAACTCTTATTAAAATAACCCTTTCTTTTTTAAGATAAAGGTATAGATAAAGAATTTTGCGAATTTTCAAAAAATAATACACTCAAAAAAATAATAGTTTCGATGATTTAAATATCACCGCGCACTATTATCAATTTCATGCAAAAACGCCCCGCCGCAGTGCAAATTTTTGTCATTTTTCCCGGAGCCATTGTGTTAATACAATTAAAATTTTTAATTGATGCGGTGAAACAAAACGGCAGTTTCAACTTGATTTAATAATTGCCATCCATAACGAAACCATTTTTATTTGCAACTAAAAGGCATTAATTAATTTTAAGTTATCATTTTTTTGTTCGCTTATTCCAAAAAGCTTATATAAACTGCCGACTTTGTGTAGATGCTATGAAACGAAGCGAATACATCCTGTGATCATCCTTTCGTTTAATGTTGTTTATATTTATTTTATTATTTTATTCTAAGATACAAATACATCGTTTCTTCGCCACTCCTGATATGTATGCATCCGCAACTAGAAAAAAATATTCTTTTTTTATTTTAGTGTGTTGAAAATGCTGACACCAGTTTAATAATATTGGTGGGATTATTTTTGCATTAAAAAAACCTAAAAGATTCGCCATTAATGCTGATAAACGAGGCAAGACTGAAAAGTGGAAAATTTGCATCATGTAAAAATATAGTGATTTGTTTGGAACAGGACGAAGAACATTTTTGAGGCGTTCTTTGTACCCAAACCGATATTAACAGCAACAGAATCATTTTTTTAAAATTGAGTAATGTTCATATATAATACATACAAGGTTATGATAAAATATTTATACCACATATATTTACCGTATGCCAAAAGTTTGCATCACTAGCTGAAAGCCAAAGCTTTGATTATTAATTACGTGGTGAATTATTATAAGCTTTGTATATTCGGAACATCTGTTGGGATACACGATTTTATGAAAATATACTAATTTAAATGAGCACGCGTTACATTGTATGTATAAACAAATGGATAATTTAATGGAAATGTTACCAAAAATGTCCAAAAATCAATTTCGTAAAATTTGTGTATTTTTTTAAACATGAATGATACAATTTTGCGCATTTGGTTTTTTAGAAAACAGCTCGTATAATAGTACTTATATTTTATAATAGTTTGGTATACAATTTGAATTTTGTACTTTCCCATATGTTTTGTGACTAATGACTTGAGTTTCGCCATTCTGTATCTCTAAGCTGGAATTGACAGTCGGCCAGTCTGTTGAAAGTTCGTTAAAAGGCGAAACCCGGGCTGTTTGTAACAAATTCAATAAAAAGTACAAAATTCAAACGATTATTTTATTGAAATCGTATCCGGGACTTTCAATAGAAATCCTAGAAAAGGTTTGTTATAAGTAAAAGGATAGTATTAAGCCAATCATTTTATTACCTCTCATTTTTCAGGATCAAATAGGGAGTGGGAGGGAAACTAAAAAGATCACACACCTCCATGCGTTCGGAAAATTTATCAAATTGGTGTATTACTATTTTCAGTCCTTGAACGACTTCAACTGAATAGGGTGGAAGTTTAAAATCGTTTAATAATATTTTATGTTAAGTTTTTCAGCATTAAAAGCTGTAATAATTGTTGATTTTTATATGTTGACATTGGACATCATTTGTACAAATCCAGTGATCCTTACGATGAGAAAAATAACAATGTATTTTAATTCTACAGAAATTATTTTATATATATTATATTGAAGTAGATACCTCGTCAGAACTGTATATCAACATAGTTCTGACGAGGGCGTAAGCCTAAATAGCTATCAACACATATATAAAATAATTTCTGTAGAATTAAAATACATTGTTATTTTTCTCACCGTATTATAATGGAGTTCTACCAAGTAAATGCCAACTCAATCAATACAGCTAGTGATCTTTCTTCGAAAATATTTTTCTTTGCATACCTCATCATTTCTTTGATAACTGTTTTAAATTTAGAATATGTACTGAAAATGACAATCAAAAAACACATCCGTGTTTTTCAGTAAGTATTAAATTTCAACTGACCATTATTTTCTTTCTGATTATTCAGTTCAATAAAATAGACAATTGACTCTCACTCTACAAACTCATCTCATTTGCTCTCTCTTGTTGACTGCTTTTACAATTCAATTATTGAGCAAACAATTATTACCGCATATATACACAATATATACCTCCGCAAGACTAGGCTTTCAAAGTCTAATCCAAGTTTGTCACAAGGTCTATTCAATACAGACAAAGCACTCGAGATGTTATTATTTGTAAGTTATCGCATACGCTTAACCAACAAGACACCTTAAACCTCCGCATACATATATAAATATATACGTATACAGTTACCAAAGTGTATAGCACTTGACTTGTGTATTCAATAAATGTCAGGCAATAGACGGAAAAGCCAAATGTTTTCCAAGGAAAATCAATAACGTAGCTGAGACATTTATGTGGCCATATGAAAACTCTACTGTCTATTGTCATTTTCCTATGTTTTTATAACATAATAAATTATCTATACTAATATTACGTCATTGGTTTAAAAAAATATCGAGCGTTTCTCTATGTATAATTCGTTATTTGAATATCGATTCAAATTTATGAAAAAGGTTCACAATTAATCTAAATCCAACAAAAAAGTGCACTTATTACAAGACATTAAACATGATATCTTATGATATATAACGTACGTTAAGTCTACACAAGAAAATGTTTAAGCTTTTCCATATATCAAGCAATAACCAATGAATTCAATGGCGATATGTAAAATTGTGTCTTATTTAAATTATTGCTTTAACAAACTAACAAATAAAGATACATTGTTCTTTACTGTAATTACGATGCGAAGAAGAAAAAATCTATAAGATTAATTATTTAAGCATGAAAAACAAAATTGTCGCTTAGCTTATAGTACAATTTAACAAACTGAGCTTAATGCAAACTAACTTGGATACAGTTACACAAAAAATCACACCGATCTTATAAGGATTGATAAAGATGACTGATGATGTAATCACCTTTTTATTTCAGCAACGTCATCACCCCCCTCAAACGTAAAAAATATGAAAAAAGTTCCCCAAATTTTTCAAAATACCCACTGATTTTAATGAACTATTATTTACCAAAACTATTACAAAATATCATAAACTTTTATCGTGTTCTGGGAACGTGTGACACATGATGATGTGTTATATATATATTCTCACAATGTGCTATGTATAAATACCACTTTGACCATTAAAAAATTATCTCAAAATCAAGAGGATTAATGAACGAGATTATGCAAATTAAATCGGTCGCCCCTTTTGGTATTTTGATATCTTATATTAAAATCATGAATAATTCATTATTTTTTTTGTCCAAATTATTTTCGCTTTGTTAAGCAATGCATAGGGTGTATAAAAACACGCGATCGCATAATTGAATGTATCGCAATGAGTATATTAATTTTCATTATCGGCGGTGACTTTTCATTTTGCGTTATCTAGCGGATCAGATATGAAGATTGGGGTTGAATAGAAAAATAATTGGAGTCATTTTACCATACGATTATATTTTACTGTATGTCATCAATTTACATAACATAAATATTATGACACACCATAATTTTGATAAAACTTCTCAGAAAGACACCAATTTTAAATATTATATACGAACATAGTATACATATTATAAAACAATATATTTTAAATGTGCCCACTAATAGAACACATCACTTCTCCAGCAGAACAATGACGTAAGTGACGGTTGTATATTTTTTGCGAATTAATTATACTCATAAACGTACCATTGATGATGGTAGAATTTAACATTGACACATCTGGCCATCTCGAAGTTGATAATTATAATATAAAATAACTCTAATTAATAAATTATTCCACGTATTGTGCTACTATTAGTGACACGTGTTTCGTCTCTTTTAAAAGCAAACGTTATTTTAAATTTCATATTAAAATAAACTTCCACAAGGTTACCACCGAATCCATTGAATGCAGATGTGTACTTATTTTACAATTTGTTCAATGTTACAATGAATAAATTAACCCTTATAGTACTTTGACAAAAGAATTAAAAAACTACAAAATTGATATATACGTCATTTGTCTTCCGGAAAAACAATATTGTATCTTTATTACGTGTATTATTTCAGTGGTAGTAAAAATGGCATTTTTACTAAATCAAATACTAAAGAGCTTTGTCTTGACAACTCTTTTAAAAATTATCTTAAGATAACTAATGTTTTAATGTGAATGATAAACCATTTTTATTCCAAGCATTTTAGCCATTTAATGCAAGAAAGGATACCTAGGCCAATTATTAAAGAAATATAATGGAAGTCTGCATCATTGGAACCTTGTTTGCCCGATTTTCTTCAGTAACTAATTATATGTTTATGGAAACATAAATTAATCACAATTGAAAAACTAATTTCTAAAAATATTTACAATATAAGAAATAAATTGTAATCTATTAATTAACATAACCAGCTCATGAAATAAATTTAGCCTTTTTATTCCTAAGCGGCTATTTCCTTATATTAACAAGTATAAAAGGCATACGGCTTGCAAAAGGGTTTCATGTAGATTTCGCAATCTATGATAAAGTATACATTACATGCGCTATAAAATACGGACCAAGTTTATTGGAATCAAAGTCAAGGTAAATTGAAAAAAAAGTATCTTTAAATCGTGTAAAGATTGGAAACCTTTCCTCAAAGAACACGTGTGCTTTAGTATGTAGACATAATGTTGATATGATCATAGATATGTTCGACCCTTTGCAGTGATTCTCAACAAAAATTCCCAGATTCATTAAATTATCCGTATAACTTGTGTAACGCCAGTTTTAAAACTGAAAAAACTTTTTTTTCTATTTATGCGTTACTGCGCTTTTTGTTGCATAGTTGAAGAGAGGTCAAGATTTCCAGTCGACCAATATATTTATTGATTTTTTATTAATTTCAATATAAATTTGTGTATGAATGTGACGTTTTAATTGTATCAAACTAAGCCATATCACTTGGCAGTAGAGGTCTGCACGGGCTCGGGTTTGGCCCGCGGGCCGGGTAGCGAAGGTTTGTATTCGGGCCCGGGCCGGGCTCGGACGCAAGCATACAACAAAATATAACAAAAATCGGGCTATTTCCGAATTTCCATGATCGTAAATCTAAATTTAATACTATTAATACTATAATAAACTTCACGTACTCGTATTACTAATCTTTTCGAAAAAAAATCGGATTTCTTTCGGGCAAGGTTGAAAAATGTCGGGCTCGGGTCGGGTTCAGGTAAGATTTTTGAAAATGAGCCTCGGGCCCGGGCCGGGCCGGGTTGGAGGTCTTCGGGTTCGGGCCGGGTAAAATTTTAAAATTTCGGTCCGTGCAGACCTCTACTTAGCAGCTATCTTTTGGCATATCGCTTTTCATGTTTTACGAAATAGATATTTATACATACAATATGCTTAATTCTATTAGAAATAATCACAATTGACCTGTTGAGCAAACAGTTTTTTTATCTTACTGATAACGGCACATGTCATTTCATACGATATCAAATAGATACATTTCGCACTACACTGCTGTAATTTCATCTCTCATCAATCATTTATTTGATTCATTTGATGTGCTACAATTTATAGTCTACTTCTTAACATTATTTATTTGTCTTTTATTGTTAGTATTATTATTTCTAGAATAACTTGTTACTCTATTATGTTGAAAAATACGTATAAATGTAACTGTTTAATCTTCTTTTTCCGAATTACACGGTGAAACATTTTTAATCACAACTGCAGTTACATAGTATATGCAACTTAGATTGTTTGAAAATCTATTTCATACTTTGTGTGGGTGAGTGAGTTCAAATAATAGTGTAGTAAACTGATAGTTCACTTAATAACTGACTGAATAAATTCATTCCAAATGACAGCTTTATTTACATGAGCTTTATTTGAATATTTCTATGAATAAAAGCGAATCATCAAAACTCAAAGCTCTAACTTAAAAACTGTTTCTTAAAAAGCCACTCAATAGAAACAATACAAATGAAAACCGTTGGCCTCGTCTAGGCAAGGCTTAAGTTTTTACTGCGTCATACGATGAGGTGTGTTTGAATTAACCTTTAAAAATCAATGACAGCTAGACCAAAATTTATGCGGTCTTTTAAAGCCATTAATTTTCAAACGACCATTACAAGTCACAACATTATTACAAATTTTTTTCATTAAATAAATAAGCATCATATCAAAAAAATGTCTAGGTTAATATAAATTTTATATCGATCGGTATATATGTATCTTTGAATCGTGGCTTAGTTATGACGTCTAAGAAAATAATGTTTGCTTGTAAAAACAGTTGAAAACAATAAATTATCACCAGGTAGCAATTCGGATGTCAGCATTCGCTTAATGCCTTTGACGCGTAGAGAGAGAAATAGTGTGTGCTTGTTTTTCGTTAAAAATTGATGTAATCATGACTTTTACGCACACATTCTTTTTTCGAATATGTTCTGACATAGAAATAAAATATATAAGTGTGTAAAGTTAAAGATTTATCAAGACAGAAAAAAATACTCAATAGCACTGTGTAGTTCTGATGTTTTATTTCGATGCATTGCACTGTGTTTTTGGAGATATTTTATGGTTAATACTTTGGAAAGAATAACAAACTTTCAAACTTTCAAAAATAATAATTGAAAGTTTGTTTAATATTTTAAACGTTTACGATTTTTCAATTTGAAAACTGAGGTATTACTATGATGAGTCAAAGAATATTTTCAATTTCAAATAGAACAATTCCACATCCTTCAAAAGCACTACATTTGTCTTTGAAATGGGTATCCCCAATAATATCCAAAATGTCAAAATTTAGTTTATCTTTGACAGTGGACGCATTCTAATAAACAATAAATAGCAAATTGTTGTTAAGTTGGCATTCAATTATCACAATTTGGCTTTGAAAATAGTATTTCATGAAGATCGTTGTTTCATTAATCTTTGCTTCAACACTACGGCATGTCTAATAACTATAAAACAATGAATTAATTTATGGCTGTTCTATTCTCACATATAACTTTTTGTACTGTTTAGCAATTTAAAAATAAATTAAAACAAAAAAAAACAATTATTGCCTGTGTATAAAATACGTTTCACCAAATAGATTGCACAAAAACTAATTATTTATAAAAAAAATATATCTTTTACAACGTTATCTGTGGTGTTGTGGTAAGTCGTTTCATTTTGGAGTCAGGTGAGTTTGGAATCAAGTTACGGCAAGATCTATATCGCTTTATATAAATTTAAGATTTTTGATATGGGACACTTACCTCGAATTTATCTCGAGTGTCTATAAAGTAGCATGTTATCATTTTTTTTTTAAATATCTGGTGCTTTAGCTGTATGTAATATTTGATATTTTAGTTAATCCTATATATAAAACCGAAACGGCGTATGTATGTATGTGGGTCTGTAATTCCCTTTTGCATTGTTGTTTCAAGTTGCCATAAAAACGAATAACAAGGAAAATATCTTTGAATTTTTATCGGCGAAGACATTTAGTCAAAATGTAATAAATTAGTCTTCTACTGAACTTTTCCCGGCTTTTATTATTTATAATAATGTTTATTATTTACGTGAAGGTATTATTTGACATTTCTTTGACAGCAAATTAGTTTTTTTCCTTGAATTGTGACATTTTAATAGGCGAGAATGGGGCGGCTGTCATCAAATTAAAAAAGTTTGTGATTTTATTTTAACTCTATTTTGGATGTTAGATTTTGTGATATAATTATGTCAAATTATATAACATTAAATAATTATTAGTCGCTTAGTCCGAGCGACGCCGGGTAGCAATACTAGTATAATATAAAGTTGTACTTATAATCAGTTTCAAATGACGTTTTTTTGATGAATTTGATTGATGCTATATGCAACTCATCAAAATATCTGAATAACTAAAAAGAGAACGTTCGTCTTCCGTTTAAGAGTTCATTCAAGTTCATTCGTGCACTTGAAATGCCTGAAGATGCTTAAAGGTGAAGCCCGAGTCGTTAGATGATGCAAAAAAATGTTTTGAATCAAACAAATGCAAATAAACGAGCAAACAATTCAACAAAATCACAAGTAACTATTTTCAAAAAAGATAGATTACTTTGATCGTGATAATATTTATAAATAAAAATATTTTAGAAGTATTTGAAATTATTATTTGGATGTGTGAAGTATTGATTTTTTGTAAGATAATATGCATAACCACATCGTTGAAAAACTTTTCCAAGTTGAAATATAAAAGTTCAGTTGGAAAATAATACCCAGACATAAGAAGTAATGGTGGAATCATATTTGCCCCCATTGCTGACAGTTAAACAGACCACTTAATAATTAGTAATAAATCTCTTGAGTTTTATTATTATTCTACCATGTATTGAGTATTCTTTAAAAAAAACGGAGAATTTAATACAAGTAGATTTTAAGCTGTGTGTCCTTAATAAAATACTACTAACAGGTATAATTTCCTTCAACCCCTAGTGATAACATGAAAATATTGAATATGTAAGAAGATACTCGAGAGCTTATATCCAAATTTGATTAAGTTACACCAAGTCACCTTAGTTTAACTAAGAACCTATGCTAGATAGAGAAGACTTAGCTAAATCTCATAAATAATGCCGATTATATTGGCATCAGCCGGAGACCCAACGTACAATCAACCTAAGTATACGCGAAGTCGATAATAAAAATTGTGTAGGCGCCATACTCTTCTTGCTTGGTTTACTGTTGAAACTTTCTAAATCAACAATCCCCAACAGGTGAGACGCGGATAATTTTTTTTGTTTCGTAAATAAAATTTGGCTCGTCTGATTTTATCTTTCAAGCTTTGACGACTATGTCGGTTGTATGGCTAACTATAACTTTATAATTACATGCGATGTATTTTATAATACGTGGATTTTATTACACGTTTCATGTTAAAAAAAGGATTGAAAAAATGTGAAAGGATCGTCCCACTAACGCCTCAAAGACAAAAACTTTACTCCAATCAACGCTTGACAACGGCATGAATAGAGTATTTATAATATATTATGATATTCAATATTTTGCTTTTAAGGTTTTCACAGCCAATACTTCGAATAACTAAACTAAAATATCGAAGACCTACATGCAAGCTATGACATCAAAATAAAATATGTATGAATGATCATTAACAAATAAAGTAAAAACCAAAATTAAACATAGTCTATTTTGCTTTTATGTTGCTACATTTTATTTGCTTAGTTGTAATACCAATTGTTTATCATACCTTGTAATTCTTGCTTAACTTTTGTATAAATATCACTGTTTCGTTGTATTTCTTATCAGTTGATAATGCTGGCCATGAGCGAATTCGGACATTATCCAATAAATGTTATGTGGCATAAGTACTTAAAATTTGTTATTATTTTTAAATAATATTTTGAATTAAGCTCCAATAAATATTTTCCGAAAAACTTGTTGCAATAATGATCGGAATGAAGGACGAATATTAATTTAAATATCTTAAAAGAATTCTTTAAATGCTGAATGAATACATTTTATACAACGTTTGGGAAACACGACGCCTGTGTACGGATGCTATCGATCGATGCTCCAACGGCCGCCGCCCGTAGCTCCCCGCACGCTGGAATTGTACTCTACGCCAGGAGTAGACTGTCTACGGTGCTACGATGTTTGCTACGACGCGGTGTTTAATGCCTAGTCGAAATGAGGAAATGTTTTACCCCAATGGTTTCAACTGATGGGAATTAAGGCTACATGAATCAAGCCACCAATAATTACCGTTGGGGAAATTATTGGTATCTAAGTCCTGACTTTGCCTATTCTGACTATGCCTCTGTCATTACAAATAACCTTTTTATGTTTTTTGGATTCCCAGAAATTTAACTCATACAATGAACAGTTATTTTACTTTACCAATGGATTGTTCTTGAGAGCAAGTAAAAATAGCTCACTTTTTTAAAATTAAATACGAGCTTGATGAAATTCACTAGAGTCTCGAATATTTACCAAACTAATGATTGTGTTCCTTTAATCGCTGAAACAACAGTTTTTCTTTCAAACCCATGGAAAATACGGAAAAGATTTTGATTACCCGAATAAATACTTTCACGCATTGGACCATTATATGAATTCGATTTCAAAAAAATACTCACTACAGGTAACAACGCTAACAAACGTTTCTTTCGAACCTGGGCATCGGTTTTATGCCAATTGTTTTATTACATATACATTCTGATAAAATTCACCGAAATATTTGCATACTAAACATCTCATCTTAGTGGAAACGCATTTAAAAATGCCGTTAATTTAACTGTTTGTAAAATTATAACATAGCCTTATTTTTCAGTATGCTTTTTTTTCGTTTTATTAATAAAAAATCCATATTTATAACATAGAATTTGTATTTATAGCATGAATTGAAATGCATTGAATCAAAACAAACCCTTGAATTAAATGATCTGTCCAATGCAAATTTTACACAAATAAACACAATGTGTTACAGCAATAAACATTTGATAATAAATTTTACCGCTTGTATATTGTATTAACGTGTTTGCTTTAGGTGATCTATCACACACATTACTGAAATATACCACAAACGTGGCACATTCTAATAAACGCATTTTAGAGGTTAAAACGTTTTCAATTTCAAAGTTTAGCTTAACGTTTATTTTTAACTAATTCAATTCACGTACTAGAAAGCTGTTTTTCATTTAAGCTTTCAAGTATTTTTTCATGTGAATGTGCTTTTTTGAATATAAATATTTCATCTGCAGTATAAAATGACTGTATTTTTAAATAATTAGAAAAATGTCACTAAAAATACGAGTGAACCAAAAAAAAACAGAAAACTGAATATGTCTGCGTTTTTATGATTGTGTGTATGCATGAGATAACGTAGCTAAAATAAAATATAATTGGACAGTCATTAATAAAAACGTGAAATAATAGTATGAATTGGTAAATACACATATAGTGTATTTAATAACTGTGGTTTTTGTATATATTTTTGAAAAAAATTACAGACTTAAAACGTAATAAATTTATAAAACAAGAGCTCTTAAAGTGTAATTTAATATTTGAATTCTTTAAATCTTAAATTCTATGATACGAACCAAATCAAAAACAAAAAATTCGCTGACTTCAATGCAAATTAAATATTCAAAACAATTATTATACACATTTATTATACTGATAATTTTTTAGCATCGTGGTAATAATTTGTCTAACAGGAAAACAAGGTATCTTATATTTTGTGGGCTAAGCCTTCAAAGTTAGACTTCTGCTAGAATTCTTCATTATGTGCAATATTGTAAACATTAAAGATACCATTAGGTGACAAATTAAATAGCTAATCGCATTTTCCAATTATATATTGCACCCTTTATTACGCAAACACACAAAATGTATTTTGGCTTGAATATAAGGTATTTCACAAAACAATAGGTTGGGATGGGGAAAATATATACGATATTATAATTGTATTCGAAGAATTTGTTTTGTTTTCGGTAAAGAGCGAGCTGTACGAAATATGTTATTTATAGCATAGCAATTGTTGAGCAGCTTCACCTTATTAACAATTTCTATTATTAAACTTTCAGTGCACGTGACTTATTCGAGTTTTAAAATTAAGCTTTTTCTACGACACAAAGGTTTATTTTTACGTGAAACAATTTAAAACAATCCAATTGACATTAGAGACTGTATACTAAATGAAACTAAAAAAAAAATTATCTTATAATTAGACTTCGTATTATAGCTGGTTAAAACTTGATATATTTTTACTCTTCTTCTTCGGGGTCGAGTTGATAGCCCTGACATCCTTGAAACTTTAAGCTTGCATGCTCCCAGTTTCTACCTAAGTGGTCGTAGCTAAGGCCAATCAATGTTCTCTGTCAGAACTTGTTTGTCACGTAGGTCATTTGAGTCGCCAGTCACAAGGGCTGTTCGGCTGATGAATGCACTGCCTGTTGATGTGGACATCTTCGGTAGTGAACTTGGTTCTTTGTTTTTATATTTTTTCTTTTTATGTAATTAATATGTTTCTGTTCTGTTTCATACATTTATTAATTCTAAATTTTTTTTTTTTTTTCAATTTTGTTTAATAAATACTTTTTGTGTTATTTTTATTAATTGTCAAATGCATGGCGCATTGGCGTCAGCTGTAATGCCATGTATTCTGTTTAATTTTTTACAATAAATATTGAAAATGTTTCCAACATTTTTTAATTGCTTTAATAAAAGTATATACATGTTAATGACAACATTTAT
Organism: Himalopsyche kuldschensis; assembly: GCA_028554975.1. Taxonomy (NCBI): domain Eukaryota; kingdom Metazoa; phylum Arthropoda; class Insecta; order Trichoptera; family Rhyacophilidae; genus Himalopsyche; species Himalopsyche kuldschensis. Next base: position 1,375,149 of record JAHFWI010000045.1, read on the forward strand.
TTTGCAATGTGAAAAAAGATTAAAAAATTGTAGAAAAAAAGTATTTTTAGAGAGAAAGAAAAAATGCATTGGAAATTGGCAAAGAAGTTAACCGTGTATTTTACCACAAAATAAACTATATATAAAAAAAAAAATTTTACTCGCCTGAACTCACTCACGTCCACTTGGAACCTGTCAAACATTCAATTGATTCAATCAAGAATATTGTAATTTTCATTTTTGCCTCGGATTTTCCGAAGAAAAGTATATGGCCAGGTACATTTGTCTTCGAGCATACAAACTAGTGAACGTGAGCATGTCTAAGAGAAAATCAGTTGCATAAAACCAAGGATAGTCCATTTCCATATGTCCCCAAATAGAGAATTCTCAAAAATTCTTCAGAATCCTCTCACCAGAACCATAAGAGTATATTTATTTCGTTACCCAAATAATCATCATGATTTAATTGGAATAACTAATGAGTCTCATATAATAAATATTTATAAATAAGTTTATTGTATTATTGAAATATTTCTTACCTGAAATAAATAACTTTTTAACGGTTCAAATTGATACGTAAGATAAGGTATGAAAAAGTTTGGAGGTAATAAAATCCAAAGTGCATTGTAATATTCTAAAGCTATGCTGCTACAATACACGATAAATTATGTTTAACTGTCGCATATAACTTCTTGTACGACAGTTTTAAGCTGTTGTGAAAAAGGCCATTAGTATGCAGCTCCCAGTATGTCGTCTTTCTGCCGTAAAAGCATTGGACGTAGATACAATTTAACTTAAATGTTAAACCGGCATAACGTTTTAATGTGGTGATATAAAGTATGAATTTTTGGAACCAGATAATATAAAAAATAACGGTTTTGCATATGTATGAGTCTATAATTATTTGAAAAACGTTTGGAATTGTATAAGACGTTTTTTTATAGTAAATTCATCCTGGATTTAGTTTATCAGGTCATTGTTCAAAACATCTTAGTCGGATCTCAAAAGGCCACAAGGATATGCCGCATACATGCAGCAATTAATTTACGCAACACGTTCTGACCTACAAACAATCTTATATATACATCCGAAACGTATGTATGTATGTCTGTGGGTCTGTAATTCTTTGGGAATGATATAACATTAAATAATTATTGGTCGCTTAGTCCGAGCGAAGCCGGGTGGCAATACTAGTGTCTTATATATAAAACCGAAACGGCGTATGTATGTCTGTGGGTCTGTAATTCCCTTTTGCATTGTTGGTCATTAAGTTGCCATAAAAACGAATATGAAAGAAAATATGTTTGAATTTTTATCGGCGAAGACATTTAGTCAAAATGTAATAAATTAGTCTGCTACTGAACTTTTCCCGGCTTTTAATAATATAATAATGTTTATTATTTACGTGAAGGTATTATTTGACATTTCTTTGACAGCAAATTAGATTTTTTCCTTGAATTTGGACATTTTAATGGGCGAGAATGGGGCTGTCATCAAATTAAATAAAGTTTGTGATTTTATTTTAACTCTATTTTGGATGTTAGATTTTGTGATATAATTATGTCGAATGATATAACATTAAATAATTATTGGTCGCTTAGTCCGAGCGACGCCGGGTAGCAATACTAGTATTATATAATATGACATGAAAAACCACTTTATAAATGAGTAAGAAACTAAAAAAAACAATACAAAATATTGCATTTAGTTTAATACTGAAAAATATGGTCTCTTTTCTTTAAATAAGTGGAATCAATAGATAGTTTCAAGCTAAAAATACTTATTAACTTACACACCAATTGTTTATTGAACACCCACAATGGCTATCCGTATGGAGTGATTGTGTTTGTTTTCTTCGACCTAGCTTTCTGCTGAAAGAATCTACACCGAGACAATACTAATTTAGGGTAAATGTTTAAAATAAAAAAAATATGGGTTGTATCTACTCTAAATCTGAAATAACTAGGAAACTTGGAACTAATTTTGCAAACTTACATAGATTCTGTGATTGTATTCATAACGACAATGTTGACGTATACAAGATTATATGACAATTACTTTTACATTTGTCAACAATCATTTGTTATTAATACGTTTATATGATATAAAGCAGGCACGAAGCATATTTTGCAGTAAGCTTGCAACAGCCCCAGGCTTTGCATTTGACCACCCTTATCGAGTTTCTCGGCTTATTGCTGTGCAAGAAAACTCTCTTAACAATATTCGTAAATCTCTAGCTTCTTATTTTGAAAATCTTTTCTGGGGCGCACATGCTTTGAATTGTAACATATTCTGTAAATTCGAAACGTGTCATAAATTATACATCCGCAAAACAATTATGACGCCATTACCATCAATTTTACAAAATGGTTGTTATCATATTGAATGAATGTTATTTTTGTACTCTTAATTGCAACGTTGGGTGATACAAATGCTAAATCCAGTGCAATGCTATTCAAAGTTAATTGCAACAGAATTGGTAAAAATACGTCGAATAAATAAATCATTCTACACCTATTACAAAAAACAGTTCTCTCACATAGTAAATATACGAGACTTTCGATGCATCCTGTGTTCTTATTTTTAAATAGTCAAGATTTACAATAAATTATTGTTTAATTTTGATTTAGTAATTTAAGCAGTTTTTTTGCAATGCAAATTTACCAATTTTTCAAAAAAATAATTCGTTGGAATGCTAGTCGTTATCATTAAAAACTAATCTATGTTAACGTGAATTGTACAGTCGAAATCGAGTAAAATTAACAATGAAAGACGTTTAAAGACTTACGTAGAATGTAAATAAATTAAAGCGCCAACATACATTTATTAAAAAAGTAATACAATTTCAAAGGTTTGTTTTTTCGTTTTTCTTTGTTTAATGATTAGTCATCGTAGTCAAGAAATAATTTAAGTACACGTTTGGCATTTTTAGTGAAACAACATTTTTTCAACAGAAACTATTCCTACAACATATCCTAAGATGACAACACGGTTTTCTTAGACGTATTTCACTTACAGAGGGAGCGAGAGTAGGTATGCATCAGATCCCCTCCTTGAACAGAAAAAGGTTTGTATTGTTTCATAAGAGGTGAGGTGTGGGAGGGAAAAACAAATAATCGGTGAAGAACGCAATTTCATTCGACATCGCTTGTGGACGTCCCAAAACAGGATATTGTTTTTGCGAGAATCGAATTGAGTTTTGGGGGTAAAAGAATTATTATTATTATGTTCAACGTGAATTCTTTGACCGTAATTCTGCTATACAATCGCGACGAAATTACATTAACAAGACGTTCAATATTTGCTTCTCGATTTTGAAATAAGTGGAAAACATAATAACGATTTTTTTATGTTTTTGCCAAATTTTTTTCACCCTAATGAAATGTTACATTTGATTCATTCGTACATAGCCAATTTCGTATTAGAAACAGTGTGACGCAGGTTTTGGTGTGACTTGTGATATAGTTCCAGGTGATACTTGTTGCGAAAACTGTCTAAATTACGACCAGACCTCTTTTATCGAAGAAACCTTACTTTACTGCATATACGGTGAAAGTTACAGAAGAAAAAATCACCATCTTTGTTCAATTCCACTACATTCTGCTTGCTTTCCGGATCTGGCATCATCAGAATAAAACTTAACGAAATGTAGAGAGCGGTGAAAAATCTCATTCTGATGATTATGTGAATGCATTTTTATTCATAACCATTGAATAAAAAATGAATTATTACTTAAATGTGAACCAGATATAAAAGCATGTTATTAACTTTTGGATATTATTGATGAAAAATATGTTGTATTCGTACGGAACATATTTCAGGAGGTAATTTTCAAAAGTGGTCAATTCCAAAATATGTTTTTTCAACTGCCAGTTTTAGATTAAACTTTTGAGACCTTTTTTATTCACATGCATTAGTTTTAATTGTTACACATTATCCGTAATTCCTCAATTTAAAACATTGTAAAAATATTTATAGTTAACACAAATTTATGAGGAAAAAGTAATGAAAATATCTCACAGTCCAGTTTTTCAACAAATGGATTTGACCACTTTTGAAAACTTCTTCCTGGTTTATGAATCAAATCATAATGAAGTACAACTGCCATTTTTACCGAAGCCGGTGCTGATCTTAATAAATTAAATGTGAAATAATTACAAATAGCTGTTGAATATTTTCTCTCTACTATAAAGTCTTTCCACCAAGTATTGACGGTGAACACCTTATAATTTATCAGAGCATGGTGTTTGATAAAAAACAAAAGAATAATTATTTATTCAAATTCATAAAAATCGAAAAAGAACCACACTCTATATAAACCACAAAATATGTGACTTATTCATGAAGCAGCTTTAATTAGAGAGCTTTTGTCCATATAAAATATACCTTGTGAGATATTTTATTATACCTTGGTATTTTTCTGATTGTTTGTAGGTCCTGTATCATTTATGTTTTCATAATTATTTGTGACATTTGAATGGATATGTTATATTTACCATATAGTAAAATTTCCTTTATAAAATCTTAATATTTGTCTTTGCTGTTAAAAATCTCAATAAAATTCATTCTTTAAAATATTCAAGTGTTTCATAATATCAAACTTAAAAAATAAATATTTCCGTTCGTACTTGACGTTTAAGACCACAACTCAAAGCTTTCGATTCACCGTGACGCTTTTTTAAATAAAATGAAACTTTCTTTTAATTGACCGTTGACATTTGAAATAAAAGAATTCGAGCGCTTGTCGAGTTTTTCTAGATTCCAGAATATATTCCAGGCTTTGTCAATCTTTGGCATACCTCCAGTATAACACGTATATAATAAAGTATACATATCTAGCATGTGTCTTATATCAATTTATTTATTTTTGTCGTCGTTGCCGTCATTCGCGTTAATATCGGACCCAAAACCAAACCATATTAAAGTTTAATGAAGATTGCAAATAAGACACTGTGAAAATGTTGTACATATTGATGAATTTATTTCAAGTAAACATTTTCTTTTGTCAAAAATGACTATCTGGTTAAATACATATCGTCGTTTATAAGAAAAATCGACCAACTGTTATGTCCGACACGAGGACTAGGACAGGACCAGTGGTTAGGTTATTGCTGACACGTTGCGTCGCTCTTTGGGATCGGAAAGGTGGGAAGGGACTTAACATCACAAACATCCATTGCCTCACAGCAGAATCGATTTATCGAATGAAAAAATCCGACCGCTAGCCAACGACGTTGACCACTGCACCACGGACCGGGCATTGATATATTAAGTTAATTCAAGTAAACATTTTGTTTTGCCAAAAATGACTATCTGATAAAATGCATTAACTCATTGAGAATTATGAACACTTTTCAAAAAATAAAACAGCTCAAATTTGATTTATTTAATATGTTTTTTTTTTTTATTTTAAAAGACATATCTTCGTTTACAAGAAAAAGAGACCAACTGCTATTTTTTCAAAATTTACTCAAAAGTTAGCTCGCAAAAATTAAAAAAAGTTTTATCTGGAATGTTGCACTATTATTTATCGAGCTTTGTACTATTTTACACTTAGTCATTTTCTTTATGTGACGACGAAATATTCAGCATTGATTTACTGAAAACAAGCATATCAGACATAATATGGTGTAATGACGCTTTTTGCCTGAATGGGATAATGATACATCTATCTTATACTACAATGAACTGCTCGACCTGTTTTAAACGTAACTTCGAATACACAAAAACTACGATTAGTTACATCTGGCCCATTTGACCAACATCGCTGGATTTTGAAAGCTTGTTACTTTGCCAGGTTAATTAGTGGAATTTTAATTAGTGAATACTTTGCATTGCTTACCTGTAACAAATAATTTCAATTACCTGTAACAACGATTTCAAAGGGACATTGGGACTCGTTATTGACCAGAAAATGTTTAAGTAATTAATTATAAGAGTTTAATTATATTTTAATATTTTCAAGCCATATTTAAATCGTTAAGTTCAAACCTCTTAAAGTATATTTTTATTTCCTTATTTCGTACGAGATTATTCGTTGGGACACGGGACAGAATCCCAATCCTCTCGAGCTAAGCTCAAAAAATTTATATCTACTGGCTTATAATGTTATGTTTTGACTTTACTGTTTGAGTTCTTGTGGATTATTATAAAATGTGGATTCAAAATGATTAAATCTGAAGAACATTACTGATTATTGTATGAGTTCTGAAAGAAGAATTTGTTTTCTAATATTAGCCTATAATAAAATTATTCTTTTTATTTTAAACAAATTATAAACTTATGTGACTGTCTCTATCTGTATAATATTATTATTTGTGTAGTTTGTGGTTGCATTTTTTCTCCTGTAAATTAAAACAACCCGATTTCATTTATTGCGAAGTATTGTATAAAATCTTGTATTATAATAAATTTTAAAATTAAAGACGAAACATTTCAAAAAAAATCGTAAGCCTTACATTCATTTCATTTAATGTGCTTATTTTTCATAATTTTTTACAAAAATTCAGTCCCGTGACCATATATCCATAATTTACCGAGTTAACTTTTTGGAGTAAGTTTGTATCTTGCCACCTTCCGTAAAATACGAAAAATGCAGTCAGTTCTTATGCCTGTTTTATCTTTTCTATTAAAAAATATCCCTTTTTTAGTCCATGGTCTAATAAGAGAGGAAACTTCTCAAGGCCTATTTTGAACTAGTGAATAGTCGTGGGAGATGAAGACCTATTACTCGTTTTCATTATGAATAGTGGAAAGATAATCCAAACGGAAACAAATTCAAGAGGGTTTGCCGTCCTTTCTATTAAACACATTATTTGATTATCTTTGCTTAAAGCAAAGCTTACGCTAACCTGATTGTTTTATGGGTACGAAGGACACCTACTTTGTATAAAGACAAGGTATGCTTTGTTTATGAATTACTGATTATACGCATTTTATTTGGTTTCTTCAGCGATCAACGTTCATTTTTTTCGTACTTAAAGGATATATCTTTTAAATTATGTGCATAATGATTGTTTATAATAAAATTATAGGCATTTTACAACGATTTTTGATGAAAAGAACAACAAATTTTGTTTGAAAAAAGATATTAAAAATTATTATTTCATACGCCGTTTTGGCTTTTGTTGGCTCACGTTTACTGTACAATTTTTATTCTTTATTAAGATTTTAGTAAATAGTGTCTGATAGCAACGAATACAATGAAAAGAAAAATGTTTGTAGTAACAAAGCGACGAAAATCCAGTTTGAATACTGGAACAAAAACAGTCCTTACACCGGCACGAAGAAAATTCGATGCGAGTTTTTGAGAGGAAAACTCTTGGCTTTTGTATTGAAAGGGAGAAAGAGCTTTACGTAATTCCAGAGAACCCACTCTTTATTCAAACTTTTCTCTATCCATAAGATATGAGCTATAAAAGTGGTGACATAATTAGCGGTGAACTGAAAAGCAATTTTCTTCTTGGAATTGTTTTTTTCTAGTTTTTATTTTGATTAAACTTATAAATTTTTATTCGTATTGGAAGAATGCACTAAAAACTTATTTAATAATGCAACACTGTTTGTGTGTCAGAAATTTCCTTACGTCTATAAATTGTCTTACTATATTAAATTTAAACTCCCAATTGACGCTATTCCTTAATTTAAATAACAAAAACGATCCGAGTGAATAATCGATAATAGTTTATTTATTTTATTTTTATTGTAAAAAATTAAACAGAATACATACAGCTGACGCCAATGCGCCATGCATTTGACAATTAATAAAAATAACACAAAAAGTATTACACAAAATTGAAAAAAATAAAATAAATATAGAATTAACAAATGTATGGATCAGAACAGAAACATATTAATTACATAAAAAGAAAAAATATAAAAACAAAGAACCAAGCTCACTACCGAAGATGTCCACATCAACAGGCAGTGCATTCATCAGCCGAACAGCCCTTGTGACTGGCGACTCAAATGACCTACGTGACAAACAAGTTCTGACAAAGAACATTGATTGGCCTAGGCTACGACCACGTAGGTAGAAACTGGGAGCATGCAAGCTTAAAGTTTCAAGGATGACAGGGTTATCAACTCGGCCCCGAAGAAGAAGAGTAAAATGTTTCAACATTGAAATCGATCTGCGAGCTTCAAGAGAGTGAAACGAAAGCATTCCCAAAAGAAACTTGGTTGGATAATATTCCATTAAAGAATTATCAAAAGGAAATAGATTGAATTTTTTGAAATAATAATAACGCAGAAATTTTTTATGAACTCGCTCCAGTTGCGAAATATATTTATTTTCATATGGACCCCAAATAATAGATCCATATTCAAGCTTGCTTAAAACTAAGGAAATATACAGAGTACGAAACACAGTAGGATTTTTAAATGGCTTACTTTGCCGAACTATGAATCCAATAGTTGTCAAGCTATACATGGTTACTTAGCTTTTATAAATGGTAGCGATGAAATAAATGGGTTACCGTTTTCACGACTGAAAAAGACTAGAAAAAAAAAAAAATAGCATTTCTGACATGCATGCTGTTGAAGTATTCAGAAATTTCATTTGTGACGTTAAGAAACAAAAGTGGCTTTCTCCAATTACTGGCTTTTAGTTAATTGGTCGTGTTCTTTTATACTATAATATTTAATTTATACATGATTATGTTGTCATTTTCAATTTTTATTAAACTATGCGATATTTTTCAGACTATGTATGACTAATTTAAATGAAACTTGTTCAATTGTGTTTATTATTTGTTAAAGAATTTCCAGTAATGACAATTGTTAAAAAAGGATTTGTTAACAGAAACCATGTGTAAAGGGGAACACATATTGTGACAGGTAATAAAAAGGGTGATTTACTCGGCCACGTTTGTTTTATGACGTCACATTTTATTCTAAAAATATTATATTATATTCACTAAAGTTTTCTTTGCCTTAGATACATCAAGTTTAATACGTTCAACTGTAGTAGGTGAACACAACTCCGCGAGTGAACACGTTTTTTATTGCTAAATCCGTTGTTGTAACGTTTCTTTTATTTTATTTTTGTATTTGTGAAAAATCCACCGCGAACAGGATTTGGATGATTCTAAAAATCACGTCAGAAAATAAAATACCCTAAAATTTCTTCTACAATTGCATATCTGATGTGCAGTGACGTGCAATATATTCGATAAACGTTAATGCATGAACAATCTTTTTGCCATCACAACATTCATGTAAGATATTACTGATGTCATCTTTTCTTGATTGCCTGGGTGATTTAAAGCTAAAGTTGTATAGATTTTTTTGGATTGGCAGATAAGAATTTAATAAAAGCAGGAAAAATTTTGAGATTTTCTATTCGTAATATGATTCGGTGCTGACTTCACATAGTTTGTGATGTTATGAGATGTGTCTAGATAAAATGAATCATACACTAGAACTTTAAGATTAAGAGTGTGGTTATCAATAAAATCGCTCGTTTACGCCAGTTTATTAAAAGTTCGGTTACAAAAGTGATAGTTCCCCGCTTGATTATCATTGGGAAAAATAATGACAACGCACATTGATAGACCTTCATAAAAATAATCATGTCATGTATATATTGTTCTTTTAAATCACCACGAAGTAATGTAATAAAGTTAGAGATAAGGCAAGTTTCTATTTTTGCAGTAGTGAGAACGTATCTATTTCTGCAGATTCGTTGAACAAATTTGAGCTTAAATGTTTTGATTCTCAACAAAGATCTTGTGTATAATCTAACATAAAGATTGTCAAGTTTTTTTAATACTGATACTATAATGTGATAGTTACAGAGGAATATAAAAAAAAAATGTTGTAGCGCTACTGGCGAACGCCTGCTTCTCTGTCGAGACGCCGCCGACGACGATTCTTGTTCAGCTTGCAAATGACGACTCTTTTGTTTTAAGCTTAGAGAGTGGTTGTCAAGGGTACTATTACATTGAAAAGTTATGTCAGCTGTATATTAAAAAAATAATTCAAATTGAAATATTTTCAATAGAGCCACAAACAATTTTACCAGACTCTCTGTCATGTATTCTGACAAGGACTAAAAATACATTTTGGATATACAAAACAAATATATTCAAATAATTTGACTATCAAAGCACCAAATGAGTGTCAAAACCTTTCAGATGTTCGCTTTCTTGAGCAACCGATGTTATTCGAGTTGGGCAGATACTTTCTGGTTTTCAATATTAAATTGAAAACAGTATACTTTGTCTATTTAATGTTCAATAATTATGGGTCCTCTTTTACCTTAATATCACAAGATTAAAGATATATCGCAAAATGTCCGCTTTTATTGAATTCTAATCATAAAATAATTTATTTCTTTGAGGTTACCGGAGCAAAATTATGTAAGGGAGGTAATATTAGTATTGTTTTGTTGTTGGCTTACACATTTTTATGGTTTCTTGACAATTATTTTTACTCTCAATTTACTTTGACAAACAGAAAATTTTATATAAAAAAAACGAATTAAATGTGTAAGACTATATTTTTATTAAGTTAAATATATTTAATGTAACATGTTTTAAGCACAGATATCATTTTAGTCGATATTTCTTGAATATTATCGTTAGTTAAAATAATGTAGAGTGAAGTCTTTTTAATCACAGCTTTAATTTTTATCGTTAAAAACGGCAAGAAATTATTTTGCCGTCATATATGTATATAATCGGGGAGTAGCAAGAGCGACTAGCTTACTTCTAGTACTATCTCAGTCTTATTCTTTATATCCCTACTATCATCGAACGACTGAAGGGTTGAGCGCCTGAGCAACAATTCAAGCAGAGCAGTTCTCACAGAAGAAATATGTTTGAGATACCTCGATCCAAATTGAGAGACGATATGGATTGAAATATATTATCTCCATATGACTACAAAATTTTAATAAATTCTTGCCCAGAAAGCTACTATTACGCAATCATCGACTGGAAAATATCAAAATTGTACCAAAATATTTTATTAATTAACGTTATACTAATGTAAAAAGGTTTTGGATTTGTCTTTGAACAATAAACTACTAGTATCTCTTTTAAATGAATCAACATATTGAACTGTGTGTATTCAAAGAATTTTAAGAAAAATATGGTAGTTTTTAATACTGACAATTCCAAAGCGGAATTCTCAATTTATCAACTGCTGCATACAAAATATAGAATATACATATAGATTAACAGAAAGATTTATAACTATTTTAAACGATATGCATAAAATATTTATTTGACAATACACCCAAGTCGCAGATGATACCTACTGGTAGACAATTTATACTATTTACATTAACATATTCAGTCAGTGATATTATTTTTTTTGAGTTGTATACAAAATATAGAATATACATATAGATTAACAGAAAGATTTATAACTATTTTAAACGATATGCATAAAATATTTATTTGACAATACACCCAAGTCGCAGATGATACCTACTGGTAGACAATTTATACTATTTACATTAACATATTCAGTCAGTGATATTATTTTTTTTGAGTTGTTACCAGCAATATTTTATTTTAAATAAGTTTTTATCATTGTTTAATTAGAAAATAAAGTTGAATTTCTGAAGGACCTCAGATGTGTGAAATACTTTACTTCAAAACGAATAAACATTCTTAATTAGCTACTGATTTTAACAATCAAAACAACGACAAAAGTAACAATTTATTTCGAATGAGTTATTTGTAAGTATGCCAGAGAAGAAGGGATTTTATGTAAGATTGAAAAAAGTTGTACACGCTCTTTTGATAAAAGCATGTTCAGAGAGTTATCAAATTAAATATTTAATATGTGTAGATATGTAAAAGTTAATGTTAATTAATAGAATTTAATAACTTTCTTATTCCAATATTGTGTTACATACAATGACACGTGCTTCTCTTCTTTGTGCAGCAACTCCCAACTACATATAGTAGCTAACACGTTAATACCAATTATTATATTATGATATATTACAAAAGTATGTTTAGAAGTTCTCCTTTCTATATAATGTATAGAAGATCTCGATGAAATTAATTATAGTACTAATAAAAAATACACTAAACATCACACATTACTTTTTATAACAAAATACGTGGAATTATACAAAGGTAATCAAACTTAATTAAGTATGAAAAATGATTTTCTACGAATTCATTGAAAGTATAACAAATGTTTAAAAAAATTGTCATACGTCACCAGTTAACTTCATTTCATATGTGTATATAAATTGATCGATTTACTTTTTACTTCATAAAAAATATTAAAGTTTCATGTATATTGAAAAGTACACTTGAACGCAGTTTCGCTGCTACGCGGTGCTTAGAGTACGTATTCCGATATTTTATATTTCTGGGGTATTTTTCAATAAACTGCTTCGAAATGACGTTACATTACGTAGGAACCCGAAGCCTTTGTGCCGGCTATAACCCTCGGGGGGTGCTAAATTATTTATCTGCCTACCCCTCCGACAAAAGAAAATTCCCGAGCTGGCTGACACCCCACAGGCATATCGCTTATTGTAACCGACGCACGTTATTTTGGGGTTGAACGAAATGTTACCTACTGCCAAACTACGAAGAAAGATGAATGACCAAGTCGTTTTATTTTATAATTGAAAAGGGGGGGATAAATACACTAATGCATCTGGTTAGCGTGTTGCACCTGGATTGTATTATCTCTTGTAAAAAATATTATTATATAATTAGTCCAAAAATCAGGCTAGCACTCAATTTCTTAGATATAGAAAGAATATACAAAAAGGGTTTGTTTTTCAGGGCTAATTCCACGCAAGCTAAATTAATATGGATTATCAAAGCCTTTACTAACTATTTGGTGTTATTTTCAGTTTATTTTTGGCCTTATAAAATAATACAACAATAAGATACAAAAAAAAACAAACTTGATGAAAGCTGTTTAAGCACAACGTCATCGTCAGAACTACGCTTCAATCACTCATCTATGCGAACTTTGAAGAGATTGAACTAATTATTTTTTATTGGAAAAAAATATTACACATCGCATTACAGCGGACGCTAATGCGCCATGTATTTGGAAAATATAATAAAGGTATAACATAAAATACAACAAGACATAAAATTATATTATTTACATAAAAACTATGAGAATAAAAATAATACACCAAAATCACTGCTGAAAATGTCCACTATAATGGGTGGGTCATTGATCAGCTGAACAGCGCTTGAGACTGGTGACTCAAATGCCCTACGCGACAAAGAAGTTGTTTGACTTAGACTGCGAGCACGTAGGTAAAATCTAGGAGCATTCAAATTCATAGTTCTTAGGATGTCAGGATTATCAACTCGGCCTGAAGAAGAAGAAAACAATGTTTCAATATTGAAAGTGTGAAATTATTTACTCTCATTTTAAATTCATAATAGTTTAAATGTAACTAAACTAAAGCGATAGCTGGAGTTTTTTAAATTCATTAATTTCATCAAATAAATTTATTTGACGTTTTACTATGTCAGCTCAGTGAGCTTTGTGACTTTTGTGACCTATATGTATTCACTATGTTTTTTCTCCTTAAGCCAACGTTACTATCTTTACTCGTGACGGATGCGAAATGTGACGGCACGAAAGATTTTCTAAATGACTGTATAAAAAACTATCTTTCATTTAATATGGCTTACTGTCCAAATCTAGCTTGGCGCTCAGAGTGAATAATTCTCATTCTTTTTTATTATATATAAATCTTTGGGAAAAAATATAAAGAAGATATCTTATTTTTTTTGTAAACAACTTTAAAGCGTTTCTGTGAAATTGGTAATCAGTGAAAAAAGCGACCTAAAAAAAGCCTTTAAAATGAAACTTTTCTTTTTATGGGTAGAAAAAAGTTTTTCTTCTTTCTGACGTAATTATCAAATCTGAGAAAAGTGTTTTAATTTTTTTCATTTACAGGCGCCCAAGTAAGTATACAGTCAAATTAGACACAAGTACGAACAGAAAATATTTGTTTGGTCAATTTTGAAAAAAGAATATAAAAATATAAACAAAAACATCCACGTAATTAATACTCATTTTCATATTCATTCATTTCAATATAATTATTTCACATACAACCTTATTATGGCTTAACTCTAATAAGCCTACGGTTTCAAGCCACACGTGCATTTTATATTGTGTCTTCGTCATATATGTAGAAGAATATGTGAACTAGGATTTTTTAACGTATTATAAAAAAATGGCCCCATGTATTTTTTACGAACGTGGATCAGAAATGAAAATGGAATATGAAAAGAATTTTATGAAAGATTTGCAATTGTTTCACTTGATAATTCTAAGCTTGGTCACTACCTCTTGTATGACATCTATGTACTTCAATGTTTTGAATTAAAATTCCATCAAGCCACATCAGTATAAATTCAAACGTACCCAAGAGGAGGGATGAAATTTTGCCATTCTCTCAGCTGTCAATTAAATAAATGTCCCTGCCACCTTTTATACGCTGGAATTGCATTCTTCGTCAGAATATTTCTTTCCGTGCATAATCGACTTTAACTTCGCATTTCTACCCTATTAGAGAAACTAATTAGATTTTTTCAGCGTCTTTTACCACTAAAACCTTTTACACGCTTCACCCCCTCTGTAATTTGTATATGGATTTCGACTACCTATGCCTCCCTTTTAAATTGAATAATATTCTAATGCTTTCCGATCAAATATTTACAGAATTTTCTATTTTATCGTTCATTTTGATCATTACAAGTATTTCACGCGACGCTTTCTTTCAATAATGGAACCGTCATTAAATACACTAAACATAAAATATTTAATACAAAAATGTTTTATTTGCCCGTAATTATTACAGCTATCGTGAATATGATTCCATCAAATACAACCTTTAAAAATTCATTACTATTTGTGACTATGTACTTTACTTTTACTATTAAAAATAATTTTAACATTTTAAATGTTCTTATGTTAAATTTTACAGTGTTATGTAGAGACTCCAATTTGATTATCGAGTACTCGATACTCGAGAATACTCGTCTATTTTTCAAGTACTCATAATTTATAAATGAAGATTTATTTCAAAATTTTATTTAATTATTTAAAAAAAATTATATACTTATTAAAAAGTTGGAATAATTTAAAAAGCGGACAGTAAAACTGGATGCACTATTTACAACAAAACAAGTAAATGTGCTCTTCCTCTTGGGTTGCGGTCTCTATAGGCTTGTATCCCACCCTTTTATCACTGATTATCATCTGACATTCTATTGACGTGTGCTCAATGTAATGAATGTATATGATGTTAACATCTCCTCCCCATCTTCCTACTTTTAACATCTCTAAAAGGAGAGATTGAGTGACTTGACTTGACTAACACAGCTCTGATGAAATAAAAAAACTATTATGTTAAGATGCTCTATTAGTTGTCTTTTTGCTCCGTATTGGAAGCGGATACGGTTGAAAAAAATGATTTTTTCTTCTCACTCCCTTAGACAGCAATGAATTTTTCATGACGTCCTTTTAAAATCATAAAAATTAAATTTAACATTATTTATTTTGAATTGATGTGATATGTATTTACCAGGGCTGTGGAGTCGGAGTCGTCACGGCGATTTGGTCGAAGTCGTACTCGGAGTCGGAAATTTTGAAAAGTTTGAAGTTTTTATTTTTGCATTTTATATGTCAAATTTGGCTTTTGGTCGCTTTTGGGTTGATATTTAATTTAATACACATAAATAGGCAAATTAGGAGAAAAAAGTGACGATATTGAACTTTTTTCGTCGGAGTCGGAGTCGTGTTTTTGGTCAATGTTGGATTCGGAGTCTGACTTTTTTTCACCGACTCCACAGCCTTGTACCTTATGACTAAACTCGCTCAATATGACGTTTTGTAAGATCAAATCGTTTATAAATTAACACCTCATATAAGTCAAATTAACGTTACTTAACCTCAAATGTAGAGAAAGGTATTTCCGCAATGATTGAACAAAACCGCGGTGTATTTAAACATCCCCTTTTTAATTAGCGAGAACAGAAGTAAATGTGAAAATCTTCCCCTAGCTCGTATTATTTTCTGTAATTTCATTGAAGCTATCTATATTGTAGCCAATAGAGACGAAGAAAGTATTATCTGGATGTACGTAGGTAAGCTAGTGTCGCTGTAACAAAATTTAATTTGTTCGAGACCACGAGACCGACAAAATTGGTTATCTCCATTGTATCGTGATTTAATTTTTAAACTTTTTATTCAAAAACCTTTATCAAGTATTGGTCAATATTAAATTCAATTTATTTATCAGTTAATCAAATATTTTTAAAACATATATGAAACTTTTTAGTTATTTAAATCGTCAGTAATTTATAAAAAAAAAACATTCATAACTTAACCTAACGATGAAAAAAAATACAAATCGCTTAAGATTAGATAATCTTACTGACTTCATTCTTATTTACTTACTGGCTAAAAAAATGCATTAACCACTGGTTTCATAATTATTTTAATGAAATAAAGCTGAGCAAAATTCTTTTTTCCGTCAAAACTGAAGATTATTTAATTAATAATAGTTAATAAAATGAATATTATTTAAATCACAAAGTTTTTACTTCTAATGGAGCAACTTAACAGAATTTATATTCCAATGACTATTTGTAAGCTATCTGCATAATCTCTATCTTTAGAGGCGGAATGGATGGAATAAGGAAAACACGAGAGTTAGATAATAGCTTTGTTAAGATTTCATTTTAAGAATCATGTAAGAAGTGGATGAAATCTTTACATTTAAAAAGAAGTACAAATCAATTTTAAAAAAAACGATTTGTTGTTTGGAGAATCGAAGCCTTGACTGCGTGATCCTGTAAGGCAAAAGCTTTTATTTATATATTGAGCCGAAAATGACCTTTCTACTCTCAAATATGGTGTCCAATTCAAGATCATTTACCAGCAAGTGAATGAAATTAAATGATCTTTATATAAATCTTCAACTTTGCTTTAATGTGTATACAAAATCAAACTACATTTTTAATGACTCGTTTTTTGTATTTGAGCCAAATTAAATTTATTAGGATTAGAACCGGTTGCACTCATCGTCAAAATTGTCAAATGATAAGAAATACAAAAAAACAGCGTTGTATTTATAATCAGTTAAAAATGCTCGCTATGAGCGAAACTGGTCCTGTACCTAATAAAATTGCATGTGTAATATTTTTACAATATGTGTTACTATTTCTTAATATAATACTATTCCACCAAGTATTGACACATTAAAAAGGATTCATATAAATACATACAAAATTGTTCGTTATCCGAGCTCGTGTCGCGCGAGTACTGTAAATCATTTTTCTAATAAAGTTCATCGATCAATGTTGGGTCTCTTGCCACACTATACATATTGAAAGGATCCGTCATAATGATGCCGCAGTGGGAACACGGCGACAAGCGAGTCAATTTCACAGCTAATAAACTCTGAAACATATTATACACCGGACAGCCATGTTGTGTTTCCGCGCTCCACATTGGTTAAAGCAATATTTTTCATTACGTCGATATTACACAAGAGTTCAAAGAAAAAAGTATTATACGTATAACAATTTTTTCGAGATTTTATTATTAAGATCTCTTTGTAGTTTATCGGTGAGAAGTTTTCGGATTAAGTCTCAATGTTTTTTTTGAATCATCTGAATTTTGTACTTTTTTTTTTGTTTTGTAGTTATAGTTTTGATGTCGACATCTTCAGACATGTCAAGTGCAAGAATGAACTGAAACTGAGTCGTTAGCGACAAAATTCAACGATTTAAATTAAATATTTAAACTCCAACAAGAACCTTCAGTCGAAATCAGTCGTTATTTAATATTTGAGATTTTTTGGAAAGGTACAAGTGATTTCTTCTTTTTCCGAAATTATTATATTATACTAAATATTTAAAACCACTTCGGTACCGTAAGGCCACTGGTGGCCGCCGAGTACGGGCGTCGCGAAAAAAGACGCAAATATTACAAAATATATAAAAAAAACTTCTTGTAAGAATTCTTATGATATTTTTTGTTTCATTGTTAGTGACATCTATACTGTCCTAAGAAAAAAAATCTAGTTAGAACTTTTTAGAAGTCGGGAGGTAGATTTGATCAATGCGACCATTTTTCTCAGTACTGAAGCGGTTACCTTTTCAATCGCCGTAGCCAAGTGGTAACATTCATAGTATTTATCTGCCAGTATTGTTTTGTCGATACTTATTTGAAGCTTTAATCGTTGAAAGGATATTTTCATAATATTCCTTTCAAAAAATACAATAGTTCAAACATTAATTACTTTAATTGAAAATGTAAATGAACTTGTTTATATATTGAATAGTATTGCTACCCGGCTTCGCTCGGACCAGTTTGGAGTTATGTTCACCTCGGCGCGTAAATTCAGACGGGTCAAGTTGAAACAACTTTTTTTTAAATTCAAAAGTCTAGGTCAATTAAAATGAAATTAAAATGAACATTTCAGACTGGCATTGACATTTCACAGCCTCTTTCATATATTGACAGCCCCATTCTCGCCCATTAAAATGTCCAAATTCAAGGAAAAAATCTAATTTGCTGTCAAATAATACCTTCACGTAAATAATTAACATTATTATTAATAATAAAAGCCGGGAAAAGTTTAGTAGAAGACTAATTTATTACATTTTGACTAAATGTCTTCGCCGATAAAAATTCAAACATATTTTCTTTCATATTCGTTTTTATGGCAACTTAATGACCGACAATGCAAAAGGGAATTACAGACCAACAGACATACATGCGCCGTTTCGGTTTTATATATAAGATTGCTTGTAAAGATACACCTAAACTATCTTCAGTAATATGGACAACTCGTGACGTTATTTCAAATATGTATAAGAAAATATTCTGGCAAAGCTTATAATGTGACGACAAATAATATTTTTTTACTGGTAGTTGTATATTCTCCCAAATAAAGGAAGCAATATTATTTAGGTCAATTCATTCAAGCGTGTAGACATATTATGACTTTTACGTTTCACAGTGTATTCCTTTATACAGAATAGAGGTCTGCACGGACCGAAATTTTAAAATTTCACCCGACCCGAACCCGAAGACCTCCAACCCGGCCCGGCCCGGGCCTGAAGCTCATTTGCAAAAATCTTACCCGAACCCGACCCGAGCTCGATATTTTTTGACCTTGCCAGAAAAAAACCCGATTTTTTTTTCAAATAAAAATTAAAAATTGACTAACCAACTATCGTGTGTGTGCAGTTGTGCGAAATACATTTCTTCCTAATTAGAATTAGTTTTTGTTTGCTTTACAGGAATGACGACTCAAGTGAGGAGTTTTTGAACTAGAAAAGCTGAAAATGGATTTACATTTTATACACTCAGCGTATCCAACTTTTTTGTTTGTAGCCACCTCTATGATTTCCACACTTCACTATTCCCATGGGTTTTAACTGAAGAAATATATTCTCCACTCTTCAGTATTGTCTTAATATTTTCGAAGCCCATTTCTTGTCGGTAAATTTTAACAAAAAATCAACCTAACAAATCGAATTGCGACTGATCGAAATCACCATATAAGACATACTGATACCCTGGATCATATTATGAAATTCATTATGCGTATTGTACAAACGCCGATGAAGCAGACATCATTAAAAAATACTAAAATAATTGCGTCAAAAGTCATAAAGTTAAGAACAATCATCTTATTCTTTCGAATGGGTGTTCATGAGAGAATGTTTTTAAATAACGAACAAGACGTCGAAAAGATGACTAATACGAGTACGTGAAGTTTATTATAGTATTAAATTTAGATTTACGATAATGGTGACCTCATTCGGAAATGGCCCGATTTTTGTTATTTTTTGTTGTATGCTTGCGTCCGAGCCCGTTTGGGCCCGAATCCAAGCCTTCGTTACCCGGCCCGACCCCGCCCGCGGGCTGGGCCGGGTAAGGCCCGCGGGCCAAACCCGAGCCCGTGCAGACCTCTAATACAGAACGTACCATATTTCAATGAATATATATAGGTTGATCTATAGAATAACTAAATGATAAATACTCATCATATTTAATATACTTTTACACAACTGAATACATAATATATGAAAGATGTATTTTTACAATTTTGACAAGAAGCGTATATAATATTGCATTTATTTCAAAAAGTTTTAATACGACTTTTATTTTAATATCATTAAATATAAATTAAATTCATTATTTAATAAGTCGGATAAGCCCACCTACATATAATATTATACTGTATGTATTTCTATGTTATTATCTGTTTATTAGTTTTTACTATATTGAAATTAACTGATTATTATATTTTACCCAATTAATTCATTGAAAGTAAAAGAAAACTTACGGCAAAACTTTCGCTTATTCATTCAGTTTACGTTAATAATATTATGCTAAGTGATCAACTTTTATTTTTATATATAAACGATACAGACTATGATTTTACTACGCGTCAGCTTAAGATCATTCGTGTATTTGAAATGCCTGAAGATGTCGAAAGGCGAAACCCGGGTCATTGGCGACAAAACTCACGGAAATGTACAAAATTATTTTTAGCTACACAGTACCTGGCAAACGTTGCAATGCCACTCAAACAAAGAAAGTGTTTATTGAAAACGTATCGGATGCACAATATTTTGATCGGTATCGATGACATTTTCCGTTTGACGTTTGCTGTTTATCTTTTGCCGATTGTCTACACACGCCACCTACTGAAAGTTAATTGCACCATGCCTATAACCTTTGTGCAAGTGCAATTATAAGTTGTCAAAATGAACGGTATTTCAGCCCATAAAATATGAAAAAACATTGATTTTTATATAAAAGAAACTACTATAAGTTGATTTTATTATGCCTATAACCTTCGCGCTAGTGCAAGCAATAAGTTGACAAAGTTTTATCGTAATCGAATGAATGGTATGGCAACGCATACAATACGAACAAACAAGCAAACATTGTTTTTTTTATATATTAGATAAAAGCTTTGAAATTCAACGATCAAAATGCGATTACATAGTTAACGATATAAAATCTTTGTAATTTCTAACAATATTCTCTTTGCAAGTTGTAAGTATGTACGGCGACGAGGCAAATTAAGTTGGAAGCATCTGGCGTAGAGCAAATATTAGACCTTCCACACAAATAAATAATACATTCGAAGCGCTTTAAACCCTTTACTCTTTATGTACCCCTGATCTCGATACTAATTTCAAATAACTACGAAGTTCGAGAAGGTAGACCTTTTTGATTAAACTCGTTGCTTTGTTTAAATTAAGCAGGTATTCGATCTACAAGGCAAACGAAACAAGTCGTAGAATAAGTTTACGATTACAACAAAGCTCTAGATTCCCATCATTGTTTTTGAGGTTAATGGATTTATGCAACGTGCCTTGTTAGTTTTGAATCAAAGAGTTAGCGGTTTTTTTTTTATTTCCGTGACATGGAATTAAGATTCTTCAGTGACGGCTGGTGACGGGGTGTTGGGGGGTGCAAAGGAAGATTCAACCATTTTTGCAAGAGTTTTTTCCTATTCATTGGATTTTAAAACACTTCTATAGCATAGACTTTCAATTCAGATGTTCGCAATACCAACTGTTTCTCTTCCGTAGTACGGAAAAATAGTTGAATCTTCCTTTTGCACCCCCCAGCACCCCGTCACCAGCCGTCACTGATTAAGAATGCATACAAAACAATAGATTGTATATTTTCCATTTACTTTTGTTAATCTCAACGACTTTCACGATATATTAAAGCGAATATTTTGGCAACAATGAGAAATTAAAAGCAAATTCAATAGCCGTATACACAATGCTTACGAAGTGAAAAAGTAGAAATTTGTGCATTTGCTAATTGGCATTTAAATTTTAAATAACATGCTATTTACCAAAGTAATTAAAGGCCACTTGAACAAATTGTTAAGTATTTATTACCTTTATTATTTTATCTATCTAAGGTTGACCAATTTCTATACGGTTTCATTGAATAATGTATAACTAATTTTATTGAAATATTATTATGTCACCCATTTTCTTTCTCATTTCACAAAAAAATGCTTGAAATATACATAGAAAAATATTTTCGCATTTCTAAGGACTACTCTACCGGTATTACCGAATCCGGAATATCGGTATTTTGGTATCTATAAACCTTTATTTTGAAATTTCAATATATTACGATATATTTTTTCATTACTATTCGCCTAGCAAGCGTGGAATATATATAAACGTGGAATATTTTTACTGAAACGGAGTTTATTCGTATGAAAATCTAATTGAAATTGATTGATTTCAGTATTCATAAACTACTATTTTAAAGCCTATTATGTATTTATGAAAAAAAACGTTATATCAGGCTTCAAAAAATTATATCAATGTATTTAATATTGGTATCATATATGGAATATCGAAACACTGGTCTATATTAATTTATTTGTCTAAATATTTCAGTCTAAAGTAGTTGAAATAATATATTTTTGTAAATTTTTTCGTAATTCCTATATTGATAACTGAAACATAAAATACAGACATAGTGATGTTGATATATTCTTCAAGTATTGAAATTTCTTAGTCAAATCAAAGCAAAGCCGAATCAATCGTTGTTAGATTAAATAATAATATAATACTACTAGAAATTAATGACAATCAAAATCTTAAGTAAATACGTTTAACAACAACATGGTATTTTTACGTTTCACATACGAATCATAATATTTTATTTACTTTCAGGTGAATGCGGCTCTACTGGGTGCTCCGGAGGTTGCCTTCATGGTGGCCGCTGTTTGAAAAAATGCCTCTGCCCTTTAGGATACGCCGGTGACTTTTGCGAAACTTTATTGGACCTACAGGTAAAACAATGAAATTTCCTACCTTCTTATTTATAGTTTTCCGATAGTCAAAAAGATTCATAGCTAGTTAAGTATTTATTGTGAGAAGACGCCGTGTTTCGATTGGTGGGTGTTTGTTTATCCAATGATTTGACACCATTCCAAACCTTTGTCTCAGTTGTAATTAAACATTAATATCTTTTACGTGTGTCTTCCAAATGGATGAATTTTATTACGAGTATTACTCGAGTATTTTGAAAAATACTCGAGTAATACTCGTAATTTATAAATGAAGATTTATTTGCAAATTTTATTTAATATTTATAAAGAGTCTTACGAGTGAATTATAAAATGAAACTTCGAGCAATAGACTCGAGTATTTTCAGTTTTAACTACTCGATACTCGAGTAGTTGAGATGTCGAGTAATTGTAATCTCTAATGACCATACATAGTATGTATTTGGTAGAAGTATACTAATATGATTTCAGAGAAAGATAAATGTTAAGAGACCAAAAATGTTGGTAGCATCCTTTGATGTGTTCAAATGAAAAGAAAATGGATGTTTACGTTTCATTTAAAGGTTTTTTGAATGTTATATGTATAAAGCATTTAATAACAAAAGAAAATGGTCACATTATGCGATGGGATTTAGGATGGACAAATGTCAAAACACTCTCTGCAGCAAAAGCAACACGAGCTTATCCGACAAAAATAAATATCTTTCATACTACTCACTCCATTTGCAAGCACTTGCGGGCTTTCAGTCTCCCCGTATGTAAAAGTATAAGTGCTTATTAATGAGGATTTTCCGCTACTTAAGTGTCAAAATATTTCACATGTGGTTAACACGTATATTGATTTTTTTATCTTCAACATGACTGCAGGGCGAAAGGGGTCATTAATTTACACCTTTTTCTATCATATCTCAGTGTCAAAATAGCTTTGCAATATTAATGTTACTTTTAAATCATATCTGCTTCTAAGTTTGAGCTTATGCACTCGTAAGAGATTATCCGATAGTTATTATTTTAGTGAGAACTAAGTGCAGGTAAACGAAAGAATGTTGATGCTTAAAGAGATTTTTATTAGAGCATCATATTATGTATGGTTAAAATACCACAGTCAAATTTTATGAGGTGTTGAAAACTGAAGACAACAATAATGGTAATAATGGTTAGAATAATGGAAAAATAAAACTCTTAACTAAAAAGAAGTATTAATATATAATATTCTTAATAGGACAGGTTGCTCGCCACTGCTTACATTATTTCCAATCAATTAGTTTTAACACACACCTATCTGATTGATTGCAGCTCATTAGTTTAATAGTTTATAATGTTAACGTCATTAGTAGTAAAAGTATTTGTTTGCTTTTTTTTGATTCTGGGGCTGCCCGTAAAAGGAAAAAATCTTCAAACTCCAAACTCTATTTTGTAATTTTATCATTTTAAAATGTTAGAATCAATCTCGCTTCATTACTTAATCAAACTTTGCGATAGTAAGTCCGAAGATGCGTCTTAAAGAGGCAAAACACGTGTCACAGTTAGTAACACAATACGTAGAATAATCAAAGTTATTTTAAATTTTATATTAAAATGAACTTCCACAAAGTTACCGCCGAAACGATCGAAAGTATTAACAATAATGGTGTAAATGTTCAGTTGACACCGCCTTATGTGGTAGGTCATCAGAACTCTCTCGAACGATCTATTTTTCACCTCAGTCTATAAGTTTAAGTCGATATCAGGAAATAAATTCATTTCTAATAATACTCTATACTCTATATAATACTATACCTATAGCGATTCAATATAGAGTAATTTCAAATTTGTAAAAGAGACATTTATGCGGACGTCTCGCTCTAAATGTCTCTTTTTCACGCCCTGAGTGCATGAGAGTGCATGGTACTTCATGCAAAGTTCGATGGGCCATAAATAATGGCTTATCGGGTGCACGTGTTAACGATATTTTTGTAACGGTTGCTATCTAATGGAACCGCTTTTTTTCATACAGTTGGCAGTTAGAGATTGCAGAGCAGGGAGTGAGCAAGCGCTTGCCACATAAGCCTTACAGTCGTGCTTGAGGGGCTTCTCCCAACTGTAAGCTTTGGAAGTGGCCTGCAAGCTCCTAATCCTCTCCCTAAGGATAAAGTCTAGTAAATTCCTGATATCGCCTTCGCAATTGTAATAGTCGTGTGTTATGTATTGTAGAACGTAATGTGTATTGTTAATCTATCTGTGTTAAATCCGTGTGTAAAGTCTGTGAAAATTCGTAACAATTAAATAATGGGTGCTAACCGCACCCACATAACGCTTTGAGATCGTCTTTTGTTTATAAGAGCACCATGTTTATCCTACTCTGTTCCCAAAATTCCTCTCCTGAGTGTCGGATAGGAGGCTCCTTCTCGATTTACGAGGGAGCCGAATCAAGGTCGTCTCAATATGTATAAGAATATATTTACAAATCTAGTTTTTCGTTTGGTAATTACTTAGTTTTATAAGAACTAAGTTGATGCGTTGTCGAAGAATATTTTAATTATCACATATCGTCGTTTCCATTACAAAATTGGATACCTAAGGCGTTTGAGACTTCTTTGTATTAATAACCTTACAAAAATAGGCCCTGTCCCTTACGCTTGTTTCACATACAAAACTAACGAAGGTTATGGTAAAGGTATATATTAATTACGTGTATTTTTTTATTTTTGTGTGATTGCGATAAAGTTTTTTTTTAATTGTTTTTATTCATGGATGAATGTTTTTTATTATAAGAAAACTCTTACATATACAATCGAATTCAGTCATTTAAAAAATACTTTTTTTATAGATATTTATTTTTTAGATCGTTGTCGACAGTTTAATTGATTTTCGGCCTATCTCTAACAAATAAGATATAAGATTGACATAAACACTTTTTCGTAATTTTTGCCAGTTGCCATCCCCTGCTCTTTAGAAATATATATTATATTAACAGTTAAGATCACATTACGACTGATACCATCCCCTATTTGCTTAGTATTAATTACATCAAAAACATGGGGTGGTTAGCACTTACATTTTCCGACAACTTTCCCATCTTTTGTCTATATCAAGCTTATCTCGTCTATGTCAATAATAAAATGCAAGTAGATTGCTTGAAGTAGACATGACTCGTTTCACAAGATGTGCCGCATTGAATCGAGAAAACTATTTTTTAAATTGTAAATACACGCGCCAAATTTGGATTTAAAAAGTGGGAAATATTAAATTTAATATGTTTACAAGTCACATTTGAAACCGTTTACCACTATTTTAATTCAGTCAAAACCCTTTTAGGTATACCAAAATTTGAAAGAAATAAATTATATCTATTCCCGCTTTCAAAAAATTTCATGAGAATACAACTTATTTCGTCATTTTATAATCACCCTTGAACTTTAAATTTCAAATGGACATATTCAATCGATAGTGCGATTCTGACTTGAAAAAAAAGTTCCTTATTTTTTATTAAAGGCGAATATTTTGTTTTGTGCTTATTTACCGAACAACTTTTAAAAAATTAAAAAATGTAAAAAAACGACAACAGAAACCGCTTAATTGAAGAATTGATAACGACTAGCATTTGCAAGTTGCCTGGTATGAAAATTATATTTTTTTGTTGAAATTTATCTCACGAAATAATGTTCAATATTAAAATATTCAAAAAAACTTTTGTCTGGTTTTTTATGGCATTATTGAACTTTCTGTTTTGGCCCGCTGAAAAACAAAATTGCTCATCACTGAAAGTATAAAAAAAATGAAAATCTTATGCTTAATTAAAAATATCTAATTAATAGTATTTGACAAAATATGTAAAAAATCTAGATTTCTTCATATTCTTTCAGTAAAACTTCGCAACGATATTTTATACTGTCGTACAATACTTAAAATTATTAGAGAAAACTGTATGGTTTTTTTTTAAATTATAGCGTGATATTACTAATAGTTTAATAGTTTTACCGTTTGCCACATAATTAGAAAAGTTTAAATAGTCGTTCTTATATTTAATATAATATTTCGTCTCGTTAATTCCTTTTAACGTAGAAACTTCCATAGCGTCTTATTTATATCTTTGTGAAAAAGTTGCTTCTGAGTTTATCGCATAATTATATCTCAATTTCAATTCTGCCGTGCATATATATTTATATGCGAGACATGAAACATTTTAATGATCGAAACTTTGTTTGGAATCAACGTTTTAATAGAACTTGAGACAATAATTAAAACAATGTGTGCTTTAGAAAGATAATAATAATTTTAAACATAAATGAACCTATATAAAAGCAATTTAATGTGGGTTATCAAAAAGTTTTTAAGCATTTATGTGATATGGATGTATAAGTGTAAAATTAATAGCGCAATCATGTCATCAATGAAAAGATTTTAAGAGAAATCAATGAGAAATGTTGTCATGTAGTGATAATCAAACTCAGAAGTGCTACAAATTTCAACCACATTTTCCACAATTTTAAATACAATATTATTCTTTAGTGTACATATGTAGAAGTTATTAGTGATTTTATACAACATGGAAAAATTACTTATAAACAGTGGTGGCTCGTCCATACGCACTGCGGAACTGCAGCACTCCCAAGTAAATTGATGAAATGTAAAATTATAATACTCATAAATTTATTTAAGCGTGTATCAAGCTCGCCCGCGCACCGATACATTCAATAATTATCATCGCGGATCAAATATATATTATGCAGTATCGTTTGCGATAGAGAATATTAGAGTAGGCAAAGGAGGGGCGCGAACAGGGGAGTAGAAACGGCTGTATACTGCGATCTTTATTTCTTCTATTTGTTTTCTCATAAGAAAGTATTTTACTCAAGGAAAGAAATGCATAGCTTTAATGATTTATGAAGTGTCGTTTTTATTGTAAATAATTTTAATTTCAATAGTAAAATATAATGAAAATAAATATTTATTTTATTTTTTATCAACCGAAGCATCCCCAGCTGTCTTATCCACGACCGCCACTGCTTTTAACGCAATATAAAGAAGAAGGCAATGCCAAATTAGAAAGGCTGCATGACAATATAAATATAATAGCAGCCGTATTTTTAATAGTTTTTAGTCACAATTTAATAGTGATATATCTTATTTCAAAACTTCTTTCTATCTAGCTAAACTTTTCTCCACAATACAGTGCTTGTACAGTTTTATATTATGTCGTATATTAAATGACAGTTCCTGTCTGTGGTCGAGTCTCGACGTCATTGGCTTCGGCTGCGAAACGCTTGCGAAGTTTCATTTTTCAATTGAATTATTGATTTCTATTCGGAGAAATAGTTGTCTGTGTTGATAAAGTTTCCCTCCACAGCTGTCAGATCCTGTAAATGGGACGTACGAGTGTGTTAAAGCTTTAAACTAACCACTAGTCTTGTCCTAGTCGCATCATTTCTATCCCTACTCTATTCGAAAAAGGAAGGATGAGCAGCTAAGTAAAAAAACAATTCTCGTAGAAAAAAACGTCTGTTGAGATAAACTCCATTAGTATTGCATATACTCAAACTGAGAGTGATCTTGGTGGAAGATAATACATGCAACGTCTTACTAAATCATTTTAAAAAATCGTAAAATATGAGTTATTCTATTACCAATACGAAAAACTGCTGAATATGATTTTTGTTCTCATCTAATTATACATTGTCTATGTAAGAGATTTTCCATGTTACTTAACTGTTAAAGACCACTGTTAGTATTTATTTAATTTCCTGGAGCTTTTATTAGAATTGCAAGATTAGTGTTGGCTGTACTAGTTTTTTTTCAATCTTACCAATACACAAAGAAGTTTATTCTATCCCAGCACTCATTTGTCTACATTGGATGTCCTCGGTCTTTACCTAAAATGCCAATTTGTCTTTATTTTAAATTTAGTCACGCGCCTGTTAATTATCTCTTAAATTAAGTTGCTTACATTAACTGAAATTCAACAATAAAATAGCATGCTTACATCCAGTATCTACGTTTAAAGGGGTATGGCGCTTCTTTATAATCAACGCTAAAGAGTGATCGAATTACTGCAAAAGAGTCTAAATTTAGACAATAATTCCATCGTTCTTTTTGAATTAATACAATGATCTTTCGACTTAAATAAATGTGTCATTTAAAGTCTTATGGGGATTGTAGGTATATTTTTAATTGATAACCAGATACATGTATAAGCCTAGACAACTTTTATGAATAATTACGATGCTATTATGGAGCAAATTTAATGCATACAGA
Organism: Himalopsyche kuldschensis; assembly: GCA_028554975.1. Taxonomy (NCBI): domain Eukaryota; kingdom Metazoa; phylum Arthropoda; class Insecta; order Trichoptera; family Rhyacophilidae; genus Himalopsyche; species Himalopsyche kuldschensis. The sequence continues at coordinate 1,404,178 of JAHFWI010000045.1, forward strand.
GTAACTCCATTCAACTATGCACGTCAGCCATTACAAAAATCATTGCACACATTCATATCGATAAACAAGTAGTAGTAGTACACGATTGCTGTGTTGACTTGTTTTTATTATAATTAAAACGCATATAATATTTGTATAAAAGAATTGCTAAAATTATAATTGTCGGGTCCGTGGTGCAGTGGTCAACGTCGTTGGCTTCCGTGGCGAACCTCACGGGCTTGAGTCCCTGTACGAGCAGATTTTTCAGTCTATTTGTGTTGTTGAAAACTCGTTCTCATCCTCGCGAGCCCAAAAAAAAGTGGCGTGCAGCAAGAGCAATCCACTTAGCACTAGTCCTGCCCTAGTCTTCTAATCCTTTGATTCCATACTCGTCTTCGAAAAAGAAAGGTAGAGCAACTGAATAGCAAACAGTTGTTCGTTGAAAAACGTATGTTGAGATAAACTGCGTGAAGAGTCTATATGCACCACGTTGGAAGCGGAACATTGCGTAAAAAATGTAATAAACGATTTATATTACTTTTATAGTATGGCCTTGTAATATTAAGCGAAATAATCTTCAAAGTCTATGCTCACCCACAACGTTGTTGATGCTCATAACGTTTAAAACAATTATGTGTTAATAACGACGATATTTTATGGTACACCCAAACTTCATCCTGAATATATTACATAACAGACACCACGTCGAGGGACGAACTAATATACTTTGATAACATTTTGCAATGAGATTAAAAAATTGATAAAAAGCCTCAAACTTCAGAGCACACTTCTAATTCATTGTTGAAAATAATATCAACACTGTCTCTGTACAACTAATGTTTCACGATTGGTGGCGAAGTTTTAATCGATGCAATATTATGAAATACTAGTATTCGAACCCGGCTTCGCTCGGACCAGCTTGGGGCTATGTTCACCTCGGCGCGTAAATTCAGACGGGCCAAGTTGAAACAACTAGCAACTTAATGACCAACAATGCAAAAGGGATTTTTTTGTAAAATGTACTACTCGATACTCGAGTAATTGGAGTCTCTACACACACATTGATTGCGAAACAAATTTACCGTCGAAACTTTCGCGAGCAAAATCAATTCGTTTATTTGAACTTGCAACAACAATGCAAAATGGAATTACAGACCCACATACATACATACGCCGTTTCGGTTTTACATATAAGATTACTATATTTCGTACATTTACATGATGATTTATTGCTTACATCTAGCCACTTATGATAAAATAAAAGTTTCTCGTATTTTGCCGGTTTTGAGTAATGAATTCCACTAGATACAAAATAATATTATGTTATGTGTCAAAGAATCATATCAATAGAAGAAGTGGATACGAAGATATTTCAGTGCGTAAAAAAATCACTCTCTTGTTCATTGTTCTATTAATCAACACAGAATAAATTACTACGCAAAAATTTCACAAATAAATCTGAAAGCCAAAACATCATATTTAAAGACGATGAAAACCAATTGTATCTTTAAAAAATAGTTAAAACTGATTCCTAGTGAAATCTGTATTTTGTCTCTCCTGAAATGTAGAGAAAAATTAATTAGCTTTCTCTGCTTCTAAAGGGCCAAATTCTTATAACAAAAAATTCATATTATCTTATGCAGTATAGTTTGTAGATAAAATTCGTGGAAAACGATTTTATAGCTCGACATCATGTTATAATGTATAATATGTAAATGGAAACTAAATGATAAAAGCAAAAACTAAGTAGGCCATGTTTTCATCAATACATTTAAATTTACCCCACCATCAAGAGCGATGTACGAGCTGGAAATGTTTCTGGCTTTATATAAATTCGGTTGACCATCATTACGCAGCTGAACAATTTCAATTTGGTAGAGCAGTTTTACACCTGTGAGCAAAAACAATCAAACCACAGCTGGTGAAACGTGGTGTGCGCAATTTTAAACTACTTTCGTTCAAATTGAAATAAACAGTCGACGCAGAGATATTATTTTATAAAAAATATGTAACCATATTCGCTTTAAATGCATGTGTCACCTAGTACAGTATCTTTACATATTAATGTAATATATCATAACAATAATATGGTTTTAATCAATCCCTCAACATCTTAGTAAGAAATGAAGGATAAGCTTAGTAAAGAATTAGTTATTAACTGGTTGCTCTATCTAAATACACTCTTCAGTTAAGGATAAAGTAAAGGGGTGAATAGGTACTGAAATATCTTTAGACGTGAATTATTTTGAATACATATCTATAACTTTTTTGAAAAATTAATCTATAAAAGTTTCTTTTCCGAGAATATAAATCAAACTAAAGGAAAAATAAAAGCTTAAAATCGATAAACGTTCGGCAATCAAAAACAATACAAATTACAAAGATCGATTGAGAATATAATATTAGTGTTCGACTCAAGCTTCTAAAAGAGATACAAAGTTAAGACCCTGATTTTTGTTAATCGGATATTGAATAAATTAACTATGTAACACTTTGTGACTATCAATCACTGAAAAAATACATTGACATTAAATTCAATTAGTTCATATGCATGAAATTTGAAATGATATATTTTTGAGAGAAGCCTGAGAGAAAAAAATATGAAATGCATAATATAAAGGCGAGTTCCATTTACTCGTTTTACCCGAAAATGAACTATCGGCGTCGCGTTCAGTCTACTGGAAACATGGGTGAAATAAATGGACTGATAAATTGATTTCAGGATAGTTTATCATAAACAGGCTGTAATTTATTTTTCGCAGCTACGATTTGTTTTTATTTTTGCTTCAAATGTTTATTATTTTGAAGGGCGGTATACATCTACCGATATGCTACCACTTTTTTATAAATCCATACCGGGAAAGTTACCATACCGTAGTGGGAAATAACTACATATGTTACGAGTAGTCGACTTCTGTACACAAGCGAATAGAACAATTTCCGGTGTCAAAACTTTGGAAAGTCAATGATATATTTTTTTGTCAAATCAAAGTTTGATAAATAATTACATAATTGTTTTGTACTATGTCCACATAAACGTTCATCGCTAGCATTTTCAAGTGATCCACTGGCAATAAGGTATATTTATATATTATATAATTACCGATGCACTTATTGGAACATGTGTCTAATAAGAATATTGCTTCATAAAATAATAATCGAGGATATACAATTTTAAGAGATTAATTCATTAAAATTCTAATAATGGATGCTGTGAAGCAAAAATTTCAAGATTACGGCTCACAAGGAACAGCTCCGTGGCCCTGAAAATATTAAGATACTCATGTAACAAACGTTTTTACCCGTTGATTACTAACGTCTCGTTTGCTGAGACGCCTGATTGCGGAGTGTTGCAAATTGGTATTCACAAATAAATATATTTAACAGAGTTAAAATTATCACGGACAAATTTTTTTATTCAATTAGTTATGCATTATTTGGTCTGATAACCTACGTGAGTTTATTAAACAAAATCGCTGATGATGTAGTTTTTTAAATCTTAGCTGTTGCAATATTCTTAAATCAGCTGAGCAAGGGAAGAGGTTAATAAAGAATTTGTTGTTGAACTTCGAATAATAATTATAGAAGACTGATAAAACAAATATTTGTATGGTTGTGCATGTATTATATTTGAATATCGAAGACTCTTATTTTATTATATTTTTAGCGGTGCAATAAAAACTATGTCTTATTCATTTGGCCCGTTAGAGCATTTCAGTTTGAAATCCTTAGTCTTTGCAAAATACAAAAATGAATATAATGTTGTCGAGACGACGAGTTCGGGAAAAATACAAATCCTTTGTTTCCAGTAATCTGTCTAGATATATCCAGTGCTCATATTTCAAACCATTATGTTATTTTTGTTATTATTATTGTCTTGTGTAGAAAACAACAATTTACTTCCGTATCAGTGCTTACCATTTCGCTCCGTCACCCCAGTGAATACTAAATGAAAAAAAAATCGAGTATAATAAAAACCAATTCGTTATTTTAATTTACTAAAATTTGTTTTTTACGTTCTAGGTACCGCGGTTTAACGGATCGTCATTTCTTCGCTACCACGGCTTAGGGGATTCCGCCTTATCTTGGCTCGAGATTCAGGTAACATTTTTCTCTTACAAATAAACCCTCTTATAACAAGTCTTGTTCTTTGCACGGGGGTGAAATTCTCGTTCATGCAATATTTATGGGAATTAAATATTCTTGGAACGAGAGATAAACAAAGAATAACTGAAATAAAGTAAAAATATAAAACAATGAATTACTCTGCTTTTCCCAAGGCTTCAGATTACAATGTTAACAGTGCTAATAGGAATCTTTTAAATAAAAAAGGAGAATGTCTAATATGGTCAAATGTATGAATTAACATGTAATAAGGGGTGCGGAGAATTAAATTAGCTATATGTTAACAATCAATTCATTAAAATCATTTGCATACGGTGCTTTTAAATATCATAAATTCCTGCTTTAAATTTGTTTTTCTTTAATTAAAAAAAGCGTAGTAAAGAGGCTTCTGCGTGTAATCAGACAAATCTCGCTCGGGTTAAATGGTAATGGTGGATTGAGTAGACGTAATGGAATCGCAGTTTTGGTTATTCCGGTGTTGCATTTCTTCGTGTTGACAGAAGCTTGTGGAATTGGCGGGAAACAAGTTTATATTTTTGGCATGCCACACTCAAAATATATTTAATAATAAATTACCATAACCAAAACAAAGAATAATCGAGAAATTTAGCTCTATCTTATATTCAGAGGTCAAAATATCACACTCAGGTGAACAATTAAAAAAATATATTTACTGGTCAATGAATTATGTGTATGATTAATTTAATGAGCTCTTATGAAGTACTTATTAAAGTGGAGCACGTGTCAGCTACCCTTTCTGCAACTCCCCTCCCCACCTGCAGGATAGTATTATAGTCATAAATTCATGTCACGGGTACCTAGTGTAAACAAAGCAGAATTACTACGAATGCACATTTGCCTCACTCACTTTTTCGCCCGTGTGAGTGAGAAGTGAATATATGTATTAGACGTTACGTGTATGGAGATGTGAATACTCTTTAAACTGGTTAACCTATGATACTAATGGTTTTATTAAATATCAGCCAGGCTGTTAAATTAAACGTACCAAAACATTTTTTTCATGCTGTATTATAAACAATATGTTGAGGTAATTCTTATTGAAGCAATAAATAAAATAATAATCTATGATATAGAGAAAGATATTGTTGTATTTTTATCGTAAGTGTCGAAGCATTTTAAATGCTAAAAAGGACCACCTTCAACAACAGTGACTTCTATACTGACATGAATGTTTTCGGATATTTTCAGTCGGTAAGATCGTTTCCTTCATTATATGATACTTTTGGTTTTGTTACGTTCATTTCTACAACCGGGCTGATATTTTATAAAAAGTATCATAGGTGATAACCGAGGCCCTAAAAGGTTAAATGGTATTATATTTGAAATTGTTTTTGATGTTGTTTAAAGCAAAAATAGTACAGCAAAAATATTTGTGTGTTGTCAAAAAAATATTATAAAAATAGTCTCGTCAAAAAATGCGATTAATTTACCGTCAATTTTACAAGTCTCATACTAACGACAAGGTTTAAACTGTCAGCGAATTTACATTCAACGCGGTACTCTTCGGCTCATGGCCCGGTGTTAATTATAACGCACATTTTTCAAAAAGGACGCCGACCGCCATTTTGACGCGTCAAACATAAGCCACTCAAAATATGGCCGCTAGTTCCAATGAACACTTAATGTATTTTGATGAAAATTTCAACCGGTGAACAGACTTTTTTTATAGTTTAAATAACAATAAAGTAGGTATCTACATTTAAAACTATTTGACAAGAATTTTTGAGCGGATATAATAAATTGTCACATGGAGAAAGAAGAGCGGCCATTTTAGAAATATGAATGAGTAACGTGTAACATTACACTTGTTCTTTTAATAGTTTTTCAAAATATGCCAATGTCAAGCATATATTATTTGCTCTTCACGATTGCTTTTGTTTGAATAATAATATTACAGAACCATGCACTGGGTAATAAAATCTTTCAATCGATTGAAAATTGAATTCATACATTCATGTTTCCATTCGTGAATTCAATGTCTTGATTAAGTTTACAACCACATGGATTAAAGATGGAAGCCAAACAGTATTGAAAACTTGACTACCGGACCAGTGACTACCTATTACCTACTTGATATGCTATCTGTAATGTATATTTGATTGTTCATAAGTCGAGGTAAAACGAAACCATTTTTTTCCGTTAGCTTACCACTGGCTTATACAATATTGCACTCTCTTTAGAAAACAGCAAACATCTCTAAGGATTAATTCTATTAGAATGTGAGAAGCTTTAGGCTTAAAGATATAAAAGCTATCTTGAATAGATTTTTTCTTTGCTAAAGAAAGGAACCAACCCATTATTGTTAATACAACTTCGAAGCTTAGACCACTTACAAGTATTAAGGACATTATATTTTTCATTTTACATAGATGCACGATATAAACATTTTCTAATGGCTACGCGTTATTTTTTCAGTGTGCAAGTTAGGGCTGCCAAAATAAATTTGCAAACTTTTTCAAAAAAAACATTACGTATCTAAATAAAAATGAAAACTGTGCTTTTACTTTACGTAGTTCAAGAATAACAACACTAGGTATAAGTAAATAAATGATTTTTTTAAAAAAATGGTTATTAGCGTTTGCTCCTACATAAAGTATAAATTCATAAAGATAATGAGTGGTGGCAGGTAAGGTGACTTCTTTCATACGTATTTCACTTTATGAAAGCGCAGATGACGGTGACAAACGAACTTATATATGCTTACCGCTTACATACGAATTGAGCCCATGAGAAGTGAAGTGAGCCAAGTGTCATTTTTAGAAGACAAAAAAATTTGTTAGATGCAGTATCATATATTTCAATGTCTTAAAGTTTCAGTGAGCTGATTAAAAATACACGGAAATAGTGTTTTTTTCCAACTAAAGCACGGGTTCCCAACCCATGGGTCGCGGGTCGAATTGCTTTCATGAAAAGGGGTCGCCATCCGAAAAAGTTTGGGAGCCTATGAATTAAAGTATGCTCTGAGCTAATACAAAATCAATCAATTCATCATTTTGCTTATTGGCTTACTTCACTTCTCAAGGGCTCAAATCATTTGTAAGCGGTGAACTAGTGTCACACCATTTATAGCACTATTTCGATCATTCAACCAATTTAAAGTTTATATTGCAAAACGTATATAAAGTACGTTATGGAAAGTGACCCTTCTTTTCGTTGCTCAATTCGATCCATTTTTTATCTGGCGTGGAGCCTTTTGACATTTAGAACATGAGCAATGCGCCAGATACCATGTGCTGCCGAATAGCCGCACGGGAACGTAAGGTATCAAATGCGACAAATCAAACAACATGTCCGTAGTAAATAGGCCATAAGCCACCAGAAGTGTCGGAAGAACGTACCCATTATAATCAAATAAAAAAAACTGTCGCTTGGCAGCCCTAAATATGATTTAAAAGTGGAGAATAAAGGAGACTACAGAAAGCGGCTGATATGGGGTTGAATAGCCCCTCTTTATAAATAAAGCTGTCATATTAATAATGAAACGTTGGGATGCTTTAGTAATCCTCTACCATATACTCTTACTCCAGATTCGCTGTTTCTAAACATATGGTACGCGTCTTAAAAGCAAACATTCTACAAATGGAGCATGCCAGAAATTTTTGAGACTTGTTTATTTGAGGACGAATGGATTCTACTAGAGACTCCAATTCGATTATCGAATTCTCGATCCTCGAGAATACTCATCCATTTTTTCAAGTACTCGATACTTGAATATTATGAAAAATACTCGAGTAATACTCTTAATTTATAAATGAAGAGTTTTTTTCTTCTGCGGGAATTATAAAAACAAAATTCGAACCAATTTGAATATTTGAAACTTGTAATTCTGTATTATTTTTGAAATACGTGTTTTATAAATTGAAGTAACTGTATTAATGAAATGAAATAAATTTATTTATGTATTTATCATCTATTTATACACACAAATTTGAAATAATAATATATATTTTGGTTATATCTGAAACTACTCGAGTTTACTCGACTACTTGAGAATTTTAAGATTTTACAACTCGATACTCGAGTAGTTGAGATATCGAGTAATTGGAGTCTCTAGATTCTACCCATGGTTTTATCCAACTGTTTTTCTTTTATGCATAATCACGATCACTAGTGTGAATGCTTGAAGAGTAATGCACCTGGTTTCTTTTGACGTATACGAAGTCAAAATGATAATTCCACCAAACTAGTGACCCTAATACTTTTGATTGAACAATCGGGGACATCAATTATACCATGTCAATAGGGATGTCAGAGTGGAGAGATTTAACAATATTAAACGGTATGGTGTTGGGAGCCTATGAATTAAAGTATGCTCTGAGCTAATACAAAATCAATCAATTCATCATTTTGCTTATTGGCTTACTTCACTTCTCAAGGGCTCAAATCATTTGTAAGCGGTGAACTAGTGTCACACCATTTATAGCACTATTTCGATCATTCAACCAATTTAAAGTTTATATTGCAAAACGTATATAAAGTACGTTATGGAAAGTGACCCTTCTTTTCGTTGCTCAATTCGATCCATTTTTTATCTGGCGTGGAGCCTTTTGACATTTAGAACATGAGCAATGCGCCAGATACCATGTGCTGCCGAATAGCCGCACGGGAACGTAAGGTATCAAATGCGACAAATCAAACAACATGTCCGTAGTAAATAGGCCATAAGCCACCAGAAGTGTCGGAAGAACGTACCCATTATAATCAAATAAAAAAAACTGTCGCTTGGCAGCCCTAAATATGATTTAAAAGTGGAGAATAAAGGAGACTACAGAAAGCGGCTGATATGGGGTTGAATAGCCCCTCTTTATAAATAAAGCTGTCATATTAATAATGAAACGTTGGGATGCTTTAGTAATCCTCTACCATATACTCTTACTCCAGATTCGCTGTTTCTAAACATATGGTACGCGTCTTAAAAGCAAACATTCTACAAATGGAGCATGCCAGAAATTTTTGAGACTTGTTTATTTGAGGACGAATGGATTCTACTAGAGACTCCAATTCGATTATCGAATTCTCGATCCTCGAGAATACTCATCCATTTTTTCAAGTACTCGATACTTGAATATTATGAAAAATACTCGAGTAATACTCTTAATTTATAAATGAAGAGTTTTTTCTTCTGCGGGAATTATAAAAACAAAAATTCGAACCAATTTGAATATTTGAAACTTGTAATTCTGTATTATTTTTGAAATACGTGTTTTATAAATTGAAGTAACTGTATTAATGAAATGAAATAAATTTATTTATGTATTTATCATCTATTTATACACACAAATTTGAAATAATAATATATATTTTGCTATATCTGAAACTACTCGAGTTTACTCGACTACTTGAGAATTTTAAGATTTTACAACTCGATACTCGAGTAGTTGAGATATCGAGTAATTGGAGTCTCTAGATTCTACCCATGGTTTTATCCAACTGTTTTTCTTTTATGCATAATCACGATCACTAGTGTGAATGCTTGAAGAGTAATGCACCTGGTTTCTTTTGACGTATACGAAGTCAAAATGATAATTCCACCAAACTAGTGACCCTAATACTTTTGATTGAACAATCGGGGACATCAATTATACCATGTCAATAGGGATGTCAGAGTGGAGAGATTTAACAATATTAAACGGTATGGTGTTGGGAGCCTATGAATTAAAGTATGCTCTGAGCTAATACAAAATCAATCAATTCATCATTTTGCTTATTGGCTTACTTCACTTCTCAAGGGCTCAAATCATTTGTAAGCGGTGAACTAGTGTCACACCATTTATAGCACTATTTCGATCATTCAACCAATTTAAAGTTTATATTGCAAAACGTATATAAAGTACGTTATGGAAAGTGACCCTTCTTTTCGTTGCTCAATTCGATCCATTTTTTATCTGGCGTGGAGCCTTTTGACATTTAGAACATGAGCAATGCGCCAGATACCATGTGCTGCCGAATAGCCGCACGGGAACGTAAGGTATCAAATGCGACAAATCAAACAACATGTCCGTAGTAAATAGGCCATAAGCCACCAGAAGTGTCGGAAGAACGTACCCATTATAATCAAATAAAAAAAACTGTCGCTTGGCAGCCCTAAATATGATTTAAAAGTGGAGAATAAAGGAGACTACAGAAAGCGGCTGATATGGGGTTGAATAGCCCCTCTTTATAAATAAAGCTGTCATATTAATAATGAAACGTTGGGATGCTTTAGTAATCCTCTACCATATACTCTTACTCCAGATTCGCTGTTTCTAAACATATGGTACGCGTCTTAAAAGCAAACATTCTACAAATGGAGCATGCCAGAAATTTTTGAGACTTGTTTATTTGAGGACGAATGGATTCTACTAGAGACTCCAATTCGATTATCGAATTCTCGATCCTCGAGAATACTCATCCATTTTTTCAAGTACTCGATACTTGAATATTATGAAAAATACTCGAGTAATACTCTTAATTTATAAATGAAGAGTTTTTTCTTCTGCGGGAATTATAAAAACAAAACTTCGAACCAATTTGAATATTTGAAACTTGTAATTCTGTATTATTTTTGAAATACGTGTTTTATAAATTGAAGTAACTGTATTAATGAAATGAAATAAATTTATTTATGTATTTATCATCTATTTATACACACAAATTTGAAATAATAATATATATTTTGCTATATCTGAAACTACTCGAGTTTACTCGACTACTTGAGAATTTTAAGATTTTACAACTCGATACTCGAGTAGTTGAGATATCGAGTAATTGGAGTCTCTAGATTCTACCCATGGTTTTATCCAACTGTTTTTCTTTTATGCATAATCACGATCACTAGTGTGAATGCTTGAAGAGTAATGCACCTGGTTTCTTTTGACGTATACGAAGTCAAAATGATAATTCCACCAAACTAGTGACCCTAATACTTTTGATTGAACAATCGGGGACATCAATTATACCATGTCAATAGGGATGTCAGAGTGGAGAGATTTAACAATATTAAACGGTATGGTGTTGTAAGTTTCGACGTATTTCCTGTAGACATGAATGAGTTCAGACTTTACTATTTTGTTTTTATTATATGTAGTTGATTTTGTCGGAAATTATTCGGTTGAGCTCCCAACCAATTTCAAATGTTAAAAAAAAATCCTTTGTATTACCTATTTAATTCTTTTTCATATTGCAAAAGCAATAAACATAATATTTTTTTATTTTTTCAGTGTAAATTATCACATATGTATATAAACAAATAAATAAATACATTATACAACAGATACCGTGATACCGCAGCTGCTGTTTTAAAATGAAAGTGAAATCAAAGTCCATAATATTAATATTACAAGATACGTGTCACACAAATATCTTCCATGCTGCCCAGTTTTATAAATAGCAAATTATCAGAAATGAGCTTTAAATATGTACATGTGAATAAATTTAACATACACGGTATAATAAATGTATTATTGAAAAACATACATTAATATTAGTTACTCAATTTATGGACACTTCGCGCGAGGACATCCAGCTCTCGGAAAACATTACGAATACCAGTGTCCTGATCAGGGGTGGCTCAAGTGCTATGCGGATGGTGTGACCGAACCGGGTGCCTTTTCAGAAGGGCGCTATAAATATAATTAATAACGTTGGCATTTTTTTTATATTTTACTGTGCCAATGTCAGAACGGTGCCCGTTCAATAATCATACACATTTCTCCATAAACAACACGTAGCTACTAATTGAAAAACAAATCTTTTTTTGTAATCATAATATTAGCCAGTATTAAATAAATAATATTTAGTGCTGCCTTTCGAAGTCGATCTGTGATCATGTATGATGTATTATAAAAGAAACACTTGCTGTTAGCATTTTGGCATATTATGTGTCTTCTTAAATCATTCAAATAATAATGTTCCAAAGGTTAAATAGTTTGTCAAAATCGAAACGGATATTTTTCGTTACATACAAATTTGAGTTCAATTTTTTATGAATAAATAAATAAATAATCACGTATTTTTGGACTCCCCCAAGAAGAATGACGAACGATTATAGCTGTTTGCAGCGGTCCGTCCTCATACGGGCCCTATTGAGCATACTGTTATTGATCTCGACCGAGGCCAACTTTGAGGCATTCGATAAATTTGCAACATCATTTGCGGGATGGTATATTCTTGATTCTTCTTTAAATTCAATGCCAAGTAGATTTAGCTCTACTGGCACGGCGGATTATCAATATACGGATACACAGGATACTAAACTTAATATCACGTGGCTGAGAAAGTTTTTTCAGTCTCGTGCAGCTCTGTTTTGGTCCAATTGCATGAGAAGTATATTCGATTACAGATATCGGAAAGTGGTTGGACAACCGACTGACAACTCCGCATCTAAATATTTTTGTTTAATTTGTCAATAAAAATATTTGAAAAATATATTTTCAATTATTGTTTTAGGTTACCCTGAAAGCAAGTGCCAGCAGCGGACTTATAATGTACAACGCCCATAGATCGGATGGAGTAGGCGACTATTTCGCCCTTTACCTTAAAGATGGACATGCTAACTTCGCGTTTGACTTAGGAACTGGACAGACTATCATAAAGTGAGTATAAAATAAAATTTATCGAAGAAAAACGATTATTTATCTAATTCTTGGTGTTTCCAAATTATTGGTATTGGTAACCTTTTTACCCCACCCTATCCTCCTTTTCAAGTGACGCCACCGGCTAAGTGACACACGGGGTAAAAAAAATACCCACTTCCCAAAAATTGTGAATTTGTATTCAAAGCCTTAGGTGACTATATTCTCTCCCATCCATCCTCTCCAAATAACGATACATCAGGAGATACATTAGCTAACTACTCTGATTTTTTTTTATTCCCATCCCATTCAATATCATTAACCTCTCTGAAAAAGTGAGATTCAGCAATTGTAAGTATAGCAGCCAGTTCTCGTAAATTAACTTGTATTAGGAAGCTCCATTAGCCGTATATATTGAATAAAGCGAAAATGGCTGAGAAAAATATGTTGATCGGATCAGTGATTCGATTCAGACTCAACCATGCAGATTTTATTATAAAAAGAGATTGAACTTTTTAATAAAACAAAATATACCTAATCTATCTTGTCAAAGCAAAGTTGATTATATGATTTATATGGCTAGCAAAAACAGCGTGTCATTAACTCTGTCTAATGCACCTTCTATTTCCAACGATTTAATCGGATTTGCAAACTACAAAGAATGCAAACCAACCATACATGATGTATGATTAAAGTGACCATACGTCCCGTTTTTACGTAGCCTGTCCCGTTGTCCCCAAGTACAGCTTCGGGGCGCCGAAATGTCCCGTATTCAAAAATAGGGCAACACACGGTAAAAATTTAAAAAAAAATCGTAATCATAAAAAAAGAGTAATCATTGTATACATTGTATGCTTGCCCGGAACAAATGCACCCGTAGAAAGAGACTTTTCACAGATGAATTAGTTGTGGACGACAGAAAAAACACAATTACAAGTCGGAGTACTTAAAGCGATGTTGTTAGTTAAAATGAATGTTGAAAATCCTGCCAAGAATTCTATTCTTATTTAAAAGAAAACCCTGTTATACTTAAGAAAAAAATTTCATCAGAAAAATATAAAACAACAATTTATTTTTCATATTTATACTATTTATTCCTGTTATTTTCTTTATCAACATTCCTTTTCTTTTTATTAATAAATAAAAACTATGAAAAAATACGTGTTTTCTTGAATATACATACTATTACGTAAAAATTGGTAGATGTCCCGTTTTGAGGACAAAAATAAATGGTCACATTATGTATGATGAACTTGTTGCTCGTGTATAGAGAAATGTGTTCATTGAATCGAATCACTGATCTGATCAATAAATAATACCTGCATAATAAAGCAATAGAAGCCCAACTAGTTGAATGAACTGAGTTGAACTATAAATTGAATCAACTTTTTTAAAAATTATTTTTATTTATATTAAATTTTTTAGAACAAGAGTATCATTTTTTTAGTCTTGTAGTAGAGAGGTCAATGCTCTTGACTACTTTTCTTATTCGATTACAATACCCAGGGGGTTGAATCCTTGCATGGACACCAAACTTCTTAATTGACCTTTGAATCAGTGAAGATTACATGACAACTAAATAACATAACTCAAATATTTGGTGTGCACAAAAATAGTATCATATTCTTCAGAAACGCTAAAACACATATCAATCAGCTGCGTTTTGTGAATACTCTTTCTCGCTTAATCACATGATAAATGAAGAAAGTGAGTGAGATATAAGAGCATGCTGTCGTTTGTTTTTTTATCTTGTTTGCTCACACTCAAGTGAGGCAGTGTGACGGGGATAGAGAAATATCGACCGCATGCCGATGATACCTATATATTTTTGCATAATATGTGTTATCATGTCGTTCAAAATACTTATCTGTATTTTTGTTCTTTGACCAAGACAATTCATTGCTTGAAATATATGTTTTTGTAATTACTGAATTGAAGAACAACTAGACTGGAATTTAAATGTATAATGAAATGAAACTGATATAAAATATAAAACTAAAGTAATTCACACATGAATGATTCAACAGTGTTGTATGGCTTCATTGATCGGTGAACCCAATGAAAGTCTATCTCATTGTTTTATAAATAATATTGCCGTTACTTGACTTATGGAGAGTTAGTTCTTACACATATGTAAGTTGCATTGTTCCTTCTTTGCTAGCAAAAAATTGAATTGTTGGTGGAATGAGATTGTGAATTGTTGTAATGAAACGAAATTGTTTTTAATTTTGTTCAGCCACATAATTGCATTTGTATGTTGTTGTAGCAATAACAAACAAATTACTTCAAAGTTCATATTTTTTTATTTTAATTCAATCTTATTGATAGAAACAAATTCAACATTCATTAACAAACTGTCTTATAGAGTTGATAATAATTATTATACACTTGAAATGATTTAATTTTTTTTTATGAATCTTAGAAAAAACAACTTTTGTAAAAGTAATAATGAATGAGTGAAATAGTTTTATGTGAATTATTTGACTTCATTAAAGGAATACAATAAAATTTTACATTTTTTTATTATTTTAATTGTTTGCAACGTATCAGTCATTGAAATAACACCCGCCTCTTAGTTGTTTTAAAGAGTTATAGTACATGGCTAAAAGACTAGTCCTGTGCGGTTCTGCATCACAGAAAAAGAATGAGGGTTTATCTCGGTCATTAGAGTATTATGAATGGCGATCATGAAATCATCACCGACACACACATATAAATTTATCCATAATATCTTTTACAGAAATGAAGTAAAGCTTGCCCTTAACCTATGGTACACCATCACTGTTTCGCGCACCGGCCGTCTTGCAGTGCTAGGAGTGCTCCCACACCAGTCCAGCACCCTTCTAGAATCCATCATCAACACTCACCGCAAGGATATCAGCAAGGAGCTGAATGATCTCCAGTACGATCATGACGATGCCCATTACTCCCAGGGTCTGTCGACTGGAGCATTTACTCAGCTGTCTTTATCTCAAGACTTATACCTCGGTGGAGCGCCCCAGTATATTATCATCCAGAAGAAGATTGGTATCAATGAGTCATTTAGTGGGTGCATTCAAAGGGTGAGTGACTTTAGAAACATTGCTGTTGATCGTAATCTATAGCAGTGCTCCCCGACCTCTTTACACCTGCAGACCGGTAAAAAAGGGAAAAAAAATCATGGACCACAAATACTGAAATAAAAATGGTTTATATTTTATATTTTTTTAATAACGAATTTCGGACGAAGGTGCTTGATAGAATTTCAATATGAAATTTGAATCGGTTGAATTTTGTACTTTTCCATGAGTTTTGTCGTCGAACGACCTGGGTTTTCGCTTTTGGCATCTTCAGGCATCTCAAGTACATGAATGTACTTGAACTGACGCGAAGTAAACAGATTGTATTGTTGATGTACAAAAATCAAAGTAGATCACTAAGTTTAATTGTTATGTATGTAATCTATATGAATTAGAAAAAATTTTGATGTAAATGATTTTCAATGAATTATGTGGGTATATTGTATCGCAAATACTAATTATCAGATAATAACATGGAAATGTCGATAAATAATTTATGGGTTTTATCTTTATTGATTGATTTCAAATGTTTGAGTTTATAATTAATGATTAAAATTGGTTGGGGAACACTGATCTATATGACATACCAAGGATCTTTCATTGTAAAAAATACATTGAATGTATTTGACTTTTTTAAATAATTTGTGGATATTTCACTTGTATTATGGTATGTTTATGTATTCAATGAATAGAAAGCATATGAAGTTATTCTGAAATGAATAAAACTTCTTTTAGTTAAGTTAAGTTTAGTAGTGACAGATTGCAACATTGAATCTTTCAGTAGTGCCAATTATTGAAAATCAAACTCCAAATATAATGTGGGTAGTAAATAAAAAAATAGTATGTACATATGTATATGCCTTTTGCTACAGTTATAATAGAGAAAAATATTTTTGTTATAAATTTCTTGTCAACAGTATGTTTATGGCCTGATATTATTATTACAGGTGGTGATTAATGATCATGAGCAGTCAATAGTGTCATCAGCTCTCGGAGGAGTCAACATTGATGGATGTCCACATGCCTGTTCTCCAGGAGTTTGTGGAGAAGGATTTTGCAAACCACGTCTTCATCACTATACTTGCATCTGTAGTCCAGGGTAAGAGTTATATTATAAACCAAACTAACCATAATAGAATAGTGGTCTATCTATGCAACAAAAAGTAAACATTATTTTTCGTTCGGTTATAGTTCTTGGATATTTCCTGTGTGTAGGCAGGCTTTGTGCTAAATCATACTGAAATAATGATTCTGTAGAACATCTTAAGCTCAAACATTTTGTTATATTTACTCAAATATGTGCAATCATTTATTTTCATTATTAATTAATGAAGCATTTTCTATTTTTTAATTGATATCTTATGTAATTTAAATGTATTATTTTGTCATGGCACTTACTGCTAAACTATCAAAAATATCAGTTGAAAAATTTCACAAAGCAGCTGGCAAATCCAATAATAATATTTATACTTGCCTTTTTTTGTTATAGTGTCAAAAATGAAAAATGCACAGTATATTTAAACGAATCATCTGAGATTCATACCGAAAGTCCAACAAACAGACCGCACCAACTTGATGAATTTGAACGAGTACAGTATATAACGTTCATGACCGCTAATTCTACATTCCATAATAGTATTGTACCAAAGAAAGGACCAAAAGCTCCATTCAACAGCCACAACAGCAAGCTAGCGTATTCTCAGCAGAATGATAGTGATGATAAAAACAACCAAGAAAAATATCTCATCTGGAAGTCAGTGGATGAACCGAAGACACAAATCAATGAATACCCCGATAAGGAAAGTGATAAAGAAAAGGAATGGATTCTCAGTGACAAGAATGAGGACGGAATGAGAATAGATTCACACGGAATGAAGATAAGCTCCGAACAGAGCGACGACTATGACGATGATGCCACTAAAATGGTTCAAGAAGGAAGTAGGTGGATCTTCAAAACTGATTCGAAGAGATCTTTTAAGGGTGATCTGAATAATGATATTGTTGACATTCCAAAGTTTTCGGGACACGACAGTTATATTCGAAATAGTGATCCAAAAATATTAAAGAGGTAAGAATACTAACACTTTGTAGAACGATGATAAATACTTAAATAACTAATACATTTGCTCTCTTAACATATACGCCTAATAGTAGCAGCAATAAGATGCTCAAACCTCCTTGCAGTGTTCATGACTGATACTGGTCATCCACAAGGAAAAGATTAAAGAATGAAACTATATTAGTGCATATTTCAATAATAATAATTAATTACACCTTTACTACATATGACAATAATCACTAGGTATCAAAAAAATTATTCATAGAAAAATATTACAAGATTTGCCACCCATACTTTTAAAGCCAGGGTGTGTGAATAATGATAATTTTGTTAACAACATTGACAAAATCAATCATGCAGTGATCACAAATTACGAGCTGTAACTGTCATCTCTTTCAAAAATGGAACAAATTTTAATATTATTTAAACTGAGAAGTAAACCATTTGCTAACATCCCTAAAGAAGCTCAAAGTGAAATATCAAAGGCACCCATGGTGTTCTAGCAGTATATAGCTTTTTGCATTTTTGTTACAGACTAAGCAGTCACTCTGTGGATATAAACATGAGGTTTAGATGTAGCAAATCTCATGGGCTTTTACTATGGCTGGGTAAAGATGGGATGGCCCCCGGGGACACCTTTATGGCTCTGGGAATTGAAGATGGCTTACTCACTTTAAGGTAATGTGCTTGTTAAAAAGTAGATTCTCTACATTTAGAGAGGAGTTTTTTCGCTCTGATATAATACCCACTAGTGTTTTATTTCAATCTATGTATATGCATATGTAATTTAGGATTTGGACTGAATATGCTTGATGGAATTTCTATATCAATATTTAATTGTTTGAATGTTGTACTCTTCCATGAGTTTTCTCACTAATGACCCGGATTTCACCTTTCAGGATCTTCAGACATTTCAAGTGCAAAGATTAACTTGAACTGACACGTAGTAAATAGATTGTATCGTTTATATATAAAGATAAAAGTATTTACCCTAAATTAAAAAGTTATCCATGGCAATCTGCATTAGCTAATGTTTAATGAGAAATTGAAAACATAAATAACATTGTCTGTAGGTCTTAGGTGTGACATTGTGAAAAAGTAATAATGAAGCTCATAGCATAGAAACGACAAAACAATTTTGAAACAGTGGCTTTTTATTATCCAACATAATATTTGAAGAATTGGATTACTTTGACTGCTTGAATCTTTATTCTATCATACTTTATGATATTTACTTTCATGTACATAGGATAAAATAAGGGTGAATTACAAGAAAGATAACGTTGCTCATTTTTAATTGGCATACTATTTTCTACATGTCAGTTGAAGTTCATCGATGCACTTGGAATGCCTGAAATTCAAACGATTCAAATTCAATGTGCTTAAGATTCCTTTTCTATTGAAAAATTATCACTACTGTTGAACTGCACCAGATTTCATTTTGTCACATTATTTGTTTTCAGATATGATGTGGGAAGTGGAGAAGTTATCATCACTACTAATCAAACCAGAGTAGATGATGGTCTTTGGCACAGAGCCCGTGCAGCAAGGTAAATAAATATATCCTTTTATCATGTTATATATTATCGGTAAATATTATATTCCTTTAGGGATAATGGTGTCTCTCATGGATGGGTCCATTGTTTTTGAGAAACAACATCTGCTCCCAGCTCCCAATTTGAACCAAATTATTTCTATTTACGTGTAAATTTATTTTATGCCATTATTAATTTACCTTGACCATTCAAAAGAAAAATGATATTATACATATTGATAGGAATCATTTGTCGGCCAATGAAATTGTTAGACTACTAGATAAATTGCAGAATGTTTGAAAGAACAGTGGATAGTTATTTTTTTATAGTTTTGTGCCAACCTATCCATGTGAATTATATTACCTCTCCCAATTTATCCATACGCTAGGGACAGTTTGTTTTATTTTAGAAAATTCCGGTGTCATATAATTATAAAATGTAATAATATGTAATAAAAATATAATATTGAATATATGTAGTTAGCTATCTATCATTCAGACATAATTAATCATTATTTTTTCCGTTACTACAACACTCTTTTATTTCAGAAAAGGGCAATCCGGAGTACTCGACATTGATGGCTTAGGAGCAACTGGAAAAGCTTCTCCTGGTCATATAAGACCTCTCAATACAGATTCTGGTTTATATATAGGTAAATTTGTATTGTTTATTTGGTTACAAACATTTATAAGACATTTTACTATTACCTAGTAAGTATTATAACAAACATAATAAAAATGATTTTAGAAGTGTCCAGTACTTACTTTTCCCTGCATTAAATAATTTAATAATCACAATAAATCATATAACTCGAGACATTTAATATATATAAAAACATATCCTTATTGATTTTAATTCTTGAAAAGATTATATTGCCACTGAGAAATGTATAAAAGTATACAAATTAAACTCTATAAATCCACTGAAGAAATAAATGTGCAAATTTTTGTGTGTGGTTTGTATATAAGTTAATAACACTTCTATTAAAACATATTTCTTCTGATCTTACTATTTAATATAGGGTGGCTGCTATAGTGAGTTGGATGGCAATAGTTATTGGACACTTCAACTTTAACCATCCATAATAACAATTGCTTAGGATTTTCATTGGTGTGAAAGAGACAAATTTACCAAGTATTTAACACCATCAAAAATTCTAAGTAATTTCTATTTTGGATGGTTAATGTTAAAGTGTCCAATAACTGCAGTAGTCACCCTTATAATAGTTATAATAATACTTAGTATAGATAATATATTGATATTTTTTTTACATTTATTTACTTCTCATAAAAATCAAATGGGGATAGTCCCTTTGTCCTCTTATGGCAAGCCACAAGGAAATCATTCTTTACTCAAACAACAAATAGCACCACATTTTCAGCCTATGTATTGATTGACTCTAACAATTTGTGTTGTTCTTAGGTGGGATGCCTTCAATTTGGCCTGAAACTTTAGGCCGATACAACGCCGGTATAGAAGGCTGTATTTCAAAACTCACTCTTGACAGTGAGTTCCAGGTTCCTATCAGCTTGTTCTCCCACACCTATTCTTATTCGAGAAATGTCAACAAGTGTCCACCGTGAGAGTTGAACATAGTATAAATCAGATTCAACTGAAACGTAAAACAATATCATAATAACAATTGAGAGTCAACTCTTAATAAATATTGCACTATTTATGAGTAAGATTGGACCGCCTTCATTTACTAAGAGTGTGTTTTGTGTTTAGATCGCTTCACTAGACATTACTGTTAAGCCCATGTTTTCGTTTTTAGGTTTTCTAAATAAATATTATAAAATAATGTAGAAGAAGTGTTAATAGGTGAAACCAATCATAGTCATGTATAAATAGATGCAATAATATTTTGTGCAAGTGCGGTGAATAAATTATAACTAGAATGATGAATAAAAAGGATTATTCATTAAATAACTGACAGTGAAAGAAATGGCTGATCAAGTGATAGTAATGTCAACAATTTATTAAGCTTCATTGATTCTAAAAGATAATGGTTCTATAAGTGAATAATTTACGGTTAACTGAAATGTTGCAATAAATGTTTTGTTAACTCAAGTAGTGATGTTGACTCGATAATTGTTATTTTTTATCTCAAGCTGTTTTAAATATAAACAATATCTTATTCTATTCATTTGTATTATCAAATACGGTTGGCACAAGAAAACAACATTGAATCAAAATTATTGCTTAAGCTCAAAACCTATATTTGGAAAGTGTTGATTATTTTGAGGTCAAAAGAACTTAATTACCTAATTTGACTTCATGGGACTCTTCTGTATTAAAGGGTAAAGGTGATATGAACACAGAAATCAACCAGATGATATTGTTTTGCTTTGCTCTTTGGTTTAATATTGACAAGTCATGATGCATAAAATAAAATTACATTCAATTGTTTTGAGTCAACTGATAAATTAGATTTAAATATACCCAGGATATTCATAAGGTTACAAGAACTCTGTTATGACTCGTTATTGTGTGTTTACTTCAGATTTTCAAGTTGTGTGACTATTAAAAACAATTGAAGTGAGATATGCACCTTATTTATTACAATTTCATAAACACAACCCTCAAATGGACAGTTGATCGTGACAACATGTAATAGGTAGCATGAATAAATCTTTATTTTTGTTTTTTATAATAAACACATAAAAGAAAATCAATATACATACCACAGAATCTTTATCTTTTAAATACCAACTTGGTGAGGGTTCATGTGTGCTTTGAAGATGAAATGACTTTTGAAAGACATTTTTCACTCAATGATGGAATATAACAAAATTCAGGGAACCTTTTGACATTATCGGTATAATGTATACAATTTTGGATGTAAGTTATAAGTGTTAAGTTGAAAAAAATAAAAAGTGCTTTAATATATTTAATGTATCTCTCTATAGAAAATGGAAAAATTCAATGTCGATTAATATAAGTCATCAAGAATATTTCATTTTATTTCACTGAATTTACAAAAAGTTTGATAATTCATAGTATCTCATTTTCATACACTCCCTGATTTAATTATCATGTCTTTAAGTCAATAAACAATGACATCAGCTTTTAAGATGAAATTAATTCAAATTTAATAATTGTACATTCATACGTAATCATTTTATTTTCCTTTCAAGCACTGTTGTACAATTGTATAAACTTTTATGAAGAGTCAATTACATAAATAAATTATTATATCAAAAAATAATACAAATTCAATAATATTTTATGAAATAGCTAAAAAATTGAGAAATCAATTTTTATGGGCCTACTCCAATATAAAATTATATTGTGACACTATGGTGACATTTATACAAATCAAAAAAATTAAGAACTATTAATCTGAGTTGATGAACAATGTTAATTAAGAAACAAGCATACAAGTTAATAAATTTAACAGCATTGTTATTCCACTTTTTACACATGTTTCATTGAAAATTAATTTCCACAGAGTAACTGATACCGTACATTTTTTCTTCGTCATTATACTGTTACTCTACCGTGTCATTACCAGTTTTACGAATATTCATAGGCCCAATTTTATTTTTTAAACCTGTCACTGAAAAATGATTTCTTTAGCATCATCTAATCATGAATCGTAAGTCTCATTATTAATAGGTCAACTGACAAAAATAAAATGAAAAGATAACCACGGTATATGCAGTGACCGATGAAAAAAATAGCCCCTAAGCGGTAAAATATTTTCATTAAACTTTACTTTTACAGTAAATTTTGCATAGGGAATATTTTTAAGTCATCTTTTGCGTTGGCTCCTTTTTAAAGAAACACAAAAGGTGAACGTGGCATTAAAACACTGAGAAATAAATCTTACAGTGTGAATGTTTATTTCAAAACTGTATATTACCATAAAGTTGTTTTTATTTATCTGTATAAAGTGTGTAATATTTTTAAAGAAAGAGGTTACATTTGTTATAACCTTTTTTTGAATAAAATTTTTAACATACGCTTGTAATCTGTGCATTTTCCCCACTATTAGCATTTTTGTACTTTATAGCTGAAAATTGTAAAGTGAAATAATATATTCAGAAGCACAGTGTCCTAATGATAAATTAATAAGATAAAAAAGACGTTAAAATAATGTTTGTACTTAGATTTTAATGTGATAGTTAAATTTTAAATACTGCACCATGGTTCTAAGTAAAAATAACATGTTTTAAAATATAATCTTATTGAAATCACACAAGTAAAACTAGGACTATAGACTAAGAGAGCCAGAGATAAGGTATGTATTTATATTTGTTTAAGAGTTAAACTGCTGGCTATTTCATGATTTTTTTTCAATTGAAGCTATTTTGAATAATTTTTGATTCTTTATTTGATTGTACGCATCAAGCTCTCCAATAACATGGTTATGAATTATTCAAACACGCTCTATCATAACCTTTTTTCAGTAGTCAGTGTCCATCTCAGTGAATTTCTAGCTAGAACATATTGCTCACGAAAAATATTGTAACTCATGCTATTGGGAGGTTTACTGCATTCCAAGTAAAGCCTTCATAAAACTTTTTTAACACAAGTGTTTTGATTTTCTTCATTATACTATTGATGTGAACAAATTTACTTTGTAAGATAAATTTTGTATTGTATGAGGAACTTTTTATTGAATACGGAAAATTCTTTGTGAAAATAAAAAAGTCCCAGTTCTACTTGTTGGCCCATTTTCAATAAGCAAAAGGAGTGTTTTAATATTTACAAAATGTGGAATGCTTTACAAACATATCATTTTAATAGAAAAAAACATGTTGTATAAGAAAACAAAAATTTTGTTAAAAACTTATTATATTTAACATCAATACATTAGTGTCGCAATATTTATTTCATAATATATTATGCCTAATAAAACAATTCGTTAAAACAATTTGTAGGGGTTCAATATTGAAAGATTTACAGATTGTAGATAACCTTTTAAGAACATTATACTGTCCACCAAATATCCATTTTTTACTAATTTAAAACGCATATCACTGCAATATTTGCTTTGGTTAGTGGAAAATAACTTATCTTACTTTATGTTATGATATTGTGAAAATGCTATTTTACACTTTGAATTCTTGTGTTATAAATATCATTTATACATATAATATACCTATGTATTAAAACACAATCATCGTCATTAGGCTTGACAGTCCAGGGTTTGGGATGACCCAGTCATGTATGGCCATTTCGGTCTATCCAAATCAATATTATTTTGTCTTCTAATATATATTTATTGAAGTTTAAATCACATGTGTCATCAATAATCACTGTATATTATTATTTAAAGCAGTTTTCATCTAATAATTGAGTGTGAGTTAGCGGTTATTAATCTGCATGCCGGACTTAAAATTAAATTAAAATAGAACATGTTTGAACTAAATAATAATGCATGCAGCTTTACCCTAAACGTCGAAACGTTTTATTGTAGTATACTACTTATCTTATAACGTCAGATAAAGTCGTGTGTCTCAATCACACGTTGTGTCATAAATAATTTAAATGGATTCATTAACCATCTCAATTCCAATAAGCAATTAAAATAAATAAGCAATGTCTGTTTTACTATATTACATACAGTGATTATTAATATGTTTTCATATAATTTAACAATGAAGAAATTAATATGCAAGTATGATTTATTTTAAAGCAAATCGCAATCAAAAAGTTAAACTGCCCGTAAATTTAAGAAATAAAATGTTGACTTTACAGAAACCATGAAAAATATTGTTAAATCTTTTTGCAGTTGTAACAATGATTATAATAATAAAATGTAACATTAAGTGAATAAATAATTAAAATGAGACAAACTTTATGAGATGTTGAAGAGGCTAGCCATGATATGCGTACCAAGATCTCAAATAATATTATTTTAATTTAATGAATTTAATATTAATCAACGGATGTAGTGCAATAGTTTTGTATGTGGCACCTTGTCCATTGTAAATTATTCCTTTATTTGTACAAATATATTCATTAAAATGTAAAAAAAATAGTTTTATTTCTAACAGGTTCTTCATTTGAGCAATGAAAAATTGATACAAACATAAAATCTATGTTGTATGATATAACAGAACATCTATAGACATTCCAATACTTTGGGGTTAAGCATTAAACGTTTGCAGGTTTTTTTTGTACTACTCAAATGTTTACTGTGATGTAGAGGTCTGCACAGGCTCGGGTCTGGCCGGGTAAAGAGGGTTTAGATTCGGGCCCAGGCACACAAAAAATATAACAAAAATTGGGCTATTTCCAAATGAGCCAACCATTATCGTAAATTTAAATTTAATACTATAATAAACTTTGCGTACTCGTATTACAGTCATATTTTCGACGCCAATATTATAAGAATTGTTGAAAAAAATTATCCTCGGGCTCGGGCCGGGTAAAATTTTAAAATTTCGGCCCGTGCATACCTCTACTGTGATGCTATGTGTTACAAGACATTATTTAACCATATTAACCTTCGCTGCACGGTGATATGTATTTACTACAACTCGACTCTAATAATGAGAATATTTCTATTAAATATAATAGATACTGATCTGAGAATTTTTGTATTCCTCAGTAATGTTATTAAGTATTAAATAAAATTACAGTTATGTATGGTTATTCATTTGCAGCGATGGAAATAAATAATTAGTGGAAGAATCGGGCAAAGAATCACCCATACACACAAACGTATTCCAATTTATGCGCGTGTGTAAGCGCGAGGGCGAGCGTACTCTTGCAGGTGTTCAGCCCCGGCGCGAAAGCGCATGCGTAGAAGTGATCGACTTCGAACTAGCCAATCATTTCGTCATTACGAATTCGACTGCCGACGGGTGAAGACGTCGGAGCGGCAGCTAATTGCGATGTTTTTTTCTTCTTTTCAGACACTTAGATTACAAAAATTGTTATATTTCAACTTCAACCATAGTCAATCAAAGCAATGTTTAGAAATATTCACATTTTTCCGGTTTTTAAATAACTTTTTCATATGGTGTAGTAAATACATATCACCGGAGCTCGCGGAAGTTTTTAGCACAGTATGGGGAGGGTTAACAACAGATGGTGTCAGGTAAAACATCATTTAATCGATAAATGATCATAGGTAAGATTACCAAGACAGAGGTGACTGAAGGGGTTTAACAAGGGTGATGACTGATGACCTTTTAATTTCAAGTAGGTACTTACATAAAAATTTACATTATAAAATAAAAAACATAAGATACAAAACATTCAAAAATTTCCCCAGTGACGCATGTCATTTTAATAGTTGGCACAACTTATACCTCTTTCAAATCTTTGATTGCTGCTTTCAAATTTTTTAAATACATTAAATTCATTAGTGATGTCCGCCATCCATTTGATTGTATATCAATAATATTATCATTTAAAAATAGACTGTTAAATAATTGCCACCTAAGCTGTAAACTATTCACTTTAGTACCTATCTTATTTATGCTAAGTCTATGCTTTTCACATCACCGATGGTTCTTGTAGTGACATCTACTGAGAATAAAATAACATTTGTATTTAGAAAAGTTCAATAACAGTTCACAAGATGGCGATAAAAACAATACTACACAAAAATATAATACGTTAGGTAGGTACCTACATCAATATTAATCCTTGATTGAAATGTCAAAGATGTCAAAGATGCTTGACAAAAAAAGAAAAATAAATATAAATCATTTGCAAAAGTCATCAATTTAAATCTTTGAGTTGTTACTTTTCTTACATGACGCATAGATTACAAAATGTTTTGTTGCATTCATACCTACTATCAAAATATTATTTTTTGAATTGTCTATGGTGATATTGTCGCAGGTCGAGAACTATCTGTAATACAATTACAACAATACAATTACAACTATGTAATTATTTTTTACCATTTCTCATAAAAATGATTATTTGGAATTGACACAATATAATATAAATCAGCAACTAAACTATAAGACTATTTAAAGCTTCTATTAAAAGTGTGTACATCTTTTAATATAATTGTAATTATTCATAGACAATAGATTTTTAATAACAATTCAATGGAAATTAAAAATAAAATTTAAAAGGTATGTTTGTCTATGTAAATTGAGACTTCTTCAAAAGCATTAAAGCAATGATATTATAGTAACATTTATTATTAGGGACCGTTGCTAACAGCATATAAAAAAAATTTGGTTTTAAAATTCGACATTTAAAATTTCTTTTGATTATTCTCCAAATATCAAACAATACATTTTAAATGATCTTCAGATTAAAACCGTCTTTTAGGTACTGTGTCTATAAAAGTTTTGATTAAAAACTTTACACAAAATGTCTTCAATGAAAGAGTATTATGAGGGTATGAGTTATCGAGAACTTCAAAAAATAGCCAAAGGTCTGAAAATTCCAGCTAATTTAAAAGTAAGTAACGATCATTAAGAATAATGTTTATATATTTACTAAAGTTGTTGTATATTACTGTTCATTGTTTAGTTTTTCATTTTTAAGCCACTAATCCATAAGCATTAATAATATAATTAATTTTGGTGCTCATGTCTAATTAATGACATTGTAAAAATATCTTTATTTAACTTTTAAAACGTATTTTGTTGATTGACAGATTATTGTTACAATTTTTAAGCTCGGTCAATTCAATCATTTTCAGTAAATAAATATGCCTACTTTACATTGACATATTAAGTTAACGTATATAATTTATGGGATGTTTGGTCGGTATATTATCATTGTTGGAATACTTAGATTTAGCAATCATGTAAACCCTTATGGAATGAAATAATTATTCTTAAGTAAGTTATCTCAATCTATGAAACTATTCAGCTAAAACTAACTCAGTGACAATCTATTGAACATGTATATTTTGGTATTAAAACATTTAAAATTATTTCTAGAAAAATTATCTTATTGAAGTAATAACAGCTCAAAAAGCAAATGATGAGGAGATGGTAAAACGTATTACTGAAACAGCATATAAAGAACGACTTGAAAGTGCTAGCACAAGACGCACAAAAAAGGTAATCACCAAGTAATTTTTTATCTAGATCATTTTAGGTATTGGAGACCTTTTACAACATATGATAAAACCTTTATGTCAGATTGTTATTAATTTTAATTGATTTCTTAACAACTTGGCACTTACCTTAACAAGTTAAATCAATTCAACATTGCCTCTCATAGTTATTCAATAATTATCATAGTAAATACCTACTGAAAATAATATACATATTTGAATTATAAATATAATGTTATCAGATCAGTATTGTTTATAGATGATTTTATTTATAAACATGATCGTAATTATAAACCTATGAAATTGCTTAAATTCTTTTCGAGATGAATTTTGAAACACAACATAATTTAAAATCGCTGCTTTCTTTTACAATCATAAATCTGACAAATTTATAATTATTACTTCAACTCTAAAACGCCATCAATTATAAAATGCACTCCTATTTTAAAATACCTAAGGAAAACATTATATAAGGAAGTATGCAACTTAACTTAACCTGAAACATAATTCTAAATACCAATAGTAAAATTATAACAAACACTTTGTTTTGACGAAGAAGTCAATTATTTAAAGTAGTTATAAAGTTACTCCAATCATTTAAAGTAATTATATTAGGTACGGGCTTCCATTGGAAATCATTGAATTCAGTTTCTGACGTATTATTTTCTGAGTATTTCAAAAAAATGTTTTCTTTTGCATTTTTGACAGCTATTGTAAGA
Source organism: Himalopsyche kuldschensis (assembly GCA_028554975.1). Classification (NCBI taxonomy): domain Eukaryota; kingdom Metazoa; phylum Arthropoda; class Insecta; order Trichoptera; family Rhyacophilidae; genus Himalopsyche; species Himalopsyche kuldschensis. The sequence continues at coordinate 1,433,216 of JAHFWI010000045.1, forward strand.
CTTTACCGATCAATAGACAACATTTTAAATAGATAAGGCGTGTACATTATAATTGAGGACATTTCGTAATGTTAACCCTGTTTCCTAGATTGTGATAGTGTTTTTGTTTTCCAGCCAGCGGCACATCCAACTAAGATAAACCTTGGTCAATCGAGAATAGCACCAAGAGACCCATATATAATTCTTACAGAAAACAACTATAACACACGACAAACAAGATCCCGCCATAAAACCATTCAGCATTACCAACCAACAGTGCAATGCACAAATCTATCTTCAATGCATTTGCTAAGAGCAGGTCCATCGAATATTGGAATAAGATACAACACCATTCCAGAAAAAGGGTTCACCGAAAATTTGGAGCAAAGTAGTAACTCTATGCCGCTTGTAAGGAGAAAATCAGATGGAGGAAAGCAAAAGGAAACAATGCTAGAAGCTTTGTTGAAAGCTCCGATGTCTTCAAATATAGGCGATGTACTCACAGACTGTTCTCAAGATAGCATAATCGATTGTGTAGGACTAGGTGATGATGATGTATTGCCTGACAGAGGAGGTGATAATTCTAAGAATCAGTGGATTGCAGGCACAGTTTCTGATGATAATTTTATGGTTTGTTCCTTATTTAGTTAATAGGTTATCAAATTTGAAAATCAAAATCTTGATCATAATTAATGTCAAATGTACTCTTTCATTAATTTACATCCCATCATTAATTTACAATAAATTTATCTGAAATGTTTTTGCCTATAATATTATAACTAAAATAAATAAATACAATTTGCATGTGATTTTTTAGGACTCACAACAGAATTTGAATCAGCTCAGTGTATCCAGAGAAAGCGGGACTTCTTTGTCTACAGAGCAAATTTCAAATGCTAAAACATTTGAAACAAATTTCAAAATACCGTGTGTAATAAAAAATAACAAGAGACTATTCAGTAGTCGTCAAATGCAGAAAGAAAGGGGGAGTACAGATATAAAAAAATACAAGCCGCACGACTACAACAGTTCACAGAATATTTTAAAGAACAACCAGAACATTGCCAAAGAGTTAGGATTGCAGCTCAATCATGTGAATAGTAACCTGTACTCTGAAGATTACACTTCCCCATTAAACCAAAGCCGTGAAAATTCAAGCACCTTTATACACGGCAGTGATATTGGTGGTTTGAATGATACTGGGTTGTCAAGTTGTTATCTATCCAACTACAATGCATCGAGTAATGTTGAAAATTATCACAAGTAAGATCTTTTTTTATGTTTGAACATTGAGGCCATATGATAGTGGCTCGATTTAGTTATAGTGATGTGTATGTGATTAATTCTTCAATTTCTGACATGCGAGGCAGGTGACAAAATATTAATTGCTTTTTGTAAATTTGGTTGTAAAACACTCAATTAAAAATTCATGATTGTCTGATACACTTTCAAGATATTTACTGTCAACTCTAGGTGGAAAAGCATTATTTTGAATTTATATAAAAAAACAATTAAAATAAAGATCAGGACACCGGCTTCGCTCATTGCAAGCATTATCAACAGTTGAAAACTGGTACATAATTCGTCACATATTTTTTATTTATTTTTTAACACTTGGCCACGGGGAGATCAAAACACATAGAGAAACGACGCATATTCCGCGTTCTTCGTAGCCAATGTGTTAATATAAAAGTAACGCAGTGTATTTTCTAAATTGTTAAACTCTTCTTGTCAAACTGTCACTATTAACACTCAAGTCACCGGTCCCGCGTTCGCGCGGAAATTGTCGCAATCGGTAAACAACCGGTTCCGCATTCACGCGGATTTACACCCAGCGCATTGTCTCTGCATCTGTTGGCACACTACATGACTCTTTTGGATTTATTTTATTTTTTACGACCCATTACTGTCTTGTTAATAGCTCTCCGTGTTTTTTTATTCAATTTCTCACAAGCTTATGGCTCAAAAACGTCCTTGAAATAAAATGTATTTGTTAAGTCAAAAAGTTTCCTATAGTGAAATATAACAACTGAAACGAACTAAGTATTTTTGTTTATTAACTCGGCAAAATATGTTTTATTGTCTACACTGTGTCTAAATATTTGAATTAGGACAATAAAAGTAATTACAATAAAAATATGAATCGATTTCTCAATTTCATGTTAGGGATGAATGGGGCACATTGCATAATGTTTTTTGAAAGATTTATTACTGAACCCTATTTTCAAAAATACACGAATCTTAAAAATCAAATTACCTGGAATGTTTGAGGTATTGATTTCCATTGTATTTTTAAACATTTAGCGAAGCCTTTACACAGTCCATATGATGTTGACCATTCCCATGTTATATTTATGTACATAAGAATTGTATTTTAGTTTGAAAATATCGGTCGAAATGAGTACAACCTATGTGATTATTCCGCGAATGCATTTGTAATTATTTCGTATTTCTACGTAAAATCGTTTTACATACGTGCTATAGTAATAGTATATAATCTTAAAATTTGTGGAAAAAGAGTTTAAATTTACGTGTTTTGTGAAGTAATAGTTATTACAATCAAAATAAAACATAAGTAATAGTCATAATGTTATTGTGGCATTGTATGACAAGTAAATTTTCCTAATTTATACGACTGATGGATGAATGGTAAGTCTAGCGGCTCTCAATAAATACTCTATTTTTTTCAAATATTTTTATACAATATTGTGTAAAATGATCGCAGATCACATTTAAAAAGAATTTAACTTTGCTTTATGTGTTTATGAATGGAAAAGAAATATTTGTTTCGCTTTTCTTTCAAAAATATAAATAAATCATGTGTTTACAGCTTTAATAATTTTTTTTTGAACTAATTGTTTTTAAAAATATATATTATATTATACTATACTATACAATACAAAATACACTTTATTTTATCCAATTTACTCAACTGATTAAAAAGATATAAGCATAATTCAAAATGTCGCGCGAAAAACCAAAATTGTGTTAAGTTTTTTCCTGTCCTGAAATATTTGCCTGAGTTGAGAAAGATGGTTTACAGATTAGCAGTTCATACATTTATATTACTTATGTGTATTTGTATACTTTGCTAATTAAACTAATTAAAATTTTTCTCAGCTCATGATTTATTGTTTGTTTAAACGTAATTGCACCTATAATATTTGAGAATTAGAATGTAGAATACAGAGTTTTTGATATTCTAGCTATCCAGATGATGACGGCTTCTTTTCACATAACCTGACCGGAGAAATAGATCAAATAAACCCGCCTCTCACAACAATTGATCATTCCAATTTACACAATCAAACCTTGGAGCAAAACAATTACAACCTGTTCAACTATGACAGTTTGGCCCAAAGCGATGAGTTATTTGAGATGCTAGAAAGTGAGAATGAGAACAATAGCAGTTACGCTAACAATAACTTCAGCAGTAACATTTGTAACCAAAATCGCAACAATGATAATATTATGAATATGGACATTGACTACGATGAAAGTGGCTTCAATCCTCTATCTGGTGATAGTATTGTTATAAGTCAACATTCTATTAGATCATTGAAAGAAGAAATCCTTTCCCAGGAAAGCAGTGAGTTTTTTCATTCTTTAGTAGATTGAACTCATTATCAAAAACAATTCTCGATTTAATAATATACTATTATAGAACTTCAAATAACAGTTTCAATATTGAATAAAGACTGGTAAAATAATATTACATATATATGTATATAAAATATGACTTGACTTTCTTTTCAAATAACACAAGAAGAAAAAAATGAAAATTAGAATACTTAGTTATGCGTGAGTTAATAAATGTTATACCCAGTGCTTTTTTTTGAAAAAAATAGGTGCCGGAACGCACTTTTTTAGAGCATTTTCTAAGAAGGTTTATTATTTATTATATATTCGAATATCATTTTGATAGAATTAAAGGCGGCTTTTCATATAATGCATAGAAAATAAAACAAAATATATATATTTTTGTATTTATTTTAGAAATTTCAAATGAAATATAAAAAGGTGCCGGAACGGCGTCCCGCTGCGTTACAGGGTAAAAAAGCCCTGGTTATACCAATATAATTTATATCAGTAAAGATGAAAAAATTCTCATAAAACATAGCGTATGCAACTTTCGATCTTTGAGGGGTGTAATTCGTCTAATCCTGACATAATACAAACCACTTAAGGCATTTGTCAACTCAGGTTTTTGAAAAATTGTGTAATAGATTATTTATTAAATTGGTCTTTTCTAGATGCTGATAGAAATGAGGAAGAAATTCATGACATATGTACAGTGAAATTGTCAGCTTCATCTCCCCAAGATTTGCCATCAAGTCAGGGTGTCCAAGAGAAGTAAAGAACATCTTCTACATAATTTGTTTCATTTTTAAAAATAATTTATTGCAGATGATTTCATTTTTATCTTAGTGTCAAATGCAAATTCTTAATTAATTGAAAAATGCATGTGTACTTACTGGGATTTGAGGCCATGGTTGCAATCATTCACCCTATTCGCTAGTATATAGCTACGGCTCTGCTACAATTTTAAAATGAATGCTCTTTTATATTTTCAGCTTAGGTCAGTATGATGATTTCATCCTGAATAATGCTATTACGCCAGATGGTGAGAAAAACTTTGATTATTTGATTATTGTGCTAAAATTACAATGAGAAGAAACTCTGATTTGGTTGGTCCATATTACAAAAACATTGCAGGTTTTTATCTTCAAGAGTTCTAAAACCTCATGGTATCTTCCTAGTATAATATTCACATACACAAGTACTGTGAAAGCCTAAAAACACATATATTTTAAATCTCTAAAGAAAACATAACATTGGATTGAAACCTACACTATGTTTTCTCTAAAATATTTATATTGAAAAGGGAATCCACTCTTCATATTAGTAGCTAACTGCAATTCAAATTAATTATAGGCACATAATAAGCTTTTAAAGTTATGCTGGTTTACTGGTTCTAGCTGTGAACGTCAATACATATTACATTACATATTTTTAAAGGCAACAAATATTCATAAACTGGATTTTATATGTTGTGTTTAATATCATTACACAATACACATTTCATTTTTTTTATGATTTAGAGTTATTACTTTCAGAAAGAATGAGCTTTACACCTGAATTACCTTTAGTGGACTCATTCAGAGTACTCAATCCAGATAATAATATGAGCCTAACTCGTATACCAGAGAAGAATAATGTGCTGGGGATGTTGGATGAAGATATTCCAATTGCCGATGATAGAGAGGTACAGTGTTTATTATATTTATTCAAAATACTTCTTTCCTCCATGCATAGATCAAAGCAACTTCTGTTACTAAATTTTGAATTGGCTTCAGCTGCTATATAACCTAATTAAAAATGACTAGACGCAGTCCTAATTGGACCTAGCTATATTTTTTTCGTCATTTTTATCTATTTTCATAGTATTGGTATTAATAATTGCACTACAAATTAATAATTGATATATCTTTGCAAACAGTTCAAAACATATGCTCCATCAGGGAGTCAATTGCTCTGTTGCGAAACGTTTATTTCAACTGTTTAATTATTTGGCTTCTAAATCTTGAACAAGATACAGACTTCTCAGCCAGCAGCTCAAGCAGCTGACCTGATGAACTTCTACAGAAAATATGGAAGGTGGGAAGAACCATACAAACCAATGAAAGGAACTGCCACTGCCATGCTATGCTTCCTTTGCAATTGGTTTGGAATGGTCGCTAATTTCGATGATCATCTTAGAAAGGTTGTATATTAAATAATTTGAAATTTTTTTTAGCTGTGATAATCCTTTTAACCGTTCATGTTACAGATTTTTCTAATGGCGGCAATTTCATAACATGTGATTTGTGTATTTTGTCATGTGATGTGAACAATTAATATTAAAAATCTTTAGATGTCTTGTCAAATATAAAAAAGTAGGTGTAAAGAATGAATCAGTCAGAGCAAAAGTGGCATAATCTACAGGAAGGTTGAATGAAATAATCGCGCTTCACTTCTTCCTTTCTGAGCTACTAAAGATTTCAAAAAGCATTTCAGTGGTGTTTGTATTAAACAAACTCATAGAGATAAAGGTTTAATAAATCATTATTTTTGTATACTTATAACAAATCACGACACTATTCATGTATCATATAAAATGTTTATTGAAATACAATCAATCCTGTGATACCTATGTATATAAGTATTGCTTGTTAAAATGAAAAACTTTGGGTATTAATTAAATTAATGAGATACTAGCATAATTAATGAAAAATCACCTCTCATTCACCTTCTGTGTAAATGACTTTCAGTTATATATTTATATTTAAGATTTTTTACAAATATTTGTCTTTTCATTTTCTGTAGTGTCACCTGGATCAAATCTGTCGCACATTTCAAGGTATGGTGACAGCTGATGTTAATTTAGGTGTCCTGGCATCGGGTACCATGCTCCATCAACAGCAGATAATCATAGAGCATGGCCATCACCTATTCGTGCTAAGGTTTAAGTTTAAGCCACCAGATACCGTGTGTGCATTAATGCTGGTAAATACATTCTTTAAATATTTTTTTTCTATCATCCTGCTTTTTACTTTGATTAATTGTTGCACTATACCAGGGGTGGCCAAAGCGTCGATCGCTTAGTGATTCCTAGTCGATCGCCTATCTGATCTGTACAAATCTCTGGTGCCCGTCCCAAGAAGCGTGCGAGACTAGTCATGTGAATTCAAATTTATTTTAACATTTTGAAGGCACCCAAACAGACAATTGCAGCATTGTACATTGCGATGTCATTCATTCCTTTGCATTAGTGTATCCGAGTCCACTCGTATTTAAATCCAGTTTCAAAATATGTTTTGACATAAATTAAGACTTTAGGGTTGATAAAACAAGTTTGATAGTAATTTAAGGGTGAAGTCATCTAGATTCTAAAATATTAATAGTAATTACCTAAAAATATTGTTTTTATCTAGTTGGCTTATGGTATATATTTAATATTTTCAGGTAGTACCACCTAAAGGCTTGGTGACAGTTTCAGAGCCATTCCCAGCAGTAGTTCACATACAAGCCCTCAGCCAAGACGAAAAGTTGCAGGTATTTATTGTCAATATATCTTCATATAAATTCTACTACATATGTACATACTCATTAAACCAGGGCTCTAGTACGTTGAGAAAAAATGCAACTAAAATCTGAATTCAATTCTGATTTCAAAAATGATGTCAAAAATAAATATATATTCTAAGTAATTCAATAAACTAGAATAGTCTCATGGTTTTTAAGACTTGTTTTTTTTAAAAAAAAAACAGTGCATCTAGCACAGCCACTTTAATTAAGTTGATACCAAGTATCCTGTGTGTAATCCGTTTAGATGACTCTAGTGAAGAATCAAGGTTATGTCAATCCCCAAATAAATTTGTTTTTTTTAATATACTGTGAAGTTAGCTTTGGTTGTGATCAAGTCAGCGTGGCCTGTATAACCCGTGTTAGGACGGACCGGATGTAAACTACAGCAAAAATAAAGATTGTAACAAATTATTTAATATACAGGTTACATGGAGTGGCCTAATTGACTGTTTGAATCAGCCTAACAGGCCAACAAATGTGGATGTCTTTGCAAATCGTTGCAATGGACGTTTCGAAGTTATGATGAGGGAAATTAATATTGTGCCTGAAAATTTACCAGAGAATGAAATAGATCTCGAAGGACTCACCCTAGCAGTAAATGTTTACATACAAACATTGGAGGACATACAAAATGCTGACCAACAGAAGTTGATGAGTGATGCAGCAAAAATTGTCGAGCTGAATTGATTGAACAGCAAAGCTCGTGTGGTTACTAATATTGACTGCATTAAAAGTGTTTTCATTTATTGATTATGATTCCCAAATCATACAACTTAAAAGACAGTATTATTTTATAAATTTATTTTATATCTTGCAAAGTTATTCTTTGCAAACAATATTACATATAAGCCATGTATTGTTTGTTTCTTATAAATATTTGTTTTAATAATTCCATAGTTTGTAATAAAATGTTTTCCTTTTCTTCACTGCTTGCTTAAGAGTTATTACATATAACTCTCAAACCATTTTGTTTTAAGAAGGAAACTTCGAAAGACTGATATACTGTATAATTGGAACTCATAAGAAAGGAATATGTGCACATATTACAAATTGTATTTATGTTTAGTAAAAAGGGACTGATATATGTAGTTATATGTGTTAATCACCTAAGATTTCTGAGTTGGCAGACTCAATCTTTAAAATATAATTACACATGTGTAATTAGTTGTTTCTTAGATGGTGAAATTGTTCACAATTGCAGAGTAAAATGTCACTAGATAATTCTTATTGATTTATTTTTTAGTTGTGCATTACTGTTATCACATTGTTACCATGGTATTAAAAAAACATTGCTTTGTAGTCAGATTATATCCACAAAAAAATTATTAGAACACAATTTTCTTTATTCATTTTCTGCAACCCTATTGGAATTTCTAGCTTTCTGTATAATTATATTGACATTCTGTTCATTTCTGACTGCGATATCTACATTCCATCCCACCCATTTGATTCTAATAGCTATCCACTAGTCGCTAATCCTGACCTAGTCCCATCCTTGTATCTTTACTCACTCTAAAATGGGGAGGTTGAGATTTTGAATGTAAACCAGTTTTTATAAAAAATAAAACTTCTGTTGAGATACTCCATTAGAAGTCCATAAACTTCACAGAGTGGACATGAAAAAAATGTTGATAATACTTTTAAACTGGCATAATCTTAATATTTCTTAGATATCCAATACACGACTTTGGCTAAAACTCAAGTTTATAGTAGACCTGTCATAGATGCTTTTTTGTATGGTCGTGTCGTCATGGAACTTATTAATGCAATTATGCCACACATACAATTGAATTTTTTTATGATGGATAAATATTATAATATTATATATTATTAGAGGTAGTGCTTGATTAAGTGTAAGAATAAACATTGTGTTGCAGAGTTTATTTTGATTTTAACATAAAAAGAATCATAACATTCAACAAAAAGATTTCTTGGCAAATACCCTTTATAAAAGTGCTTTAGCCAGATATTTTTAATTTATTCATTTTCCTCTGCTCATTCAAAGGTATCCACACAAACTTTTCTCCCTTATGGTTGTGTCTAAAGTGACTCTTCATGTTTCCGAGTTGCACGAATCCTTTCTTACAAATGGGACATTCGTAGAGTTTCACTCCCAAATGCAACCGTACATGCTCCAGCAAGCTTGCCGCTGTTGCAAATGTTTTCTCACAGATTTTGCAGGGGTAGGGTTTTTCTTTAGTGTGTGTTCTTATATGAGACACGAGCGATTGTTTAGAAATAACTCTGTACGGGCAATGATCACACTGATAATTTTTCTCGCCAGTATGTATTTTTACATGAGTCTGAAATAAATATGAAAATTATTAATTTAAAATGGCTAAAGATCTACTGATAAACGTGGATGAAGTTCAAGACTCTTGCACACATCTTTCACAAAGGTTAAGAAAAAGCCAAAAAATGGATGCCACTCGCAATAAAACTTATTGATTAAGAATGAGGATACCGCATAATCATACATTAGAATAAATGAAATTTGAATTTTGTACTTTTCCATGAGTTTAAATACAAGTAGTTTGTATATTAAACGATACACACTATTAACTACGTGTCAGTTCAAGTACATCCGTGCACTTGAAATGCCTGAAGATGCCGAAAGGCGAAACCCGGGTCGTTAACAACAAGTCATGGAAAAGTACAAAATTCAAACAATTCAAATTTGATATTGAAATTCCATCAAGCACCCTCAGTCAAAATCCTTAATTAGAATAAATGAAACCGAAAGTTGACTTCAATTAAAAAGTATAACCATGGCAACATTGTCATGTTAAAAAAAATTTCCCTCCAAATAGCATCTGCTTAAAGCAGTGATGCACAACCTTTTTTGGAAAAGGGCCAGATAATCAATTCTCAGATATTTTGAGGGTCGCATGGTTGAAACTAATTAAATTATTGATATTTTTAGTGTATATAAAATTGATAATCTTATTGTTCTTCCATTGTTCAGAAACAGTTCTGAAGAAAAAAGATGATTGTTATTTGTCATTGCGGGCAGCATGAAATGTCATTGAGGGCTGCAGGTTGTGCATCACTGCTTAAAAGGGTATTTTATAATGTTTTTTCGTTTGAAACAAGTGCAGCAACCTTGGAAACGAAAACGAAAATGTAATTTAACTATGACTTACATCTCGTGTTGATTTGGACTTAAACATTTTTGGGCAATATTCGCATGTCAACAATACTGTAGGTTCTTCATGGACATGTCTCATATGTTTGCGTAGCCCTGAATTAGTTTTCGATGCCATTTCACAGAGATTACACTTGAAAGGCCTGGCATCACTGTGAATGACCATGTGAGACTTGAGTTGACTTTTTGATTTCAAAATTTTATGGCAAATGTTGCACGAGCCACTTTCATCTAGGTGAATTCTTCTATGGTTTCTACTTTTCATTTCACCGCAGATGTCACAAAAAAATAATTTACGTCCTCTGCGTGGTTTCGTTACTTTGGTAACTGTTTTTGAACGGTTAACAATAATTTTTATTCCTAAATAATGTAGATATTCTTCCCCGCTTTCTGAAATTTGTATTGTTTCCATAAGTTTATCATCATCGAGTTCACTGGATTCTATTTTATCAGGTACAAAAGAATCCATTTCATCATTGTTAAATTCTGTAGAATCATTGTCCATATATGTATTCTCATCATCTCTCTCTAGTGAAATACTATCAGTGTGGAATTTTTGTCGTAGTTTTTTATCATTGATATGGCACTGCTTAATAAATTTGGAGATGTCTTCAATTTTTATCATACAATTAAAACAAATGCAATCAGGCAATGGCTCATCTCTGTGTACCTGAAAAATTCAAAAAAAATATTTGACCTAAGAATAAAATGAGAAGTGTCGTAATGAAATGACCTTGTTTATCTTTGTGCATCGCTATATTGATCAAGCATTTTTTTCTTCCACTTAGTTGCGGTACGCATCATTACTTTTTGTTTGCATATTATTAAAAATTTTTTGTAGAAAAAAATGGTAGAAAAAGATTGTTTTGAAGAAAGTTTCACTAAGAATAAATTATTCACAATTCAGATTTGATTTATAGATAACTTCAAAGGGTTGTTATCAAACAAAGACATTCAAATTCAGAGAATTTAGGATGAGGACGTTTGAGTTCTTAACTCCTACAACCTATGTGGAGTCTAGCTTGACATCGTAAAACTTGGTTGGAAAATTATTTTTAACTATCCCTATTTCAAAAACCGTATTTATTGGGTTGTATACAGGGCTGTGGAGTCGGTAAAAAAGTCTGACTCCGACTCCAGCATTTACCAAAACCACGACTCCGACTCTGACATTGACCAAAAACACAACTCCGACTCTGACTAAAAAAACGTTAATATCGTCACGTTTTTTCCCTAATTTTCCTATTTGTGTATTCAATTAAACATCAACCCTATCAATGCGGCCAAAAGCCAAATTTTACATATTAAATGCAAAAATAAAAAGTTCAAACTTTTCAAAATTTCCGACACCGACTCCGGCCAAAAAGCTCCGACTCCACGACTCCGACTCCGACTCCACAGCCCTGGTTGTGTGCCTTAGTTAAATTTTGTAACATGTCATAATGTGGTATATTTTTTGGTGCATATTGACTTCATGGTAAACTGAACACAAAACCTTTGGATATATGAAGCCACATTTGACTAATAGCAGTGCTGTAGTTAGAAATTTGATAGAGGTTATACAAAACAATATAGATTACGTTTAATACTCAGGGCTTTTTTTCCCATTTAACGCGGAGGAACGGTGTTCCGGCACCTTTTTTCAGATTTAAAAATCAATAAGACAAAATTTTACTTAAATGATATTTGAATATAATTTTATTAAGTAAAAAGCTTGACATGAAGTGAGTTCCGGCACCTTTTCTTTTTAAAAAAAATCCCTGCTTATACTATATTATAAATAAAAATATATTGTCTTCTCATATTTTACTTGATTAACTGTGAATAATATTATTTAAGATTGAAAATACTGGCAGCATATTATTATTTAGCCAGAGGGTATACAATTCTATATTGATATTTTGTCCCGGTTTCGGTTTTGTGTCAAGCTGAGAAACTTCAAAACTTCTGACGTACACGTCCAAATTTATCTCAAAATTCCAAAAATGCCGCAAGAACCAAATGCAAAGTGATAATTTTAAATGTTTTGACACCATGGAAAAATTACATGCTGACTTGCAGAAGACACTATTTTAAAGTGTTATCAATGAAACTTCTCGCAGAAAATACTTTTTTGCTTTGTGAAGAGTGGAGTTCAATGACTACGACCTAAATTGAGTATTTTAAAAAATAGGTACAACTGTTTGAAAAATTTAAAGATTAAAAATATACAGAAGCACCAAATCTGATTATTTGTGTGCCAGGAACATCTGCACCTTTGGAGTGTTTTCTACACAATGAAACATATTTGGTCGGATGACCGAAGCCGCATGCTGAAGTCTACCATATGAGTGCTACTGTTGTGCAAATTTTACTTAAGCATAACATGTAACAGCTTTTCAAAATACATATTGTAATCATATAAACTAGAGGAAAAAAAATTGGGTAGTTTTTTTCCCTCGTGACCGCTCCTGTCCAGGTTTAGACTTTCAATATTATGGTAAACTTACTTAAGAGATGACAACTAAGCATCGGCCAGCTTTAGTGGTTAGTGCAATTGTTTTTTGGTGATTTCATTTGTCTTATCATTATATTTAACTGGCGGACCTCTTACCTAGTAGTCCCTATTCGTGGTTTGCTCTAACTTATGTGTATCTGTGAAAACTTAATTGATACGTACCTCTAGTTGGAAATACACCATTATACAATCTAACACGACATCATTTTCAAATACATAAATTTCAGCATTGTTTGCTAGGCATAGCCTGCAAATTTTCTCATCTGGAAAAGATTTACGTTGATTAGGCATGGTCACTATATTGAATTTCATATAGGGATTCGTCATTAGCTTAATCTTAAAGTTGGAGATCGGAAAAACCAGAATTAAGCATAGTAGTGTTTTTAATATCTTATCTATGAGTGGTGTGTTCTGAAGTTTTCGACAGCTTGTATACCGATATCTTCATATTGTCTATGATTCGAACATTGATATAATTAATAATTATAATATACAATACATAATATTATGACATACATAATATTAAATTAATGTACAAGCAAGCTTGAATATGAATCTATTATTTGAGGCCCGTATGAAATGTCAAAAAATTGCAGTCAGAGCGAGTACATAAAAAAAAATCCACGTTATTATTATTTATTATTTTCCATTTGACAATTCTTTAGAATTTAACTTTTTCCAATAAATAAACCTAATATTTTTATTTTAAAGTAGTTACCTACCTATCATAATATCCTTACTCACCCTATAAAATTATGATAAAAGATTAATTTGAATTTTTATTCCATCTCATTGGGCTCATGTTGTCCATATTTATCATTGAATATAAACATATGAATTTACATGTTCTATTTTTAAGATACTGTTAGCTAATTCTCTTGTATATGATAGTATCTTGCTCTGTCTATGATCTAAGCCTAAACCATAGACAACTCTACTTCAATCATAGATAACCTAACTTCAATCCAAACAAACAGCCATCAAACAGCTCTCAAGCGTTCCAGATAGATTCAGGTGCCAAATTGCATCTATTTCTGTAGACTGAAAAATGGCAAATAAAATGATAAAACATCCCAATTTGAGCCCGATACAATCGATTCAAACGGAATCTTTAATAAAAGCTGATGTTTGCAGGTTGTGCCTCACAAATGGCGCCAATATTTTGATATTTGACAGTACATCTATACTCGGCAATATGTCTGACTGCAATATAGTGGTACGGAATAGTAAATATGCAGTCCTTTATATTTTTATATTCAACGTTAAGTGATAGGATCAAGTTTGAATTCGCCGCCACAAAGGTTTTCACTCTTAATTATCAAAATAAACGGAACATAGCGAGGGCCCTATCTTTACTCTCCGTCGGAGAGCGGCTAGCCAACTGGGTAGCAAGCAGTTCTCATTAATCAACTTCTTTATTTTTATCAATAATTAATTGCAATAATAACCGCCAAGAATTGACAGATGACCCTTTAAATATGATGTGTAGCGTTGACTTAATATTTTCAGGTTCTTAAGGATGATGGATTACCTGAAAACATTTGCACAATTTGCCATATCAAACTTCACGATACAGCGAAATTTTTAAATCGGTGCCATGAAAATGAAAAAATACTGCAAGAAAACCACAACTTAAAAATCACCAACCCTCAAGTTGATGAAGAAAGAGATGAAAATCATTACAACGATTGTAATGCGAATGATTGTAGTAGTTTTGAAAATGTTGAATATTGTAATTCTAATAGAGCATACTTTAGTAAAGAAGAAGAGAAAAGACTCATGGAATCAATTGAAAAGTCAGAAAGTGGAGAAGAATACATGTACATAGGGGGTGTTAAAGTTATAGTAAATAGAACAAAAACACTTGGCAATGAAAATATAGAATCATCCAAAAAGCGGAGAGAAAAAAAAGATAATATAACCACAACAAAGAAGGATACTCTGTGCCCCATCTGTGGTAAAACGTCTATTAAATCGTTAGCGGCACATATAAAATTACATGGTGAACGAATATTCAGCTGTGAAATTTGCGCCAAATCATTTACACTTCGAAAGAAGCTTACACAACACATGATGGTTCACAGTAATGTTAGGGAACATAAGTGTGATCATTGTGAGAAGCGGTTCAAAACTAGTAACAATAAAAGAAAACATATTATCGCCATGCACCAAGAGCCGCTTGAATTTTATCCCTGTATAGTATGTAAAAAACTTTTCAAAAGGCAGCAAGGCTTAAAGGTGAGTTTTATTTTAAATGCAGTGAGTATTGAATTATATAAGTAAAAAATTACACAAGCGAAAAATAACACAAGGCAGTAATTCTACATTTTTATATATTCAAAATATCAAAAACGGAACTATTCATATGAATTCTTTTTTTCTTAAATGAATTTAATATTTTTTTTTACTGCACCACTCTTAATGTAGATCATATATATACTCCTCAACAGTGGCGGCTGGCGACAGATTATTAGGGAGTACAAAAAAAGATTTAACTATTTTTCCGTACTACGGACAGCCAAAAATTCATAAGACTGGCACTCCGTTGGTATTGCGAAAATCTGAATTGAAAGTCCATGTTATAGAAGTGTTTTAAAATCCAATGAATAGGAAAGAACTCTTGCAAAATTAGTTGAATCTTTTTTTGTACTCCCTAATACTCTGTCACCACCGCCACTGCTCCTCAAGGAGCTTATCTCATCAGAAGTTTTGCAATGAGAAATCTTTGTTACTTAATGTCTCTTTTTTGAACAGAGTAGAGATAGAAGGATAGGGCTAAGATAGAACAAGTGGTTAGCTAATCGCTCTTGCCACGATGTTTTTAATAAAAGTGTAGTGTTATTGGAGAGGGGCAAATGTCAGACTTCACAGGCATGGCCCTTGGAACATAAATCTATAAATCAAAATTATGAAACTGCCCAAACTGGGATTAAATCCCGTGAATTTGTTTAATGATTGAATAATAAATTATGCACATATAAATAAACTTTAACTTGTTATATAGTACGGTAAGTCTTACCGTACCGTTCTTACTGTATTATATTGGAGTTCTACTAAGTAAATGCCTTCTCAATCAATAATGCTATATAGTACATATTTATATAATTTTTTATTCACTAAAAAAATTGCAATTGTGATAAATGCAGGGCTGTGGAGTCGAAGTCGGAGCTTTTTAGCCGGAGTCGGTGCGGCGTTTTGGCCGGAGTCGTACTCGGAGTCGGAAATTTTAAAAAGTTTGAACTTTTTATTTTTGCATTTAATATGTCAAATTTGGCTTTTGGCCGCATTGATAGGGTTGATATTTAATTGAATACACATAAATAGGAAAATTAGGGGAAAAAAGTGACGATATTAATCTTATTTTAGTCGGAGTAAGAGTCGTGTTTTTGGTCAATGTTGGAGTCGGAGTCGTGGTTTTGGTAAATGCTGAAGTCGGAGTCGGACTTTTTTCCACCGACTCCACAGCCCTGGTTTTTAGTGACATTTTTTTTACACTTCGTAGGTATACCAGATTTCCAGATTTACGTTGCTTATATGCATTAAGTCTTAAGTTGACTGTTTCCTTTCGCAAATGTAAAATTTTTGGTTGACTAATTAGTTGTGCTATTTTCAGAAACATATGAAAACACATACATGTGAAAAAAATCATGAATGCAGCATATGCCACGTAAAGTTTGCACATAAAATCAGCTTAACAATCCACATGAGGGGTCACACGGGAGAGCGTCCTTTTACTTGTAGTTACTGCAATAAATCATTTTTAGCTCATCAAACTCTTCGAGAGCATATCCGACTACATACGGGTGAAAAACCATATGACTGTCCAGTTTGCAAAAAGGCATTTATGCAATTATCTAATATGAAAAGCCACTTTAGGAATAATCACAAAGGGGTTGAATATAAAAGAAAGCATAAAGTGAGGACATATATGTAGCTTAAAAATGTAGACATCAATAATTGATGGGATGAATTTAAAAAGATGATGCTGTCATATTCTACGATTTTTTATGGGCATACAGGAGACTATAAATGGGTTAGGGACTACCTCAGAAACCATAGGTCTAAAAAGTTAGATCCAAGTGATGTGAGCAAACCTAAATTGACCCTAACCCGTTCAAAATGATTACCAGGAAGGTTGACAGTTTCAGATACCCCAGTGTAAATATCCCGAAAGAAGGTAACAACAAAAGAGCTTGCGATTCATTTAGAAATAGTTGGAGCATTATTTACTCAATGCCGACTGTCAGGAATGTGCAGTTATACATAGTTTACGCCAGATACCACTTGTTCAACTCTGATATTCCAAGAGTGCTGCTTTGCGGCATCAAATCATGGCACCCAATGAAAACTCACAAACTAGAATACTGAGATTCTATTCGTGAATCACTAGATTTTTGCACTGTATATTGAGGATGGGTGGATTTATTTACGTCAGCAGTCTTAGAAAGAGATTGCAACTTGCTGAATCACATGATGCAGACATCACTTAAGAGCCTAAACCCCACTTGCCTCTTCTTCAGACCGTTGAGGTTCCAGTGCTCTGGGTGACCATTGAATACTACCCATTAGATGTACTCAGTGGAACTAAAGGATGCAGGCATGTCATGGGAGAGAGTAGTGATTCAACAGATAACAGTGAATCGTGTAATGCACAGTGGCCATAGTGTCCAAGAAGCTAAAATTATTTGAATTGGCAAAAAATTTTGGGTGTGGTCACTGCTACTCTGTTCTGAAAACTGGTGAGCTATTTATGAGATGTTGACACATTCTGAGAAAAACTGAAGAGACTGGCAAGTCTAAGAGAGGTGGAAATATACTCCATTTTAGTATTACGCGTGGATTTCACTGTCAGGTAATATATTTTTTTTAAATGTTTTTGCCGTTTACTATGCTATGCGAGAATTTTATTTGTTGCTTTTGCTTTGGAGCCTGCTGACTTATCTTATCAATGATAAGTTTATGATGATAAAAGACAAAATAAAATTTTGATAAATAATCTTTTGATTTGCTGACATATGGATGTTAAGTTTTAAACCAAAAACTAAATCCCTTAAAAATTATTGCAGCCAAAATTTAAAAAGAAAATTTTTAAAAAGTTGGAATCATTTAAACCAGGCATGGGCAACCTTTCCTAGGTCTGGGGGCAAATTTTCATTCTGTCTCAGAGTCAAGGGCCAGACCAAATTACTAAATATAATAATGTAATATTTAATTCAATAAAACAAGTTGCTACTTCTTATATATTTTCATATTTATATAATGAACGACATAATATTAATACTATATACTGATTTCAAATGTTTGTGTGGCCTTGTACTTGAATTACGAGACTATCAATATCATCATATCCTTCATCTGTTATCCTTGTTCGAATTTTTGATTTAGTGTTTCATTTTCGAAAAAAACTTTTCACACGTGTATACATATGCTGCCAAAAAGACAAATGATTTTTCTTGCAAATACGCGTTAAGTTGTATATTTTTCTTCCACCAAATATAATTTATAAAAATCCGTCAATTGTGGTTTTAGCAATAAATCCCCTTGAAGCTCAATAAGTTCCATCATCTGTAAATTTGCTGGTACATTGATTTACACCTGCATCCATCGGACGAGCAAATACAGCAAATGTGGAGTCTTTGTTTTGGAAGTCATCAAATCTCGTATCAAATTGCTCTATAAGTGACTTCAGTTCATCTCCATAAGAATTATATGTGATGTTTGTATGAGCTGATTGACTAAGAAAATGGTTTTAAAAAAAATTTATCCCTCGGAACTATTTTGGGTTTTTCTCTATTACTTTGCTGAGATCAATCAGGGCCGGACAAAATAGTTCGTAGGGCCGGATCCGGCCCGCGGGCCGTTGGTTGCCCGTGTATGATTTAAATGGTGGGCAGAAAAACTGGATGCATTATTTAATTCATTCTTAACTACAAAACTAACGTCCACAGCAACAGAGTTTTTTCTACTGGGGGACTGAAACAATATTTTATAAATTGAAATAAATCAGTGAAATAAAAAAGCTGATTTATTTATTTATCATCTGTTTATATATACTATATTTATAGAAACTACTAGAGTATTTAAAAAATGTACTATTCTATACTCAATTAGATGAGATGTTGAGTAATAAAAGTCTTTACATTCAAGTCAACCATTAAACTGAATTAATCAAAATTCAATATGTAATCTTAAAGAAGTTCTTACTGTACTGCTTTCAAAAGGTTAAGATAACCATTTCTAGCAATAAAAGATAAATCTAAATTTCATGTCTAGGCAAATTTTGTAAAAAAATACACATGCGACAATTAGACTTTATTGTTCAGAATGTCATTTGCTGAGATTGATTTTTCATTTGATTGCAGTATGGAGTTGTATGGTGAGATGAAAATGAATTAAAATCAAAGTTTATGGATACTGTGTTTCAGGAAAAGGGTAATGAAACGCATACTAAAATCATTTTATTAATGAGATAAAATCATATTAGCGTTTAGCAGGGGTCGTGAACCTCTTCACCTCTGCCGCCCACCTTTTCTTATTTTTCATGGTAAAATTTCCTTACCGCCCAACAACATCGCTATATCTCAATCCAGTATGGGGGTGAAACAGTTTCGAATGAGGGAAGAAAACAGCAAGGTGCTCACTTCCTTTATACAAAAGTACTGAATAAAGGAAGAGGATAACAAATATTACCTGGTCCAAAACAGCTACACATCTGTGAGCATTATCTTACCACTTTTTGCAAAGATAAAGCAATTGTTTCAGACTGCGAAATTCTAAGAACTTGCAATTAGGCACGTGTTACTTTTTAAATGCAGCATTGAAAAAAGTTAATCCAATCACAATGTGATAAATTTGTATTAATCATTTCTACATAAGGTGTCTGTGCTACGAGAAAGCCTTTGATAGTCCGCATAGGCCTTCCCTATGGGCCATTTTAAAGCTTTATGGAATCCCACCCAAGATAATCGCCATCATCAAATGCTTGCTCGAGGGCAGTGAATGCTGCATAAGAATCGGTGACGTAACTACGGAATGGTTTGGCATCACTACCGGCGTCAGACAGGGCTGTGTTCTAGCTCCGTTCCTCTTTATAATAATCTTCGACTTCATCCTGAGGAAGTCAATTCCATCTGACCGAGGAGTAACCGTTGCTTCCAACCTAAAACTATGTGACCTCGAGTATGCCGACGACGCTGTCATCTTTGACAAATCAGTTGCGGGTATCCAGTAAACAATGGATAGACTGCAGAGCAACTCGTATCGAGTTGGCCTCAAAGACAGCGCGAGTAAAACCAATGTGCTCTGCAACAGCGCCTGTCCAGATCCAGACTACTCTCTGATGAGTGCGGGGCAAGAAATCGAGAGTCGATGGTTTTAGGTACTTGGGAGTACACATCACGGGAGATGGCAACCCGCATAATGAGCTCGCGATCCGATTAGGGATAGCTGGAGCAACATTTAATTCAATGCGGAAAGTCTGGGACTCACGGCTGTACTCAGTCAGAACCAAGTGCCACTTATTCAACGCATGCATACTGACTGTCCTGCTTTACGGTTGCGAGTAATGGCACATCACAAAAGCACGGTAACCGTATACTGTGCTTCGAAAACAGATGCCTGCGGCGAATACTAGGAGTACAGTGGTTTGACTTTGTCAGGAATACGGAGGTAAGAGAGCAGACAAACCAGCCCCTTATTACATCTAAAATTAAAAGGCGACGATGGACCTGGCTTGGACATGTGCTGCGAAAATTCTCTTTGATTACTGAATGATTGGGATTACATGCAAGTTATGCTCGTGATCAGAGATTCAAAAATGAAATTTGAGTCGAGAGATCACTTGATAATATACGCAATAAACGAAACAGGCCCTGATAATTATGAAGTATGCATGAAAGGATTATAAAGAATTATGATTTATTAAAATAAATTGCCTATTCACCAAAAATTATTGACAGTTAACACCTTAAAAGTTTTTAGAAATACTAGTATTTATAGAAGTATTTTTAAATAGAATAACGAATAATTTTTAAAAAGTATCGTCATTCTTTTTAAAACATATGATGAACACAGTTCAGAGTCTAGAACTACTCTCTTCAAGCTCCTTCCTCATATTTGACTAAACAACGGAGGAAAATAGTAGATCAAGTTTCACTGTATTTTCTGCGATTTAACTCCACTGATTCAATACGATTATGAAGTCCGTATCACAAAGTTATCACTTGTAAGAACTTACAAAATGCTTTCTTTTAAACTCTACTCCCTTATGATTATTTTTAAAAATGATTTTTCATATTTGACAGCTGCATGAACCCTTATTTGCAGACCGGACTTTCGTACGGTCGTTCACATAAAATATGAATGTATTTACCTACATTAAGTATATTTATCTATGCCTACATGTTTTATTTATACTGTCAACTTAATCTCTTGTCTATGATAGTATCTTGCTCTGTCTATGATCTAAGCCTAAACCATAGAGAACTATACTTCAATCCATCTTCAATCCAAACAAACAGCTGTCAGGCGTTCCAGATAGATTCAGGTGCCAAATTGCATCTGTTTCTGTAGACTGAAAAATGGCAAATAAAATGATAAAACATCCCAATTTGAGCCCGATACAATCGATTTATTCGGAATCTTTAATAAAAGCTGATATTTGCAGGCTGTGCCTCACAAATGGCGCCAATATTTGGATATTTGACAGTACATCTATACTCAGCAATATGTCTGACTGCAATATAGTGGTACGGAATAGTAAATATGCAGTCCTTTATATTTTTATATTCAACGTTAAGTGATAGGGTTTAAGTTTGAATTCGTCGCCACAAAGGTTTTCACTCTTAATTATCAAAATAAACGGAACATAGCGAGGGCCCTATCTTTACTCTCCGTCGGAGAGCGGCTAGCCAACTGGGTAACAAGCAGTTCTCATTACTCAACTTCTTTATTTTATCAATAATGAATTTTAATAATAACCGCCAAGAATTGACAGATGACCCTTTAAACATGATGTCTAGCGTTGACCTAATATTTTCAGGTTCTTAAGGATGATGGATTACCCGAAAACATTTGCACAAATTGCCATATAAAACTTCACGATACAGCGAAATTTTTAAATCGGTGCCATGAAAATGAAAAAATACTGCAAGAAAACCACAACTTAAAAATCACCAACCCTCAAGTTGATGAAGAAAGAGATGAAAATCATTACAACGATTGTAATGCGAATGATTGTAGTAGTTTTGAAAATGTTGAATATTGTAATTCTAATGGAGCATACTTTAGTAAAGAAGAAGATAAAAGACTCATGGAATCAATTGTAAAGTCAGAAAGTGGAGAAGAATATATGTACATAGAGGGTGTTAAAGTTATAGTAAATAGAACAAAAACACTTTGCAATGAAAATTTAGAATTATCCCAAAAGCGGAGAAAAAAAAAAGTTAGTATAACCACAACAAAGAAGGATACTCTGTGTCCCATCTGTGGTAAAACGTCTATTAAATCGTTAGCGGCACATATGAAATTACATGGTGAACGAATATTCAGCTGTGAAATTTGCGCCAAATCATTTACACTTCGAAAGAAGCTTACACAACACATGATCGTTCACAGTAATGTCAGGGAACATAAGTGTGATCATTGTGAGAAGCGGTTCAAAACTGGTAGTGATAAAAGAAAACATATCATTGCCATGCACCGAGAGCCGCTTGAATTTTATCCCTGTATAGTATGTAGAAAACTTTTCAAAAGGCAGCAAGGCTTAAAGGTGAGTTCTATTTTTAATGCAGTGAGTATTCAATTACCCATGTGAAAAATTACACAAGCGAAAATTAACACAAGGCAATAATTCTACTTTTATATATTCAAAATATCAAAAACGGAACTATTCATATGAATTCTTTTTTTTCTTAAATGAATTTAATATTTTTTTTTACTGCACCACTCTTAATGTAGATCATATAAATATACTCCTCAGGGAGCTTATCTCATCAAAAGTTTTTCAATGAGAAATCTTTGTTACTCCTTGTCTCTTTTTTGAACAGAGTAGGGATAGAAGGATAGGGCTGAGATAGAACAAGTTAGCTAATCGCCCTTGCCACGATGTTTTTAGTAAAAGTGTAATGTTATTGGCGAGGGGAAAATGTCAGACTTCACAGGCACCATTCCCTTGGATCATAAATCTTTAAATCAAAATTATGAAACTGCGCATACTGGGATTAAACTCCGTGAATTTGTTTTGTCATTGAATAATAAATTATGCATATATAAATAAGCTTTAACATGTTATATGGTATTAATATAATTTTTTATTCACAAAAATTGCAATATGCCTGTGATAAATGTGCCTTCTTCATTGAAAGCAGTCAACCATTATACAATCCTTATACAAAATATCATACACCAGTATAGTGTGGTAAAACATAACATAACATTTCTTAAACAAAAAATCTGCAAACCTGTAAAAAAATTGGACATGTGTTTTGTCAATATTTTTAATATTAATTTTTACACAGTTTTTAGTGACATTTTTTCTACACTTCGTAGGTATACCAGATTTCCAGATTTACGTTGCTTATATGCATTAAGTGTTAAGTTGACTGTTTCCTTTCGCAAATATAAAATTTTTGGTTAACTAATTAGTTGTGCTATTTTCAGAAACATATGAAAACACATACATGTGAAAAAAATCATGAATGCAGCATATGCCACGTAATGTTTGCATATAAAATCAGCTTAACAATCCACATGAGGGGTCACACGGGAGAGCGTCCTTTTACTTGTAGTTACTGCAATAAATCATTTTCAGCTAATCAAACTCTCCGAGAGCATATCCGACTACATACGGGTGAAAAACCATATGACTGTCCAGTTTGCAAAAAGGCATTTATGCAATTATCTAATATGAAAAGCCACTTTAGGAATAATCACAAAGGGATTGAATATAAAAGAAAGCATAAAGTGAGGACATATAGCTTAAAAATGTAAACATCAATAATTGATGGGATGAATTTAAAAAGATGATGCTGTCATATTCTACAATTTTTTTATTGGCATCTAGAAGACTATAAATGGGTTAGGGACTATCTCAGAATCCATTGGTCTACAAAGTTAGACCAACGTCATGTGACCAAACCTAATTTGACCCTACCAGCTCAGAATGATTACCAGGAAGGTTGACAGTTTCAGATACCCCAGTGTAAATATCACGGAAGAGGGTAGCACAACAAAAAAGCTTTGTTATTCATTTAGAAATAGTTGGAGCATTATTTCCTCAATGCCTACAATTAGGGATATGCAGTTATACATAGTTTACGCCAGATGCCATTTGTTCAACTCTGACATTCCATGACTGCTGCTTTGTGGTATCAAATCATGGCACCCAATGAAGACTCACAAACTAGAATACTGAGATTCTATTCGTGGATCACTAGATTCTTGCACTGTATATTGAGGATGGGTGGATTTATTTACGTCAGCAGTCTTAGAAAGAGATTGGAAATTGCTGAATCACATGATGCAGACATCATTCGAGAGCCTAAACCCCGCATGCCTCTTCAGACCGGTGGGGTTTCTGGATGACCGTTGAATACTACCCATTAGATGTACTCAGTGGAACTGAAGGATGCAGGCATGTCATGGGACGAAGCAGTTATTTGACGGATTACAGTGAATCCTATATTGCGCAGTGGCCATATTGTCCAAGAAGCTAAAATTATTTTAATTGGAAAAAAATTGAGGGTGCGGTCACTGCTACTGTGTTCTGAAAACTGGTGAGCTATTTATGATATGTTGACAGTTGCTGAGAATGACTGAAGAGACTGGCAAGTCTTCCATTTCAGGGAGCAACATGAACAGCATAATGAAGATAAATATTTTGTACTTTGTGTTTATGTGAGTATTATACGTGGATACGTATTACTGTCAGGTAATATTATTTTTAAAATGTTTTTGCCGTTTACTATGCTGTGCGAGAATTTTATCCATTACTTTTGCTTTGGAGCCTACTGACTTATCTTATCAATGATAAGTTTATGATGACAAAAGACAAAATAAAATAATCTTTTGATTTGCTGACATATGGATGTTAAGTTTTAAACCATAAACTAAATCCCTTAAAAATTATTGCAGTCAAAATTTAAAAGAATTTTTTTTAAAAAGTTGGATTCATTTAAACGGAAAAATTGGATGCACTATTTAATTCACTATAAAACTGACGTCCACAGCAACAGTTTTTTCTACTGCGGGAATGAAATAATATTTTATGAATTGAAATAAATGTGTCAGTGAAATAAAAAAGCTTATTTATTTGTTTATCATCTATTTATAGAAACACTATTTTTATGAATACACTATTACTTATAGAAACTACTAGAGTATTTAAAAAAAATACTATTCGATACTCGATTAGTTGAGATGTTGAGTAATAAACGTTTTTACTGTCAACTGAATAAATCAAAATTCTATATCTAATCTTAAAGAAATTCTTACTGTACTGCTTTCAAAAGGGTAAGATAACCATTTCTAGCTATGAAAGATAAATTTTAATTTCATACCTTCGCAAACTTTGTAAAAAAATACACATGCGAAAATTAGACTTAGGATGATTTTTCATTTGATTACAGTATGGTGAGATGAAAATGAATTAAAACTTTAAGTTTATGGATACTTTGGATGAGGAAAGGGGTAATGAAACGCATACTAAAATACTCATTATCGTTTTATTAATGAGATAAAATCATATTAATGTAGAGCAGGGGTCGTTAACCTCTTCATATCTACTGCCCACTTTTTCTTATTTTTCATGGAAAAATTTCCTTACCGACCAACATCGCTATATTTCAATCCAGTATGAAGGTGAAACAGCAAGGTGCTCTTGCTTTGTACAAAAGTAATGATAAAGGAAGAGGACAACAAATATTTCCTGGTCCAAAACAGGTGTGTAGCATCTGTGAGCATTATCTTACCACTTTTTGCAAAGATAAAGCAATCATTTCAGACTGCATTCTGTACTCAGGACGAAATTCTAACTTGCAATTAGGCACGTGTTACTTTCTAAATGCAGCATTGAAAAAAGTTAATCCAATCACAATGTGATAAATTTGTATTAATCATTTTTACATAAATATTTTTGAGTTGTAAAATGAACCATCTAACGTGCCACTATTTCTAATAGGAAAATTCGCTTTGATTAACGAATGGTTTGGATTACAAGGAAGATTCCACAACAAGTTATGCTCGCGATCCGAAGTTCAAAAATAAAATTTGAGTCGAGAGATCATTATGCAAAGGATTATAAAGAATTGTGATTTATTTAAATAACATGCCTATTCACCAAAAACTATTGACAGTTAACACCTTAAAGGTGATTTTTATTATCTTTAGTTGCTGATGCTTTTAGAAATGCTGAGTATTTTTGAAAAGAATAACGAATAATTTTTAAAAAGAATTGTCATTCTTTTTAAAACATATGATGATCACAGTTCAGAGTCTAGAGCTATTCTCTTCAAGCTCCTTCCTCATATTTGACTAAACAACGGAGGAAAATAGTAGATCAAGTTTCACTGTATTTTATCCGATTTAACTCCACTGATTGAATGCGATTATGCAGTCCGTATCACAAAGTTATCACTTGTAAGATCTTACAAAATGCTTTCTTTTAAACTCTACTCCCTTGTGATTATTTTTAAAATGACTTTTCATATTTGACAGCTGCATGAATCCTTTATTGCAGACCGGACATTCGTACGGTCGTTCGCCAGTGTGTTGACGTTCATGCTCTCTGAGATTTTTACTCGTGGAAAAAGATTTTCCACAATAATTGCAGGTGTAAGGTCTTTCTCCAGTATGGACTCTCATGTGAAGCTTGAGATTGTGATTATGTGTAAACATTTTCGGGCACAGTTCACACTGGAAGTTTTTTTCACCACTATGAATTGTAATGTGTCTCTGAAAGCAAAAGAAAACATATTCAATTAAAATAATAATGTTACACGTCTATCCTATAGACGTGCATTAATTGCTGTGCTCTATAATATATTTACTATGCTTGCTCCTGGTTTGTGTAGCTCTTGGAGGCTGCAAGTTTTTGAGCTTAAGATTCAGCAAAATGTTATCGCCCCTGTCCATAATAATAACATCTGGCAACATCAGCAAAGCCACGAAATTTCCTTTTTTTTACCAAACACACCACCAGTATGGAACATATAGACTCCTAATGGAGCCTATCTCAGAAGAAGTTGTTCGATGAGAACAATGCGTTACTCAGCCTCTCAACCTCTTTAATTTTTAATGTGCTAACTGTAAATTCTTGGTGGAAATCATATTTAAATAAATAAATCCATTTTTCATACTACTTCCACATATATTTTATAATGATCAAACCGGTTTTGATCATTGTATAACCTGTCTTACAGTGAATACGGATAGGGCTACTGGCTTACTATAGACAAAACTTAGAATGATGTGACTATTCATAATATTTATGATCTGCAAGATGAGCAAAGCCATCTTTTTCAATATAAATTAGGAAAAATATTTAAATTATCTTTTTTAAAGAATTTTATTACATGAGGAACCACCAAAAAATCATAATTAATCTGTCAAGTTTAAGTAATAAATGTTTTAAAAATTCATAAATATTATGACTAACCGTAAGGTGTTTCTGATTTTTGAAAACCTTAGCACAAACAATGCAGGGAAATTCCCCTACAGGTCCAATATGCATTGTTATCATATGTTTTTTTGTGTCACTTTTTGTCTTAAATCTCTTCTCACAATAATCACATTGGAAATTTCTCACATTACTGTGACAAATCATGTGTTGCTCGAGTTTCACTCTCATTGAGAATGACTTCCCGCAGATATCACAGCTGAAAATCTTTTCACCGTGTATTTTCATGTGAGTGGTGAGGGATTTGGCGCTAGTCTTGCCGCAGATCGGACAGAGGGTTTTAACTTTTTGTTTATTTGTGTCATACTCTTTCATCCTTTTTTTCCGCAATTCCAGTCTTTCGGCGTTTTCCATTTTTGCCCTGTGAACGAATATTTTAACACCTAAGAAATAAATATATTCTTCCCCATTTTCTGATTTCACAATGCTATCCATGAGGAGCTTATTTTCTTCTTCTTCGTCCACTGAATGAATTTTATCTGAATAAGAAAATTCCGGTTCATCTTTGTAATCATAATTGACACCATCATCATAGTCGTAGTTGCTATTGTGTAAATTATTTTTATATGCATCTCTATCAGCAATCTCTTTTAATATTCTCTCACTCTCCTGACACAGTTTTATGAACGCAACAACATCCCCCAGCTTAGAAACACAGTCTTCACAAACACTTTCCGGCAAGCCGTCATTCTTGAGCACCTGTAAATAATTGAAAGAATGTATACCTACGACAAGACAATAATAGAAATATCTTTGGATTGAATAATGCGTTACTGACGAAACAAGATAGAGAGCTTGATGCCAGTAATATCAGGATATGAACAAAAATTACTTAGTTAAAAACGGTGTTATTCTATATTTTTACCTTTAATTTACAGTGCGAAATAATACTGTTTAGAACGGATTCCTCATCAAACATTGAAATTTTCCCCTCATTTACGAGACAGAGCCTGCAGATTTTTTGTCTATCGTGTGAGCTATTTTTAAAAGTCATGTTATCATTCATTTTTTAATCGTGTCTGTTTATTTTCAAATATATCTCGTATAATATTGTTAAAACGGTTTATGCGGCATAATAATAAAATAATTGAACATGACATTTGACATAATTTTTAATATTGCCAGGAAAATGATTACTTAGTTATAAGCTATAAAAAAACTGTTAATGATAATGTATAAACTGATACTTCATTCATCAAAAAAACAATAAATATATTAATAAATGAAGTCTTTGTGAAAATACCAGTTGGATCAAAAAAGTTTTAGGGACAAGCCACAAAAGTAAATTGATTGAGCTGCATTCATTTTCTCAAAACAATTATAAATTTACAGGCTTATTTACAATGCACTTTTTTAATACTTTAGTAAATTATATGTCAAGCTCATAATTACTTTTCATGATTTACAATTTTACATTGTTCATAACAATAGAATAATATTTAATTGCAAAAGTTGGTACTTACTTACCTGCTATAGTAAAATTAATATTTGCTGATTTAATACAATTTTCAGATTGTATAAATATAAACGATGTTGCTGTCTATGAGTCTTATAAATTGGTTTGACGCTTTGATAATATGTATGATACTTATCATAGATGTCATAGACCATAGAGAACTGTTCTTGGCATAGAATAATAATACTTTAATAGATGGTGTCACTGTCAGTGGTTGTTATACAAATAAAAAATAGTGGTGCAATTTCAAATTACTCATCTAATTTATTTTCTCCGTACTTACCAAATATTAGGCAGTGAAAACTTTAACAGTAGCGATACAACAACATTGGCTATTTTGAATTTCATCTCGAATTCTATAGAAGGTGACCATCG
This sequence comes from Himalopsyche kuldschensis, assembly GCA_028554975.1. Lineage (NCBI taxonomy): Eukaryota > Metazoa > Arthropoda > Insecta > Trichoptera > Rhyacophilidae > Himalopsyche > Himalopsyche kuldschensis. The sequence goes on from JAHFWI010000045.1 coordinate 1,462,470, forward strand.
TTTGTTACAAATGTCCTTCAGATTTAGCTAACATCCCGAAAATTTGTTTCCGCAAAGCGGTACTTGCCTGGGATAGTCGTTCATTGTGATAAGATACGATTTTCTTGAAATTTGTGAGTGTTTTCTGGTGATTTACGAAAGAAGTCTTGAGTATATGCGCCTTACCCAAGTGTTATTTTGAATCCTGTTGACAGGACCATTTTTAACAATGCATCTTGTAACAGTGCTGACGATCTTATTCGTCATATTTCTCCTTATCACATTGTGTGGATGGTGCTGTAACAGTGCCTCTAAAACACAGGCGGGAACAACATTTACAAGTAAGTTTTACAAACGTATTGGTAATGAGATAAAACAATATGGATTTTTTAAATTACCCGATTAGCGGTGTTAATATAAACAATTCTGTTTTCAGTTTTGTTTCACCCAACTTCGTTTGTTTTTATTTCGAAGTCTGTTTTTAAGTCTACATATTTTGAACGGAAGACCTTTTTTTCTTAAGTTTTTCGTATCCATTTGTAACAGGGGAAGTGGCAATTTATTTGGAAAAAATATGTTTTCTAACTTCTTATATAAATACTATTGTTATGCCCTGCCCCACTTCGCTCGGTATTTGTAATATAAATTAACATAATCACAGTTGTATAATAGTACATTCCAAATTATTCTGTCGGGATTACTTTGGTAGGTTAACTAGATTCATTTGTTTCTTTTAGTAAAATTATTTGAAAAAAATATTTAACCACAGCCAATCGGAGACGAATCCAAGGACAGCCAATTAGATTTGAAATACACACATGGGTCTTTGTTTTATAGATACTATGATAATTTGTCACCAGTTTAATCCCTTTCCTTATAATAGTAAGGTGCATATTATATATTTGTGCCTGTTAATTTTATTGCTAGGTCGAGTGAGGGTGTATTTAAAAATTAATGATATAATGGCATAATTTCAAAATCATGAAGTATAATTTTTTTATACATTGAATTAATTTTGTAACATTATTCCTAAAAATATTGGTGTTTGTAAGGAAAAACTTCACAGAAAATATTTTATTGAACTTCACAAAATCTTATTTTATATATCCTTCATTCTTAGTGTATAGCCGTGCTATTGCCGTGGTGGCACTTTTAAAACAATGTCTTCTTTTGCAGTTCACTTAAAGCAAAGTATTTTACTTGAAGAGAACAATGAAAATTGTTCATAAGACCATCCCAAATAATTATTCAGAGGTTGTGGTTAGTTTGTGGAGAACCAATGACATTAAAGCATTTTTTTATAATGTCAGATGAAAATAATTGTGTCTAAGGGCATATTTCTATAAGCAAAGAGGATTCTAAAATAAACACTAAAATTTTTGATAAAATAAAGCAATTAACAATTATTGCTATTATCACAGCAATGACACATTCTGATGAGTATGTGGGGTCCTTTCTTTCTGAGTCCACCCGGTCCATAAGAATGCAAAAATTTAATATAATATTTTGTACACTCAAGCTCTCAAAGTGGCTCATATTCCAGTCCCACTCGCTTGCATACAGTCATTTTACAAAACCCTTCTATTATACATGGACTGTCTTATAAGTGAAATAAATCAATGAAAATCTTATAGTATCTTTGAAATTTTTCCAGCTGTGGTGGCCGTGCCTCAACCGATGGTCTCGCACAACATATCCAACTCGCCTTATCCTACACAGCCGCATATGATGCCTCAACCTCAAATTTTGCCTACTGTTGGTCATGTTGGGTTTGCACCTTACCCGCACCCACCATTCCAGACGCCGTATCCTCCGCAGCCAGGTAATATCTCTACCATGTTAATTTTCAATGTTAGAATCGTGAAAAAATTAAGGCTACAGATGGATATATTATAACTGGAATGTTGTTATGAGCAGGTCGCTTGAGAAAGTAGTTTCATCACTTGGGGCAGTAGCGGTTAGCCTGTGGCAGATGTACTGTTTTTCCAAAAAGTTTTCAGCTTTGCAATTCTAATTTATATTGTCATGAAAAATTTTTGCTATGACCATGAAAAATTCATTCAAAAAAATGACCATGTTTCATGCCACTTAATCCGAATGTCGGGTAAATTATCATGTTGTCCTGTCAGTACAGTAGGTTAGATTAATGCGGATATATTTTGTGAGCTACAAGTAAAAAAGTGAAATACACTGTGTACATTTTCAAAGCTTTCAATAGAGAGTAAATATGTATATTTATCAATTCAAAAATATGATTATCAACATCACTGTGATTGAAGAAATATAGAGCTAAATATTTAGCCGTAGTGTAACTGAAAAAAAAGTTTGACTTCCACTGACTTCCAAATACAGGTTTTTTTAATAGTCGAAATATTACAACTAGAGAAGGTCACATGCACTAAACAAATATATTTTTTAAGTACGCTTGCACCCAAAAGTAATATTGGATAATCACTTCTATTATGTTATCGTATTAAAAATGATGCTTAGCAATTAGCTACTTCATAACCGTGACTTTGTGTGACCAATCATAATTGTCACACTGTTTAAAAATACCAAAACCAAGTGCTCACTCTCAGCCACGAAACGTATTATATTTAATAACAATAAGTTGATAGCCTTTATCGATTTTGATTTCGCAGTTGTTTTGAAAAGCTGTGATTATATAATTGTTAAGTCAATGTATTTTGTTAGCTATTTCCATGATTATTCAGCAGTGAATGTTTTGATAAAAGTGGAATCTGCATAAATAATTCAAAGTTATATGTTTGCATTTTGTGAGGTTTTGAAGACACATACCACTATAATCTTGTAACCGTGGTGTAAACTCTCAATTTGTTCTCCATATTCTGAAACATTTGCATCTCTGAGCTTGATATAAGCTATAAAGTATTTCCTCTTTGGCAACATTTGTTATGTATTTGTATAGAGGAGAGTCAATGTATTACAATAAATATTTGTATGTAACGTACACAACACGAAGACAGTGTGTATGAGAGTGGGTTCTGTTTGCCCAATTTCATGATAAAACTTTTATGATTATATTGCACTACCTTAACCGCACATATTGATTGTAATTCAATAGATGGAATATGAAATACTTATCTTTATTTCTCTCCTAAAAAAATTTTACGAATGCAGATAAACAATTAGCATGATAAGATTGATAAGCCATTACTATTCTGTCTATTTCAAGAATTTCCCCAAATGTTTACCAAACAATTGCAACTATTATTTCTGCGGTTACATATCAATAATACAGTAAACCCCCCAATAATGAGCTCCCCGCTAATGAACCCCCCAATAACATTTGCGGCAGGTTTTCCAATAATGAGTTAAATCCATCCCCCGAATAATGAATAAAAATAAAACACGTGCATCTGACGTATTTACGCGGTGATTCATCCGCATGTGGCAGTTAGATGAAACCAGGGATATTCAACAGATATACAGTAAGATAACATAACTGATAAAGATATCAATGAATATATAAATGATGACATGGATTTGAATGAAGAAGATTTGATTGCCTTTGTTGGTGAAAATAATAGTACTACGAGTGAAGAAAGCTTACAAATCGACTTGAATGAATCACATAAAAGTTTCAATTCCGAAAATTTGAATGAAGGCTAAAGATTGTTTAATAATTTAGAAACACACTTGACTCAAGACGATCTCCCAATAGAGTGATTAGACGAATTAACAAAATACTTAAATAATATGTAAAGCCCAATATATTAAATTTAAAAGCGAAATGCGGGAAAAAGTTATTTTTAACAATAAAAAAAAAAATCCAGTCAATAATCTGAATTATAGAGAAATTGAGGAACTGGTATTGGCAACAAGAAAGTCTTGATGGAACTTAATATTAGATGATAGTGATAGTGATTAATTAAATATGTACATAGTTATATAATTTAAGACGTTTATCGTCTTTTCTTTTTTTTTTGTTTTCAACAGTTATTATTTTATATGAATATGTATCATTTATGTGAAATAAAACATTTCCGAAATGCTTTTTACTATTTTGAATTGTTTTCGCTAGTTTAAAAGTAATATGTATTTGAAATAGAATAATAATATATATTTATGATCAATTAATTAATTAAAAAATAATATGTGATTCCGCATTTCAAATGAAAAAAATTCAATTGAAAATCTTAACCCCCCAATAATGAGCCCCCCAGTAATGATCCCCCTATCTCTTCATTATTGGGTTGTTTACTGTACTGAAAATAATGAATTTCAATTATGCACTTAAAATTTATTTTAGAGTTACAAAAACTATGTAAGTGGTGACGTGACATCTTTTGCAAATATTTTATTCTATTCGACAAATGTTTCAGGTTTCGTTGGTGGAGCTCCGTACACTCCATACCCTCAATATCCACCACAGACAAGTGAGTCTTCATATTATTCAGATTGTGCTTGTAATATTTACCCCCCCCGGTCAGTTTCTACACTGAGTTCAAATTTTAGAAATATATAGTACAACTAAGCCTGTTAAATTTTATGTTTAATAATTTTGAGCGGGTAAACATTCTCAGTCTTTCGCACTTTATTTCATCAATAAATTGTAACATGTGGTAGATATCAATAACAGTCTAAATTTACAGGTGTCAGCAACGAGCTAAACCCACCGTCATACGCTGAAGCAACAAGCGTAAAGCAGCCTGCCTATAATCCAAATTTCCATTAAGAATCGTTATATATTATTTCATTTATGTTAACATTAAAAACTGTACATAATAGTTAATAGGATGTCGACTGTCTAATATACTTGTGGTAAGAATAAATTAAAATATATATCCAGATATTTAAGATTGTAACATTCTGAATTATCTTGACCTAATTCATGTAAAATTCTCATAAAAAATATACACGGTTGCCAATTAAAATACAAAAACACATTGTACAAGTTACTCTTAATGCGTTTTTTTTCAATATTCAACATTGCTACAGTTTGGAGTTTTGTGATATAAATGTTTGGAAATGCGTTTTCACCGCCTGGCTATATTTTTCATATACCAAAATGTGCAATAAAACTTCACGTAAGAGAACTGAAAAACCTCTGTCTAAGAAAATGTATAATATACATCGTTTGTGTCAATGCACATTGAATCATCTTAAATGCTTTATCTGTAAAAAATTACTTTACCCATGTTGAGTCTGTATTGTGTTAGAGACTCATTTCTATTGTTTATGTATTTGTAATACATATTGAGTTATGTAGTTTCAAGTACATGTGCATATTCAAGCAAATATTTATCTTATCATGTAAATGCGCATTTCAATTGAGATATAATCACTGGTTTTTGTAATAGAATGAGTAATCAGTAGAATTTATTGGTATACAATATGACAAAATGTACCAGATTAAGTTCCAGCAACCCCCCATATGAGTAATGTCTCTTGGTCTTTTTGTAGTACCGAGTTAAAAATTTGAAGCTGTCAAAACAGTTTTCTTTCATTTATCCTCAATTTAATTTATCACAAGTGAGTCCGCCTGAATGCATCCACAATTAATTAAGGATATTTTTTTAGTTATTCTTTTAATACTTAGGGGTCATCAGAAAAAGTGACCTAATTAAACATACAGTTATTATTAAGTTTTTTGTTTGTTAAAATAGAGAAAATAATTGAATTCAATGTTAATATGCTTTAAATATGCATATTTCTGTGTATCAAAAATACTGGTTCCAAATACAAAAATCTTGTTTATTTAAAATTCTCAAATATATTGATATTCTTCTTTTAAGTTTCAGATAAATATAAAACGCCACATTTGAGTCACTTGGAATCATTAGTTAGTTGCACTTTTCAAATGTATAAATATGGCCTTCCAAATTTACTAGAAAAAACTACTTGATTGGAAATAAATAAAATTTAAAACTGTGGCCACGATAATAAGGTAGATATTTTTTCAAAAAACTTGTACTGTTGGGGTTAAATAACAAATTTTCAACACTCAATGTAATATAATTATGATTCTATGTGACTCATTTGTCAACATGCTAAATATAGAAATTGAAAACTTTGTATTTTGAACAATTTGTGATGTATTCAATTATTTTAACTAACTATCTACTTTTATATAATTAAAATTAGAGACAATTTACCACCGTCAAATGATTTTTGGTACTTTTCTTTCTACTAAATACTTTTTTACCACAGAAATATTGATTGTTTAAATATCCTCAATTCTTGATTAAAAATGTTATGGCAACATAATTGCCTCTAGTCATTATGAACAGGCTATTTTATGTGCTACATGTGGACTTAGCCCATAATGTTGGAAAAAATATGAGATTATCACCCGGTAATAAGTAAAGTGTATTGTATCATAAAATCAATGTATCTAATTATTAATAGATAAACAAAATTCCAATTTTATTAATAGATACATTGATTTTATTGATTTTAAAAAGAAATTAACTTATTTCCTAATATTTTGGTCTGAAAACAAGATTATATGATTGAACCCAAATTATTAAAAATAAGCCAACTTATAGAACTCTTTTTATCATGCATTGAAACAATTTAGATATAAAATGAGTAACTTAGGTGGACATCAAACACTTTTGAGTCAATTGCCTTCTCCGATCTCTTGATTCAAGATATATCACTGCCCAATGAAAACAATTCATATTAGACTGGATGTTTCTTTTAAGAAACATTGTCATGAGCTTGTGATCTATTGCTTTTGGAAGAATCCTGGCATATATTTGGGGCTATGATAAAAACATGGACTTATTCCATCTTGTCAAACATGTTAGCAATGATTCAATTTAATGATAATTGAAAAAATCAAAATAATCTGAATAAGGCAAGTGTTTGAAATATTTAAATACATCTTTTAGTGTACATATTTGCAAAATTATCATGAATTAGATGAGATATTACTACAAAAAACTTAGTCGAGTAAACAGAAAAAATATAAATTTATTGACAATAATAATTACAGATCAAGAAACCAATTTACTTTTCCTATTCTCACATAATTTAGACACTTAGTATGAAATGATTTAATTTTTATAGTCAAGCCATATTTTGTGCAAAGAAATTTTGGTCATAAAAAGTGAAATTTGAACAATAATCATGAAAAAATGTCCAAAATATATTTTTTTACCCACTGAAAAAGATAAATTATGGTGAAGTTTTCATTGATTCTAAAAAATCTATGATAATATTTAACATGTTTCAGGGTGAGTGTAAAGATTCAGATCCTAATGCAGTGACATCTATTAATGAGATAAATTGTTTATAATTTTTCAATAAACATTTATTTAATTGAAAATATCTAATTTGCTAGAAATTTAAAAACACCTCAGTGGACTGAGGCACTTAAAATACACTTCCTCTAACCATTTACTATAGACCACTGGGCAACAGTGACCTCTCAATCAAAACACCCCCATTAATTTAATGAAAAATAAATACAGAAAGAAAAATAACAATGTATTTTAGTTCTACATAAATTATTTTATATATTTGTTGATAGCTATTTCAGCTTACGCCTTCGTCAGAACTAATATATAAAATAATTTATGTAGAACTAAAATACATTGTTATTTTTCTTTCCGTATTATAATGGAGTTCTACCAAGTAAATGTCTACTCAATCAATGAAAAATAAATCTTTACTGGTGTCTCACTGGTGAGTCGTGATGTTTTTTCGTAAAAAATATTGTGCTAGTGACATCTATTATTGAACCCACATTTTTTTTTATAGATTTTAGTTTTTTGGTTATTATTTTTAAATAAATTCTAACATTTCACTATTAAAATGCCAATCCTAGTTGAGACCTATAATGGATACTAGAAGCTTATTTGAATATTTATAAAATTTAGTTCCATTGTGTTGTTATAAAAGACATTTTATAACAACAACACAATAGAACTAAATTATCTTTGACAATAAGGTAACGATTGTTTTCAGTTTTTTCAATGTTCAGATTTGCATTTTTGAATTGATTATTTAATCAAATTAAAACTGATTTTCTTTTTAATAAAATGATATATGTACATAAATACAGTCATAAATAGATTTTATAGTATGTTTTCACCATAGAATATCATAGAAGGTAAGCTTTTGGGTATGATTGCATTTTCATTCCAAACTATTAGTGCTGGGTTACCAATGGAAGCGCTAGAGTCGCAGATGTCAATATATTTAATTGATACTAGCATAAAATACTTAAATGGCTGTAAACAGTAAATTATTTAGTTCATACTATGTTTATATGTGTAAGGTTCTCACTATTTTTTCAAAACTTTAAAAATTAGTTGTAATTTGTATTTTTCCCTACCAAGAGTTACGTGCATAGTAAAAAATAAGAAATGTGATGTCTTAGTAAATTAATATACCGAGCCATATTCTTGCTAATATTTTCAATATATTATGATAATTTTCGCAAACCATTTGCTATTTATTTGCAAGATTGCAAATTTATACTGTCGGCCACCTATAGATGAAATTATTAATGATTCATATATGTAATATAAGACTTGGTGCATTGAAGTCTAGTCTTTATTACACTGGCTTCCAACTTTTTCGAAAAATTTAGAAATTTGCTTGTGAATGAAGACTTCTGATACTGGAGTTAATTGAAGATTTTGTGATTGATAATCATCACATTTTGAGATGCTTATTGTTTTTGAAATGGTGTGTACTTCAACAGTTTGTTTTGAAAAAAAAGTTAAACTTAATTATATGATAGTTACTTGAACATTAATTTAATAAATTTATTTAGAAAGGCATCTTGAAAGTCTTTATCCAAAGCCTTGTGTGTAACCTTCTGAAGGTGTATTTTGTTTTATAAAACATAAGATGACTATAAAATTAGATTTGATTATTAACATAACGTATTTTTGTCTAAAAAATATTTTCTTCCGGTATTCAAAAGATTGTATTTATATTCTTACCAGCGAGTTTCATAATAATGTGCTACACTATTACTTGAATTGATTGGAACTTTTTATTTTATTAGTCATAGATAATTTTACCATCGAGTACGTTAAAACTATTTTTTACATTTTTGTAATATATTTTTAATAGCTTTAAGCAATATTATTTATAAATTTAAATATTCATTGTACAACATGATATCAATATTAAATAAACAAAAATATTTAAATGTTCATTTTTTTTTGTATGCTTGTCCTTTCCATAGTTCACTTTTGCTCACCAACCCGTTTTGTGTGTCAGCCTCACCTGATCCCTTTATCCCTTTTCTTGTCCCAATCGATTTCAACTAGATGCTTTGAGCCTTACTTATCGTTATGATATATCTGACCATATCTTGTTGTACCTAATAATAATAATTAATTTCAGTTGAGAGTCGTGTATCAACAAAATAACTATACAGAATTCATTCCCATCCATTTCAATAGGTTGAATATAAGGTGGTAGTCCAGCGAAATGTTGAGAAATATTTTGAATGTTTGGATAAGGCGAGGTTTGTATATTTTAACATTATGATAAGCTTGCTTAAAATTGTGTGACAGAATCTATAACAGTGGTTCTCGCGGAAAATTGCTCTGTGGCCGCATCGTCAACATAAATGGTCCTAAGAAAATGTCTGGTGGCCGCACTAAATTTTTGTTTTTCAGTTTTTCGTTTGTGAGGTATGTCAAATGGATCTAAACATGCTTGTCATGTTTATATCAATTTACTATTGGTATTAATTGCGTCTTTTCTTATCAATTTTCAGTCCTTGTTGACAAATTAGCTTGAAAGTCGAAAAAAAATTCAATAGCAATATTTTCCGAGAAGCTGTCGGTGGCCGCACATGAGAACCACTGATCTATAAGACATGTATTAAATGGGTCAGTATCTAATTCAAGTTTTGGTTTGTGAAAAATCAAAATGGTTAGTTAATATTATAAATGGTCAGTTGTCATTGTATCAGAATAAATGTGGTCAGTTATTTAATGAAACAGTCAGTAATGTATTCAAGTAATGGTTATTAATTTATTAAAAATGGTTAGCATTTAAATTAACTGGTCAGCCATTTAAGAACATGGTAAGTCTTAGTTTGACAGCTTGTGAATTTTATCAAATATGGTCGTAATTCTGTAAGTAACGGTCACATTAAATGAAACGATTTCTTATGTTCAGATATTTGAAAGCAGATAATGTTATTTTAATAAGTGTAAGGTTTACCATTATTTTAAATGTTTCGTCTTTCACGCAACTACAACGGGACTACAGTTTTGGCACTTTTTTATTGCCTTTTGTGGCTTATCAAAAATGTTGTTCCTACCTTACTCTAGCAGCTATCAAATTTTTAAGTTATTTATAAATCCCCACATCTAAATGACAATAATATTTACATATTTAAGTTATCATTGTAAAGTCACTTGCTTTTAAAATTTTGTATGTTAATATAGTAAGTGAAAAAAGTTGATATACTGTGGAATAATTATATAATCAAGTGGGATTGGTTATCAATTGAATAAAAAAATTGTGTATGTTAAGAATAATTTAATAAATACAATATAAATATACAATTACTTTGCCACATGTGAGAATGGAAATATGGCAGAAGTTGAATCTTTAATACAATTGTGCTGCAATCAGAATGAGACTTCTGATTCAAAACATTTTTTTAAATTAACAGTTCACAAACAAAGAAATTATTATCGTATTTAAGAAATAATTCACTTATCACATGGTCGCGGAGAACAATCAACAAGCTCTGCATAGTTGCACAGCAACCTAATATCGTCGAAGAAGAGTCCAACTCCGCATCTGAATTCGTATGGTTTCATGACGGGTCCTTCCTTGACACAAAGATAGTATACGGCGCAGTTGGTAGGATCTCTAACGTAACCTTCCTTGGCGCACAGGTCATTCGGGTCGACACATCCGGGTTTTTGTGTTGTTGTCGTTGTTGAGGGTGTGGTTACGGTAGTTTCGGTAGGTCCTGTTCCAGGTGTGGTAGGAGTGGTGGATGGTGCGGTTTCAATTTCTCTGCCAATGGCGCGGTTGATTTCTCTAAGGTACGGGTAAGGGCCTTTTCCGCAGACTCCGGCGAAGTCATCGGTTTCAACACTCCAGACCATAACTCCTCCAAGTCCCATCGACATGGCGAGCTCAGATTTCAGTCTGAGTGACTTTTCGTTGTCGTAGGTGATCCAATCTCTTTCGTTGACGGTGTAAGGAACCTGTGCAACGTCATCCCATTGCTCGACCCATTTTTCTGTGAGGCGTTTTTCACAGAGCTATTATAATAAAAGAAAAAATATTAGTTTGAAATTGTTTGTATCTTTTAACCATTCAGAGGCCTGTCACATAGGATATTTGTGCAACCCTTTTGGAGCGATTCTCTGAATGAAATATTTATTTTTTCAATTAACATACTAGCAATGCCATCTCTGAATAAGGTTCAATAATATATCGCTGGAGTAAAGGGATTTCCCTTCCAATATCCGGATTCCCGCATTTCATTGCAATATCTCAACCACGTTCGCTAGTTCGCGACGCGTAAGCTGGTATAACTGGTATATCAGTTACTTGATGATTTATTTTCATTATAAAAAAGAATTTTCATTCAATAGTATTGAATCTTAATCTAGAAAGATCGAATAATTATTTTTTAACAATGTATAGTGTTGTGACAACCCCTTAATTTTGCATAGATTTTCGTACTTTGAAATGGGATAAGAATAAGTATTTGGGCCGGCTTTGATTGATGCTTATTATATGTAAGCGCATGTTTAAAATTTTTTTACTAATGAATTCTATTTATTTAAATTCATTGAAATCTTGAGCTGTTGTAAGGTTAATATTCAAGTACCAATTACCTCATTCAATCCAATCATTCCTTTCTCCCGGGAATACTGTCCAGCGATACCGGCTCCATTAGCTGGTGCTCCGACGGTGGCATTATTCGTGTTGGCTAAGTTGAAAGTTCTTCCGTACAAGGGCAAGCCTAAGATGATCTTGTCTCTTGGTGCTCCTTGAGAGATCCAATATTCGATTGAAGTTTTAACATCGAAGGAATCTTTAGGTTCAACATCCATTTCGTATTGCTGAAGAGCAGCGTTGTGTCCGGTCACCGGATCCCATGCACCATGAAGATCGTAAGCCATAACGTTGATGATGTCCAAATATCTAAAAAAGTAATTGATACAATGTTATAGTATTAATATATCAAAGGTTAAATTAAATAAATACTGCTGGAATTGTGTTGTTACAAGGACGTTAGAAAAGATATCTACTGGTTTGTACATGATTTTTGCGAACCAAATTTATAAAGAATATTTCAAGTAGGTAATGAAATCTAGTAATATCAAGATTAAAATTTTTATTGCCTATTACAGCTAATATTCGCCAAGGAGTTCGAAATTTGAAAAAAATTAAAACATTTGATATTAGATTTTCTCATGTCCCTTGAGTAGAAAAAAACATAATGAATACGCATGCCTAGTATTCAAAATGTAAATTAGATATTGACCTTGCTGGGACTTAAGCCCAAACTTATCTGATTGCTAGAATAAAGGTTTTACAAGTTTTTCCAAGCGATGGCTTGTGTTCTGATCTACAAAAATATTTGCGATCCAACTGTGGTTTGGCAGGTGCCAAAAGGTTCATCATTAGATAAAACCACAAAGGATGACATAATATATTTCATACACGAAAATCTATTAGGGATTGATTGATATAATAGTAATATGAAGCTTACTGGGAGATAAGGGCGATGTCATAAGATTGAGAAGCTGATTTTTCGACTGAGGCTACAGCAGCGGTCAACAGAAGGCCGTGCTTGTCGAATTCTTGCCTCATAACGGCTAGCAATTTAGCGTGGGCGACAATGTCTTCGGTTGTCAGTGGGGAGTCTCTCTGTCCAGGATACTCCCAATCCATGTCGAAACCATCGAATCCATACTTAATGGTGAACTCGGCAGCGTTGACAGCGAATTTTGCTCTGAGGTTAGGATCATTCGCCACCTGAATTTGTAAGCAACAATGAATTTTAAATTATTGTTACAATTGGTATCAATACCAGCCATGATTAAGCCAGAAAACTGTGAGGTAATTTCACAGACTTGACTATTCAAATTTGGGTAGCAAAAATTGTTGCAATAAAAAAAATCCAATTCCAATTTTATACACACATACATAAGTGAAACATCCAAATGAATTCAATTATATAATCTTATCACTATTAGCTTATCCATAGTTTATCAATTATTTAGATAATGATGACAAATCTGAAAATTCGTCTCAAATTAGATAGGACAAAACAAATATTATAAGTTAGGTAGTGTTAATATCAATGATTAATTAAGTGAATATCGTTGTTATTTTATTGATTTATATGACATGGAAAATATGGGAAAACGTACCAAAAGATACTTGAGACTTTCAAGGGTTTATTGAATAATTATAATTAGAAACGAGCATTGATTATTCTCAATTGAATTCCTTATCTAAATAAATTACGACGTAATAAGAAGAACAACTTTTCCGGAATAAGTAATAGTATCATTAGAAAAACGAACCTTTGAATATTTCCTTGAGCCCTCGTTCCACCCTCCAATTGCGATGATAGTCTTCAGTTTTGGGTTTATTTTCTTCAAGTTGTTGAATTGACCAAAGTTATCTGAAATATTCAATGAAATATAATGCATAAATACATTTCAGATGTCCAAAAATTATTGCCGAATTAAATCATAAAAAATGAGTCAAGGTAAAATTCTATTATCTTTCCATTTGAGCTTTAGAATAGATTTGAATTAGCAAAAGGTGTTGACTATTTATATGGTTATTTTATTAAAAATTACCTCTTCCCCAGTTGTCAGGTAATTCCAACCAAGGATCCATAATTCTGATGGTGGCGTCTTCATTTAGTCCCACAAATGTATAAATAAGATGAGTGCACATGAAGGGGTCCAAATCTTTGGGGCCACATTTTCCGTTTCCTTGTCTGTATGTTGACCAACTGCCATGGTAACATACAAGTTTTTCTGCAAAGAAAGTAAATAATCGTTAAGAAATTTCGTATGATTCATACAGAAAATATGTATTACATTTCAGCAAAAAAATGGTTGTGATGTTTTATCGCATTGCCGAGTATCTCTAATTATATTTCTTATCTAATAATCTGACAGACGCGAGCCGCACGCGTATGAATAACGCCAATCTTGATTTTTTAAATCACTATTATGAAAAATTGTAAAATTAATTAAGCGTTGATAATCATTTAAATTAAAACGATTGAAACAAATAATAACCCATTATTTGGACAATTACGCACTTAGAGATATTGCGTCAGTAAAGTCCAATTATTTTCACTTGGAGATAAATGTAAATATTATTATTTGAATAAATATGTTTTTAAAGATTTTTAAGATACATATACTTTATTCTGCGCCAAATTGCTTAATATATAACTATTAGTAACAGAAAAAGAAAATATATGGTTTAAATTGTAGGCGAACGCACTTACGTTAGTAACGTTACCAAAGATGTAACAATTATAATAATTTACGATTGAATTGTAAATTACTATATACTACAATGATAAAATTATATGTTTAAAAGTAATTAGAACTATAATTTGACTGTCATTAAAAAAAGATATTTTCGTTAAACGGACACAGTTTTAGTGTGTCTTTAAAAATGTTCACATCGAAAATAATGGTGTATTCTTATACACCATGGAAAAATGGTGTATTCTTCTTCAATTATTTTATTTAGTTGCGAAATCAAACTCAAACGATACAAAAAAACATATGTAACGAAACTTCAATGTTTTTGTTAGATACAACGTTATTCCGGACAAGGTCTTATTTTATTATTGAAAGCGAAAATATCGTTGATTGATACATTTTTATCATTATTTGATCAATGGATAAGAATGAGTTATTGAGAGCAATGCCTTTGTTATTGTTTTTTTAATCTTTTGCGTGACATATATAAAAGATAAATCAAAACTGATTAAAACTTAGTCATGGTTACTCAATACGATTAAAATTTGAATTGTAATTTTTTCGTAAAAATATGTCCTCAAAAATTAACTATTAACACAATGTATTAAACAAATATTATATTTATATTGAAAAGCGAAATAATAAGTCACTAATGTGTAGTAAACTTAAAATGTTTCACCGAAAAATGTTTAATGTTGTCACTTTTTAACAGCAAAAGAAAACACCCGAATAGTTAAATATTTCATAAAGCTCTGAAACATCATGGACTATAATATTAACTCATATTCTTCTATCAACGGTTTATTAATTTTTTATTGATATAATTGTATTATATCTATAGCAATAATTTTTATTTACAAACAAACTATTACCTGAAATTGCCGAACTGAATATAAATTGTATTTACTTAATAGAGGAAATGACACTGGGTTACTAGATTATTATAGTTAAACAACAAACACATCGGGTATTTCAATATTTATGACGATTTGAATTAGAATATTCAAAGCGATACACGATAGTTAAAAAAGAGCTACCAATGAAATAAGTAGTGAGATTATAAAATAAACACTATATTAAAATGAAAAATATGATATTTTTATGCAGAATTTAAGTTCACATTAAAAGAAAACAATGATTATAATTATATTTCGAGTTCCATGTTTTTTTATCACAAATTTATCTGAAGCTAAAATTGCTCAATTATAAACTTTTAACAAACTAATATGAATAGTATTTTTAAAACAGTTTTTGATGAATAAATTTTTCAATTTATGGATATAATTTTTGATATTATTTAATAAAGTATTTTCACTTACTTTCTGCAATAGCACCGGCGAACAGAATGGCCGATAAGGCAATAAATAGAATAGACTTATTCATTTTTGCACTGTGTTATAAGTTAATTGTTTCCCAAAACCAGAGAACGTTCTGTTGGTTGAAAGACGATTCCCTGCAGTTTTATAGATCAAGGTGGAAGAATTATCGCTAATTGATGATGTAAACAATAAAAAGATATGTGAAATTATCGCCGCTATCGGTAGATTTTTTCTTATTTATCCTATGTAGTAGTACTTGAATGATATAAACTGATAAAATAGATATGGTGCGAGTAAAGTTCGCACGATTATTAAAAACGCAATTATTGTAAAATTCATTTTCGATTCGAAATGTGTAATAATAATATTTGGAATCGAAAATGCTGGAAAACTGATTTTATCAATCATTCTTTCAAAGAAGCAAAATTCCTCAAAATAACCTAACACAATTAATATTGAAAAAATTTCAATGGACACCCATTACCATCAAGTATTTTTTTCCAATTTAGTCATTGAATGACTAAAGTTTATAAAAATTGCTTTCTTTACACTGCCGTTCCAATGAAGAAGGCAGTAACTTGCAAAAAATCTGAAATCGAGTTATGAATACAATTTGCTAAATATTTAGCTATGTTTATATGGTACGGTAAGAAAAATAACAATGTATTTTAATTCTACAGAAATTATTTTATATATTTGTTGATAGCTATTTCGGCTTGCGCCCTCGCGTATTATAAAGGATTTCTACCAAGTAAATGCCTACTCAATCAATAAGCTATATATGGTTATCACTTTTATAGCAGTATAATAACTAAAAGACTCTATAAATCCTTTATGAAGAAATGATCACCTTCTAAAAGTTTAAGAATTTCTTAGCAAAAAGCAGCAACTCTAGTTTTCTTAGCAAAGAGGAAGTCGATGCAACTACTTCCTGCGTGTTTACAAAGAAAAAAGTTAATTTTCACATCAACTGAAAAACACATTTTATCATTTTTATCAAAAGTTTGTCGGAGTCACTTATTATAACGACAGTATAATGGCGGTAAGATTTTACTGGGGTGTGATAGTTATGCTGCTGCTAACTTCCCATGAGAAATCGACGCCAAGAAAACGAAATTTAGCATTCCTTCTTCATAAATATTATTATGAGTTTCCCAGGTACTTAGAAAAGTTTATTAAAAACTAAAACTTATCTAGGTTTACGAAACTCAATTCTTACTTTGGTTTGTAAGTAGCAAAACCAAGTTGGATAAATATTATATATTATGAAATATACAATATTTCAATTTACTTTGAAGTTGAATCAACATTTTATCATATCTAGAAAACTTTTACATAAACGAAATTTGTGTTGATATAAAGCGTAACTAATAATCCATGCAAATTCGTGAATTTCAAATACTATATCAAAGAATTTTTTTTATTCAAGTTCTGTCTTTTTTCCACTGATTGAGTGAATGGAACGATTCGGTCAGTGACATATGTAAAACCTGTTCTGCTGGATAAACTTGATGCAGTATTTATTGAGAGTTGTATCAAAACATTGAACTGGTTGTAAGAATTTCCATTATATGCCCAAAAAAGTCATCACATCGTATAGAAACATATGAGCCCGGCGTAGAGTCAAATCGGTTTGTTTGATTTGCTTAAAGGCTCATAAATGAAGATTGTAATTTGAAATGTTCCTTTTTATTTGAGATAACTCGCAAATTTTTATATACAGGCTTTTATTCCTCTTCCAGTGTACCAGTTTTCCCATATTCTCCTTCAGTCACGGAAGCCAACGACGTTGCCCACTGCACCACGGACCTTACTTTATTATGAATAATTGTTACTTGCATCATAATAAATACGTATAAGGTTATTAATTCAACCAGCAGCCACCATTGAAAGTGATTATTCCAGTGATAAGCTTTTTCTGTAGAACTATAACATTTTCAGAATACTTTTGTGTGTTTTACTTCATACAAAAGATGGATCAGTAAGTCCTTCTGATAGGTTAATCGATCGGTAAGGTGAAATAATAAATTTTCATTGTTATTCAGCAGTGATATTATTTCACCAAAAATCATAAGCCGAGCGTAATCAGTTGGATCAGCTATCTGTCATTTTCCTTTGTATCTCTGGCGTGATTATATTGCTGATCGCTTTTTTGTTTGTTAACTTTATTGTTTTAATCCTGTAATATATTATCTTTCGGTGATTTATCAATAATTGAAATTAAATGTCAACTTTTGAAATCGTTTTGCTCACGGCGCTTGCCTGGCAACCGGAATACATAGATAACAGTCGGAAAGACTTTGGTTGTTTTATCATTACTATTTTTGCTAATTATTTAAAAAAAATAATAAGTTTTTTGTAGTAATCTAGAATGCGCATAGTTTTGATATTATTGTAAAG
Organism: Himalopsyche kuldschensis; assembly: GCA_028554975.1. Lineage (NCBI taxonomy): Eukaryota > Metazoa > Arthropoda > Insecta > Trichoptera > Rhyacophilidae > Himalopsyche > Himalopsyche kuldschensis. The sequence goes on from JAHFWI010000045.1 coordinate 1,480,606, forward strand.
ATGCAGCGAATATTAAAATTATGATAAGGCTAAACAATTGACATCGGACATAGAATTCAAAACAATCTATTATACAAGTGAAGGACTTCGATTACAAAATCAATGTTTAAAGTAAATAAAGGTCAAGGTATCTTTTTTCAGTCAAGCATTAACGAGTGATATGTTTAGGTGGTATTTAAGGACCATACAATTTTAAAAACTAATAACTACCTTGTTTAAATGATAACTGCGATGATTATTATGGACGAAAGCCTTAGAAGGCTAAGCTATTTTCATATGTTTTCAGATAAAGTAAAAAATCCGCTCACAATGACGGTCAATTTAAGATTTTTGATTCGTCCATAATACATATAAAGAGGATGGAAATTTGGTCGCTTCATACATTCATGTATTTAATTTGATTGATGCCAATACGTATATTTTATTAAAAACATAATCGATAACATTGATTCTGTTTGAAATCGATTTTTCTCTCTGTATTTATTTGTATCGCTTAAGCTTGGGCATTTATGTTTTAGGAATGAAAGATCATCGTTGATAGAAGATGCAGAGAATACATACGAATGAAAAACTACACAATATTTCGATGCTGCAGGAATTGGAAACGACGATTGAACGTTCTTATTCTGATGTATTATGCATTTCTTTGAATAAACTTTTCGTGAAAATTTTGAATGCTTTGGAATATTTTAATACTCCTGAGTGGAGTGTTACGTAATAGAGATCTCAGTGAATCGATCAGATGAAAGAAATCATCGGACAATAATAGAGGTATCCATTTCATTAGTAGAAATCAAGGCTGAGGAGTCGTTAAAAAATACGAATCCAACTCCAACTCCGACTAAAAAAAGATTATTTGTCACGTTTTTCTCCTATTTTTTATTTTTATGTGTATTTAATTAAAAATCAACCAACCAATTCGTATAATAGCCAGATTTTACATGTTATGTGTAAAAAATAGTTTTTACGACTGCAGAGCTGCAACAAAAATGATATAAATACCATTGTAAGAAGAATATGAATTGGAGGGAATGGATACATATGAATGGAAATGCAATGCGGTCTGTTTTCATGTTAGAGTATAGTTTCAAAAAAACCAAGTCCGTCCCTGAATATTAAAATGTACATTCATCATTAATATATTTTTGGTGGATTCTCCTCGTTTTATTATTCTTCGAGGCAGTGATGAGTCAATAAAAACTAAACAAACAATTCAGACGTGCCGAGATTTACTAAACTCCTAATTAATTATTAATGCGGAAATATCTCCGGAGACAAAGTGTGACACTATAAATTGAACACGTATAGAAATAAAATAAATAACTATTCTACGGTAAAAATAATATCCTTATCAATTTCGCTGAAAAATAATGTTGAACAATTGGTAAATTGAAATAGTAATGAAGTGAGTGAGTTTTGACACCGGAAAGGTATTTCCCGTGTTATTCGTTGTATTTATTCTCATAAAGCGTGTACAAATTAAAATGCTTTGCACATGTTTTCGTAGAATAAATTGTGTACTTAATACATTTGTCATTGTAAGTTATGTTAGCAAAATATTATAGATTCCTACTTTGATGGTATTTGTAACGTCATACTATGTGCTATATCTTATTATAAATGTAATCTCATATTTCTTTTTAGAACTTTCAAAATAGTCTCATATAAGCTACGGCACGAAATAACATTTCAACTTTTAAACAAAAGATCAACGAATATGATTCAAATTCGTGTTCTATTCGATCGACACGCCATCAATTATTATGCGTTTATTTGAGGTAAACAAACGGTTGTGAAATTGGCTGTTTAAAATTAAAACGTAGAATTTATGAAAACAATTTAACGTACACATAAAAATAGAAGTAAGCTGCTGGATGTAAAATGAAATATGAAGTATGAGTATAAACGCATCATGATAGTAAAACATTAATATACAAAATACAATGGACTTAGTAATAAGATTTTGAATATGTGTCAAACTCTCCATCGAAGTATTATCATTGAATAACAATATTTTGATTGTAAGGCATATGTAATGTGGTTGTATGACTTTAAATGAAGTGTGGTAATCTTTGAACGATCTTATATAATTGTCACGTAAAATATTGTAATTAAGTCAAAGATATAGATAAAAATGTCAACAAATGAGCAAAAACAAAAGGACAAATAAAATAAAGCGATAATTTTGAAGATTGTTATGCATTAAAATGGTAATCTTTTTTCAATGTCTGATAAAAAATTGTATGTTCGTCAACAAGCTTTAAGAAGTATACTTTATTATGATACATTGATGTTAAGATATTTCACGCCTCTTGGCAATACTTGATTTTATGCAGATAAACCAAGCCGATAGATTAACAAGTCATTTTTTTTTTGAAAAATTTACAAGATGATTTATGTAATTTGAAACTTCTTCATTACTATACAGAAAAAGCTTAACACAACAGACTTATACTCGATAAAGCAAACAGAATTTTTCGCACATTATCGATGTATCTTGTTTAAGTGAGACAAGTAAATCGAGATTTAAGAGACAACTATCGTAAACATGAAATGCATATACTGAGCACGAGACCATACAAGCTGTAGTTTTCAAGTGATCCGGCTAATGATTTGATCTGCGCTACGTCACATCAAGCCCATCCAAACCTTATACAAAACTTTTTTTTTTTCTTTAATATTGTTCTATATCATAGTATGTGTAATACGTTCATGATTTTTTCCGTTATATCGAGGTTTAATCGCTTTTCAATCCTGTATTAAGAAAATATTCTTCTCGTTCTCACTCGCAGTTTGCAACATATTTACAAAAATAGTCTAAAAGAAAAAACTACAGGAAAACCGGAAGTGGAAAAACCTCAAAAATGTATTACAAATCATTTGAAAATAAAAGTGATTTTTACCATAACAATGTTTCTCAAATGGTATTGAAAATAAGGATATGAGGCATCGTTGAAAATAAAAAAAACATACATAGATATTTCAACTTAGTAACCTAAGGTAAAATGACGGCAAGTAATATTTAATTTTGATAAAATTATTCAAGAAAATTTGCTTTTATCTAAAAATTCACTGCTGCATTTATTTATTGCGTCCAGAAATAGGACCAAACTTAATTTAATTTGGAATAATATCTTTACTCTTGGTTGATAAAATGAAAGGTTTCTAGGGCGAAATATAATTGAGCAGAGCTGTTCTAGGGTAAAATTCTCTTTGATGCCTAGTCAGTAATTATAAACTGAAATAAATGTCATCCAGTGACGAAGTGTTCATTCACCCCTTTTCTAGAATTCAATTCGAATACGGACTAATTCGTAAGATACGTTGAATGAATTGAATGGGTTTTTCCTTTGAATGTTTCTTATCATCGTATTTTTTAATACCAATGGAAAATCTTAGTATTTTTGCCTCATTATTATGTATATAGTTTGTCCCAAGAGGTGTGACTTTGTTATTATTGTTTTTTGTACTGAATTTTCACACGCTTATGATATTAACAAAGTCATAATGGAATAAAAAAAATATATTTATGCTTTTACCTGTCAAATATTGATGTTATTTTAACCAATTTCGGTTTTTTCTGTGAAAAATTGTTTATTTTTTCAATAGATATTTCATGATAAGAAAGTGCATTTATAAGTATATAAAACAAAAAAATTTAACATCATTTTTGACAATCTTATGATAACAACTACATAGGAAACAAGTTATTGTGAATTTTTGAGATTTTTCTTATGTAGAAAACAGTTCAACCTCTCATCAAGTTATTATCAAATAATTTATGTAAATTAACGATTGTGATTATGTTTGGATCCAAAACCCTTAATTATGAATTCATGCTAATAAAAGATGGTTCATAACTGTGGGGCCCGCGGGACAGTGGTTAACGTCGATGGCTTCCGTGACGTACCTCACGGATTCGATTCCCAGCACGTGGAGCACTTTTTTAAATCGATTTAAAAATAATTTTCGATGGCATGGGTGTTTATGTTTATCCATAAATTCCTTCCCACCCATCCGATCCTATAAGCGGGGCGTATCAAGAGCGAATAACTAACCATTAGCCATGTCCTAAACTTATTATTTATAACCCTTATCCAATCGAACTAAAGATTGGGTTGAGTGACTTAGTAACAAGCAGTCATCGCAGAAAAAAGTGTAAATATTTTCCACATTAAGAGTGAACATTGATCGAAAAAAAATAGTTCACATTCACCATGGTTGCAGCAACCCCAGTTGGGTTATGGATTTTAGCAATAAATCCGTATCCATTGCGGCTTTTTTAAAGATATTTCTCTGAACATATTATAGTCATAGACAACTACGTCTAGTAATCTAAGGCTTCATTTTAATTTCCTTATATACCATACAATATTTCGCGAAATTAGTGCGGTATACATGATCCAGGTATTATGGCCTCTTAGCTTCAATTGATACCATATCCTTCAATATTTTATTATTATTTCTCTACTATTTGCCGTCAAAAATAAATGTTTATACATTATAGAATTAATACAAGTTGTATATAATCCTGTATTCATCGTTATCTCGCATTCTTGAGTTTTGAGCTCATGCATTGAGTTTTTATGTCTTATTGGATGCAAAGTTTACGAGATTAACTTTACCTAACCTTACAAACAACATAAACTTAATTGTTGAGAAATATTTATATTGTCTTTGCTTGTATTCCAAGTGCAAGTGATTGTAAGCAATCAATACTTATCAAAGTAAGTTCCGGCATCTGATGATATCTCAGTGATTTCAAGAAGACTCAAAGGCTACTTAAACGCCTACAGATTAATAACATGATAATTTTGAACATTATCAAAATCACAAACCAAACGGTGATATCGGACTCAGATCAGTAGGTGTGAGAGTATACGAGATAAGACTCGTAAGCAAAGAGTCAGTAGATCGATCGTAGCTTAAAAAATCATTAATAACAATGATAAAATTGTTATTATTTATTATGAAAGATTTATGCAATCTTTGATTGTCTTTTTGAATCTCAATAATCCTCGTCATGCTGATTTTGAGGTGTGTTAAAATGAAGGTGTTTATTATTGTTTATAGTATCGTAGCTGGGCGATGACTTACTTCTTGAACCGCAAAGCTGAAAGATTGTGTTGATTTCAAACCCGCGAAAAATCACTGTGACAGTTTTTATTTATTTCACCGTACAGTTTCTCACAAACGGGAGAAACTTTCCCTGTATAACAAAATCAATTTTATTATCTGTGTGTATGTCGGGCTAGGATTGTTGCAGAACACAAGTCACCAGGAATAACCGAGTTCTTGGATGAAATATTTAAGTCAGATTTCAAGAATTGGGTCTCTGTTTTTATTGTTTTCGGTTGCACGGGCCAGGGTTTGAATTTGCGAGTGAAAACTTTGTTAAAATAATCATTCAAATGATTTACATATTTGAATTAAAGCACATGCAATATTATGCTGCTTTTGTATTCTTAGTATCCGCCCCTGAAAAATAAGGTTTACAAAATGCGATAAGTTAACTCCTTATCCTTTTCTTATCACACCCTTCATTTTTTTAATTCATGTAGAAGTTGTGCGACTGACAGCCAGCACTCATCTAACAAATTTGTAATACATACCTTCTTTTAAATCGATAAGTTTTTAAAATTCTACAATTTTGGATAATAAAATATATTTGCTATTCATTTTACTTCTACATTGAAGATTCAGCTGTTGTAAATTACCGGTCCTGATCTTGATTAAATTATTTGGATAAATAGTACTCTATAAGTAGTTTTATTATTTTTAAATAATGACTTTCCACCAAATACGTGACAGCTAAAACCCTAAATTCTATCGCTATAAATAAGTTCTTGTAAAATGATAAATATTGTCAAAGTTTTTTTATAATATATGTACATATAGTGTTTCGTTGAAAATATAACAAAATGTCCATGCGGAAGGAGATAATAAATTCAAAGAATATGATTTATCCATCGACTTAGTTGCTTGAACCCTTTACTTGAAACTTTTATTTGTTTGATTTGTGAATCGGTATAAATTTGTTTCCATGGATGCATATATCAATCCTTGTTCTCATGTATCAAAATACCCCATTATTACTATTTTGTCCATAGTTTCCTGAGTAAGAAGAGATATTTCCCTACAATATAAAAAAAACCCATTTTGTGTGCCTTAAATCACTATATTTACAGTGTAGAGTTTTTATAGATACTTGTGAAATTAAAATAAACAAAAATATTAAAATTTAAATCCTATCAATAACCATATCAGTCATGAAAGAAAACCGCGCATAAGAAACTTTTAAAATGACTATGATCTTAAAACTAAGTTAACACAAGATGGTGGTTACTTTAAATTAAGTATTTCCAGCTTAAAGTTTTTTTTTATGTTTAAAGTTAGTATATTTTTGATAATCCATGTAAACAGCATCAGCTTAAAATTTAAAGACACCTAAAATATTAGCCGAACATTTGTTAATTAAAATCTTCATTAATTTATCGTTTTAAATACTCTAGATAATATGTGAGACCTTGCTTGTTACTGATGATATTTGTTATCTTAAATGATAGCATATATTTTATAAAATAATATTTCTTATCTTTTAATGTGATTAAAAAGATTTACAGGAAAGTGCCAATTGAAGAAAAAAAACACGTTTTATATTACAAGATAATTTAAGAAAATAACTGTATCAATTAAAAACAATCTGTATGTTGAAATAAAATAAGTGATTTCACTGAATTTTAATCCTTGATTTATATTTAATATTATATACTCGCTTAAAAGGCAACCTATCAACAGTCGCCCAACACTTCCACTCAAGATCACTCTACTCGTCGTGCATCGTACACAACTCACTTGTGATATACAGATTAATCTACACGAATATAAATATATATGAATGATGAATCTGTAATGTATTTATATTTTATGTTTATTTGACGGTTTTCTTATAGTCTGCTTTTTCTTTCTGGGTAAAAAATAAACACAGGATGAAAAAACTAGAGATTTAAAAATTTGTTTGTGGCTTTAAGTTTGTTGTCTATTGTCGAATCAAACTTGAAAATTATAGATATCAAAATTCAATGTCTAAATGTGAGTTTCATCAAAATAGTTTAGACAAGTACATGCACTACAACTTTTATTAATGTAATATGTCTAGGTATTCTGTTGTTTGCATATTAAATGAGCCATTATACAGAAATGCGATTTATAAGAAGCGGTTTTGGCTTTATTTTATGCGGATAAGTACTGCCCATTTTAAATTTATTAAAAGAGTTAGAAATATCAATATTATCCAACGGAAATGCCACAAAGAGGCAAACATTAATGTGCACTAACAAAATTCACACTCTTTGTGATACATTATTATACAATTACCACTTTGAATCAATATTGTATGTTTTGGAATTTCATTAGTCATTAGAATTGGTGTGAAAGAACTTGGAGTAACCAATTGTATTTTTCCACCGTAAAAAGATTATAAACGCAAACGTTTACCTGCTAGGCTGAGAGTGATTCAGTGTAACAGCCTTTTTTTATTATTAAACACTACTTTCACACGGCAATTTCGACAGCTTAAAATGTTTTTTTATTTAATTTTGAATTATGCTAAAAATAAGTTTAAAACATTTTAGCGGAATATAAAAATAATAGGATTTTAAACGACGCCGTAAAATATTATAATTAATAATGAAGAGTAAGTTTAAATTTTGTACTTTTCCATGAGTTTCCAGGAATATCTAACATAAAGCCTAAATTTATTTTAGATATTCCTATGTTACACATTCAAAAATCCCGATAATCGTGAATAAGCCCACCAAATTCATTGAAACTCAATTTTTCGCTAATTCATATTTTAATAGCAATTTAACTTGGTGATTTACTTTTATTTTTGTATATAAAAGATACAAACTGTTTACTACGCGTCAGCTCAAGTACATCCGTGCACTTGAAATTCACGAAGATGCCGAAATGTGAAACGCGGGTCGTTAGCGACAAAACTCATAAAAAGTACCAAATTCAAACGTTTCAAATTTGATATTGAAATTCCATCAAGCACCATTAGTCGAAATTCTTAATTAAGAGTAAAGTGTTAACATCAGATAATGATTGGGTGTGTTGTAATATTTAAACAAAAAATATCACTTTATCATTCCATACGTCGTTTAAGTATTAATTATTTCATGCCAAATCTTCCTTCTGCTCAAACATGAACCGACATTAAGATAAGCGATTTGAATAAGATGATGTTCTGAATTTAAATTACGAGTAATACAACAAATCCATTGTTCGTTTATATATATTGATTTTATTAACAAGACAAGTCGAAAGATATGTGATTTTGTATTCAGAATATGAACGTGTTGGTGAAGAGGTATGAAATATAATTTCTTACGTAGGTTTCACCGAAATTTACAATATTGTATTGAAGTTGAAAATTGTAAGAGGCGTAAAGAATGTTTTTTGCAAAAATGATTTATATCTCATGTAAGATTTATAACATTGCCGTTTTAGACATTTTGACGTTGAAAAGTATTTTTGAAATCCAAATTTGCCTTCATATGTAATATAAATTTCGATGGCTAGGTTTAAAAATAATCTTGCCGGGATTATAAAAAAAAGTGAGACGGAGCTTTGAATTTTACTGAACAATAAACGCTTTTCATGCAAAATTGAGTACAATATGAAGTTTTTATTACTGAGACCAATAAGAGATTAAGTTTTAAAGATAAATAAAATATAGGCTTCTCTAAAATACATTTAATGAATATCGAGACATTTGGTTCTGAGCAGAAACAAAAAAGTATTGTTAATTTTATTTTTGAATTTTTTTTCTTCTGAAAAAAAAAATTTCATCTAATCTGACATTTCAGACGTATAGATCAAATTTAAGAATGTTTGACAACATTTGAGAAATCCTTTAAAAACAAGTAATCAAAACGAGGTGTGAAATCAAGGAACAGAAGGTACGAATAAATTGTATTTTTATTTGATTGATATATGTCTTAGTGGAAGAGGAAGTATTTAATACACTGTACACATAAAGTTATGTATTAAGATGTAGGTCATGTAGCCGAATTGTCAACGGTTTTGGGCTTTCGTCCCATTCCGTACGGAAAATGTTAAGAATAGATATTTCAATCTTCTACCTTGCCACCTCCAAAATATGAGATAAAAAGGCTTCATAAGAACCAGTTCTATAAAAACTACTGCTGTGAAGATACTACATTAAAAGCCAGTGTGCTCTATTGAAGAACGGCATTATTAAACATATATAATAAATACTTGACATCAAAATAAAGAAACTCACGCATTCGTAACAATTAATTAGAGTTTGCAGCATTAGATTCACCTGCACCTGTAGCCGAATGGTCAGTTTCAATGGGTTCAATTGTAGCCGTCACGGGCTCACAGACTCAAAGTCAAATATGATTGGTTATTTATAGATGCCGGTGACGTCTCACTTATTCGATCCTAAAAAATCGGATCGCAGTGAGAGCGATAAGTCAAAGACGAGATTTGTCATGGCCCTTTCCAAATATTCTTATTATTAATATATATTTGGGTGAACAAGTTGGTTGTCCCACCACCCATCCGTTATGTGTGTGCAGCCGTTTTTCACAGCCGCCTTCCATAACGCTATACGATCAAGAAAAGAAACGAATTTACTCCTCACTTACTTGGCCCGAGACAGAGCTGCACAGGACTGATCTTTTAGCCATGCACTAAGGTGCTTAAAGAGAAGAAAAATAGAAAGAGAATAAAAAAGAAAATGAAGTGAATGTTGAGCGAGTGAGTAACAAACAGTTCTCTTTCAAAAACTCCTGCTGAATTTATCTAAACTTAGTGTCTGTATGCTCCGCTAAAATCAAATATATATCATTCTATCGAAACACGGGAAGCTGTCACTTTGGACGTTATATTATAGATCGTTTAACGTTTAATGGGTAAATTATTACGGTAATATTTTAAAGCAGTTATCGGACTTATCGTTCCCAATAAAAAACAGTAAAAATACTTTTTTGGTGACAATAATATTGGTTAATGACGCGTAAATTTTGTTTTACACTGGTATATTTTCGTCATTAACTATATTGTATCGAAAGTTTAAATGATAATGCGTCGATGTGAAATGGGTTTTGCGAAACACAATAATTCACCCCTAACGAGATTGATTGCCAATTTTAATATTGTGAATTTTAGAAAGTCGTATCAATATTTTTTTGTCATTATTTAAAATCAAAAACTTGTTTTGTATGTTGGAAAATAGACTCACTCATAGAATTATTCATTTAAAAAAAACGTGTGCGACTTGCTTTTGTTCCAATAATCTTTAAATGTGCAACTGTCATTTCTTGGTGAAAAAGCATTATTTTAAATAAGTAATACAAATTTTATAGGACTACTTCCACATATAATCTGATAAAGATCAGAATCTGTTTCGCTCTTCGCAAGCATCATCAAGTGATTTAGCGATAAATATTTAATTTTTATTTACTTACGATGTATTTGGCGGTAAATTTGTGGAAGTTCATTTTAATATTTAAATTAACTACGACTCCAACATTGACCAAAAACACGATTCCGACTCCAACTAAAAAAACGTTTTTTTCCTACCTTTCCTATTTATGTGTTATTATATATAAACCAACCAACCCGGAAAATAGCCAAATTTGACATATTATATGCAAAAATTTTCGACTCCGACTCCGGCCAAAAAATACCGACTCCACGACTCCGAGTCCACATCCCTGGTAAAATTACTGTGGTCTTATATTGTTGATAGTATTTAAAAATACAATAAAGAGTTTTGTATCTTTTTTGTCTATGAACATTGATAGACTAAAAACATAAATTAAAAGAGATTGGACTTAAAATTTTGAAACTGTTTTATGTAACAAAAACAAAGAATAGACCATTTGAATAAAATACTTCAACAAAATTCATCAATAGAATTAATAATCACAAATTATTATATTTCTTTACACATAGTTAAAACAAGGGTAATTTTGTGACAACAATTACACAATTAATTATTGATTACTACCGTTCGTACAAATAAACTATTATATCACAACAAAATGTAATGGAATGTATTATATGTAATGATATTTAACACTTATTAGGTTATTCGACCTACGGTTAATAGTTTAAACTTAATTAAATAGTGGCATTCCACGTGTGACTAATAAAATTAATTTAACATGTGAAATTGAGAGCATTAAACCTTTTCAACAGATTCCAGTACTTACTTGGAGGACCTTTATTAATAATAATATAGTGAAATGTCTAATGTATAATTACAAAGTTGGATAATGATAACATAGCCGGATTAACTAACATACGTAAAATAATTATATTTTAAAATCCACGAAAATAAGTACATTTTTTCTTCTTTTGTTTCTTTTTTTGTTACCGAAATGCGTTTTGTTTATATTTTTTTGATAGAATCCCAAATAGCTTGATATGTATTTTACTTATAATTTATGATATTGATAGTTTTAAAAACACTAGCGACATCTTGTGAATTTATGACACATTTTCAGAAAATGAAAAATCACATGTTTAAACAAACCGATTTATTTATGGTGATATTTATAAAAAAATAAACGTTTATTTTAAATGTCATGCTGTAAAAATTTAAAACCGATCGATAAGATAAAGATTTTGATAAAAACTCGCATAAAATATCCAGTAAAATCAAATTAAGCTATACAAAAAAGTGTCATGTCAAAACTGTCGATATTTATTTAAATAAAACTTATTTATCACTGGACGTGGTAATTGACATTGAAAGTAATACTTGTATAAATATTTTGTAACTTTTACATGTAAAATGCACTCATTGACTTTGTAATATCGCTAATATTAGAGACATAAAAAAATATATTACTTGCCTTAAATACAGCTGGTGAAAACAATTGTTAAATATTTTAAATAAAATGGTATCTCGGCGATGCAATCAAAATAAATGGCGAATAACTCAGTCCAATTTACTCCCAGGGTGTAAAAGTTAATATGATAAATCTGTTACAAGACATGTGTAACGAAAAATAAATAAAAGGCGTACATAGAAAGTAGCAATTCACAAAATAAAGGTGTGAATAAAATACGGGACTAAAGCAGAACATCTTTTTTTTGTTTTATCTTTCGGTGAATTTTAATTTGTTAATTAAGCTTTTGTCAAGTAGAAAACACAAAAAAGCTTTTAAATCCGTACCGGCGATATACGAATTCGTTTTATTCTATGTGTACATATTAAAGCAAAGAAACCACTGACATGTTTATTTGGAACATTTTAGATTCTTTTTGTAGCCGTGAAAGTGTTTTAGGAGTTTTATTTTATTTTTTCAAATATCGCTGCGGCAAAATATATAAATAAAGCTTTAAACGTTTTGTAATATATGTATTGAGGATTAATTTTAGTAAAAATATGCGAGTTTTTTTTTTGTACGCCTTCGAAACGAAAACATAAGAATAATTTCAAAATAACATCTGAATGAAAAAAATAAATCACAAAATAAGTAACATCGTTTGATTATACTTATTATACACATTATTGTGAGCCTTCGCCCACATTACATTACTTTCAAGGCATTTACTGAAAATTTTAAGTGGAAAAGTGTTATATTTAAAGACATTAAACCAGGGCTGTGGAGTCGGTAAAAAAAAGTCCGACTCCGACTCCGACCCCACAGCCCTGCATTAAACACATTTTTGTACTACTTTCAGATATATTATGTAAAGAGCAGGAGTAGTTTCTCTCATCGTTTGAAAATGCTCGCGATGAGTACAACCATTCCTAATCTTGGCAACATAGTATAATGTATAGTTGAAAGTAGTAAAAAAGATGTTCTTGTCAATACACTTACTTATAATTATTCATAGCCTTCCGAAGTCGCCTATTTTACAAATTTTACTTTAATTATTGCGTTGATATCATTTAAAATAAGATGATTCAGTATAAATAAACCAAAGTTCAATAAAATCATAATCTGACTTCGTATTGCAAGTTCAGATGTTTGAGAAATATTTCTTAAATGTGAGATCATTGTTTATTCGCGCGGTTGATGGCAAATGTCTGCTGAAAATTGATATTTTTTTAAACGAAGTCCATTCTTAATTTGGATTATATTATAGCAAAAGCCAATGAAAGATTTCAGTAGTAATAATTTAAAATAGACTCGCTGGAGGTCACGCAAGTGAGATGATATTGTAAAAGAGTGCAGAAGGTTAAAAAAACCGAGAATATTATGTTATTTAGTATTATTGGGTATTAAAATCCTTGACCCCATGTCAGATGAATTCGTTTCATCTAAGTCAATACGATGGCCATTTTTGGAAAGAAGAATAAGGTTGAAAACATTCAAAAATGTACATCATACACATCACTGAATCTATATTTCAAAGTATCACCTTCATTATATGATTGGAAAGGTTTATTTTTATTCAAACCATGTCCAGATTATGCTCAATAGTAATGTGACCTTTCAGAATACCGTAAAGAGTAAATAAGTACTGAAGAACTTCTCAATATTCAAGAGAAATGATACAGAAGTTTACGGTTTAGGAAGACAGGGGTTTCTTCTATCTGTACTTAAATAATCAATCGTAAACCCGATAATATGACTCGTAATTAAAGTTAAAGATAAAAAGGGTGTATTTTTGGTACTGTTTAATACATGTTCTATAAATTTTCTTCTGCGAGATTAAAAATTGAGATACACAAGAAAAGAAGCTTGTAAATAATTCAAAACATATACTTATTTCAAATCGTGTTTGCATGTTCTTATACGCTGGACAAAGCGTAAAAATGTGTGTGTTTAATTTATGTTCTGTCATATTTTAAAAATAATATATTCGCTGTTTGTAATTTCCTTGCTTTTTTTTTGCGAAACCTAGCCCAGCGTAATATTTCTCGCTTTGGGGCTAATTACGTCGATGCAAAAGTTTTCTTTTACACAGCAAAAAGATTTCCCCTTCGTCTTGAAATGCGAATACATTTTAATAAATGCCTATTTAACCAGCGTAAGATATTTCTGTTGAATTTTTTACGATCTTTTGATACATTAAGCATTGAGGATTTATTTACAAAAAAATCCAAAAGACGCACAAGCTACTTACATATACCATTAAATCACGCGTCAGTGGTGGAAGATTTTGCCAACATAATAAAAAAAAGAATTTTACATTCGTAATTTTTGTATTTTTACATTCAAAAATATACTATTTTCTGTTATTACCGAATAAACTGCCATGTAATTTAAGCTTTATCAGCTGATAAGAAGTCTTTATGACACCACGTAAGCTACTTCAGTATACCCCATTAATTATAAAATTACATTTTTTTAAAGCTTTATTTTGTCTAAAAGTTGGTACAAGATATGAGTTTTAGTTATAATTAAAACGACACTATTGTCTTAATTTAATATTATAAATACCTCGGTGGAAAGCTGATAAGTATTTTGTGAAAGAGTTTTTTTCCTTCTTAAGGTGTATGGTGCCACTTTTTGTTGGCAAAGCATTATATTTAAATAAATATACAATATTTTGTTCTATTTCCACACATACTTTTAAGATCAGGTTTCGCTCATAGCGAGCATTTTCAATTGAATGCTCGCGAAAATTTACAAAATACATATGAAAATAGTATTCAAAGCTTCTTTCTTTTCTTCAATTTTTAGTTTAATCCACGTCTACTCTTTAATAGATTTTGAATGGATCATTTCTATAGAATAAATTTCAAGAGCATCAGCATTTTACGGAGTGGAGCATAATTCTTTGTTCAGTTTAGCGTGATACACTCTATAGAAAATCGGTCATAGTATTGGAATGAATACAATCACAGATATGGAAGTATTTTTTTAAGTACAAATCAATTGAAAAACAATTACCGAGACTATATATTTTCAATTTCGCCCGTTGCTCGCCAATTGTGTCCCGGCGCTTAATAAACGGCATTGAATTGCATACGGAGTAGAGGCTTAACAATTTTTCCTATCTTTTACAGGATCGTCGCCGCTCTAGTTCGTACCAACGCTAATGATAGTTGTGGAAAAAAGTAAACAATAGTCAGTCGATAGCCAAAGGGCGAACGCTTGTTTTTTGAAGAATCTTTTTGGCATACATAGAGTTTTATACATTTTTTTTACCATTTCCGCTCCCAACTTGGAGCATATGGACTCCTCACGGAGTTTATCTCAACATATATTTTTATAGGAGAAATGTTTGTTACTCAATTGCTCAACCTCTCTTTTTTTTTTTTCGATGAGAGTAGGGTTGGAAAGGATACGAGGACTCGGAAAGAACTAGTGGTAAGCTAATCGCTCTCACTATGCGTCGCTCTTTGGGAATGGAAAGGTGGGAAGGGATATTCAACAACACAAACACCCATGCCTTTGAACAGATTAATAGACTGGAAAATCCACTCGTACCGAGAATCGAAATCGGGCACTTCGGCACGCAAACCAACAACGTTGACAACTGCGCCACGGACCGGACAAATTTTCAAATTTATACAATTTTTTTTACCATAATGTTGTATTTTTTCAAACGAAACGGGTTTAAAAATTTATGGAACTAATCTTTTCATATTTATCACGTTTTTAACACGGTATATAGTGGAACGTATCCAATGTTTCAAAAAAATTGGATGGATTGTTATATGTTAATAATTGTATGAAAAAAATTATAACAATACCTACTCGTCCTACGCAGTCTCTACTTGAATGATGAATCATTAAGACAATGGAGTATAACAAAGGTATGCCTACCACCAAAACATTTATAATTCAATTTGCGAATTGCGATCGACTATACATAGTCCCTGGCCTGGTATGACACACTTCAAATATGGTGGGCTCTGTTCAATACGGCATAAAGCAATTTAGAACTAATATGATGTAGTAATTATATTCAATGTAAACTAAAACATTCATCAATTGGTAAGCAGACAAATTGTCCCCGGGAACAATCTCATTTTGCGTCTAAGTTATATTGTTTGACCCTAGTTTTGAATTGTTATGGCCGTGGGCCAATTGCCAGGGACTCAACAACGGTGCAATTGTACAAACATGAATTGTATTTATTAGACTAAAGGTAGTTTCAGTAGCAGGACTGTGTTTATTCAGCGGAAAGATGAACTTTAAAAAAGCAAATATATTATTTTAAACGAATAATGAAACCGGTATAAGTATATCGTAGGTAAAAAAATAAAAAACGTTATTTTCTCTCAATTCAATTGTGGTAACAATATTTCTTCCTGAAACTTGATATGTGAATTTTACATGTGAGCTAAACGCGTACATGAGTCAATTAAATGTATTTTTTTTATCATTAATTTGTTACTTGGCAACGATTTTATGCACGGACCAGTAAGAATTAATAAGTTCCAGTAAAAATTCCTTATTGAATTTGAATTATAGAACTTGTCGACCGCTGCTACATCCCTTTCAACGAAAGAGCCCGTATATTTTTATTGTAGGGCTTCGTGCAGTTAATATATTAATAATAATATTGGCTTTTTTAAGTCCTGCTACGAATTCTATAAAAATGATCAATGCTTTTAAATTAGTAAAATCGCTTAGCTCTCATTTATGTTTATGTACTTCTATCACAAGAACTGGTTTTGTGAGACTTCTCTCCGTTTTATCATAATATATTAAATATCGCCATAAAACAGATAATAATTAATTTAACGATGAATAACATCTAAAAATAATGTTTTGAAAATGTCAGAGCTTGTAGCTCAAAAGACAATTCTTTGTATCAAAGATCAATATGTAACAAATTCAGCATATTCATAATTGAAATGAAAATACTTCAGTTTATTAATAATTTAATAGCTTTTCTATTACGTTCCAGTGCTCCCCTCGATCTTCGCCGCTTCTTGTCAAAATAGCGAACAAGGTGTACAATAATGAATGAGTAACCTAATTGTTCTGAAACGACAAAAGGACTTTTGGAACATTCATTGCAGAGTTAACCTGACAATGAAGGTAACAATGGCCAGAAAGTATTCAAATTATTTCACAGTGCCTACATAAAGGGATGTCAACTCCTCTGCTACACCTTGTTTATTATATACAGTGAACAGAGAGATCAAAATGTGACGAAATTAATTTGGCGACGGTGTAAGTATATTTGTCTACTCCATAGACCGCAATGTTACCAAGTTATTGATCTATATATCAAAAAGCGGTGTATAAAACTTACACCAGAGGTGGTCAATCTATCTTAAATTGTAGTCACAGATATCTAGAATGGGTAATTCAATTTGTCGCCACGTGAGAATCGATGAACGTGGTAACATGATTGAACACTCGTATGAGCATGTTATTAAAAGTGAAAAGTTATAATTGCAAATAGCTTATAATTATAAGGTGTTCATTGTTAATACTTGGTGGAGTGGCATTATAATAAAAAATAATAACACATGTTTAGTACTTATTCCACATAAAATTGATTAGATCAGAACCGGTTTCGCTCATGCCGAGCATTATCAACTGATAAGAAAAACATCGAAATAGTGACATTTATACATAAGTTTAGCAAGAATTAAAAGGTATGGCAAGCAGTTGGTATTACAACTAAGCAAATATATTGAAGCTAAAGTCTATATTGTAGACAAAAACTAAACGAAATACACTTTTACTTCAATTTATTTTTAAGGCAAATAGCTTTAATGTAAAAGAAATTCGAATGAGTATTTTGTCTTAATGAAGTAAACACTCTATCTTTATTAGGTAAAATAAATATCCCTATACCAGGAAAATTCGGGCAATAATACGAAAACTAATTCTCAAGCGATAAACAGTACAAAAAAATGTTTTTTTCAATAAGAAAATAACATGAATCACACGAAGTACCAACTTAAATATTAGGATAAAAACTATTTTATTGTTTCAAATTCAAAAGTTTTCACCTCGTTTTCGCCAATGTGCCACGTCAATGGTAAAAAGGTTGAATACTTCTGTTGGAGAAAATTTGACAAGATAATGAATGTGTACTTGATATTAATTATAATCTGATTGATTTCGCAATCGTAATGGATGTCATGCTTTGTGTGATAGATTAAAATAATTACAAGCAATGAAATAGTCAAATAAGAAAGAGACGACAAAGTTTATATTACCAAACTTTAAAAATATACCACCATAGCATCGGTTGGTATGGGAAGAGACGCAGTTAGTTCATATAAATTATTTATGAAACAAATTTTCTTTCAAAAGATTTGCTCATTTGTTTTGCTCAGTTAGTGAAAATTTTCAAATGATTGAAACACATAAACGAACATGTTTAGTCGTACTCGTAAGTCGGAAATATTGAAAAGCTTGAACTTTTTATTTTTGTACATAATATTTAGCATTTGGCTATTGGCCGGATTTTTGGTTAATATTTAATTGAATACACATAAACAGGAAGATAAGGAAAACAAAGTGATGAAGCTTAACTCATTTTAGTCGGAGTCGTGTTTTTGGAGTCGTACTTTTTTTTAAAGACTCCACAGCACTGATATAAATACTCAAGTGTATTATATACAAATAAATAGGCGTATAAAAATGAGATAACCAATATAAAACGAGCTAAAAAATGGCAGGCGCTTTCAAACAACAGAAAAGTAAACAAAATATATGAAATAAGTGAATGAATTTGTCATTAATTGGTAAAATATTATCAAAACAAATAATAGTTTAGATTCAGGATCAAAGCCACTCATATTTCACCTGTTGATAGTATATACTACATATATAATATAAGCGAATGGCACAGCATTTTTCATTTTGCTATCCATTTGATGATAAACGAGGACAAGAATTAATATGAGACTATGAAGGTTTGGAATCAATAACTTTAAAATGGTTCAAGTATCAATAGAAATAAAACATACAATTTTTGAACACCGTACTTTATTATGGAAACCTATAACATTATTCATTTCATCGATGCGGTGTCTAAATTCTAATAAAGTGCTTTTTATATTGTTATAATATGGATTATAAGAACAAAATAACGCATTTTAATGCAGTACAGTATTGATTGATAAAGAAATAAGACGTTTCTGACTTCACGTTTCCAATCCCGGGCCAAAATTTTGATCTCAAGATTGTAATCAGGCGATCCCGGGATCCCGGGACTGGTCACGAGATTTGGAATATTTTTTAATGGTAGATAGTTTTAATATATATTAAAAATTAATCATGTTTATTTATCATTAAAAATAATCGATGTCACTCTATTTTTATATAAATATTATATTTTGGTTGTTTCTTCATTATTGAAGAGCGAAAATAATTTATTGAAATATAATGAACGAATCTGATGATTGTATAGATGATAAATCCATTACCATCCAGAATGTTGGGCTCAATTTTCGAATTGTATGTATTTGGCACTTATTTAAATTTTATAAAAAGAAAATTTATTAAAGCTTTATAACTTCACTTAAAAAAAATGTTATTTTATATAGACAAAATAATACAATCCATTTTATACATCAATGTTTTTTTTACATATGTACAAACAAAATATTTTCCTCTAAAATTTTCTTCTATTTATTAAACCATAATACTTAACAATAAATCATTAAAAAAAACCTTCTGTAGATGTCATATTTTGATGTCGTAATAATTCAAAAGCTTAGGTGAGTGTATTTTTTAATAACACATAGGAGGTACACTTTGATGTCTCTCGTTTGCCGGGTTAGGGGTAGATTAAAGCGACCCCAAAGTTTTGACCTTTTCGTGAAAGTTTTGGGACCAAGCGAGACGAATATGCACGCCACTGTTATTACCAGTAGCGTCGTGTGACGGCTTAATAGCACGTCAATATGTTATTTTGGAACGCATGTCAAAGATTACAATATTATTTAAGCTACCGAACAAAAACATGTTTTATTGTGACGTTTACTATTAAAATGAAGGACACACGTGTTGAATATTATATTTTCATAAAAATATCTATATTCTCTTAAGAAATTGTAAAAAAACAACCATTAGATTTCAAAAAAAAAATATTTTTCTTAGTTAAGTAGTGAAATACCTTTTTGCTTAAGCGTGCCAACATGTTCCTAATATTTCTATAAAAATTCTGACGTGTTAAACAAATGAGTTTTGAGAACAGTTTAAAAATATGAATAAAAAATATTAAATACAGTAAAAACTGATAGATAATTTCAGAGCAATAGACTCATAGTCACTTTTCAGGGGTTCACTGTAGGGACTCCAATTACTTGACATCTCAACTACTCGAGTATCGAAGAGTAAAATTTTGAAATACTCGAGTACTCGAGTATACTCGAGTAGTTTCAGATGCACAAAACTATATATTATTTGTTGAAATTTGTGTCTATCAATAGATGATAAACAAATAAATAAGCTTATATTAGTTCATTCTTATATTTATTTAAATTTATGAAACATATAATTCAAAAATAATAGAGAATTAATATCAAATTTTAATTTGGTTCGAAGTTTTGTTTTTTTATTCCAGCAGTAGATAAAACTCTCTCTGTTGCTGTGGACTTCGGCTTAAAACTTAAAAATCAATTAAATTGTGCTATCTAGTTTTTCTGTCCACGCTTAAAAAACAAAATAAAATATGGAATTAAATCTTCATTTATAAATATAACGAGTATTACTCGAGTATTTTTCAAATTACTCGAGTATCGAGTACTTGAAAAATAGACGAGTATACTCGAGTATCGAGTACTCGATACTCGAATTGGAGTCTCTAGTTCACTGCCAATACTTGGTGAAATGGCATTATAATAAAAAAAATAACAAATTTTTAGTATGTAATGTGTCCACATCAAATTTATAAGGTCAGGACCGGAAGACTCATAGTCAATATATATATTTTTAAGTCATTTAAAAAATAGCTGTGCTATAAAATATTATATGAGGTTCATTATTTGCATATCCTTATCAAATCGACATACTTTTGTATCCATATGAAACTGAATTTTAATTCCATTGTAATTAAGAAATATAAAAAGTTATATCTATTTCCACCAAAGTTCTCAATTATTGTGGTTTCAATCCGAACGAAATAAGTTCAAAAATTATTTCTTGAAGTTTTTTTGACTAAGGTGTATTTATTTACAAATGCAATTAGATTGAAATTATTTAACAACGTATATGATTGTAGACATTTATTAAATTAAATAAATACTAGAAAAATCTGTACGAACCTACGCCATTTGCATTTGCCATGAACATACTACAATAATTTCGAAGCATTACGCTGAAAACTTCATAGTTTAGTCCACCATATTGAAGAATTATTGAAACAATCATAATTAATAGATAATTTGATTTACAAAAGTTGGTATTCATTTGCATTTCAGATACCTACACCGACAAGTTTACAAATTTCTATCGGAGGGTTAGAAACTTTTGCAGACGAAGACTATCACAAATAGAAAACATGAAATAGACCTTTATTGCAAATAAGTTATCTGGATGTATTTACTTAGTAGCACTGCGTTTTTTCGGAGATAAAATTATATTCCCAAATAATAAATTCATGATATTTATTTTATGGAATGAGTTTCAAATTCAGCAGATTTTAATCTGACGTTTGCTTACATTGTGATTCGACTATAATAATACAATTTAGTTCTTAAATATTATGATTTTTTTTGTGTTAAAACAGACGTGTTGCTTTAAAAAAATTTCGTCATTTAGGCAATGTTAAAATTTTTCAATTATAGAATTTTGCTTGTCGTTAAAGTGAGATAATATTCAATAAATGTAAAAAAATACTTTCGATGGATTCGGCGGTAACTTTGTGGAAGTTCATTTTAATATAAAATTTAAAATAACTTTTATTATTCCTCTTTCAGAGGCATCTTCAGACTCTTCGTCCGAAGATGCCCCATGAAGATGAAAAATCAAAGTTATTTTATTTTAAATCTTATTTTAAGTAGGTACTATTTATTATAAATAATTTTTGAAAAGTATTTTTGTGGTTCAACACGATACTGTTAAAACAATGAAAAAACTAAATCGTGTGTAAAATTTCCTTATTGGTGGCGATTTTATTTAAACCCCTTCACGGTATATCAAGAGTGTCCGATCTTCTTTATGGACGTAATTGCAATGTAAAGATACAAAACATTGACTTCTATAAATATTATAGTCTGTTACCTTACTGGTTTCTTGATTAGTTCCCCTTGAAAGGAGATCATGATCTTATGTAGAAGTTATCTGTATTACTCGAGTTCTCCATTCATAGTGGTCCTTTGTTGTTGCAGTGAAGGGTGAAAGTTAGTAACCAACAACCCTTTCGCCACCCTTATGACTTCAGTGTGTCGTTTGACCTAACTTGATCATATATTATACCACACAAGATAATTAATGACACTATAATCATTAATAAAACCCTATGTCGATAATATGACGATATTAGACGATTTATCAATTGGCTGGCGGTTTTCAAGCAACGTGGCAAAGATGATTTTTATTGGTGTTTAAATTTCATGAATTTGAATGCATGCACTTTATCGCAAATATTTTTGATGTTGTGTTGTGTATGTGCTCAAAAATTAAAATACATATAAATTGTACATTTTATTTATTGTTGATGCTTAAAATTTGGGTTATAAACCAAAATTGGATAACTATATAATAATTAAATTATATTAAAAATATTTGCTTAACTTTCATATTAAAACACTTGAAAAACTATGTTTTCATCACTAAATGGACTTTAGTATTAAATTAAAAATTTAATTATTAAAATGGTTCTCGAAAAAAAATATCTTCCGACACCTTGAACTGGCTTCACTAGAGATTGCTCACCACTACAGCAATCCTGTCAGGGGAGAGAATTCAACGTGAATTAAAAAAAAAATAATCTTAGAGACGAAGGAGACGAGAAAACGCTAACGCGTCTAAGATCCCGAAGTTCCATCAAATAGATATCCAAAAATAATTAAATCAATACCAATTGATAACTATGTATTGTTCTTTTTTAAATAATGCTTGCTTTTCAGGTTGTCGTTATACGACTTTTACTTAAACTCATTATTTTTCTTGTCTGATTTGGATAATTTTCCAGAACATTGGTACAAACAGAACAACACTATTAACTATTATAATATATCGTTGTAATAGAACATGTAATGGCCTATTTCCCAATGTGGTATGTCAATTGGTTACTAGCAATATTTGACGCAAGCGACCTTTTTAATTGCCCACAAATGGTGCATCTTATCGTTAAATCGAGCATAAAATTGAAATAAGCTGATGGCAAAGATAAACTTTAGATATTTGAAATTTTCAAGTTGAATTATATTTAGTGAATTGGCTGCACCGATAAGAAGTTAAATAATGCTATGGTGCGAAAGGAAATCAATTTATCAACCCTTCAGGCGGAAACTTTGAAGCAAATATATTTCCCAAGTTGCGCTAGGTATGTAGGGAACTAGTTAAACGTAGTTTGTACTTTATGGCATATTTTCCCACTGAAACTTGTGATGGATTATAAAAGTGTTGTAAAATACTGTCACCACTTTCATTTGAAAACTTTCACGCGACATTTTATTAAATATTATATACCAGGGTAATTAATGTTTTTAGAACTTTCAAATCTCTGTCATCTTATTATATTATAGATGATCTCTTCTCTGATACGCGTTCGCACATAATTAAAGCCCCACTTTGAATATTTATAAATACAATTACAATTTTATTAATCCTCCGTTTAAAGTACCAAATAAGATTTAAACAGAATTTTTAAAATAAATTACTAAAGATTAAGTATCTTCAAAAAATTGAAATAACAATTTGTCCTTTGGAATATGTTGTTGTAAAAACGCCAAGGAAGCATAGTTGAATATTTAGTATAAAAAGACACGTTCATCCATAAAAAATGACTCACTTTTAACGTTATAAGTAAATATAAAAAGTAAGCAAATAAATGAATATTTGAAAGACACATGGTTCAAGAATCCACTAGGGTTAGAAGTATATTTATCTGGATCGTGATATATGAACGTATTTCTAAGCAGTTTTTTTGTTGATATAAGGGTTGATTAAATGCGATTTTAGTAAAATTATATGTCCATATATAATATTGCAATGTCTTCGTATAACTAAATAAATATAATTACAATATGGTTATCACCTAGGAATTTGACTTGATTTCAATATAAAGTAAAGTTCACTTCGCGTCTTATCATTAACGACTCGGCCTTTTCCAGTAAACGTTTTCAGGCATTTGAATGACTGACGAGCTTGAACTGTCAGTTCTAAAAAAAGTTTTTGTTTAAACACGAATAATCGTGCATTCGATGTATGTGAAAAAGTAAATATTATAAACGATTTTAATTTATATTGCCACAGCAGTTCAACTTTGATTACAATTTGTAGAGATGTATTAAGCATGATTATTAAACTGAGCAGTTGGTTTATTTAATCTATTCATTCATCAAATCAAATTAAACCACAATAAAGCATTCTCTGAAGCGTGGTCTGATTTCAAATTTACTGCACAGACAACTCAACAACTAAGCCAAGCTTAAAGCTTAAAACGGAAAAGTGTAAAATGTGGACCGATTCCAATTAATTCCCGGTAATACATAACTATTTATGTTGATTTCAATAAATTTATTCATTCCACTGTCTGTTATACAAACAAAATACTGCATGCTTTTTAGATAAGTCTCATAAAAATAGGTATACACCCGATAGCAAGAACAGTTAGTAAGTAACAAGAGTATGTTTTTTTTTTTTAGAATGTCGCTGTGAAATTAGGGGTTGCATTCACACAGTAGACACAATAGATTATTAGTTGTTTTTTCTTCCAAGGAGTAGAACCATCCTGCCAATGGAGATGTCACTAGGAAGATCTTTAACGATTTTTAAGCGTTATTTCTTCGGATGTCGACACATTTCATTATTATTTTTTATCTTTTATGTTTTTTTGGAACTCGATCGGTTGACGTTTTTTGCCTATTTCTAATGTAATTTTTTTCCTGTTTCTTTCTGTAAACCTTACCAAATTCCAATGTTTTAATCTTATTTTACATTGCAAAAGTATATAAACATATAATTTGGGTTTTTGTAATGTACATATATACTTAAAAAAATAAATGTATTCGTATAACCAAAAAATCTACATGCTACAATATCCAACCAATGGTTTCTCTAATTTTTGATGAATCAGGTACTGGGTAAAAAAAAATTGCCGTGCAATATATAAAACAGTTTTGGTCAAAATATTTCCAAATTATCAAATACCAATTAAATGAGGGCCAAAAAGATGGTTTATTTTTATTAAAATTATAAATATATCAGTTATATATTATACGCCTACACATTTAGTACACACGCCTAGTTTGGAAATTTATTAACACATGCGGCTTGAGAAGTTTGCACATTATAATATTTATAAGTATGTAATTTTACATATACATACAAAAACTCTGAATTACCGCGAGTCACATAAATTATAAAGTTTTCTCGTAAATCTACAAAAGTGATTAATATTCATGAACACAGATACGGGAATATGATAATAATTATCATACATTACAGTGTTATTATAGTTGAATTTTGGGTGCTTGCTTATTTTTATTTTCAATTCCGATTATAAAAAGAGTTGATTATGAATTTATCTTCTCAAATTGAATGATTTAATATACCATTTTGAGAAAGTATTTAATTTGTCAATATTTTGTAGTAAGTATTTTTTTGTTTCCATCCTTCTCTCACTAGTCCGTCAATATAGCCAACATTCAAGCCATGCCAATCCACCGTATTTTCAGTGAAATTATCCAAAGTGTGGTTATTTGTGTCTCTCCAGGAAGCCAGTGTACATACAATCGGACAAAGAGACAAATAAATCCCTCAGCTTTGACATCGGCTTGGTATTTAGACTAAATGCGATATGAATTTCGATTCTAAAAGTAGATATGTAATATAAATGATAACAATTCAAATGAACTTTTTTTGCGTACGGCTTACTCATGGTAAAGCATTTAAAAGAATCTTCTCTTATTTACGCTATTAGCCGAGTGACCAACGTTGTTGTTTACGGTGCAATGGCTTAAATATGAATACGGGCAGTTTTATCAATTGAATTTTCAATCAGATTAAAAAACAGGACGTATCAAGAGCGATTATGTTACCATTAGGTATCTTCTAACTTCTGACTTTCGCCAAAAATATAGTTTGAGTCACAATTTTTTTATGGAACGTTGGGAATCTATATGCTCTACATTGTAAGTGGGAAAAGTTAAATATGAATTATGGGAAAATTATTCATCGTCTTTATTAAAAAAAGACAGTCACGATATAAAATTGGATAAAACTATTTCGCCAAGACATGTTTGACGTGAATTTATAATTTAGTTTTAAACTTCAAGGATTTAAGATTAATAAACTTTCAAGGTGAAGTAATTTTAAAGAATATAGGGCAAGCAGACATCTTCACTGGAAGGAAATTTTAAACTTGTATGATATAACCAGATTACAGGAATGAAACACAATTACGGCATCGTTTTTCTAGAAAGATGCTTTGTTTAAACTCAACCGAAAGAGAATGTATTTATGGGTATAATTTTAATGTAGACCAGAATTTGAGAGGGTAATTTGTTATGAAATCAGCATGCACACAGTAAATTAAAATCAGTAGAAGTCTCCAAGAATATGTGGGTTGACGATAATTCCATGTACGGTGAACACTTGAATTGAACGTTAATGAAGATAAAATGGATGTTTTCTTGCGTTTTATTTTGCGAAAAAAATGTATGTCGAAGCAGTTTCTTTCTGCTTTTTATTTTATTTAATTTTATCACACCAGACAAAGTGTAATGAAAATATTATATGTGTAAGAAGTTTATTTAAAATTATACATCTCTCGATAAAGCATCGAAAGCCTTCACACTGTTTTAATATGTTTTATGTATTAACAATTCATATGTGAGAAACTAAATTATTTTTTACCGAGAAATTGAAGTAATAATTTTTTTGATTTTTCTTTAAAATATTAAGTCATACTATTGCTTAAAGTTCAACTGGCACTGTATAAGATTGATGAATGCGTATTAGAGACTCCAATTCGAGTATCAATTACTCGATACTCGAGTATACTCGTCCATTTTCCAAGTACTCGATACTCGAGTATTTTGAAAATTACTCGAGTAATACTCGTTTTAGTAATAATCGTCAAAAGTTTTTTCTACTGCGAGAATTATATAAAAAACATCAAACCAATTCAAATTTGAGTCGTTTAATTCTCTATTATTGTTGAAATATATGTTGCATACATGGAAATAAATGTATTATTAATATTCAAATAGTTTCTTTAATTATTTGTCATTTATAAATATACACAAAATTTGAATTAAAAATATATATTTTGGTACATCTGTAACTACTCGAGTATTTTGAAATTTTACTACTCGATACTCGAGTAGTTGAGATGTCGAGTAATTGGAGTCTCTAATGCGTATCCAACTATATGTAAGTTTGTGATATTTTCAATGATACTTTTCTGCCAAAACTTTGAAAGATGTGGTATAGACAGTGATTCACTAACAAAGAGTCATCTCAAAACCTCAGTCATATTTAAAATTAACCATTTATTATATTATTTAAGGTTGATAAACTGCTTTTATTTTCCTTTTGAAATGCTTCATTGATGACATATCGTTACCTTGCTCTGAAAAGGTTCTTATTGACATTTTTTTTTGAAAAGTTTGTATTTACCCCATTCTATCAAATGAATGAATATCAGAATTATCTGTCGTTGAGTAACCGAATTCCGTTGTTGCACTGCACACTTTACTTAATTTATTTGACAAAGTTCTAATATTGTCATCATTATTTCCATCATTAGATCTTTAAGATCAGTGGAGTTGTGAAAAAATATGGTTAAAATGAGTAATTTTTACTTGATCATTGTTACAAGTGAATTTTAATCAATCGAAACTTCAAACGCTCATATCTCAAACAGTGTTATGAGCAGTTAGAACTTTTTCAAAGTAAGGTGTCGAAATACTAAAAAATACAAATTGATAAGAAATAAGTGTACCGAGCGAGTCGAGCGAAAAAATAAAAACATTTGAACTCATTCCAAATATAAAATTCAGAAAAACAATTTTCATTTTTAACTTTTGCCAGCCTGAGGGTGAAAAAGTCGACCACCACTGCTTCTTTATCTTAATATTAGTGATACAATGTGTACAATTTAGGTTTACGACTAGTTTCGTCACAATCAAATAAAAAAGAAAATAACTCGGATTGGCCGAAATCTATTTATATCGTCAGTGCAAATTGCCAAGATTCAAACTTCACCGCCCGTACGCGATAAGATATCGTAATCTTATCTCAAGCGCGAGTCGTTTCAAATCAAATGGATGCTTTTTACATTTAACAAAGGTGTAGATAAGCGAGCGCGTTCTGAGTTTTGATATCGGTAATCTGGAATAAACACAAGCGCAATCAGGTTGTCTCATTCGTGCGCGACTTAAAATATGAAAAATTATAGGAAAATTATCGATTTTTATTTATATATTTTTATGTTAAACGATGCATAAAGATATGGCTAAGCATATAAATGCCAATAAAGCCAAAGCACTGGAGTATTTTTAGCCACCCTCTTCGGATCACAAGCTATTTTTCAGGGACCGGTATTCGAGGGTTAAAATGAAGAAAAAAAACTAAATAAATTCGCAAGGCAAAAATATGGAAGTATTGTCTATGAAATATTTTTACCTGTCATATTATTTCACCTGTCGAGTGTCTATGGCGTGGCTGGGAATACCCACCTCAGCATTGAGTTTTCATAATTGGTCACAATACTGTGTTTCATTTTCCCTCCGTTGGTAGAAGAGACATTATGTTGCCGCGGGGAAAAAGTTACGGCAAAGGGTTGTTTTTATTTTATTTAAGAGTAGATTCATAATGTTTATGTGTAATCTGAACCTTTTTACAAACTGTAAAATACCACAAGAAAGAAACACTTATTACTGATTAGTTATCAAAATGTTATTTTATCACATCTTAAGCACTACTGTTTTTAAAAGAAATCTTTTATTTGCGTGGAATATCAAATATTTAGGTATTTGCTGTGATAAGGTTAACTTGAAGAATTTTTGTATGGTATAAATTACTTTTGGAAACAAAACGCTTTCATCTAAAATATGACTTTTTAATTTTTGCGAATTCATGCGTCGTTTTGCTTCATCTCAACAGCGTTTTTATAAATTGACTAAGCTGGTTGATTGGTCAATGTCATCGACGTATAGCATTGACTGTTTAATTTATGGCTACAATATAAAACTGTTGATACAGATAGCTGTTTTTCTGAAAAAGTGACCGTAGATTATTAAAATAAAAATAATATCTAATTTTAAGTACATTGAATTTATTGAGATCAGGACCGGTTTCGCTCATCGCGAGCATTACCAACTGATCTACTTATCGTGTTCACAATAAATTCAATGTGGAATAAATACTAAAAATGTGTTATAATTGTTATTATAATGCCATTCAACCATGTATTGACAGTGGACACCTTAAAAGTGGTAGATCATTAATAAAAACACAACGCTTTTTGATACAAGAACGTCATGTCATACATTTTATGTGGAAACAAAACAGATTGATCATGATTTCGGCGAATATGATAAAAAGTAATACGATCTACTTTTAGCAAAAAATATCAGTTAATTTAAATATCTGTTTGATGTTGATAAAACTGATTATCATAATGTATGAAAGAAAACGACTTGAAATATAAATATTAATAGTAAAAATCTAACATTTATTCTAATAATGGAAAATGAAATAGTATTAATTTCAATTTTCCCTTTTTGTTCAGAGCAGTGTCTCACATGCACTTCCGTTTATATTGTTCACCCGTTTTCAATTATCCGTGTTTGTGCTAAAAAAGAACGCAATGTTAACATTTCAGTAAAATAGAGATCAACATTTAATACAGGGGTTTACTTTAGTTCTCGAAGTTTCGCTGGAAAGTGTTTTGTTTAAATTAGTTGTTTAAATAATTACACCGGGAAACTTTTATTTCAAAGAATAGTTGAGCATGAGAATTCATTGGAATTCAATATATACGTCGCACATGCCGTAGAGTTGTGTTGAATTGAAAATTTAATGGTTTATACTTCATCATTCTGAGTTTTATAAGATGGTTTTGCTAGTGATAAGCGTATACGAACCTGATATTCATCACAATTGTTTAATATATACGAAAAATATCTTTGAAGATTAACTTTGAAATACTTTTTTATCAAGAATTATTATCAAGAAATATCCTAATCATTCTCTCATTTTAAGTATCTTAGACAAGTAATTACTCCAAAACATCTAACAATTCAATTTTATTTTAACGCTTATATTTACAGTCAGTATTAAAATTTAATTAATAGTCATAGTTAAATATTATTTACTGAATGTTATAGATTATTAACTGACCACATTTGTAACATTTTATTAAGTTTGTTATATACCGGTTATGCATTCAGCTACTGGGCAAAATACCGTAAACGTAGTATTTTTTTATTAAATACAAAATATCCAAGCAAATTTCTACTAATGATTCATTGAAACTAAAACAACATAAGTACATGAAAATAATCTTAATAATAGCAGAAACATAATCGCATGAGAAAAGTGCTCCGCCAAAAGCCACTTAGCTTGGGATTTTTATACGCTCGCATGTGAGTGAATTTTTCCGTTGAAATTTTCAATTATCTTTCAAGTAGGTATTTTAGAATTTATTTTCTTTTGCTCGGTCAGCGATTCTAGAATAACGATTTTCAGCATTTCAGAATTGATGTTTGTTGTGAACTTCCTTATTTTACTAATGCCAACATATTATACACCCTGAAATTTTGATCGATTTTTATAAACAGCACTTTTTATTGATTTTTCAATGAAACTATTCTGAATATATTGGAAAGATTGTTATTGAATTGAAATAAATAATGTTGGTATTGAATTATTGATTATGTGTAAACAACAGCTTTAAATATAATCAAAAAATAGATTGAAACATGTAACTGGCAGGATTGTGACTCGAGCCGGTGAGATCCGCGACCGAAGTAAACAACAGTGACAATTGACCACGGACCCGCCAAATATATAAACATTTATATAAAACACACATGCATATCTATGAATTGCTTATAATGGCTTTTTACATGTAACTATGACATTTAATATCAACTGATTTGTATGTAGGTAATGGTCATGAAACTAAATATTCGTTAAATGGTTATTAGTTATTGCATTTCTCCAAAAGTTAAGGAATCTAAATAAAAATTGAACATATAAAATAATGTTCAAACTATTTTGAAATTAGATATACGTAAGCAAAATTGATCGATAAGTGAGTTATTTTTAATTATCTTTTCTGAAAATATCTGCCAGAGAAGGTTCTCTATTTAGCAGTGGATTGAGAGTGATAAGATGACTGGACGCTGATGTATATATTGTCAACAACGAGAAGCGTCCAAAACCTTCTTAACATCTTTAGTCATATACCTACAAGTGCAATGGCTCACAAATACTTAATGAGACATTTGATGTTGTAATTACTAAGCAAACTATATTAAAGCCATATTATTATTGGTGGCTGGCATAGTAAGCCAAAATGTTAGATAAATTTTACAACTAAAAAACACCATGTTTTTCAATTCAAAAGAAAACACGAAAATTATGTAACATTTAAATTTAAAACTTACGAAAATAGTCAAAGCCAAAAAAAATCTAAAAATTAAATATGTAACGGCTATAAATAAAATATGTTAAAAGATATACGCATTGAAATTTTCATATAATATACCGGGAATATAATAAAATCATTTTAAGCGCGTAATTTATTTTCACTTTCATTTCGAAGGGACGTCTTGTGTTTGAGCACAAAAGCAACATTTTTTAAAACAAACTCTTTGTACAGCTTCATCGAGGGAAAAAATTAAAAATGTTTTCCAATATAGGTCAAGTCGAAAGTCGAAATAAAGTTTGGATATATGGCGCTCAAGGGAAAAATGGTCAACGTTCTCCTTTGTCCCAGTTCCTATGTGAAGGGTGGAAATCGCTGATGATGGTTTTCTCCTTACGCGAGAACAAAGACCGCCCTCTTGATTTATCTCCAAATTATTTTTTAAAGAGGGATGAAGTACAGAAAACAATGCTATGAAAAGATTTCCTTCTGATTTTTAAAGTTTCATATCAAATTACAGGGACCTTAAACACGTAAAATACCGACGTTTTCTTCAAATTTTTTTTCAATATGAAATGTTTCCGTAATAAGTATTGAAATAATTGTTTTTATTTCTGTGAAAAAGTTAAGAAGATATATATGCCAACTCAAGCGAAGTGGTAAGGTTTCACATATGAGATTTTTGTAATACTTACAATTTTATAAAAAAAATGTCATGTGTAAATCAAACCAAATTGTGTTCTTTGACTTGTGTTCGAAGACATTTTTTTTTTTAAATAATATTTGGCATTACAGCTTACGCCAATGTGCCAAATATTCTTAATTGTGAAATTCATTCGAGATTAACTCGATGATAAATAATGTATCAGTTGTGCACAAAATCAACGATAAATAACATACACCCAGCCCAAGATCTCTTTTTTTCAAAAATCTGACTTTGTCGGGAATTGAACTCGGGCTGAATTGAACCTGATCGCTAGGAAAAAGCTCTTGCCACTAGACCACAGGGACAGACATGGTTGTGTGTGATGTCTATTTTCACTCCCACTTATGCAATAAGTAAAAAAGTAATGACTCAGTTTTATCTTTAAAAAAAGTGAGGCTGAGAAACTAAGCAACGAGAAGTTCTTGTAGAAAAACTTATGTAAAATCGGCCGACGAGAAAGAAAAAAAGAAGTTGAAGCTGAAACACGTGCTTTCAATGTCTCTCATCGTCTGATCGATGTGTAGAAATCTTAACGATCGTTCCAATCCATAAAATAAATACGGTGAATCTGGAAAATGCTGGCATGACCAAAGAAGAAGAATCTTTATCGATGGTGATCAGTAAGCAAGCGTTGGCCATTTACTAAATATTACTAAACACATGAAAAAAAAAGAATAGTAAATTATTAAAATATATTTTTTAAATAATACAAATTAAATTGCTATTTA
This sequence comes from Himalopsyche kuldschensis, assembly GCA_028554975.1. Classification (NCBI taxonomy): domain Eukaryota; kingdom Metazoa; phylum Arthropoda; class Insecta; order Trichoptera; family Rhyacophilidae; genus Himalopsyche; species Himalopsyche kuldschensis. Next base: position 1,513,735 of record JAHFWI010000045.1, read on the forward strand.
AATACAATTGATCGATTGTATTCTAACGGTTGTGTTACTAGGTGCAGCACGCGATTCCCCTCTTAGAAAATTATATTTGACTGCAACCAGTTAAAATATTACTATCCACGGTTTAACTATTAAATACACCTGGAAAGTTAATGGCTGGTAAATGGCGGAATATAATAGAAGGTACATGTAATAAGTTTTTTATGCTTTAAAATTTTCTCAGGAAGAATTGTTAGCTCGTAATTAAGCGATTATAAAAAAATCACAAAGAATTTCGTTCATAATTTCATTCTGGGTGGAAATTATTTCTTCAAAGAAGACTTCAAAAATTACAAAAAGTGTCGGGAAGATTTTTACTTTTTGCAGCGAAGAAATGAGCAATGTGACAACGAACAAAGTTGTAAAGGGAGTAATTCCAGACATAGATAACTTGTCTAAATATATAACGGAAAGTTGAATATCCGCATAAAGTGGGCAACACGAATAAAATAGTATCACTATTTACGTTGTGAGATAGATTAGAGAATGATTGAGTAACTTTCTATTACTAAAAAATAAAAAATGAAATGTGCTAGCTCAAAGTTTTGCATTTGAGGACCTTCAGGATCTTCAGGAACTATAGTTGGTTGAAGAATAAATCCATGTCCGTTATCAATGTGAAGCATATGGCTTCATGGAAGATTTTTAATTATGTTTTTCAACAGAAGTTTTCTACGAAAGGTACTCAGTTGTTCGGCGTCCCTTTTTCGAACAGAGAAGGAATAGAAAAGCCAGAACTAAGACAAGACTAGTGGTTAGCTAGTGGCTCTCGCTCCTTCCCGCATTTAGGATAAGTTGCGAATGGTAAGGTATTGAAGGAACATAGACACGTTGAAAAAATAAAACTACCAGGACCTGGATCGGGTCTCGAAAACGTGTAATCCGCGTTTGAAGCTAAAGAAAAAAAACATTTACAATATAATTTTTATACAAGTATTGCATTGATAGAACGACTAATGAATTGTATTTGACATACATATTAACGTAGAATTTTTTTTCACTCAAAAATTCTATCTCAAGTGTTGGAAAATAGTAATAAAATACCTGCGCATACATGGCAACGTAAAGTGCAAAACCTTATTTTATTTAACTACATGTTGTTATCCTGAAAAATATCTTAAAAATTTATTCTTAAAAATTGTTGTTAATATCAAAAAAATGATTCAATACAATTAACTACCCACTGACATGTTATTTGAATATTCAAAATATTTAAACGGAAATATTTTCCGAATATCTGCCATAAAAACAATTACAAAGCTTAGGAATACAGCTAAAGAACAAAGATAAAATTTTAATTAGTAGTAATTAAGAAATGAAAACATTTGAAATTGTTTTGAAACAATTCACATAGTAACCCGAGAAGTGTTTATCTTTTATTTCAATTGAAATTCTTCACGAATTTCGAGACCTTAGAATTTTTTTTTGCGTTTGAATAAAATGTACAACGTGTATAAAATGTCTAAGTTAATTGAAACGTCTTTATTAAAAAACGGTGCTATGTCGCTTCCTATATTTATATATTCAATGGTGAATATACATGCATGTGCATCCTTCCTTTTATGTGACATTGCCATTAGAGTTAAAGTTGGAAACCTTATTTTTAAGATAATCTAGATCGAATCATTTCACTTATTTTAACTTATTATTTTGACAATAAAATCTTATTAAGTTGACAATAAAATTTTAATCTATATACGATTCTTCTTATTCAAAAAAATATCAGACTTCTTATTTTATTAAAATGTATAATACCTGAATTTAGAGTTTGTGTACTTTGTTTTTAAATAAATATTTTAAACCAAGACTCCTTCAATTAAATAACTAGAGAGTTATGGATAAAATCTCTCAACTTTAAACATTAAAAATATTGCTGAAAATGTCCCACTATTTTTCAAAAAGATTTCATTAGTATATTAAAAAAGCAATATGAATTCTCTAGCCCAAGATTTAAAACTAATTATTATTTTAATTAGATTGATTTAATCTATTTTTGTTGTAATGATTGCGCAAGCTTTCAAATGAATATGATTGCGTTAGAGATTGAACAAATTCTATGATTGATATGCATAATTTTTTGCAGGCGTCTGTAAATAACAATATTTGATATTTTTTTTTGTATTTTCTTGGGCGGGTGCCCAAGGCTTTGAATTGTTAATTCAGTCCAGTAGATATAAACATTCATTGCTGTGTACAAATGGTTTTAATATTTTGAATGTTAAAACGAATTGGAATAAAGGAGATACTTGTACAACTTACTTTTGTAATAGTCACTAATTAAAAGTTTAGGCAAAACAACCAGAATGAAAGAAATAAACGGTGCAAGTAATTTTCTCCATAAGTATTTACTCTCTTTCCCAGGGGCGTTCGTAGAAAAATAAAATTAACACACATTTTTGTATGACAGTGAAACCCCGATTCTACGTTTTTCAAGGGACCGTATAAAATAAACGATTAATGCGGGAAACGATGAATGCGGGAAACTTTTATATATGAACTAAATGCCGGGACTATAGAAAATAAACGCACCACGCGGGAAAACGTATAATGTGAGAACGTAAGATCGGGGTTCCACTGTATAATACTTCTATATATTATTAATTGTTTCATGATCAAGATCAGTTTAACTAATTACGAAAATTTTCAACAGAGTTTTTTTTTATGCAAAATGCATTTTTATTTAGAATTGACTGTCCACACCTTAAAAGCTACATTAGACAAATTGGTAAAGTTTAACTGTAAATAGCTTAAATTAAAACAGTATTCATCAAGTTTTTCGATGGGACCACCAAGACAACTTTGTATTGAATAGTAGCAAGGTAAAGTTGATAAATTTGTAATTTTACTGGTTTGTATAGGGAAAGTAAGACACGTGTTTCGTCTCACTGAAAAGCATATTCAGACTGTTAGATGGTCATTAATTCGTTACTTATTATACAAACATATTAGAAATAAAAGTAGAATTTTTCTTCTACAACCATGGAGAGGGAAAAGAAAAATTTTTTAGGGCATAGTTTTTGAACTTATTAATTTTAAGTACATTTGCCACTAAAAAGAAATCTAAAGCTATAACAGTGGATTACCTTTATAGTTACCTTTATAGTACCTTTATAGTTTTCACAGCCAATTCTTTTATCGTGATCATTAAGAATTTAATATAAAAACCATACTTAAAATAATTTAAAACCACCTGAAGGTTAACAATTTTTTTCATGTTGTATTGAATATAAAAATGGACTCGAAAATATAATGCTTTATAAGTTTTGTATATAATGTTAGTACATTGATGGCAGGCAACATAGTGTTTTGGATTTTCGCGAGAGTAGCGCCATATTTTATTGTGAAGTCCTTTTATACATAAAAAACATTAAAAAGCCATTTGTTAGACTTGTAAGTACTCATTGCATAATCTATAAAGTCAGTTCAGTAACGTATTCAGATGTCGAAGAGTACTTTTATACGGAAAGGTAAATAATATTTTGTATTCAAGATTCCAACGTAAAATCACATTCGTTGCAACGTTAAAATACAAAATCTCTTTTGTTATATACTAACTATTTTACATTGTTAACTTACAATGGGCAAAACTATTGATATGCCTATACAGCATATATTCATATGCACGATTTTCTAATTTTACCTTTATAAAAATTGATTAACACGTTTTTTTATTATTTCTTATAAACAAACCCCTTTGCTATATAGCCATAATTTTACCGAAAGCTTCCGCTAATGTACAGTTGGCAAATATGTAATGATTGTAAAATAAAAAAGTCTTTGTGTTTATATTATCTTCCGCTACACCCACTAAATTATAAGCCGTATTTAAAGCAAGTTTACTATATTTGTTAGTTTCAATCGTTGTGATGTTTTAGCATTCCTTGTATATATATTTTCAGATTTCGTCACATATGCAACAGGCTTTATTATATGTTTTATATATATATATATATTCATGTTTTCGTCGATCTTGTAATAGTATTTATTTATGTGAAATGCGCATTTTGTATTTGACTTGTTGTTCTTCATTTTACAATGTATCGAAATGAACAAAATACAATATATATTCTAATATAAAATTTAAATTTATTCCACGTATTGTGTTGCTAATTGTGACAGGTGTTTTTCCTCTTTCAGAGTCATTTTCGGACTTACTATCGCAATGTTTACATTATATTTATTCTAGATTCAAATAGGTGAGTACGCAACTGAAATAGTTAGGGTCATTCAATTGTTAAGGAAAAATGGAGCAATTTAAACTGGCTGTTGTGTTGTTTTGGTAAGTTAAGTAAATTGCTGTATTATGCTAACTGGCTAACTGAATTGCCCCAAGAGGACTTTCTTATTTGGGAAAAAGTTAATACGAAACCAAAAGGCTTTTAATTAAGCGTTGAAAAGTGAAAAAATAGCAGTGAAAATAAGAGAATTCTATCCAATGATAGCGAAAGAACCTTTTTAATTAAGAGACTAATTATCACTTTGTTACCTTACTTTAAAAAGGTTCTAATTGACATTTTTGCTTTAAATAACTTATTGGATAGACATGCTTGTATTAACCGCATTCTATCATATATATGAATTTCAAAATTATATATGGTTAAATAACGGAGTTCCACTGCATCTGCACACTTTTTTACTAAATTTATTTGACAAAGTTCTAAGATTGTTATCATTTTTTTCATCATTAGATCTTTAAGATCATTATTTCTCAGCAAGAGTTGTGAAAAAATATGCTTATAAAAAGTAATTTGAAACATTTTTACTTGATCATTGTTACAAGTGAATTTTAATCAATCGAAACATCAAACGCTCATATCTCAAAACAGTTTCAAGAGTAGTTAGAACCTTTACAAAGTAAGATGTCGACTTGCTAAAAACACTTAAGCCCAATATTCTGTATTTACTTCTATCAGTGAATCCTCTGAAAAATGATACGTAGTTTTATTTGGTTTAAGTCATACAAAAGATTTTACTGTCTGGATTTACTTTACAAAACAAACAATCCATTTACCTTTTTTTTAAACTCACTTCTTTTATTGGCTTCACTTTTGTCATATTAAATATGAGCACGTACTTTTACACGCCATTAAGTGATATTATTTCATGGAAGAATTCTATTCTACACTGAAAATGTACGACAAATATAAGAAAGGAAAGTGGTATGCCTTAAATTTTTCAAGAGTTTATAGTTCTCATGAGATCTAAATGCCACCGTGATTTTTTGGGTAGTTGTATTTATTTGTTTATTTATTTTATCCCAAAACTCATAAACAAAAATGTTCCAACATTCTTAAAAGTAATTTTTATCAAGATAAATAGTAAATAATTTTTTATAATTATATATTTAAAAAAAAATGTTAGACAACACCATTAGTGAATATAAACCGTATAAATTTTAATTATCTTGTATATTATTACACGTATTGTGTTACTATTTGTGACACAATACGTTGGAATAATATAAGTTATTTAAATATTAAATTTAAATAAACTTCCAAAAAGTTACCGCCGAATCCAACGAAAGTATTATTTTTTACCATTTTTGGGATAAAACCTATCTGACCTAGCGTAAGTTGATGGATAAAAACGGGTAACGTGCAATCATACATTGTATATCTTTATATAAACAGGGGTGGCCAAACTTTAGCACTACGGGTGACATTTTTTGAAATTTTTGGCGGCGATTGACTCACAAAATAAATTTAATTTATTATTATTGAAATATAAGAGGAATCAGGGATGTGTACATCAGTGCACCAGATAGGAGGGTGACTTGGAATAGCAACGCGATTGACGCTTTGGCCACTCCTGATATAAAGGAATAACTATTTCCAAGCAAATATTGATTGAACGACTTCGGATGTTCAGTCATGGACGATTGCCTTTCGTGAAAATCAATTATGACAACGATGGTGAGGACAGCTCAGGTGTCCGAGATTCGATGATGAACTGAGTCAACGCAAATTTTCGTCACAGATCACTATGAGTTATAGAGTCAATGAAAATGCGACACAATTGACTTGCGTAACATTTGAAAATACTTGAGTACTCGAGTATACTCGAGTTGTTTCAGATATACAAAAATTTATATTGTTAATTCGAATTTGTTTATACAAATATATGATAAATAAATAAATAAGCACATTGAATACTAAGAACACGCCTAGCCTGTCCAACTGCATACTAAAAAACAGGTTCAGCATTGAATGTGACAATTAATTTCATTTGTTCATTTATTTCATCTTAAAAACATTTATTTCAGAAATAATAGAGAACTAAACGTCTCAAATTTTAAATTAGTTCGAAGTTTTGTTTTATAATTCCCGCAGCAAACAAAACCGTTCACTTATGAATTACGAGTATTATCCGAGTATTTTTCAAAATACACAAGTATCGAGTACTTGAAAAATGGAAGAGTATTCAATGCTCGAATTGGGATCTTTAGTTAACACTTAAAGTGTGATTTTGGCTAAATTATCATTTATAATACATGGCAATAAGTTATGGGAAGGTACGTCATGCAGTTACCCATAGAATATTATTTACTGTAATAGACACAAAATTATTAGAATTTTCATCTAAGGCGAGATTGTGATGCTTCCAAAATAAACATTCTATTGAATGTCGACGAAAAAATGTTGTTTTCTTTTATTTATTTAATTGGTAATTTGGTTTCCATAATTTAGAAGTTGGAGAGACGCCTAACGTGATAACTACATTTCCGTGTATTTTTCAAAAGCCTTTGTCACCTTCCTAGGTAAACTGAAGTAAACCTAAGTTTACCTTAACTTTGTACACTTGCCGTAGTTTTTATATGGAATGATCAGTGGCGTTGGTTTTTTAAAAAAACATTGAAATTAAGTCGATTTATGTTTTTCATATAAATCTTATAACTAGCGAACGGTATCCAGTTTTTTCACCTTAAACTCTCATACTCTACAAATGTTCAAATCTTTAAATTTTACAAATATATATGTATCCTGTCAAAAAATCAATAAACCATTATACATTTGTTAGAATATTATTGATAAAAATATCAATTTATTCAATGCGTTAACTGCGAATCATATATTTGCTAATAATATGTAAAACTTTTGATTTTCTTCTCTCATTATCGTATTCTATCAAAGGACGACAAATTATTGCCGTATATTTCTTAGCAGTACAGTATATTGATTGTTCAGTTAATTTTAATGACACTAGAATCTTATTCTCTATAAGGGGACTCTCAATTATTGTATTCTCAAAAATCAAATGAAAATAAATCTACATATCCACTACTCCTCATTTTTAAGACATTTTGTACAAGATTTTGTATTTTTTTTTATTTCCCTTATATGGTTTATAATCCAAACTATTTGATATTTCAACGATGTTATATAATTCCAATAGTTAAGTTCAAGTAAGTACAAAAGGGATCCAGTTTTTAAAATGAGTCTAAATGAAATATTCGTTAGCAATATGTTACCTACAAATAAGATTAGCATAAATTCAAAATCAACATTTTGTTTATTATTACATCTTCCGGTTGGACGCCACAGAAGTTATCGCTGAGAAAGTTTGAACGAAAACTTACTGTTTTCTTTAAGGCGATAAACGAACATCTTCAACTTTGGAGCTTCGACAACTTGTGTTCTATTTCCGGTGGAAAAAATTAGCCACGGCGAACTTTTGTAAATATGCTATTTCAACATTGTATTAAAAAAGCTGTTATCAAGTTTTTCGATAAATACAACTGAATTTTATAATGTAACGAAAAATAAATTTAAGTCATCGATATTAACTCCACCTAAATGTATCTTTGACAATCATCGTTCTCTAAAATGGAATATAAAATAAATTAGTTATTAGGTAAAAAATGCCTTATTGCATTAAATCATTAATATAATTTTAACCTTAAGATCATGAATAAGTTCTGTTCGTGGCTTAAATTTATAATCAGTTTATTTATATGAACTCCGAGTTAAGTTAAAATGAAAATAAAAGTATAACTTATGGTTACGTTCTGTTATGTCCTCTTCTTATCAAATATTTTATATAGGATGAAAACGTGTGTGATCTTACTTTCAGAGGGCTGCGTTGAATTGCGATGTTGAGTCAAAAGAGTTCTAATTGTAAGTAGAGTGGCTATCCGGAGGATAGTCTAGGATGATAGACAACCGTCAGGTATTTGTCTTTGATATTGAAAGAAGATGGACGGTTAGACACTTTATAGAATAACATTACTTTATCTTGATGATGTTTGGTTTTATTATTTATATTCAGTTTACAATTATGACGATAATAACAATTTGCAAACGGTTTGAAGAAGAATAACTTGAATAGAATCGTAGTTTGTATGGGTTCTTATAGCGATTAAGTAAACCACATGTGTTGATAAGAACACTGGCATGCTTTGTCAAATGTCAAAGAGAATTGATATTTTGATAAAGCAGAAATTATGGCTTTTGTTATCAATTAATAGATTAAACCAATTTGTTGCTTTTATCAGTTTAAGGGATGCGAGAGTTGTTTTGTTGACCTGGCTAAAGTTATCACGAATTTGATAAAAATAAGTTGATAAGTTCGATTAAAATATGAAGCTCTCACAGCATTTTCCTTAATCGTAAAATTCATATGTTTTGCCAGTTTATATGTACATATGTAGGAAAATAACTATCGTTTATTCGTATTGTCAATAAATTGTACATTTGTTTATTTCGTCCCTCTATTATTCGCCGCATGACTTTGTTATCAAAGCGCAATATACGGTTACCTTGCGATTTATTGACGTGCCACGACTCAGTAAGGAAATATCGTGAAAATGTATGCATTGGTTAAGTGGCACTTTGTTCCCTGCTGAGTACCACATGAATTTTGCGTTTAATGTGGCCTGAGTGATTCCATATCGGATGGAGATTTCCTTTCGAAATGACGATTTTCTCCCGAGCGTTTGAAGCTGTCAACTAAATATGGGTAACGTTTCACTTATATTCACGATAACGACTCGAATTGAACGCTTCGAATCGATTGCCCTTTCCGATTCGTTCATTATAGTGATATCACTGCGCAATGAAAACAAATGTCGTCTCAATTGGATTTTACAGTAAAGATTTGTTTTTTCGCTCAGTCTGCTGTTGATAAATGGGGTAAGTGTGGGAAAGCAAAAGACTCGCTAACGTAAAAGTGTGTTTATAAAGGTCGAGGAGTGTTTTTCATTCACTATAACGATTAATTTTCTTGTTCGTGAACGATTTTCCTTTCATTCGTCTATGTTGTATAACGTGAGATGACCCGATTTTGGACATGCACAATCGCATAAAAATGTTTTTATTTATATATTTTTAAACTTTGAATTTGTGATTTGTAATTTATTTTTATTATAATAAAACATGAACAGTTTGGTAACGAAAAGCTCATCTTTTAGTTTGCTTAGCCCGAACAAAGGTATAATAAAATTTCTTATCACTATGGGTTGAGATCAGTCAACAGTTGTAATTTTTTATTAAAACCATTATTATAAGCTATCGTAATAATATTTAATAATATTACTAAACTAAAAAAAGCCTGGTGTAATCATCACCTTAACTGTATCAATATAATTGAGGATTTTGACGGAATGTGCTAGATGGAATTTCAATATCAAATGTAAATCTTTTGAATTTTGTACTTCTCCACAAGTTCGATAAAGAATCGGGTTTCACCTTTCGACATCTTCAGACATTGCAAGTGCAAGAATGAACATAAACTGAAGACGCCGAAAGTTGAAAAACTCAAACGATTCATTTGATTTGATTAGTTTATTTGGCAGATATGACTAATGTTAGAACATGGCTAAGCAAATGTAAAATCCTTTAATCTTCGACTGTTAACTCTTATTTAAACCTATTATATTCAATTAGCTAAAAAATAGTAATCATTAATTTTATTTTGATAAGAAATGTTATAAAGTATAATTTACACCTTTATTCTATTCGTTTTAATGGGCCAACTGACTATCTGTAATGCATGGTTCAGGAAGTGTTAAGTATTTATGATAGAAATTAAATTTATTATTCAAAAAAATGAAAGCATGTTATGTATGTACAGCGGTGGGCAATAAAGGCAATCATTCCAGTAATTTCGCAAGTGGCTAAATAGTGAGATAACGGAATTCCCGATAAATATTTTCCTCTCTGGCAGTGTGGTGTGATCAAATAAAAATATTTCCCAATTTTATTTCCTATACAAAATTGATTTAAGCACAAGCCACGCCACATTGCACAGTGGCCGTTTCGCGTAACTTTCCAGCCGTGACGTCAAATTACTCAATTTTAATTAAAACTCTCCCTCGATGGTGCCCGGCTGCCTGTTTTTCTCCTTCCAATCAATGGTATGGACGGATATCGAACTTGCGAAAACACCATGCTTCAAGGTTACTATCGGATTCAGTGAAGCTGAACATGTATTAAATTAGAATTATTTTTTGGCAAGAATTTACTATATCGACACCCTACAAGGTTCTAACTGCACTTGCAAATGTTTTGAGATATGAGCGTTTGAAGTTTCGATTGATTACAACTCACTTGTAACAATGAGCAAGTAAAAATGTTTCTAATTACTTATTTTAAGCATATTTTTTCACAACTCTTGCTGAGAAAGAATGATCTTAAAGATCCAATGATAATAATGATGACAATCTTAGAACTTTGTCAAATAAATTAAGTAAAAAAAGTGTGCAAATGCAGCGCAACTCGAGATTTTTTTTTCATACCTTTAATTTCCTTCTGAAACTATATGTGGAGTCCGTTAGGCTCCTAGTTTCTTGGCTATTTTTATTGCTAGGGTGGATACAGACTCTGTTTCCTTTTCCCGCATGTAAGCTAGCTAAGTATTGACTTTCTAAAAAAATATGTCAGCTGAGGGATTTGTGTGGGTAAAACACTTAAAGAAAACCCCTTACGAGAATGATTGTCATGGAATCATTAAAAAGGTTCAATTCTTACCAGGAATTGCTCTTAATGTTTACGTAAACTTGAGGAGTTTACTTGTTGTTATAATAGACATGCACAGTCCCTAACTGAATCGATCCAGAGGCCTAGAGTTCTGCTAACTCGGTTATTCAACCATAGATATTTCTGAAATTCGTATATATGATAGAATGCGGTAAATACAAGCTTTTCCGAAAAAAGGTAATCTTAGGCAAAAATGTCAATTAGAACTTTTTCAAAATAAGACTTAAAAAAATCGTCCAATATACTTATGCGCATGATTCCTATACAGACAGAAGGTGCGTGTGTGCCATGTTGTGATACACGTTAGACATACTAATGAAATAAAAAATATTTAATTGCTAGTCGTTTGATATAACAATGCAAAACCACCAAACATAAATAAATACTCAAAATTAAACTATCGATAATGTGAGCGCATATTTGACAGATTAGCATTAAAATGAATTTTCAGGAGCTAATTGTCAATTCTTGGTGGAATTATTTTAATTGAATAAAACATGCTAAATTTGAAATGTACTTCCACACAGTTATTTTACACTATATGTACATAAAAAGCTTACAATGATCATTGGTATGTTATTCAGACTCACAGATTTTACAAAGGTTTTCTCAAAATAAATACATATGTCATTGATTATTTAATTTAAAATTCAATGCTTGTGAATAAAAATGTGAAAAGTGTTGCAGATAAAATTGCATATTTTCCACGCTTGCTTCGTATTAGTTTTATTTGTGAGGATTCCAGTTCAACCATACAAGTATCTCGTTCCTTAATTGCAAAATATTACTGTACCTTAAGTAGTGTTGTATGATATTTCAACAAAGTTGAAGCTTATGTTACCGTTTAATTAAGTAAACTTTTCCTCAATTTAGAAATGTCTGTGAGTGAATTCAAACTTCTCTAGTAAATATTTAACAAGCTTCACTTTGAATAAAGCAATACAGTCAAAGAATAAAAAATGTACAGTTTTTATTTGCAACTAACCGGTACCCAGCAAGCGTTGCAATGCCACTCAAGGAAAGTGCTCTCGGATGCACAATATTTTAAATAAATAATTTCAATTCAATTTCACTAACATCGATCGGTATCGACGACATTTGCCGTTTGACGTTTGCTGTTTCCTTTTGCCGATTGTCTATGGGTCAAAATAAACGCCACCAACCGAAAGTTAATTGTACTATGCCTATAACTTTTGCGCAAATGCAACAATTAGTTGTCAAAATGAACGGTATAACAGCGCATAAAATATGAAAAAACATTAATTTTTATATAAAATACCTACTATAAGTTAATTCTAACATGCCTATGGCCGTCGCGCAAGTGCAAGCAATACGTTGACAAAGTTGTGCAAGCAATATGTTTTTATCGCAATCGGAAGAACGGTATGGCAAGCATAAAATACGAACAAACAAATTGATTTTTATATTTAGATGAATACTTGGTTTGATTTTATATGTGAACAATTACAAGATGGCAGAGTCAGTGGTCAACAATCACTCAATAATCAAGTTGCTTGGTTTCGTTGTGCATCTTAAATTATATTGATTTTGTTACTATAGCTGCATGCAATGTGAAACACGTATAATTATAATGTAGCTTATCTTAAAAGAAGTTCTACGGTGACTGATGGTTACTTTGTTGCTTAGTCTTTCTCTGATGGATGGATAAATGTGACGTATATACAGATATAATGACGAAAAGACTAATGGTTGGCAAATCGCTTTTCCACTGATAAATCTATTTGTGAATCTCTCTGTGAATTCTTAAGCACCGGCGTTAAAGTTTTTAATATTTCATGTTTGTGATAATAATAATTATAAATACATAATTATTACGTGGCTGTGTTCAAACTTGGTGAATCGAAGTGTACGGCGACCTACACAAGGCAAACAATAGATAAAACATTCCAATCGAAAAATATCCAATATCTTTTTATATTGAAGAATTTCTGCGTTTTTAATTATTATCGACATTTTCAATATCACAGAAATTCTAATTGGTATTTTACTCATTATTTTCGTTCTGTATTTCTTGAGAACCCTTTTCTAAATAACAGAAATTTATTGATATTTTAGTTGTTTTTTTTTATGAATGAACATTTTGGAAGATTAGAAACATGAGAAATATTTGAAATATATTGAATGGAAATTTTTGAAAGTTGATAATTCAGATTTAACCACTAAAACATAGACACAGGCAATAAATTTTATGCTTAAAAAGCACGGAAAAGACCAAACAAATAAATAATGATTAAATCGGTGTGTTAAAATATTTATTTAAACGTATTAATTAGCCGTGTAAAAAGAATTTTTCAAATATAAACATTATATTAGTGAGTATTGTTGGGTCTATCGCTCAGTGGGAAACGACGTTGCTTTCGGTGACGGCGCTTACGGACTCGAGCCCCAAATATAGACAGCTTCAAAAGTTTTTTTTTAAATCAATTTACAGACTTGTCTGTGGTCTACATATTTTTTAAGCCCATACAATCCTAATATCGTAACATAGCGGTATTTATTAAATATCCACTAGTTCTTGTCCTCTTTACACTTCTAGAAAAAAATAGAGATTGACCAAGACACAAGTTGTCCATATGCTATGGATTCAGAGTAGAAATTCGGTTGACGTACATCGCTTTTTGATTAATATAATCTTATATATAAAACCGAAACGGGGGATGTATGTCTGTAATTCCCTTTTGCATTGTTGTTGCAAGTTTAAACAAACGAATTGATTTCGCTCGCGAAAGTTTCGACGGTAAATTTGTTTCGTTATCAATGTGTGTGTAGAGACTCCGATTACTCGAGTATCGAGTAGTACATATATAAAACCGAAACGGCGTATGTATGTCTGTGGGTCTTTAATTTCCTTTTGCATTGTGGCCATTAAGTTGCCATAAAAACGAATATGAAAGAAAATATGTTTGAATTTTTATCGGCGAAGACATTTAGTCAAAATGTAATAAATTAGTCTTCTACCAACTTTTCCCCAGCTTTTATTAATATAATAATGTTTATTATTTACGTGAAGGTATAATTTGACATTTCTTTGATAGCAAATTAGATTTTTTCCTTGAATTTTGACATTTTAATGGGCGAGAATGGGGCTGTCATCAAATTAAATAAAGTTTGTGATTTTATTTTAACTCTATTTTGGATGTTAGATTGTGTGATATAATTATGTCGAATGATATATCATTAAATAATTATTGGTCGCTTAGTCCGAGCGACGCCGGGTAGCAATACTAGTATTATATAATTGTATGAATATTAACCATTTCAATCCCGCGGAGCCGATATCTCGTCCCCGTGAACACATGCGAAAAACCCCAGAGGTCAGTTTTTTTTCAACACGTTTTATGCATCTATAACCAATATAAAACAATAAATTTTGACACTTAACTACACAAAAAATGGCACTGAATAGTAAATATTATGAGAAAAATAATCAACTAAAGACAACTGTTTTTTTTTGCGTAAAAATGCCTTGGAAATTTCGCGGGCACTTTCAAAAAATGTCTGTGATAATAAGGGTTAGTTTGAATTAAAGTTTCCACTGGCTGATATCATTGAGTGTGGAGTTGTAATTAAAGCATACAGACTGGAGACATGAACTATGATTTATGACTGCAACTGAATGTAGCGCAAAATGGAAGGAAGCCTTATCGTATTAATCACTGACGGAGTTAAAGCAGTTATGATTGACTCTCAGTTTTCGCTTCACACGCCGGCTGGTAAAACTCAACACAGTAGCATTAATACCACTTTCAGTAATATTGACATCATAAAAATGTTCATAATACAATGTTTATAGTATCTCAAATAAATGATGAACAATTTTAGTACTAATTCCACACATAATTTGATAATGATCAGTACACGATTCCAATTACGAAATGAAGATGAAGTCACTTTTAATTTGTTCACTATTATTACTCGGAGGAACGGCAATGTATTAACCACTTCTCAGTTGAGTCGATTTACGGACATTACAACAGCGAAAATTTCAAAAATACACTCATGGAGTTTATCATACCAAATAATGCATTCCTATTTGAATACAAAATCACAGCTAAAACTCTGTTAACTATATAAATTTTTTATATATCAATTTGCTACGCACCGCTATCAGGCGTCTCAAAATATGAGACGTTAGCAGTTAACGGATTAAAAAATAGTGTAATAATTTTGTATTATACTCATTCCACCATTAATTTATTACGATCATGACCGCGATGAGTGAAACCCATCGCGAGAATTTGAAAATGAAATAGTTAATTGATATCTTAAAATGCTTAGTTGCATTTTTTTTAGGATTTATAATAATTTAGATATTTCAAATATGTTGAGACAGTTGATTAATGAAAGAATATTGATATAAACAAGTGGCCAAGGCTGTTTCAAAATTAGATTATTCGAGAACCCAATTTGTTATAATTAGTGTTTGTTTTCTTGATACATTATCCTTTTAATAAAGAACACAATATTAATAGAACTACAAACCTGTCTTGAAAAGTACACATCCTTTTCTTCCCGCTTTGTACATTATTGCTTGGGGCATCTCAAAGCGGTCTCATAATTTTAGTGAAAGCACACAAAAGCAAGTAAGGGCTCTTACAATAGGCCATTTAAGTGAACTGAGATTGATGGTAGAGCACCTTCTCATTTCTTATAACTACATATTATTTTTCTGTTCGTTCGTATCCCCGCCATAGTATACGAATATTCATTCTGACAATAAAAAGTAATGGAAAATTTAAGGCACTCATTTCGTATAAGGAAAAATTCTTTTTTTTATTTCCAGAAAATCGTCACGGTTGTGTGGTATTTCGATTTAATGTTATTATATGATACAATTACTTTCGTAGCTGTTAGACTGTACCGTAACTGAGGTAAGACATATTATGGCTTTGTATGGCGCCTGTGGGATTGAATATAGTTTTTCTTCGCAAATCTTTTAAGTATTTGCAAAATGTTTTTATTACAGAAGATCAGTGATTTTTTATAAACTTTAACCTTTTGTGAATGATAAATATAGTTTTAAAAATAAAATATGGCATTAAAGTAAAAAGTTTTTAAAGATATATAGAGTTGTCGGGAGACGGTAAGTGGCACAATATTTTAAAAACCGACCCAAAAGTTTTTAAAATTATAGTTTAACTAGATTTTATCAGTAACGCGAATGTTACTAACTTACTTTCATTCCTTATCGCTGTCATAAAAACTAAAGCTTTTCCCTTGCCATAAATAATTTAGTTTGATAAAAATATTAATTTTTGACAGCATATTGAGACTATATTATATAAAGATATGTATAAAATGTAAAGAAAAATTTTGTAGAGTATAATGAAGAGAAAATGGTTTCGTAATATAGATAATTTTGTACATTAAAAATAAGAATTAAAACAAATAACAAATCGCCATTTTAAAAATAGACCAAAAATCAAAGTAAGAAAGTTTATGCATGTTGATTCAAACCATTGAAAGAGAATCAAAATAAGACGGTCTTTTTCATCCGGAATACAAAATTAAAAAAAAAAAAAAAATTTTCAATCTACGAAGTAGTTTTAGTCAACCACTATGAATTGCCATTATTTATATGTAAGGTAATTAACATTGTTGCATGGTTGGAAACATAATATATATATGTACATGGTATCATTTTCACGTTTATTTAGCTCAACCGACTATCACTACTGTATGGCTCAGCAAGTCGTTACCATACTTTGAAAAGGTTATAATTGACATTTTTGCCTAAAATGACTTTTTAGTTGGAAAAACTTGTATTTACCGCATTCTGTAATATATTGTCATCATTAGATCTTTAAGATCATTATTTCTCAGCATGAATTGTGAAAAAACATGCGTAAAATAAGTAATTTGAAACATTTTGACTAGCTCATTGATAAGTGAATTTTAATCAATCAAAATTTCAAATACTCATATTTCAAAACAGTCAAGAGCAGTTAGAAGTAAAGTGACAAAGTTAAATGTCATTCAAACAAAGGTTGTAATCGTGGACTTTTCTGAACTCATTTTTAGTGCTACTGTAGTTTTAACTATGCACATATTAAACTCGGTCGTGGCCTAAAAACATTTCATTTGTATCAAAAGAATTTCAAAGCTTTAAATTATCGTACCACTTGAAAGTATACAAATAAATCTAGACAAAGCTAAAGTGAAATGTGATATGTTTGCTAAAGCTTACGTTTTTGAAAAATAGAGTATGGTGAATCAGACTCTTTAGCATGTCTAGACTACAAAGTGAACCGGACAATGGTTTAAAAAGCGTGAACAGAATTTTTTTTTGTTGATTGAAAAAAAAGAAGTTGATTGCATACTCAAATGACATTAAGAAGAGTGCTATGATGATTTTGAAATACATTTAATGTATCTGTAATATGCTTAGATTGCAACTTGTTAATATGTTTTTGTTTATTGTTTGTTGTGAATGAAAGTAACACATTATATTACAGCTGACGCCAATGTGGCATGCGTTTGTCAAATAATAATAAATCTTATATATAAAACCGAAACGGCGTATGTATATATGTCTGTAATTCCCTTTTGCATTGTTGGTCATCAAGTTGCCATAAAAACGAATATGAAAGAAAATATGTGGGAATTTTTATCGGCGAAGACATGTTAGTCAAAATGTAATAAATTAGTCTTCTACTGAACTTTTCCCGGCTTTTATTGTTAATAATAATGTTTATTATTTACGTGAAGGTATTATTTGACATTTCTTTGACAGCGAATTAGATTTTTTCCTTGAATTTGGACATTTTAATGGGCGAGAATGGGGCTGTCATGAAATTAAATAAAGTTTGTGATTTTATATTAACTCTATTTTGGATGTTAGATTTTGTGATATAATTATGTCGAATGATATAACATTAAATAATTATTGGTCGCTTAGTCCGAGCGACGCCGGGTAGCAATACTAGTATTATAAATATAATACAGCTGTTTCGGTGTGACACTCTTATGAGTTCGTCCGATTTGTTTGCGGTGTCTTTTAGTTTGAATCTTTTCCCGCACAATTTGTTTGTGTCCAAAAACAATGTAATCATATCAAACTACTAGTTTTATTCTAGTCTCATTCTTCTTTATTTACTCTTACTGAAAATAAAAGTTGAGCGACTGAATAACAAACAGAGTTGTTCAACTACCCATATTTTTGAAAATAAACCGAATATGGTCACAGAGAAAAAAATTGGTACAAAAAATTCTTTCATTCGGTATGGCTGCCTTCCCTATACTTATGAATATATAATATAATCATTTTTTTGTATATGTGTCTCTAAATATAGTGGACAAACTTTAGTTTTTGAATTTGCAAAACTAACGACGTTTTATGAAATATTATCATTATTTTATGGTGTAACGTGGTAGAATTTTTGTATACAAAAATGTAAGTTTACCACGATAAAAAAAAATATTCATAATGTTAAGTGTGTACAAGCACGGATCATAAAAAGTATATTTCACAAGTCTTTATATTTTGATTCAGATATTCCAAAATCTTCTGTTTATAAGAAAATTATGCTCAGTGTGTTAAAACAAAACTATCTTTTTGGTGAGAAATTGGTGTAAATGGAATGAACTAATATAATATTAAAATATTTTCGGCGAACCTATAAACTGATTTTTAATAAATTTTGAATTTCAGCAATTTTTTGTATGTAATAAAACACAATTTGTTATAATTACTTCGCAAATTAATGAGATGATTAGGGACGCGTTTTTTGGTGGATGAGCACTCCCAAGTCATTCGATTCTTCCTCGTTGAGCGAGATGAACGTATGAAAGAAATGGGTAATAAGTTAAATTAACTAAAATATTTGAATTTGTGTTAAATTTTTATGAATACAAAACCTAAAAATACCAGGGTTCAAATTGTTAAAAAACCTTCTGAAATTGTAATTCATATTTAAATCCAACTACCAACGACGCTTATTAAGAATGCTCTTAGCAAGATAAGCATTTTGCGATCCTAAGGCTGCGGCAATTTTAACTTGTGGCGGCCGATGATTTGACGCCCATTAGTTTTCGAAAAACTTACATTATTATAAAATAGACCACATTTCTCGCATTAATCTGTTGAATGGAATTGTAACAGAATATTTTCTAATGCCTTGGAAGTGACGAAATAAAATTACTTATCTTTTAGTGTAGCGCTCATTGTTCGAAAGTCGCTGAAAAGTTCGTACTAGAAAGTTTATCCCCAGAGATATTATATTTATTTGATGTTATTATTTGGGTTTGTTTAGTTATCCAAAGTGCGGTGTTTACACTACTATCTCAACGCATTGTGAACTGTGGACTTGGTAGTGTTAGGTGAAAATAAACGTAACCTTTTGAAAGTTTCATTGCGCAAGATTTAAATTTAGAATAAATATGTCGTTTAAATATATTCTTGAATTTAATTAATGTGTATACGTGAAAGCATATGTTCAAAAGGTAGTATAAAAGATACTTTTAATGATATTTCGCTAAAAACTGAGAAAAATTACATCAGCTATAAACAGTGGCTCGTTTAAAGCATATTAATAAAATACATGTTTTGCGATTAACAATTTATTTGGAAATATAAAAATAAGGTCCAGAATAGAAGCTGGTATATAATTTTAGAAGTTCGTTTGGAAAATAAGGACATCTTTCTGCTACAGACGAAATTAAAAAAAAATTTGTACTTTTTTAACAAAAATAAATAGCCGATTGACTAACAACGTGTCAAAGATACTCAGCAATGTTTGAGATTGCAAGAATTGAAGAAAAGAATACATAAAAAAATAAAATAATCAACATTGTAAAAAAACCATTCAAGTTCATTCAATATTTTATATATTCTTATAAAAATTCAAAAATATTTTTAAGATCGTTTTTTACCATCCTGTTTTAAAGCTATTCTGCGGTTATCAATTAGTCATTTTCAAAATAATAATTTAAAATATATTTTTTTCTGCATGCAACACTATTAACCATTATATAAATCATCGATTTGCTCATAAAATTTTTGCTTCAATGCAACCGAACGACAGTTGGATTACTGTCACTTGAGAAAGGATGCTCGAAAATTAAGCATATATGTATTTCGTTTTTACAGTTAACTCAAGTAATTTTAAAGCTTTGATATGGTTGAAAACTTCGATTAGCTTAGAAAATATACATTTAAATATGTACTATATCATTGATATTTTTTCCGAAAAGAATACTAAAAAGTGACTTATAATTATATGTCCATCTTTAAAAACGGTGATTAGTAGAATGAAATTCATATCAACTGAGTTATTTTCTCAATTTTGACGAATCGTATTTTTTACGAACCAGTTTTACGTTGTAAAAACTGAAAGTATTAGTATTCTTATAAAAATATGTTTTTGTCACAGATCTTTTGCCTTTTTCCACAATTTACAAAAGTTTTCACGTTTAATTTTGTCAAAACAGGACGAAAAAATCTCTATTATTCATAGATTAAGTTCAACAAATATTACATTTGAGTTGTAACGAGAAATCAGTTATTCCTATATTTATTATGTTCATATTTGTTAAAAGGGTTCTCATGCCTAAGTATTATTATTTTCATTGTGCTGGTATCGGTTTTTAGCTTAATTTGAAATGCAAATTCGACACCAGTTTCCATTTCAATGACACAGGCGTTGCTGAAGAATATTAACTGACTCATTGCCCATGTTTTTACTTGTACCAATATTTAGCCATAAATTATTCGACTCTATTCTGTAAAAAATTGAATGCTAAATCATTTAGATTACATTGTTATTTCAACAGCCAATTTAATTGAAAATTTTAAGTGTCAACCGTCATTTATTGATGGAAAAGCATTATATCAAACAAATAAAACAGTTTTTCATATAACCCTTACATACAATTTTAGAAAGATGAGGACCGGTTTCGTTAAATTCCGCGTTATCAAATAATCTATTTCATTTACTTAGGATTTAATTGCGTTTTATTGCACGTGAGAGCCTTTTTTAAAATCAACTTACTATTAAATGGATCGTTATAATAAAAATATTGAAAATTAATTAAATATGACAATGCATACAAAAATCTATTCAAAATAAAGTGATCATCTTAATAATTAGATGTTTCCAAATTTTTTTATGATTAACTTTAGTATATTTGTTGTGTACTTTTAATTAATTTTCCGAATGTAGTTTTACACAATTAATCAGGCAATAAAGATATGACTGAACTGGTTCTGATGTGACTGAAAGTATACACACATACTATAATATTTTCACACACATCCTTACATGAGCATTGTTGAACCAGTACTTTATGGAGACAATATGAATTTCTAGCACGTTATTATTAAATCAATGAATTTCCCGGCGTCATTTATTATCAACCCTCTGGTGGTATAAATATACGATAAAAGCTCCTCTTGAACTTACCGATAAACTATTAACTTTTTTCCGCATAATCTAACGATTATCATATAAGTGAAAATAGTTGGCGCTCTTGATTACTTTACATGCGTACTTTAATTTATGAAAAAACATATTCTGTTACGAAAAGATGTTAATAGATATTTACTGGAAAAAAACATAATAAAATACATGGCTTTACAGCAAGCGCCAATGCGCCACGCATTTGACAAATTAATTAAAAATTACATAACATATTACACAAAAATTTAAAAAATAAGAAACAGAACAGAAACATATTATTTACATAAGAAGACAATTTTTTTAAACAAAGCATCAAGTTCACAGTATTTCAATCATTTACCAGCCGAATAGCTCTTGCAACTGGAGATTCAAAAGACCTACGTGACAAACAAGTTTTGACAAACAAAATTGATTTGTCTTGGTTACGACCACCGAATTTGTCCAAATATAAAAGTTTGTGATTAACCAGCGAACACAAAGTTATTGATTGAATTGGCATTTACTTGGTAGAACTCCATTATAATACGGTGAAAAAAATAACAATTTATTTTAATTCTACTGAAAATAATTTATATATTTGTTGATAGCTATTTCGGCTTACGCCATCGTCATAGTTCTGACGCCATCGAGATAGTTCTGAATAAGACTACACTGACTGAAATAGATATCAACAACTAAATACAACAACTAAAAACAAAAAAATACTTTCTGTAGAATTAAAATGCATCGTTCTTTTTTTGACCGTATTTTTTAAAATGTATATTATTGAATGATTGATTAAAATAATAAATTGCCAAATTTTATAACAATGGATTGCTTTCTTTGAGAATTAAAAATGCAATGATTTAATTCATTTTGTTTCATCGTACTAAAAATGTACTCTGGTCTTTGCATAATGATACCATAAAAACTAAATTATTCATGATTAAATGATTAAAGAGAACCTTGGAATTGGAAGTGATAATTCCAGATAATGAATGATGACATTTCTAAAATTCATAAAACATTGGGTCCACGACTCTCATTTGGATTGTAAAAATAAATGTTAAAAGTCACCGGGTTAAGCCAGGTTTACAGCACAAAGCATCAATCATACCATTCCGACAGCGCAGCCTTCGTTCCGGAACGCGGTTAGCGAAGGTTAATGTTTAATTTGACGACGAGCTTAAGGATTGAGGCTTTATGGGCTGACCTTAAGGCCGCGGCCGGAATTCTAATCCATTGATTATGTAGGTGGTTATAAAATGAAACTGTGAATATAACTAATCGCTTACTACCGCAAAGATTAACTTAAATAAAGCATTATGGAATGAAATACGATGAAAAGATTCCTCTCATATAAAAGCTAAGCTTTCAGGTAACGTTATTCAAAATCGCATTACCTAGTTTATTTCATAAATTGATTCATCCTCAAAACTCCATAAACTAACTCTATTGATAAGGTACAATAGTAAAAATATGTATATATAACGTCCAAAATAAAAAGGCGGACATGTGCTGCGGACGCCCCCAGAGAGCCTGAATCCTGCTTGTCTCTTCTATTAACCTGATACTACACTCTGACTTCTATAAAATTTCACATGGTTTTGCGGCAGCCGTCGATACTAAATAAATATTCTCTCTTCTGACATAAGAATCCAACTACCGCACTTAGCCCACGCGTTCAGTCTATATCAAATTAGGAAATTTAAAATTTTCAAACTCTGGTGCTTAAGTACAGTGGTCAGTCTGTAGACCTGAGCTACGGGACGCTAGGATGACATGAGAGGAAGCAAGGAGGTTGGCGGGTGACAGAAAATCTTGGAGCGAAAGTGTGGCGGCCATATGCTCCGAGTAGGGGGTGGATATGAAAGATATTAATAATTACTATATGGGCGTTTGTCAAGCAAAGCGCGTATGGAAGAAAAAGTAATAACAATTTCGATTTGCGTATTTTGCCGTGAAACTATTTTTCATTATTTTATTCCAGATTAATCCGCTGTAATATTTTGTATTCGATTTTATTCGCGTTGTTTTATGTATGTAAAAATCTCCCTACGCTTTAGTAAAAAAAAATCCGCCGCCTCGAAGCAGCCTGCCCATTTAAATGTTCAATCAGGAGCATAAAATTATCATTTCTTCGCCTCGTACTGCCACTTCCTCTCCTAATCGTAAATCTTTTTGCATAGCCGTCATTGTTTGTCTTAGACATTACCATAAAACCAGCTTTGCATTCGTCGTGCCATTTCGTCAACAATAAGCCGTAAAAATAAAATAAGACGAGATACCATCTGCGACCCTAACATCGCGACGCGGTTCGTTCGTGCGTCTACAGAACGGAATTTTTCATTTCCTTTCAGCCTCATGAGACAACTAACTGCCTTTATATTTCCTCCAACGATGCTGCAATCAGATAATCTTCGTGAGATTGCTTAGCAATTGATTTTACTATTAAAAGAATTGCTTCTTAACGCAAATTAGGAGCCCTTAAGCCTTGTACGTATTTTAAGCATATTAAATACAATTGTCGAACATTCTCTACACCAAAACGTCCCGAATTCTCTTTTAGAATATTTGTTTGCTGCGGAAAAAAAATCCAAAGAAAATTACCAATAAACTAAATAGTAACATTTAATAACTCCGTAACCCATAGTTAAAAACTGCTATTTTTAGTGTAATTGCATCAATATATCATAAATAAGATAACAGAGAAAAATAATTAAGTTCCATAATTGTAATAAAAATAAAACATTTTTAGTACTTATTCCTCACTTAATTTCTTAGGTCAGGACCGGTTTAGCTCATAGCGAACACTATCAACTGATAATGGTGAAAAAGCTCGCCATGAGCGAAACAGGTATCGTTCTAATACATTTTTATGTGGAATGGAGTACTAAAAATGTTTTGTCAACATCCGCTCAAAATTCACATTTTTTGCACAGTGTTGTTCAGTGCGTTACAGACTGTTCAACAGATTAATAAAGAAAACATATATTGTGACAGTCGATAGTTATTCCGACTTCACGACATCGCCAAAACTACGGCGTAATCTTTCAAAAAATCTTTTTTGATCTGATGGCAATTCTACTTAAGAGTTCTAGGATATCTTTTTGAAAAGTTTTGTTTTGCAGATATATTAGACTGTTAATGATAGCGTTACTGAAGCGTCGTGCCGAGATATTTTAGAAAAACAGGCTGTGACATTTGGTTAGGTTTGAATATTCACTGAAGTCCGAATTCAAAATATGTAACCATAGGGCGAGGACAAAAGAAAAAGGGGAATTTTGGTAAAGATGTTTGTTTATTTACATATTTATTATTGGCCCATTCCGAGCGAACTTAAAATTGCTTCTATTATTGTAATTTAGTGATGCACAACCTACAGCTTAGCTTGAAATTTCATTCTGCCCAATATGACAAACAATTCATCATATTCTTTTCTACAGAACTTACCACGAGCGATAGACGAACGATTGGCAGAACAACGATCAACTGCAATTGAAATATCAGGAAGGCGATATGCAGAATTTTTACCGTAGTCTTTTTGAATAGCTTTTCTTTAGCCTACGTAAGAATGCCGTGCTTTATGCCTTTGAAGTCTTTCGGAAGCACTCATATTTACATGAAAGCGTTTTCCTCACACAGAAACCACTTGAACTATGATAAACTGAGTGCTGCACTGATAGCAATCACCAACATTGAAACCGGCATCAAAACGCTTGCTTCTAGCATGCAGTGTCAAAAATATCACTAGGGTCGATACCATTTAAGTTGAGATGTACAAATATGCACATGATGGTGTGAAGAATGATTGGAGCTTATAATATACATACATATAATGATCACGTTTTCAATTAAAAATAATATAATGTACAATTATATACATATATAGGTATCCTGATACCGTTATTTTTAATCAACTTCGCACGTGCGGCACTCGAACAATCTGAAAATTGATAAGATAAAAGATGTGTACGTTAAAACAAACAGTTCAAAAATGTTATATAATGTTTATACTACCAACACAAGATGGGATGATTTCGATGGCCTTAATTTGGTTTAACTACACATTTCCAACAGAAAAAATAACAACTTCTTCAGTTTTTCAAGTTCGTGATTTAGTGTCTAACTAGAAATTTATGTTACTCGTTGATAATTTATAGCATTTTGTTATCCCTAGTTTCTGAGTCAAAAATTCTGGAAACTTCGAAAGTCAAAAGTTGGGCAGTATCACGTATCACTGTTTCGTTTCTCATAATAAATTAAAGACTATTTCATTAAATAATCACTTAAGAAAAGTATAAATAATATATTTTATATATCTTTGTATAAAAGCCAGCTTAACAGTAGAGAATAAACAGTAATAATGAAGTATAGTTATACAAAGAACAAACAGTATATCATACAAATAACAGAGCAAAGAAATCAAGTTTTCTACAAAAAGTGTAAGCGAAGTTTTAAAAATAAATAAAAACCTACATATATGTAATCATATTAGTTGACTAAATTGAAAGACCAAGTAATTATAGATTAAATATAACATTTAAAATATCTTTGATTATTCCACGTATTGTGACACGTGTTTTGCCTCTTTCAAAGGCATCTTCGTACTTACTATCACAAATTTTGCTTAAGTAATGAAGCAAGATTATATCTAATATTTTAAAATGGAGTTTGGGATTTTTCCTTTTCCGGGAAGCAAGGAATCAAAACAAAGCAAACAAATAATTATACTTCTAATGACTTTGGCATAACAAAATATTAACTAAAATGAGATGCAATCAATCAGGTAGGGTTGGGATAATCTTCCAAAAAGTTACCGCCGAATCCATCGAAAAATTAAAGACGTAATTAAAAAATATTCATGCTCTTTGTTCTGCTTCATTTTAATGATCTAATATATCTCAGTTAACATTTCTATTTGCTTATAAAAATATATTTGTATCAACTACTTATGAAACAAGCGGCTCTATTAATAAACTTTTTTTTTTCAATTTCGGACAACGTCCAATTGAATTTAAAAGTGAGGAAAGCAAAAGCGAATATAAACGTGGCTGAAAGCTACACCGCCACAAACTGGACGAAAATTTTTGAGATTATTGTATTTTTAACGCATGATTTGGGTTTTCCTTTAAATCCAAAATGTTAAGGATGGTCGTAAATAAAGCACAGCGCTTAATTTAATACCGTATCATAATTTATAATCACACCCTCAGTAAATTAGTGTCGTAAGTATTAAATTGTTATTTATTAGTTTTGGATATGGTTGTGATCGTGATTTTTTTATGTATTTTTATGATTTATTGAACACATTGAACCAAAATTGTGCCAATTTTTTTTATTCATTTGGTAGATTAAATATCTTCTATTATTCTAGTTGTAAAGATAAAATACCATACCATAAAATTATGTTTTAAAATATAAACACACTTTTTACACACAGAGTTAACAGATCCAGTCTTCTTTTGTTTTCATTTAAAAGATTCAAAATGACTATTCCAAAAAGATATTCAGATTAACGATTTTTTTAAAGAATAGTGCGATGTTCCATATACATATATGTAAATAAGGTTATTAATGAATGCATAATTTTCAAATATTTATAAATTTTTTTTTGGACTAACATTTCCGGTATTTACTTTGTGATATTTAAAAAAATATCCTACTCTATGGAATCTTATAAACGAACGAAAAAAACAAACTCGCAGAATTAATGAATGTAAATAATTATCGCGATGCAAAATTTTTGCACATTTATCGAATAAAAAAAAAATCACAAACCAAGATTGCAAACTAATTCCCTTTGCATATTTTCAAGTAACGCAAATATTTTATACAAAAAAATGAACACAAAAAATGCATCGTGTTTTCAAAGAAAACAGATCATAAATCACACCAACGATAAACGAACAAAGAAAGATTTGTTTATTTTTCAACACCCTGTGCTTATTGTGAGCTTTAAAGGCGCGATTTGAATAAATTTAAAGATTTTTAAATATATACTGGTAGGGTAAAACCTCTTATTGTGGGCCAGCTACAATTATTGGCCACTTACATATAAAATCTAGTTTTTTTATAAACCTAAACAACATTTCCAACTTTTGGTTTATATAATATAGTTCCCTTATTATTCCTCTATCGTTTAAACATAAAATTGTCATTTTATGAATTCCCAAACAACTCCAAAAACGCATTTCTATCAGACAGCCGGAGTGTCACCGTGAAGAATGTGAGATTCTTGTAAATATCATAAGGATTGGACTTCAGTCTAAAAGCAACATACACGTTTGTTAGTTAATTAATTTAAATTTTAATTGAACAGAAATATTCGTCTTTAGTGAAGTTATAAAATAATTATTTTTATGCATTGAAAATATTTTTGTAAAAGGTTATTATGATGGTGGCCATTAACTGATTCCAAAATACATACAATTTCCATTAGTGGCCGGCCAAACTTCTTCTTATAAAAAAATTCTAAAATATATTTTTTTATTGCATGAATAATGTTTTAATAATATTACTAATCACCTATGTATTTATTACATTTCTCCGATATTTCTAGGATAATGTTGACTTTTTGGCCAATAACTGCAGCTTAACAAATGATGTTGGAATCCAATAAAGCACTTGATTTTACACTCAATAATGATTTGAGGTCATGTAATTATACATCTAGTTTATGTTTAAAAAAAAATGTATTTTTTATCTTAAATTTTGGGGTGGCCAATAATTGAATCTTTTGGTGGCCAACAATTGCAGAAAGTGGCCCATAATTGTAGTTTTGTACCACTTTTTTTAAACTATTTTTTTTACTATCAAAAAAAAATATTTTACGTATTTTAAAAATTGATTATTATAAAAAAATTATCAATCTAGCACACAGTATTTTTTTTATTTTGCCTCTTTTATGATAAGTGTCCACAAAAAAATATTAAAGTTGAAAAAATCCTTAAGTGGCCGACAATTGTAGGTTTTACCCTATAAAGAATGGAAAATAAAATATAAATCAGTGAAAAATTCTGCAGCTTTTTTGGCAACCACGTATTGTTAGCCTCAATTTTTTATCGGATCTCTCATGCGAAAATGCATTTATCATTAAATAATATATAAAAGTAATTCAGCATACTGGAAAAAGTTTGAGTTTTTCGTTGATATATGAGCAACCAAAATGATTTAAGGTATACAATAATCAAATAATTTAATATGTTTCTTTAAAATAAAAACAACATTTTATATTGTACATATAACCGCTATCGACAACATAAATGACCAAATAAAATATTACAACCCACGAGTCGATTTGTCGATCGTCGTTTTCGGAAAGCGGAAGTTCATCATTTAAAAAAAATGGAAATTTTTCGAGATCCAAATATACGTCTTTCTAAACGCTTATCTATTTGTTATTGAAAATATTCTTTGGAGAGTTTGGGACCCCATCTCAAAATACCAGAGAAATCTTTATTCTAAAAAGAATTCCTATTAAAAAACTACTACAAGTTGCTACAAAGTATTGTATTTTCCATCATTATTTATTTCACTATAAGTGACAGATCTTCCGCTTACATGCAAAACATCTTTAGACCATCTTTATCTAATAACAATACAGCTACATTTTTTTTTTAATCCAAGAGTACAAACAAATTTTGACTAACGTCAGTGATGAGTTGGTGATTTTCCTCTTTTGTTAGGAAAACATCAATACTTGTATCATTTTAAAATATTCTTATCATATTGTTTTTTTGTAACTTCGTCCGCTCTTAGCGTTTGATATCATGCCAAATTAGATACGATTTGATAAAAATATATGGGTAAAAAACGCTTTCCTTTCATATATTATAGTTTTTCATTAGTTTACCAAAACCATTATTGAATTTGTAATTCAACCTAGTTCATTGTTTCTTTAACTCGTCTATTCGTTTCAAAGTTTACGCATCATGCATGCCCTTTACTAGTTAAGCAGAAATACAGTTTCCTATACATTTTGAAGCGAAAGGAAACTAAAGTTGAACACAATTTTGATATAGCGCCGCGCCAAATTGAATCATTCATGAAGCCTCTTCCATTGAGCGCCTCTTTAATAGAAAATCATCCCCCGTCGCCTACAGTACACGGCTATGATAATTCAGGATCAAATTTGTTCAGGCAATGAATGGAAACTATTGTGAATTATGTCGTCAAACATACTAATCAAGCAAAGGAATATACTTGCTAACTTTCATACACAAAGCCTCAAGATTGCTTCTATACAACAACAATTAATTGATTAAGGGTTTGTTCATTTCAAAATCATTATTCTACAATAAGTTAGAGTAAATTTGTTTCTCTTAGATATTGTTAGTCTATAACGTATAAAGTGCTCATGAATTATCTGATGACTGATTATGATAGTTTTTGTCAATAAATAAATAAATTATGATTTATTTCTATATATTTTACCATATTTTCTCTCTATTGGCAACCACGGGGCAACGATATCAATTCATATATGAATCACCAAGTGTAAACTGTCATTTATTGGAGGAAAAGGCATTATTTTAAAAAAATAACAACATTTAGTTCTATATATTGAAGTATAATATATATAATTGTTTAAAGATCAAGATAAAGGACCTGCTTTTTCATTGAGCATTATCTACTGATCTTTATAATTTTGGATTTAGACTGAATGTGCTTGATAGAATTTTAATATTAAATTTGCACATGAGTTTTGTCGTTAATTACCGGATTTTTACCTTTCGGAATATTCAAGCATTTTAAGTGCGTGAACTGTTCACTGTCAACTCACGGAAGAATTCAAAATTCAAAAGAATCAACTTTGATCGTTATAAAACTATTTGTGAAAGTAGTCTTAAAAAATGCGCTTCATATGTAAATATTATTCTGTAATAAACGAGACATGAGATTTCAATTGCATTGGCTAGACATCCAGTAAAAGTAGCAGACACTTTGATCGTTTCTTCGCCTTAAAAAATAAGTCTGAATAAAATATCTCGGACTTTGTCCTAAAGTTTTGAGCAAATATTAAATGATTCACATGCAAGAAAAATAAAAACGAATTCTTACAAGAATTTATGTTTTGTAGAATGCGGTTGAAAACCAGTAAGTACAGTTTTTAAAACAACTAAATAAAATTTTCTCAGCACATTTTTGCTGAAAATAAATTAAACTGCAAACTTGGTTGTTCCTGCAGAAAGAGAGTAAAACCATACAGTAAAGTGAGTAAAGTGTTTCATACATACATGCAACGTCTATAAAACTGTTTTAAAAAGCTATGATGTAAAACACGAAGGATACAAAAAAGCTTTGCAAAATAATTATTCTACGAACTCGTTGTGTTATAATGTCGTTGTACAGAAATTTCATTTAGTAGCTAGTAAATAAAAAAAATTCTTAAGTAAGTAAAGAATAACAATGCTTGAGAAATATTTTACTATTTTTATAAGGTTAGCATGAAAGGGGCTTTTCCTTATATTGTAAAACTGCTATTTCATATTATCCTCTTCTCTTAAATCTATTCTTTCCTTTGTGATTATATTTCGCGTCGTATTTTTAGTTGGTTTCCTTTTTTCATCCTGTATTTTGTTACATTATTCAAAACGATCTTTCAATTTCGTTATTAAAACTATTCACGTGATAGTGCAAATTTCTTATAGGTATTTAAACTTCTTTTCTATTTCAGACACATGACATGAAATTTCTCTAAGTAAGTTAAAGCCATATTGTTTATTTCAATACTCGTCATTATTAAAAATGTTCCCCGTTGAGAGATAATTGGTGACTGGTATTTTTGAAAAACATAAATCTGAAAATTGTATGCGTATGTAAGAATCAACAGTGGCTCTATGTTATCTTGACGATAATTTTGTTATTCCGCGTATTCAGACAAACTGTCAGAATGTGAATTAATAAATAAGAGACTGAAGTTTGAAAATGCGTCTCAAAAAAGGAAAAAATATCAAAGTGGTTACTTAAATTTTATATCAAAACTTAACAAAAGCTATCGCCAAATCCATCGAAATTATTTTAGGGCTAGATTTGATGATTCTATTATATTTAAGGATTTTTTAATACAGGTTAAATAACAATTAACGACACAGCTCAAGAGCAAGTTTTATATTTAATTTCAATTAATGTGGCACTCAAGAAAGCGGAATGTTCCCGCAGAAACTCTCACAATTAGTTTTAAATTTCGAATCCAAATGCCAAGTGGCCAACGCTTTTTCACGTTTTTTTTTTTGGTTATGGTGTCAATTGGTTCAAATTTTCGAACAAATAACTATTCGACTTGAAACTTCAAGGATTAATTTATTAATGAAACGGATGTATGTAATGTTTAAATTCCTCACTACTCATTGAATCCTGAGAACGAGATGCAGAGAGAGAGAGCGATTAGGTAATTACTAGTCCGGTCAAAGCCGTATCCTTTTGTCATCAACCTCTTCGAACAAAAGAGAGATTGGGATACCTACTTTGAAATAACTTGCGTAAAATTATTCTTGGTATGCTTTATTTGCAGAAATTTTTGAAAAACGTCGTTAATTGCATTCACATACAAATTATCAATAAGATTCAGCATTATAAGAAACGTAAGAAACACGTGTAGCGTTGTGGCGAGAAGTTATGCCCATACTTTCAAGTTGTTTTTTAGTATTTTTTGTTATTCAAATAGTTTCAAAAACTTTTACTGAATACTAACCATGTTTTCACCAAGAATAAATACAATATTTGGAGTGCATTAAAATTAAACTTTAATAAATATTCCTTTCTTTAGTAACATAGTTCACAAGTTAAGTGTTGAAACAAAATATGGAAAACATTTTCAAAATTATATTTAATCCACTGTTCTTAACAAACGCCTCTTCTAGGTTACCGTATATACTTTCAAGCCATAAATATGTTAAACTTTCATATTGCCACATGTGTTGCATGCTCCATAATATTTGTTTTGATTAATGATAAAGTTGGAACATAATCAGCTTGATGCTAGTTAGTTGCATACAGCGTGGCCGCTGCAACTGAAGGATGATGCATCGTGTCAGAATTCAAATGAACTCTTTGGTTTGATTCAAATCAATAGTACCATCAATTATTTAATAATTATTCAATATTTCTTTTGTTGCGATTCTGGATTTTTTTTCCCCAGCTGAAGTGAAATAACCATTTTATGTCGCCTCAGTCTAATTATTGATAGGAAGTTTCATTTGTATTCAAAAACCTAAATAACGACAAGAATTGGTCTGAATTAACGTCACATAATGCGAAAAATTTGCCACAATTTTTCACTCATCCAGCTCACGTTAAATGGATCTTACAAAACCCGGTCTATACTTTTTTGACGATTTATAGCAACACTGTAGCTTGCGGTATTCCACTACAAATTTCCTACTTGAAGATTCTGAGGGAAATTGTGTAAGAAGGAATAAAATCAGTGATGTCATGTTTTTTTATATCGTGTCCGACCCCAATATGTAGCATATATGGAATCTCAGAGAGGAGCATTTCATCCATCTCGACCTGTTTTATTTCTGAGTTATATTATATCAACAAGCGTCATTGTATTCAACAGAAAAGGCTGCATATTTGATGACAATGAACACATTTTAGATTATTTATACATAAATGTTTAAAAACAGCCATTTCAATATTATTAAAAAGTTATTCTCTCAGTCATATTTTTTAAATTTAATAATTTTAAAAAAATAATAAAATATTTGGCATTAAAGCTTACGCCAATGCACCAAATATTCTTAATTGTGAAAGTCATACGAGATTAACTCGATGATAAATAATGAATCAGTTGTGCACAAAATCAACGATAAATAACATACACCCAGCCCAAGATCTCTTTTTTCAATTGAAAAAATCTAGCCTTGCCGAGAATTAAACTCGGGTCCCCTGATCGCTAGGACAAAGCTCTTGCCACTAGACCACAGAGACCGAAAACATTTTTAGATTTATTAGACGAAGTCTGTGGTCTATAATTTAAATTATTACTTTCAAATCGGTATGGTATTAGAGCTGGAATTATTAAAATACAGTGATGCAGTATTAAATGCCATTTAAAAGCTTAAATGAGTTTTAACAGTCAAGTTGCATAATTGTATTTGAATAATAATAAAGCCGTATAAACTTAAACTACATTTTCCGAGAAGAAAACTTAGCTGTTATTATGCTGCATAGAAAGTTCGTGAAATGTAAAACCACTATGCAGGAAGCATATGTAAAATGTGGTTTCGAATAAGAGCAATAACGTTTGTTTCTCAACACGTCATTCAAAATAACACAAGTGCTAATTATTATTATAAATGGTGAGTTAAAACATGAGCGCTTAGTAACAAAGGGTCTTAGAGAAAATAAAAAGTAAACATTTGTTTGATTGGATAACACACTGTGTAATTAAAAAAGATTCAAGACGAATCAAGTCCTGATTCGTCATTTCGTCGGATTATTTATCCAATTTGAAATAAAGTACATCCAATTTGACAAGAAAGTAAGCAAATAAATTTATTATATTACTTTGTATGTAAGAGAATGATTTAATAGTTATTGTACTTCTATTGATTGGGAACTGCAGAAAATTAAGATAATGCCCAAAGACCATCGTTTGTCACGAGCCATTTAAGCGACCGATTTCTCGTATTGTAAGGTCTGCAGCTTAGCAGGCTTCATTTAAAATGTATATATTTTTAATTTTAAAGTGTGAAGAATTGTAAGGAGCGAAACTGATCATAATGAAAAAATGTGTGACTGTTGTGTTATTTTTAACAATTATTTAAGAATGAGTACTGATGTATTTTTTAAAATGTTTTGGCCAAATGATACCAGTTGCGTTACATTAATTCTTGTTAAAATGTCTGCCGTTAATACTTTAATACATTTCTTATGACGTTTATCTAGTTAATAGATATTGTTTTGCAAAAGCTTTTTGACTGCCAGCCGCCTTATATTTTCCTTTCGGACAAAGTATAAATACTGAAAAATAAGTGCTAGAGCATAATTAAAAATAAATTTAACGCTGTGTTGTCATTTTGAGTATCGACTGGTGGAAATGACTTCAGAAATTAAAGCTACTTATGTATTCAAACACAAATCAAAAAATTGATATTTTTGAGAATATCCAAACTGAGATTCGAGCCCGTGAGCACGACATGACATTGAATATTCGGAAATATATATTTGGACCAATATACCATTCCTACTTGAAATAAATAGTCGTTAATAGCATACAAAATTGCCAAACTTGCTTTATCAATAATATATATTATTATATTATATATATCTATATATATATAAATGAATGTTTTTCTGTCTGTATTTCCGCTATGGACTACTAAACCGCTCGACCAATCGATGTGAAACTTTACAAATTTATTGAGTACACTCTCGCAATGGTTTTTGGCCTGCCAACCCCTCAAGTCAAATGGAAAATTTGATTTATAGCATTGTTTATACTTAACTATCGCATCTTTATTATGACATATTATTTACATACTGACTATATAAATCAGTGATGCACAACCATTTTGGGAGACGGGCCAGCTTATCAATTTTCAGATTAATCGACGGCCGCACGGGTAAAGTTGATTAAATTATCGTTATTTTTAGTGTATATTGATTTGATAATGTTATTATCTTATATTGTTCTTCTATCGTCCGTGGAAAGTTCTGACGAAAAAAGTTGATTGATATCTGCAATCTTGCGCCGCATGAAATGTCACTTCGGGCCGAACGTTGTGCATCACTGACATAAATGATGAAGTAAATATTAAAAAGAGTCACTAAATCTTACATCACATAACGAAAGAAACGTGATGAAAAGCTGGCAGAGTGGTCGGTAAACTGAGAGACAAGCCCAATAGCAACCCCGACGTGCCTTTTCCTGTTCTCATTCGAAGAGGCTTTGTTTGTTTCCGGTGGTGGAGCTTTATAAGGCTTCGTGGGTTGAGCGGTGCATTGGAGGCTGCATATAACTCTTTCGATTCCGCTGACTGTAGAGCTGACTGAATTCTCATTTTATGTGATTTTTGACTTATTAACAATTCTTGCAGAAAATGTCATAGTTAGTTAATAAGAAATAGAATGTAGACGGCACGTTCTATTAGAAGATCGTATACAAATAAAATTTATTATAAATTTTAGAATTTCGAGCGAATATTTTAAGCCAATCTAGAAAGAGTTATGATAGAAATATAAATAACTATTTTTTGAAACATAGAAATGAAAGGCAACGACAAAGCAATGTTTTCAAAAGTCAAAGCTAAAAAAAAAGAATTGACTTATCGACATATCAATTGTACTTTTTTTACAAATTGTTTTTATCAGATAATTTGTTGTTTAAATGAAAAAAACATTGCTTCCATATAACCTGATACAAGATTTATAGTAATTATGTTATAAATATATTACACACATGTTTTCTACAAAAAGTTCTTTTATAAGTATTTTTTATAAAATCGATATCATTGAAGTAATTATGTAATGGAATGGCATCTTCGGGCAATTAAGTGCAGCCATTCAAATGTCAGAAGATGCTGAATGACGAAACCTGGGTCGTTAGTGACAAAACTCATGGAAAACCACAATATTCAAACTTTTAAAATTTGATATTGAAATTCCAGCAACTTTAGTCGCAACTAAATTATTAATCTATGTTGTGTTATTTAAATCAATATCGATATATTAAGTTATTCAAAATCGAAAGTAAAAAGACGAAAATAAAAAAATTCAAATTTTAAATTAAGAATTTGAAAAGTGAAATATCTTTTTGGAAAATTTAATAATTAATTAAGTGTTTTTAAAGAATGGTTTTTACATAAACAATATAAATGCTTTATTGTGCAAAAAAGGATTGTAATGTATTTTTAATCCATTTATTGGGCTTTTCTTTATTTCTCTTTGTGTAAACCACTGAATGCAGGTGCAAAGAAAGCATTGCACCAAAGTGTTGATGTAATCCAAGCGAATGCAAAACGAGGAAAATCCACAAACAAGGCCAACAAAGAAGGTGGGCGAAGAGTCGTGTTTGTGATTTTTGCAGGCACAATTTATTGAAGTCTAGGTTTTACACTTTGTCGAACAACAGTTCTTCTACTGGATAAGATTTCTTTTTAATATTACAATTTTAAATTCAGACAAAACGATGTATATTTTTTTTTGACTTTTTTGCACACAGTGGTTAAGAGTTGATAAAATATTATTTTTCATACACACTCTGATCTCAATTACCATAATTTTATATTTAGTCCAGTCTGTGGCGCAGTGTCAACGTTGTTGGCTTGCGTGCCGGAACACCCGGGTTCGATTTTCGGATTTTTTCAGCCGATAAATCTGTTCAAAGGCATGGGTGTTTGTGTTGTTGAAAATCTCTTCCCACCTTTCCGATCCCAAAGAGCGACGCATAGTGACAGCGATTAGCTAATCACTAGTCCTGCCCTAGTCCTCGTATCCTTTCCATCCCTATTGTCTTCAAAAAAGAGAGGTTGAGCAACTGAGTAACAAGCAGTTCTCGTAGAAAAACGTATGTTGAGATAAACTCCGTGAGGAGTCCATATGCTCCAAGTTGGGAGCGGAAATGGTAAAAAAAAAAAATTATAAGTGTAAAACCACTAATCCATATCCGCCTTATACATAATAGGGTTAGCGAATTGGTAATATTATACTTTAAATCAGTGATGCACAAATGCGGCCAGAAATGGATTTTTTTGCGGCCCATAATAACAAATACTTCGTCAACAAATTTTATTCGATATGTGAACAAATTATGCAGAACAACGATCAATTGAGATCGAAATATCAGGAAGGCGATTTGCAGAGTTTTTACAAATATCTCCCTGAAGAGCAGTTTCCTACCCTACGTAAAAAGGCTGCGCTATGTGCAAGTCTTTTTGCAAGCACCTACATTTGCGAGCATGCTTTTTCCATATTAAAACTAAATAAGTCTCAACACAGAAACAGCTTGAACAATGATAATCTTAGTGCTGTACTGAGGATGGCAACCACAAACATTGAACCCGACATCAAAATGCTTGCTGCCAGTGTCAGAAATCTCTCTAAGTTCCATCGTGCAAATCTGCATGTAATGTGGAGCGGAGAAGGATCGAAGTTACTGATAAAATTATGTAATTATTAAATTAAGAATAATAATATCAAAAATTTTCTTCACTTTTACCCTTTGCGGCCCGCGAATTTTTTTTGATGGATAAATGGGCCCTTCTCTCAAAAAGCTTGTGCACCACTGCTTTAAATAAATGAGACGTCTTCAAAATTCTACTGTTATATCAGTAAGATCATAATTTGTAAAAATATAAAATTATTAGTGTAGGCATCGGGTCAAGTAAATGAGTAGTAAAATCTTTTCTTATCTTGATTGCATAACATTATGCAAGGCGAACGTTAAACAACGGATCCATACACCTAACAGGAGGTTGTGGACAAAAAACGTGTACAGCCGATTAAATAATAATTTATTTTACAAATAAATTATACTGTCACAGAATCTGCAATAATTCCCTTTACCAATACCACTTCCGTATAATTGCTTGGAGTGTCTCAGGAACTATCAATAACACTTGAGTTGCTATGTTACTTGGATATTATATGTACGTACGTTTTTTCCCCCTTTTTAAAATATCATGATTTATCGTAATAAATTATAACGCACGCTTTCGAAAAAAAAAATCATTCTTTTGCGTTGAAAATTGCCAAATTGTCTATGAATAAATACAATAACGGTTAACGAGTGGACTTTTAAGTCACTAATAAATTTTCTCGTATATAAGCAAACACTTCCGGAGATGAACTCTTTGAATATGAATAGTTTCCATTCATTGTGTTCTATACAGATGAAAACATTGTTCTCTTGTGTATTTATAAAACTATTGTTTACATTTGATATCGTTTGCTATGATCAGATTGCATGCAATGCAATACTTTTGTTTAATTTTTATAATGGAACTGGTGCATCTTGAAAATAAATATAAAAACAACTTCCCTTCATTTCATTTCCGCTTTTAGTACCTAAATACATTGAATAAGTTTAAATAGTTCCTTAATTGATAACAATGTTTGATTAAATAACAGTTACTCTTGATACAATTGTGTCTTTAAAATAATTCGATGAATCATTACTGAACGGATAATGCTCTCAAAGTAAAGCAATATTTTTTTTTATGTATTAATCACTGGATCTGGCGAAGAGCATTCGATTGGTTTTATTTTCAGCAATTATTACACTATTTTTTCACTCATACAATCACTTTTTAGGTGTTCACTGTCAATACTTGATGAAATGGCATTATAATAAAACATTTTTAGTACTTTTTCCACATAGAATTAATATATATGTTGACAATGCTCGCCATGAGAGAAACCGGTCCCGTATTACTTTTAAATTACGAATAAAATCATATAAGATATTTAGTAAATTGTATATCACAATCTTGGGACGCAGCTTAAAAGTAGTAAAGATAGAATTAATGATCTAGAAAAAAACGGCGGCAGTATTCTGGTCTAGAGGCTGAAATTTTAGGTGTTTTTGCAAGTGCTATAGAAAAAAGTGATTTTTTTACTATTTTATTAATATTTTAAAACATACAAAAAATATTCAAACCAAAAAACTAATAACCTAAAAAGTTACAGGCTGGTAAAGTAGGGGGTCTCAAAAAATGATCGTCCATAGTGCCACGATTCCAACTTTTATGGTCACCTAATATATAATTAAAAAATATATCCTTCATTGGTAAAGATGTCATTTTCGCGCATATTGGAGAAATGTAAAATATTTATTTTTCGAAAAATGGCAGAGGTTTGAAAAAAAAAATCGTTTTCCTGTTTTTTTTGACTTGCGATTTTTTTAAAAATAGTAAAAATTGGTTTTTTTTATATAATCTTAATATGTGCTAAAACTGAACGTATTAAGAAGATTCACACCAAATTTCATGTAAATCAGTTTAGTAAAACTTGAGATATCATGGCAACTATTCTGAAAAAAGTAGTTACGAGTTAAGCGTGTTTAAAGTTTTGGGCGAAGTTTCAAACAGTCTAAGTCATATAATGGTACTTTACGCTTACATTTATTTAATCCGCAATTCCTTCTCCATACAATAGGCCTTCCTTTTCTTCAAAATAAGCATTTTCAGATGTTCTTTCTATGTTCATCGGGTTTTAAATAAATATTAAGAATAAATATTTTTTTACAAGGGAACCCGAGTTCAGGTAGTCGAAAAATATCTGCCGTATCGTTAGATACTACGTCACTAAAGTAGCTGTATCTCTGAAAATATTCGGAATTTCAAAAAGTCCTTGAAAGGGCATATTTTTAAAGGTTTAAACTTTGATAATATGCAAAAAAAAAAATGATTTCTCCAAAATCCTAGACCAGAATACTGCCTTAAGTCTTCTCAAGGTGATGTGAAATTGATTGACATATATATTATATAGGATAGACAGGAAGGAGTATTTCGTTTTGACTAAAAGAACAACAAGTAATAGGATCTTTTTTTTACTTAATCTATTGTTATCTCTATTTACTAAAACTATAATTTGAAAGCATCTGCTTAAATAATTAACAAATAATCGATTTTTCTATGCAACAACTCATCTCAAAATTGAGTAACTGATTGACATTATTGATGCACGAGTTAAGTATATATGTGTTTTACCTGTTTCAGAAATACAGTGGAACCCCGATATTACGTTCTCGCATTATACGTTTTCCCGCGTGGTGCGTTCATTTTCTATCGTCCCGGCATTTAGTTCACATATAAAACTTTCCCGCATTCATCGTTTCCCGCATTAATCGTTTGTTTTATACGGTCCCTTGAAAAACGTAGAATCGGGGTTTTACTGTATCTTCATACTTATCAGTTGCGCCTAAAAAGGGTGAAACATGTGTCATTTTTGTAACAAAATCAGTGGGAAGATATCGTTTTTCAATTTAATATTATACTAGTATTGTTACCCGGCTTTGCTCGGACTAAGCGACCAATAATTATTTAATGATATATCATTCGACATAATTATATCACAAAATCTAACATCCAAAATAGAGTTAAAATAAAATCACAAACTTTATTTAATTTGATGATAGCCCCATTCTCGCCAATTAAAATATCCAAATTCAAGGAAAAAATCTAATTTGCTGTCAAAGAAATGTCAAATAATACCTTCACGTAAATAATAAACATTATTATATTAATAAAAGTCGGGAAAAGTTGATAGACGACTAATTTATTACATTTTGACTAAATGCCTTCGCCGATAAAAATTCAAACATATTTTCTTTCATATTCGTTTTTATGGCAACTAGCAACAACAATGCAAAAGGGAATTACAGACCCACAGACATACATACGCCGTTTCGGTTTTATATATAAGATTTTGTTATTTTTTTTATTTTCAAAGCCTACATAATTGTGAGTAAAGCCTTAACATATTATTATAAGTAAAAGTTAAAAAAAATGTGTTCTGAAATATTGAACAGAAGACAAATTTGAGCTGCACATTATAAATTTTATAACTGCGTTGAAATCCCCCGTTCCCATTTCCGAGAAATAATTTGATTTATTCTAATTATTTTGTAATTTTGTTCATATTAAAGTTTTATTTAAGGTAACAATAGACATACTATTAAAACGACTATTCTAATACAAGTAAGCTCAAATACCAACAATGATTCATGATAAAACTTTTCTCTTCCTGGTTAGGATACACATTTCTCAAATGACTTCTCCATAGAGGTAACAGATGCTCCAAAACATGG
This sequence comes from Himalopsyche kuldschensis, assembly GCA_028554975.1. Classification (NCBI taxonomy): domain Eukaryota; kingdom Metazoa; phylum Arthropoda; class Insecta; order Trichoptera; family Rhyacophilidae; genus Himalopsyche; species Himalopsyche kuldschensis. The sequence continues at coordinate 1,554,891 of JAHFWI010000045.1, forward strand.
CCGGGGAGTATTTTGAAGTGTTCCGATTCAAAGATATTTGTTCAACATTATCTAAAATAAAGAGTAAAATAAACATATATTATATAATAAAGAAATACTAGTTTTGAATAAATCGAATCTGGATGGTGTGTAATCAAACATTATAATAATGATAGTGGATTTTCCGTATACCGCACAAACAATAAACATATTTGTTTTTAAAAAGGTCTTGAATTTAAATTAATTGTCTTCTTTTACCAATTTTTTTTTACTCAAAGTGCCTTTATAATTAATGTACACCTTATTGGATATTTCATCAAACCAATTTTTATCGAGAATAAGTTTTTGTATAAATTGATTACTGATCTTAAGAAATATCACTATCGGAAATTAAGCTAAGTGAGTCAACTGTAGTTTGTTGAATAAAGCAAAGAAATCGGTTCTAGTTTAAAATATTCACAATTTTCTGACTGTTTTTTACCTGATTGAAATAGATTTCCATGATTTACTTCGCTTACTATATTAACAAAGATAAGATTTCTTTTGAAACCGTAATATTTGTACATATATATTTTTATTTGCTAGCGGAATAAATAGAATCACAACCCAAGCTTCTGACTGCATAAGAATAACATACAAATATACATATTATGTTTGTTTCATATAAAACGATTCTTCTTTAAAAATAAAAACATGGGGGTTTAATCTTGCGACTAAGTATCCCTGCTAATCCATTCAGCTGAATACTGGCCGCAACTAATTTCTATGAACTATTTCACCTGTTTCGTGCGGATGCCGCCCATTTGCGACTACGTGAATTCGTATGAACTTTCCATATCTATGCAAAGCGTTCCCACTAAAACTGTTCGCGCCGCCGGTATTTCATTCGGAGAATTTAATACTGAATAGTAGAGCATTGGTTTATCAAAATGTTTCAATAAGTAAACATCAATCAAACGTTTGCGATTTATATTTAGTGGATATATTTCAAAGAGTTCACAATTAATATGAACGTAGGTATGCGGAATCAAATAGTTTCTGTATTTGCAATTTTACGCGGAAGAAAAATTCATAAACTCAAAAGCAAGTGTTTTAATTAAAAATTCCTACCTTTTTAAACCGTCTGAAATTATGTCAAGCTAACGAAGCTTTTTATGGTTTGTTTTATTTTCAGAATAATTACAGACAAAGCATGGATTTTAGCTGAGTATTTTACTGTCTTACCCTATAGGAAATATTGTCAATCAATAAAAATCGTTTATTGTCTTGGTTAAAAATAATAAAAACCTTGCAAGATATCATATACCAAGACCATTATTTAAATGCTAAAAATAGAATAACAGAGAAGTAACATAGATATATTGAAGAATAAAAGCAAGATTGGCAATCCCAAAACAAATGAAATTACTTATCGAAGTACTGAATGAAGTTCGTTAACAAGCTCTTATTAATATGACGGAGTATAACATAATTATTTGTATACAATGACTGTAGAAACTAGAAAGCAAACTAACGAAGGCACGAATTAAACATTTCATACACAAACACTGAATACTGTTATCATGGAAAACTATGAGTATAAATTGATTAATCTTATGTATGAAAAAAGGATCGCTTCGAAAGCGAATATTTTATCCCGTTAATAAATGAGTATAATAACTAATATAATATATTCTTTCAAATTTTAACCAACCACTCATATGATTGTATGGAAAAATACCCACGGACTGTGCTCAATTTGTTTGGCCCTAGGTTAGTATTCTTACTCTTGAGTAACGACCCGTTAACATATAAAAACTGTTGTTGAAATAAGCTCCGTTATCAATCCAAAAGCTTCACATCGAGAAGGGGCATGGATATAATTAAAAAGATTATGTATGTAAGCTCATTTCTAATAACATTTTCCCTCAAAATAATATTTTACAGTAACATCGATTCAATTTCAATATATCGGTATATACACAGATCTTGTAATGTCAACTTAAACACTAGGATAACATTATCAATATTCAAACTTTCCATTTGATTTTTTTATTTTTAAAAGCAAACGATGTGCCAATTGGCCTGATCTATATTCAATTATATATGAGAGTTGTACAGCAAAATGTGTGTTATTTTTTTAAATAATGCCTTTCCACTAGAGACTCCAATTCGATTATCGAGTACTCGATACTCGAGTATACTCGTCCATTTTTCTAGTACTCGAAACTCGAGTATTTAGAAAAATAATCGAGTAATACTCGTAATTTATAAATGAAGATTTATTACCAATATTTTATTTACTTATTTGAAAAAAAATATTGGAGACTTTCGCGTGAATTTTACTGTCAGGTAATATGTATTTTTGAATGGTTTTGCCGTTGACTATGTATGCTTTATGAAAATTTCTTTTATAACTCCTGATATATTCCTTACCCAACTTATCTTAAGAATAACAGATTTATGATACGAAACAAAATAAAATATTGAAAAAAAATCTTTCGTTTCGCCTTTTATTTTGTTAAAGTCATTAAGTATCAGTCATAAACCAAAATCTTAATCCCTGAAAAAATATTGTAGGCAAAATAAAAAAAAAAGGTTTCAAAAAGTCATTTAAACACCAGATACCCTATTTTAATTCATTGAAAAAGCCGACGTTCAACTGAGAGTTTTTTCTTCCGTGGGAATTATAAAAACAAAACTTCGAACCAATTTAAAATTTGAGATGTTTAACCCTCTATTATTTTTGAAATATATGTTTTATAAATTGAAATAAATGTATTAATGCTATTTAATAACCTTCTTTATATTTTAATATACATACATTTCAATTAGTAATATATATTTAGCTATAGAATAATAAATATATATCTAGCCCGGGATCGATTGCCGGTACGAGATAAATCGTTTTTTCTGAGGCAATGTGTTGCTTAAAATACCTTCCCACCTTAGTGACAGCGATTAGCTAACCACTAGTCCTGTCCTAGTCTTCGTATCCTTTCCATTCCCCCTTTCTTCGAAAAAGAAAGGTTGAGCAACGGATTAACAATCAATTCTCGTAAAAAAACATAGTATTAAAAAAAAATGGTACATCTGTAACTACTCGAGTATACTCGAGTACTCAAGTATTTTTAAATTTTGCTACTCGATACTCGAGTAGTTGAGATGTCGAGTAATTGGAGTCCCTACTTTCCACCAAGAAGTGTCAATCAGTTACCAATTTAAAATTCACAACATATGTATTATATGATCCTGACAACGGATCGAAGCAAAACAATATAAATCTTTTTCTTCTTCATACGATATATCCATACTCTTTTTGAGTTGTCGTGAAAAGTGTGTTGAAATGCTATAATGACATAATAATATGCTTTCAATTTAGCAGAAATTTTGTTTTCTAAAAGAGATTAAAACTTATTTATCTATTCCACAAATTTTAAATGCAACCTATTAAATAATTTCACATTTCTCGTGGCTATTTAAGTAGCAATGTATTTCCTAAAATAATTTACGGGCGGTCCTTTAAAATAATAATGTTCATTTATAAATTTCGTACACATCGCTGGCACAAATTCAAATGGCGAGGTCTTTATTGCTACCCAGGGGGAGCAAGATTGATTTTTAAAAGCTGAGCCGAGGGTTATACTTCACTAAGACTGTATTAACTCGGCTGGTACTTGAGCTTAGTGGCTTTTAAAATCTCGGGCGACACTTGTGTTGCCCACCCATTAACTCCCTTTGAGTGTAAAGGATGCTCTCTTACCGAATGACGTATTATGCATTTTTTTTAAATATAATTTTTGGGCTTTTTGGTGTTTAACAGGGGTGATTACGCAACATGAATCATACTATTGTTTTGTTCCCATCATGAAAACAAACATTGTCAGCCACAAAGTAGTAGATATATATAAAAATAGGATATACAGTTTATTATTACCAACATTTTCTGTCAGGTTATTAATATTTACGACCTAAGACTTTTTCAAGTAAATATTTTAATGAAAAGGAAGCATGTAGTGGTAAATTATAACCACTTTTCTTTCGATTTTCTTGTTTGTATTTTTTTACCTGAATTACAACACATTCCACGATGAAAGATTAAAAATTTAAAATAATCTATTTTATTCCACGTCTTGTGCGACCAATAGTGACACGTGTTTCACCTCTTTAAAAGCATCATCAGACTTACTTTTGCACGGTTGCTTTAGTTATTTCATGGTTCATTACTAAATCAACCGTGCGATAGTGGGTCTGATGATGCTTCTGAAAGAAGAGAAACACGTCATTCATTTAAGTCACAAAATACGTGGAATAAACTAAGTTATTTTATATCTAAATGAAAATCTACAAACTCATAGCAATATTTTAATAAAATATTTGAAATTTCACTTTTCAGGTTAGTAAAATAACAATTTAGCTGCGTCTGTAGTTGGGTGGTTAATGTAGTTGGTTTCCGGTGCAGTGTTCATGGACTCGAATCTCAGTGTGGATAGATTGCTTCATTTTATCGATATATAGATTTCTGTCAGAATATTGAGACGTCTATGACTTCTTAAACCTCTCACAGCTAACGAACAGCAATTCCACTGATACCCATTAATAATTTACATTCTCTTTATATTTTTTACAAATAAATAGTTGTTAATAATTGTGATTAGATATAAATAAAAAAACGATTCTATGATAAAAGGATGTAGTGCTAAGCAAAAATTAAGCTGCAGTATAATTGTAAACTATTAACAAGAACATTATGTGGCTTAAAGCTACTGCAAATGGACTCAATCAAATATTTAAGTCTCGTAAAAGCACTTAAGAGATTTATGTCCTATAATGAAAGCGTAAATTATGAAAGATGTTTTAATGTACATGGGCCAAGGTTTTTGTATTCCATATCCACTAAAATGGATCCCGGTGATATAAAAATATAAGAGCGGAAATTTGCGATATAAATTATAAAACTTTATTGGGCAGACGCTATTTGTTTGTAATGGTTTGTTATATCCGAATCACATAAAGGATTTTTGTTACCAGACTCAAGTTAATGTATATTGTAGAGTTTGACAAATCTTTTGCTGAGAATTAAATCCCCTTTTTTAGTATAATTATTTTCTTACTTATCTTATTATATTCATGACTGGTATCTTCTATTTGGTAATCTACAAGATGAGAGGTTCGATCGTTTTTTTTGCATTTGACGTATAATTCATTATGGCTGCTGACACCAAACCTTAGCTAACCTTACCTTAGCTAACCTAACCTAATTTTAATAAATAACAATAAAACATTAATTAATTATTATTTTTCAGAAAAACTAGATATTTCTTGTTCCAACACGTAGAAATATACAATCAATAGGAAACACCGTGTCAGCAACCACCTTGGATTATGTTTCAAATGCAAAAAAAATGATTGAACCTCTCATCTTGTAGATTATATTGAACTATCATTGACATAATAATAACATTTTTAAATGTCTCGCATGTTCATATTGATTGTTTGCTTATTGTTTGTTTATTTTGAACAAACTACAATAGATGGAATAACAGCTGATGCTAATGCGCCATGCATTTGACAAATATAATAAAGATAGACATATAAAAAAAACACAACAATCATTCAACAGAGAATGGCATAAAGCAAACAATTTTTGAATTTAAAAGAGTAAAAACATAACTGTCAACTAAGTTCATTGCTTAAAATGTCTACCTTTTGCAATATGCAGTGTGATGATCAGATATTCAATATTAAGCTTCCCCTGCTAAGTCGTAATTTAAACACAGATATTTAATGAAAAAAAGAATTGCAGCCCAATTTAAGAAAATTTCGTGCCCCATGGCTGGCTAATAATGAATATTCTGTATGAAAAAATATCAATTCATTATTCTAAATATTTGTGGGCTAATTGAAATAATTTGAAAATGATTACTGAATTCAAACAGTATCTAGCCGTGTAATGTTGAAAACTAATGAAAATATCGAAAAGTTTATCTAAATTGGTGGATCCACTAACAGTTATTTAAGTATTTTGTAGTATAACACAGCTTGTGTCTTGTGATATGAGGCTTAAAATAAACTAATATTGTAAGAGGCTAGAAATGAAATGTATGCCAACATACTAATAATTATTCCAATATACTTAAGTTATTTAATTTAGAAAGTAATTTAGTTCATATCCAACCTACCATAATATTTTACGTATTTACATATTCTCTGTAGGGACAATTAATTCATATTTACGGATGATTTCGTACAAATCTTTTCTTATAATTGGAGAACATATAAGATGAATCACAAACACATATTTTAATTTGAAAGTTCTCAGAAGAGACAAAAAAAAAAAAAATTGGAGAGAAAGAACATTTGTGGGAAATAAAAAAAAGTATCCATTTACTACCAGTCACGACCAATTGAGAAACTCGGTATTTCATTATGTATACAAAAATACATTGCAATCTTTTTCTGTGGGAATATGTTCAAGCGAAAATAATATTCAAGTAGATGGCTGAATATTCATATTTCCGCCATAATAATCATTTAACGCGGTATCGGAAACCATGTTTGTGGGAACGACGTAAAAAAATATCGAATTTCCAAAATAATTTCGCTCAGGAAAGATTTTGTATCAGAAATTGCCTTGGCTTATATGATAATCCTGCAAATTTCCGACGAGATTTACTCACTCCCTCGAATCGCTATTTTAAGAATACGCTGCAAAACGGTATAAACAAAATTTAAGCTTTTGATAATATACTTCCGACTTTTCCAAGCGTTCAATAAGCTATAAGCTTTTTAAGACATTGTAATAATCTTCAATGGCAATAGCCTATAATAAGTGTTTTGCAATAAAAAAAGTAATATATTCGCTCATTAAAAATAAATGTATAATTATGTTAGCTTTATTCACGAGAATAAGAGCTTTATTTTTACGAAAAGAAGCGATCGCACACAAAAATTTGAATAAAAACATATTTTAATTAGACCCAATTCTCATTATTAAAATTTACACAGTTTCTTAATATCACGAATGGTGACCCTGCGCTTAAAGAAGTGATGACTCTGAGCAAAATCATGTTATGTTGTCGGTGACGCTGCGCTGAAACTTTATTAACAATGCATTTATCGTTCACGTCGTAAATTTTATCACAGAGAGTTACTTTGTCAAATAAATGGATTTGAGAAATCTAAATATTTTAAATGCAAAAAAAATGTTTGTCATGTTTGATACTTTTTACGCGATATTTAGATTTTTGAAACCAATTTATCAAATTATATGAAAGTAAGGTTTTTTTTACGCGACTTTTTTATTCGCGTCACTTTATGGAACCAATGTATCGCCTAAAAAAAAGACTGAGTGTATATTGATGGCTTAAACGATTTATGATTATTCATATACTAATACATATGTACTAACATTAACAAAATTAGTAATCAAATGATTTAACCAAGTGAAAAAAGATTAACGTATTGGAGATTGGCAAGGAGGTCAATCGAGTAACTTCTGACAATTATGTATAAACATATTTTTTCTATCAGAATTTGTTAGTCACGTAGGTTATTTGAGTCGTCAATCGCAAGGGCTGTTTGGCTGATCTTACTTATTGAAATATACTTTTTCAGCAGTGAACTTGGTGTTTTTTTTTTAAATTTCTTTTATTTTGTTAATATGTTGTGTGTTTTTTCTTTTATTCCAATATAGTTTGTTATATAATATGTTTTGTTATATATTTTTATAAAATGCATGATGCATTGATGTCAGCTGTAATACCATGTATTGTATTTTCCTCCAATGTGCAACATTTAAAGCCTTCTTTGTTCTACCTAGGTGACAGATTAGGAAGGTATACATAGGTATATTGAATTGTAATTAAAAAAATACATTCAAAACCATTCTAAAAGAGGCTTATTATATATTGCGAGTAAATTTTTAACATAAAAAATATCTAAGTATGCTAGCATTTTGTATTATCGCTGTCGACATTTTTTCAGAAAGATGAAAAGTGAAACGTAATGATAAGTCAACATTCACTAATGATTAAATATTTATCCCATACTTTTTTAAGCGTTACATTGAAAAAAAACCAAAATGTTATTCTGACTTTTAAGGTACCACAGATTTTCTTGTACCTTTATAAAGGGCAAAACAATCTTATATCATGTTTTCTTTGTTGTTTTTCTAGTGACCTTTTAACATATTTCTTCTTCATATACTAAAAAATATAAGAATGATTTAAAGGTCAAAAAAGGATGATTTGGATCTGTTGTTGAAAAAACTATTCGTTGAATTGAAATTCTAAACATAAAACATAATTCAATACAAGAATATCAATAGTAGAACTCGTGGATAAAAAAATATTTTCTTTTGACCAAAAGGCACTGAAGCGTTTATTGAAAAAAAATGAAGGTAGTAGAACATTTTTAATAATACAAATAAAATATGTGTCACTGAAGATACGTATCATATTAAGTTTTGTTAAAATACATATGTGTAAATTCTGATACAGTTTGTCATTCAAATGATCTTTTTCTCGCGTGATAGTCGTATTTATTGTAGACTTTCATTTCTGTTTAGCTTTCTAGAGCTCTGAGCTTTTCCAATACGACAATGGATCGGCCGTATTTCCTGTTAGCAAAAACCTGTCATAAACACGTAATACAATTTTACAGCCGCTTTTTAGACGACGTGTCGCGTGTGACGTCATGATACACATCATAAAGCCTCCTTTTAGGAGAAAAGACTATTATTGGCTGTCACTCAACCGGTTTCTAGTATCAAGGGAAATTCGCGATACTCGAAAGCTTACGCCTCAAGTAATGTATCCTTTTATTTCATTTAAATCTTTTGAGCTTTGCGTAGAATTGCCACATCTGAAGTGTGAATTATCTTGATTATTTGTGTATCATCAACACAAACCTTTATTTAAAGATTATCAAAAAATTGCTACGATTGAAATTTTTTGTGTTGAATGATTTGTTTTCCTTTTACTGTAATTCATTTGACTGCTGCTATCTGTATATAATTAACTGAAACAATATATTATCGGCTACATTTTTAAAATTCGAATTCATTTCTTCCTTGCCTATTTTTATACAACATCCATACAAAATCAACCCACTTGGAAGTCAGTCGTTGAAGTATTGATTAGTTTTTTTACTTCTTTACTGGTAAAGAATGTTAAGAATGTGATATACAGTTTTTTTTTCAATAAATAGAATTTACCACAAATGAATTGGTTTATTTACTCATACTGCATTAATTTGGGATACATGGTTCGAAGTAAGTGCATACAATTCAGAAGTAGACCATTATTCATTTTATGTTTCTCACTAAACATATTGTGCTACCTAACCTGAATGGAATAGAAAATTATTAGAACCAAACTTGACTACCTAGAAAAATGACGAAAATACCAGATGATGCACTTGCTCGTTATGCAAGATTTAGCGCCTTGTTGGTATGTTTTAGAGTTTTTTTTGGCTTAGTAAAAATTTGATTTTTTTTCCATGATTGTACCAAAGAATTTGGCTGACCAAATATTGTCAATTATTGATTTAAATATGTAACGTAAAATATATCCACTCGAAATCGTATGGAAGTCAAAGTGCAAACCCTTTCAAACGAAGAGATCACTTTAAATTGAAACAGGCGGTAAGGCTTTATGAATCGCCTTAATGTGATCAAAGGTTTCCTATTGGAAAGCTTCAGCGAGCTTTTTGTTTCTGCGTGTGCTTTAACAAACTTTGTGCCATTGATGTGAAGTTGACGTGAGTCACGATAAGTTTATTTGAATTTTCTGTAAAATTTGGTCTTTGTTTGACTGTCTGCTTTCAATTAAGATTGTACTTGTTCCAGATTTTCGAAATTTCTCTTGATATTATAAAAAAATGCATATTGATAGTTTTATATAAGTTGTCATTTAATATTATGGGTCATAAAAATTCTTTGAAATGAAATTTGAGCGTTAAATTGAAACTTGTCTATGGTCATCGATAAATAATATTTATTTATTTTTCAAATAGAAAATTATGCAGTTAGGCAAATTGTACACACAATATTTCTGCAACATAAAAATAAAACAAGCACTGCAAAGATAATATAATTACTAAGACATAACATAAAAGTTAGACCTTTGAATTTACAAAATTAGTTTAAATGTAGGTTTACTCAATTGAAATTTTACTCTAGATCAATTATATTCTCGACACGATGCTAATTACAAGATATTTAGTGAATATGAATTATCCCAGAGGACATATAGATCCCGCTCAAGACACCCCAAGGCACAGTAATGAATGCCAAATAATTAAAGTAATAAATAAAAAATATAGCAAAATTACATTAAAGGTTTCAAAAATGCCATCTTTTAACTGTCGAGGTGTTTTATCCTTATTCACACTTTCATTCATTGACTATATTCAATAAATTTAAAAATTAGGGTCTCTGTAAATATATCATACTATTAAAATAGATTTTTGATTTTATCTATGGATTTGTATTCAAAAGAAGGAAGCACCTAATTTTAAAATTTTCTTTCAACTTTTTGATTCTAAAGAAGGTACGAGATCATAGCAAAAATACCTCTCCAAAAAACCGAAGCTTATGTAGGTATGAATGACCAATATTTTTTTCACCCACGTTGTTTTATTGTAATAACATTAACTGCACATTTGTAGTCGACAGTTTATCTTAAAAAATATTATGTCAGTTTAATTTTTGAATGACAAAATAGCTTAATTAGATGTTTGTAATTGATCGCAATTCTCAGAAAATTTATGAAATGGAGCTGCACACATTGTTCACAATACAAATTTATCGAATATTTTGTTATTAATATTAAAGTTCTCATCGCGAAGTTTAAGAAGAAAAAAGATATTAAGTCCCCCTTTTTAAGAAAGTGTTTTTTAACGAGGCCTAAGTATGTATATAAAAGGCGAGAAGTCCATTAAACCTCTCCAGATAAATTATTGCTGCAAGTGTGTTAATAGAGAATAAATTTTATAAAACGAGAGAAAACTTATGCAGAGAAAAAAGCTCTTGATCTCGTTTATTTTCAATACGCCCTATTAGAAAGATTCTTTGAAAAAATAAAACGTAAATTATCAGGATCCTGGCAAATTATAGCCGTGAAAGAATCCTTGCTTGGTCGACATGATTGGTTTGAGACGTGAGGTAATGTTATAGCTGGAGAAGAAATTTATTAGAAAAGTAATTTGGGTAGATAAAAAGGTTTTATTTTTTGAATGTAAAAACACTGCAAAAGAAACAATAATTACAGCTGTGTTTTTCTTGCTAAAGCTGAAAAATGTTTCATTTTCGTAAGCGTGTGGATTATTATAACTTTACTTAACCATATTTAAAGTTCATGGACCGTATAAAAATAATAATTGAAAAAGAAATAGTAAGAAAACAGATAGAAGATGAACTAATGTTTGATTTAAAAATGTTCAGCTCACTGATTTATAAGTCTTTACTAAAAATAAACTTATGTTTATTGCTTAGAATCATAACCTTTAATTGAATAATTTGTATGCTAACGGGTACACTTTTAAAAATATTTTAGAATACACAACAAATATTTAGTGTAGCCAAAGTCTGAATTGAGCGAATCGTCTCATTTCCTAAATGTTCAACGCTTTTATTTGAATAAATATCCGTGAAAAATGTATTTTTACTTTACATTACCAAAATAAGGTATGCTGTGGGGTTGTAGTTTTTGAAACTGTTTTTCATCGACTTCGATGAAAGCTTTTTTGAAAATTTTGATGTACTTTTAATATTTTAACATACATTCTTACGTATACATTGGGCATATGACAGACAATTGTCTACTTTACTGATAATATGTAGCGAAATAATCAAATAAAAACCTTTCTGTTATAACTCCGGAAACCATAGTATAAAAGGCATATTTTTAAAAATTTACAAAATCAGTTAGAATACTGAAATCTTTTAAAAAAAGCTTGATTTGAAAAGCTCCAGCTTGGAACCGACCGGAAGTTGTGAATTTATTCCTAATGAGGGACGCAGTAACAGGAAGTGCGGAGCGAAGTAACTTTTTCAGCATGTTATAAAGAGTTTTCAGGAGGAAACCAGTTCAGGAACTCGTTCTAAAGTCCGCCGAGTAAAGTTGCGTGTGAATCGATAAACGTTTGTTAGATTAGAAGTACAGATGTTTGGTCTGTAGAAAATACTGGATATTTGAAGAAATTACATAAAGTTTAATTTTTCACAAAGTTACCATTGAATCATTGAAAACATAAGACACGACATTTATTTGAAAAATGCCATGTTAAAGTAAAATTTTTCATTTTGGGATTTATTATTTTAGCACTATGACGGCACATTGAAGTTTTGAGTACGTGAAAATAATAAATTTAAAATTGAAATAATTGGCAGCTATAGTTTTTAAAGTGTTTTAAATAATTCTTGTCCTTGTTTGATAAAACGATTTTTTTAAACTAGTTGAAATAATTTTTATGCTTAAGTGATTTCGTACCAATATATAAATTAAATTCGCTAGCATCTTTTTTTTTCAATGGAATTGTGAATTTATTTACAATTTTTTTCCTTTACACAATTGTATAATATATTATATATATTACTAAGAAAACGGAGTGTACAAACAACAATCGCCTAATGGCGATTTCAAAATTGATCTTCTAAGCCTTTAATTTTATCTTCTTTGACGACAGAACAAAGCAGTGCCTTAATTTTTTTTAACTATTTCTTATATTTATAAACGAGAAACAATAGTCAGTCTGAAAACGGATATGTTTTGATATTTCAAAAGGAGTGGTAATTTAACATGTTTTTTCAAGAAATACTTGTCTTAAATAAATTATTTCATGAAAATGCAAAGTGTAAAAGTGTACAAAGCTTATGTTACTACAGTCCACTTAAACCACAGTGTGGCCATGATGAGAATCGTCGCCCAGCTGATGGTTACAATATTAATAATGTCCCTGTCTCTATTATGTTAGCAATAAGTGCATCTAGATGAGGATCCATTAGCTTTTTACACCATGGCCCATAAACATCGGAAGCAAAACAAAATTGAATGCTTACAGAGCCTGAATTTGTTTTCTAGATTTTTAGCTACAAACATCTTCAAATGATTTTGTCTGCAGCTATTGTAATGTATTCTTATTTCACAAATAACTTCTAACTGAAAAAGTGTCATACAGCTCGGTAAATGAAATACTAGTAGCCCGGGATATCACCTCGTAACACCGAAACGTTTCGTTGTTAATCACTGTCATGTGTAACTTTACGAACTGAATTTGAGTATCACTTTCAGAAAAATAGAATTTATAAAGAAAGTTAACCCCAAAGGGAAAAAGTCACTTTTAAGGTGTTCACTGTCAATACTTGGTGGGAAGGCATTATAATAAGAATAATAAAATATTTTTAGTACTATTTCCAGATAAAATTTATTGGTTCAGGACCGGTTTCGCTCATGGCGAGCATTATCAACTGACAACTGACTCAGTTGACAATGCTCGCCATGAGCCAAACCGATGCTGACGAATAAATTGTATGTAGAGAAATTTGTATTTATTGAAGATGTATCTGAATACACATGTTTTTAAGTGTCTTAAAATGAAATGTGTTTTGCCACAATAACAACACAAACTGTTAAGAAGTCATAATACAACATCGTACTTATTCATTTGTTTCTTAAGCATTTTCACAGTAATAAAAACGTTTTAAAAATTATCTGTAATTTTCAATATAAAAAAGAATAATCCCCACCCCATATACAAAACGATATGAACCAAAAACCTGCATGTTGATATTATTTTAAAATATATATCAGTGGTATAAATTAATTGTTTGAATTTGGAATACGCCCAGGTAGTCCAGTACAAGTAAACAGGGAGAGTAGTTTGTTCGTGGAGCTTATTTAGTTTTCTAGAGCAGTACTTGTTTATACATAGATAATTGAATTCTAACAACATGCGTTTGCTGTTAAAGTGCAATTTGCATGCGGTTTTAACAATTTTACCTCGTCTCGAAATATAATAGTATAAACCGTGTAATTTTTACTGAAAACATTGAAAAATATAGTAACATAATTATAATGCAGATTCAGAATATTCTTTTTTGTTTTTCTCTTAACCAAAAAAATATAAATTTATTTAAATGGGATTTAATGATAATAAGTTCAATGTGGGATAAGTACTTAAAATGAGTTACTATTTTTACAATAATGCCATTACACCAAGTATTGACAGTGAACACCTTAAAGTGATATACATATGTATACAATATTTTGTAATTTTTGCACCGTATTCAAAGAATATGAATTAAATAGACAGTGTATCACAACAAAAGATTTTCTACGGGAATTGATTGTTATAGCAAGTTAATTGCTCTTGTTTTAAGGATCAAATAGGTGAAAAGGAATTTAAACACGCTAGGCTAGTCTTGCTTTTTTGTCACCTAACTAGCAAATGTTACATTTGATGAAAAGATTTAAAAACATTTAATCAGTTATATAATTTAATCACTACTTTATCACGGAACAAGCCATGATACATTTTGAGTAAGTACTTTATTTTTTCCCGATATGTGTATTTTAAAATCGATTTCATAACGAAGTCTATTAAAAATATCCGATTACATAATATGTAACTTGATTTTGTATACATAGTTCATTTCAAGAATGGAAATTTGTACTAACCTACTCGAAAAAGTTATTGAAAGGAGTTTTTCTTGTTGACTCAACACAATAACAATTTTATGATTACGGTATATTTTTCAAATGACAAGAATACAGATATACTAAGCAATAAGTTTCATATTTAATAGAAAAGGTTACTTAGGCAAATGGATGAATTTTACTGAGCCAAATAAAACAAGATTACGTTTCAAATTTACGTTACTAATTAATTTTCCGAAAAAAATGTAATGGTCATTTTTATGGGTAGAGTAGTCTTAGCGCGTCTAAGCCGTAGATCGTCTACGCTGGAGTACCGTAGACTATCAATCAGGGTAACAGCATCTGTTCATAGCCAGAATCGTTCCTTTATCTATCTAGACCCACACATTCGGTGTACGTGATCTCATATTATCAAATGTATATTTGATGTTTATTCGGTCTTCCTATTATTTGATCTCTTTTCAAAGATTAAGCGTAGAAAGCTTTATGATAGCCACATGGTGAAGTATAAATCAAAATATGTATGTAAATGGAAAATAAAGTTTTAGACATAAATATCTGTCGTATAGTATCTGAGCGATTCGGTTTATTATTTAAAGAGAAGTAATATAATGTATTGGTCAGACTATTGGCAAAAAAGATACAAACGTATTTTTGTCAGCACTGTTAATAAATTTTAAAATATCATGCAATTGAGTTTGCGTTGAGTTTTTTTTTGTGCATATAAATTGAATAAATAAATATGAATAAAAGCAATTCAAACAACGCGCCACGAATTGGAGATATGAAGAATGAGTTTTCAATTAATGTTCAATTGAGTATTTTTAACAAATGATATTATAAACCGATATGAGCTCACGTAAAATAAGCCAGTTTGAATAAGCTTAAGCGGGATTTTTTTTTTATTAAGTTAGCAATGATTTAATTTTGTTTCATTAATCACAACTCAATTTTAGATGAAGGCCGAAGTTGCTTCATGAAACTTTAATGGAAGTTTCGATTTAAATAAAAGAGTCATGGTTTCAAAATAATTATCAACTAAATCAAGGTTCACTTATACGGTGTTAATTGTGAATTCGTAGGCTATATATTTGAATAAATAAATCACATTTTTTTGCTACTTACATAGACATATTGTAATGACCAGGACCTGTTCGCTCATCACAAACTCAAAACTGTTATTATAATCTGTAGAATTGTTAAGAAAATTAATCTGCATTTATTTTAAATATTGTTAATATTATTTGCATTCTTTGTTACAGCGTAATAAATTGATAACCTATTTATTCATACGCAACTGATGGATCATAAAAATGTTAAAAAGATTCCCTCAAAATTCATACGTTAACATCTCAAAGGTATTTTCTGATAGAGTTTTGGCCTAATGGTACAGTTTTCTTTGAATATGTATATAATTTGGTAATGTTCGTACACTTTTCTCACAATTTAAGTGGTATCACACAGATTAATGTAAGAATAACATTGTAATATTTCCTTTTTTGATGCTTCTAAGAAGAGAAAATATTTCAAAAAAAGAAGAAAAGATTCAAAAAAAGAGATATGGAATTATTTACTTCACACAAATACTAACACATGACATTCAAATCGGTATCAAGATTTATTTAGCATTACGTACAACGAAATGTCTATAAAATGAGTTTAAAGAAGAATAATTGACTGAAAATATGAATATATCACTCTGCTTTCAGTTTCAACATTTCGTGTTGCCCTTATTAGAACTTTATGTTAAAATAGTGAAGACAATTAAATTTCATGGGCTAACATTAAACACATGACTAGATATGAACTTTAGGCAAGTATAAAAATTATAAGCAGCCGCCATCAAAGATCTACTGATGAACGGTGGGACATCTTAAAGACAAACAGAATATAGATGGAAGTATTGGAAAAAATGATTTCATTAATTAAGAAAAAATTAGTTTCACCAAAAAATTTACAGTTTACACCTTAAATGTAATTGAATAGATTCACTGTTAAAAGTTGAATCTTCGTGTTATTTCTGTCCGCGCCATTTATCTTTAGTAAAACTTTATGACAGCATGTGTGCAAAAAACTATAACAATACTCGAGTATCTTTTGTGTAAACGTAAGCCTCAATTCCACTGAGCAATCAAAAAGACAGACGACCGGGATAACACAGACACGAATAATAAAAGGTTTCCAAAACGGCCATTATTTCTGAAGAAAACGATAAATTTTTATAGTTTCTAGGAAATCGGCCATTGCTAAATGCACATTGAAAAAATCCATAAAAGAAATGAAAATACCAAAACGATTCATGTACCCAGCGTCAATAAAAGATTTATTGTCTGGTATTGAATGACAATTTATGGAAAATTTAATTGTGATATATCTGTGTGAGTTATGGATGATCATAAATAGAACAGCCGCGTCGTTCTTAAATTATAAAATAAAAATTAAACGTCAAATACTTATTTAATGGCGCGATAATTGGAAGTTTAATGTTATACACTATTTTATACTATTAAATTTGGCTATAAACTATTCAAACTACAAGAATATTGTAACCAAGTGATATTTTATATTCAATATTTCCTAGTAAGACGTTATTGTTATTATCAAACATTGATTCTCTTCTAAGTAAAATTTGGAATTTGAAAATGTTATTTTCCTTCCTTGTACAACTGAAATACAATCATTGTTTTGGCGTTCGACTTTCTTTTTCAAAACTTAAAAACTTTTCCATGTGAATAAAAAAGGTCTCAAAAGTTTAATCTAAAACTGGCAGTTGAAAAAAAGTATTTTGGAATTGTCCACTTTTGAAAATTAGCTCGTCTATATGAAAGAGTACGTAATAGGTGACACAAATCTTTGTCTAAGTTCACTAGGTGGACAAAAGCGCTGTAGTGTAACGTTTTAACTAAATTACATTACAATACATTTTTATCACCATGTCAAAAAATGGATTGAAATAACACACGTTATTATTATGTTGTAACATCTTTAGGGTGAAAAATAAGGCATTTAAAGAAGCCGCTAAACAATAAGACATAACTTTGTAAATAAATAAATCATTTATTTTAGACGGATTGATCAAAAACTGTTCTCGTTTTAATGAACGTGATCGTAATTTGAATTAAATATTTCAAGGTAAAGTTTTCTTAGTTTTATTATGTTTGATAAAAAGAAATTATGACTTGCTTTTCTTTATTGGTATCTAATCATTGTTTTTTTTTGCCAAAGATTTATTAAAAAAAAGGCTGATAATTTCAAACGGTAAAAAATCGTATTTTTTTGGCATTTATCATTTTTCTTTGCAATTGTCTTGGTCGTAAATTTTCTTTTGTATTTTATCAGGCATTTTTATCGGGCGTCTGTCACAAGACACCTGTTTGCTTTTGAATAAGGTCTTGTTTCTCAACTATTCATTTTTATCTGTGTCTCTTTTATCTATTCGATGAATGTTTCAGAAATAAATGGACGCGTTTTTGCGAATGGAATATTTAAGTGCCGAAATTTTAACTCTACTTTGTAATTGCGTCGTATTTCATCCAATACCCACCGACAAGGCGAATAAATTTTGAGAGCTTTCGTATTTATCTGTGAAAAGTGGCGTTTATTTGAAGAAACATCAACAATTGAATAAATCAAATACAATAGACATATGTTGTTTTAAATAAATTTAAATTGATAACCGTGTTATTCCAAGTGTTGTGGAATAACAAAGTGATCAATGCGAAGAATAACAATGTTATCAATAAAACTTAATAAATAAATTTCCACAAACTTAGTGCTGAATCCAAAAACAATAAAAATATTCGCTTTTAAAAAATAAATATATGTAAAAATAAGGCTTTCAAATAAATAGGAAAATAAGAAAATTTCATCAAATAAACAAATTAATATTAATTGCAACTCCAACGGTAAACTAAGAAAATAGGTTATGGTTCATGAGGGATTTTCAACCAAGTCTAACTAGTAAAAAGAATTGCCCATAAAAGCTCCAGAATTTCCATGAGTAATCTTGTATTCTTTTTTTGATTCAGGATTGCTATGCGTTTTTCTTAACGAGTACTATAGAACCTTAAAGTATAAGATTTTATAAATCAAGGCAATGAAAAATTATAACTTTCTCCTAAGAGAGATTTATTTTAAAACCATAAGCTAAAAAATATGTCTTTCATAACATTTTATGAAAAAAAAATATTATGATTTACCGTTGAAAAGAGATGAAATTATGTTTTATTAACAAACTACACCACTTGGTATTTAGGTTCGTTTGAAATGTTTTAATGTTGATAAAACGCCTCGGTCAAGCAAATCACTGGTTTACTCATTGGTTTGAAAACAGTTTGAATGCGTTTCCGGAATTGGAATTTTATTTACTATCGAATATGCAGATTTCGGATTGATTGCATTAACAACACTTTATACTCGATTTGATACATTTCAAAAGAATTGTAATGAATCGTATGTTCTCCATTTTTTTAAAAATCAATCAGAATTAAGATACGCTTATTATGTTTTTTTTTAAATAAATTAATTTACTGTGCTTAAAATATTTCTTATTTCATGTTTAAAATTTGATTAAATTTAGATGACATCCTTGTATAAATACTCTTACGACTACTATTTTTACTCCACATAAACGTTGCGTTGCAGGGCAGATGATCAGAGGATCGCCAAAATACATGGCCAATATGATAACAACCTCGCTGAATGCTCAGTCCAAAAATCACGGTGACCAGTTTCAGTTTCAACCAGTTCACCAATTGTGGATGTTTCGACGCATTAAATGGATATTCTCACATGATATGCAACGATTGCTTGGAATATCTAAAATAGATTTTTAAATTACTTAAAAAAATACTATTCCACAACTTAAATTCTCATTTGATGCATATTATTTTTAATGTGATAAGATTTCACAAAAAACGTTGAAAAATTTCTGGTTGTAATATTTTTGTAAACCTTTTTACCGCATACGGATCATTAAGTTTAGGCTCCCATTCATTTGAAACAAAAGCCATATATCGACAGCAAAATTTGATTTTAAAATATCCATAGAGAATTTCAGCTATTGTGCTCACAAAATGGTAAGATTAAAATAATATTGCGAAAATACACTAGCAAAATAAATCGTTCAATTAAGTATTATGTAATACATGAATAGTTGGATATTAACGAGAATCAGTATAACGCAAACCAATTTTGGCGCGATAATTTCGCGCGCTATCTACTCGACGGTTTTCATAATGAGAACAGTTATATGCGTAGTATTCCATGTTTAAACTGTCCAATGACTTTTGTATTAGTCAGTGTGTTGGGCATAGAGCGAGCCATTTTGGAGCAGAGATAATTGTTTCCAAGCGTCCTGTTAGCTTGTTGCAGTTGATATTAAATGACGATCGTACCAGCTCAATTAATTCTAAGCAGTCATCATTATCAGTATTTCAGCAAAACACGTTTCAAAAAGAATTACCTTGACATGGAATGTCATGGTAGAATCAAAAGGGCTGTTTGAAACGGATCTTTCTCAAATGGGTCCAATAGACTGCCTAGATCACAAACATCGCAAAAAAAGCAAAGTTTCATAGATTCTTTTCATGATTTAACTTTACTAATACAGTCATATCCAATGTTTGCATACAAATGCTATTCAAAATCACATCAACTATGTGGCTAAGCAATTTAAAATGCATACCCTTTTTTTTTACTTTTTTTATACACGATTTTCTTCTTAGCTTAATAGTCAGTTAGGTAGATCAGATTTTAAATTTTCAATAAGAAGAAGAACGTCAATATCAAACATAGAAATTTTAAATGAAGATGTATAGATTTGAATCCATGTCCGAGAAATCGTGAAAAACTTTGAAGTGCTAAATTTATTTTTGAAAAACGGTGATGAGAAGGTTTTTTCCTTAAACTAATTTGCCATATAAGTGGAATAACGCGGGTTAAAAAGATAATTAAAATATCTGAAAATAAAGCATAGGATCTGAGAAAACTTTTTTGTATTCCTATAATTTTTAGGAGCTGCTGAACTGATTCTATTAAAAACTGGCGAATTGTTCCACATGTTTTCCCAGTTCCCTTCTTTACCCATGATTTATTGAATTTTAAAAACAACGACAGAACTATTTTTGTATTTTGATGGAAAATATCTACTTTTGAAATTATATGTAATGTGGAAAATTCTGCGGGTAGACATTAATATAGCGTACTCCCGTATGAACAAGTTTATAATTCATAAGCAAACTTTTCTCATATTTTACAAGTTTGGTCGACAGATTGTTTTTTGGACAAGGGATATTTTGATGATTTGCTCTTTTAAAAATTAACTATTCTGGTTTCACTCGCAAGTCATTTTGAAAGTTCTACAAGCGACCACTTTATTGTTCAACATTTTAAAACATTATTTATTATTCATAAAGTGCATGAATAAATTAGCTAAAATGTTCAGGGTGGGCACAACCGTTTTTATTAATATTTTTTATAGAAGTTATAATTCTCATTGTTTTTTTTATTCATCTCTGAAGGCAACGCAATGGTCAAATGAAAAGTCTTTATAGCTGTCCGGAAAAAATATTACTAAACATATATTCACTCATAATTTCCATACAAATTGTTTATTTGAATGTTTGAACAGTTTTGAGGAAAACCCAGATTAATAATGAGTTTTAATTTTTTAATGATAATTCTGAAAACAGTGGTTATAACAATTTTACCAATTTATAAAATTCAGCAATCTGCGTTTTTATTGTTTCAAAGACTGTTTGTTTGAATGTTTTCAGAGAGAGGAATGGTAAAAAAAATTCAATGTCCGGTCCGTAGCGCAGTGTCAACGTTGTCGGCTTGCGTGCCCGACCGCCCGGGTTCGATTGCCGGTACGAGCGGATTTTTTCAGTCGATAAATCTGTTCAATGGCATGGGTTTTTTTGTTGTTGAAAATCCCTTCCCACCTTTCCGATAGTGACAGCGAATAGTTAATCACTTGTCCTGTCTTAGTCCTCGTATCTTTTCCATCCCTACTCTCTTCAAAAAAGAGAGGTCGAACAACTGAATATCAAGCAGTTCTTATAGAAAAACATATGTTGAGATATACTCCGTGAGGAGTCCATATGATCCAATTTGGGAGCGGACATGGTTAAAAAAACAGATTCAATATTCTATTAGATAATATATCTGTATTTTAAACATTGCCCGACTATCTTATACATATGTACATAGATAGATTCACGATGTTAACATGGACATAGCCTTTGAAAAATAATAAATATATTATGTGACGTGCGACGACACAGTCTATTAAAAGAAAATGTTTCCAAGTCAACTCATAAGACAATCTACACAGTAAATACACAATCATGGACTTGCTTTCATATGAAAAGCTTTGCTACAGAGCTTTCACGAAGAAAATTAATTATCCGAAGCAAACAATAATTAGTCAGAGCTTAGCGCTTGTTTTACTACTGTCATATGAATATTTCAAAACGCTAGCTCAATTTGGTGATGAAACTGGTTTTAGCAACTCAATCTTGTGAGTTAATACATTTTTTGCGATCACTTTAAGTCTTGATTTCTGACAACCAATAGATCGATATACTAGGTTTTTTGTTCCAAAAAAAATAGTTTGCGATTAAAAAAAAAATCGGCTGAATAATATTCATTTGATCACTAACAACGTCAACTGTACGCATGATACGTAATAAAAAAATAAATAAGGATATTTTATATTTTCTTTCATATCGCTACTGAAACTGACTCATTAAACTGAAGGTTAGTAATTTTATTTAACTGCTGACAGGTGGAGAGTGTAAAATTGGGGCTGTTTAATTATATTATTTGTAAATCGAGTGACAGTCAAAGATTAATTGTGGAGAATTGCCATTCTTTTAAATGGGCAATCGACGCTTTTGGTTGCCCGTCTTGTTCGTTTTTCTTTGTCCACTGGTTTGAATCCCAGTAGGGTGATTCAGGACGATATTTTAATTTATTTATTTTTCAATCGGTTTATCGATTTTTGTTCATTGTAATTAATTTCCATCGCGTCAACATTACCTCCAAAGTCTCAGAATCTTAAGGCAAAGCGAGAGCGATTTGTTTCTAATAGTTTAATACATTTGCTCTACTGTCTTCAATCTCATCGAAATAAAATTCTGCGATGCTTCATCAGAGGTGCATGGTCTAGAGTATAGGCCATGCACCCCTGATGAAGCATCGCATATGTCTATGCCCTAGACATATGGATCGGACATGGTTGAAAAAAGCTTTTATTCAAACGGTACATTATAACAGAGAAGCTTAATGATAATTAATATTCTATGAAGTAGACGTTTCTGATAGTCACAGAACTACTTTAAGATGACAAAAATTATTATATTCTGCATGGAGGAAAAGTGACATAGTAATGTATGCCATTTATACCGTGAAGAACTATTATTTAATAAGTCTTTAAACTTTAAATAAAAAGCCGGAAAGTTGTTATATCACACGCGAAAGGGTCATTCTAATATGCTTATGATTCAGAGAATAACAAGCTAGGACATAGAATGACATAATATTTATATTATTAATGTACGTTTTAGTTAATTTTGATTTGTATCATTTTTGAAAATAATTTGCTGACGCCAATATTGGCAACGTTATTTCAATTTATTTTATCTGGTTTTGAAAATTTCCTTTTATTATTAGTCACTTGTTTGTCTTACTGAAAAACAGTATTCAGTTCAAATGGAAACACTTCTTTTTTATTAATGATTATTGTGTTTTGGGTAAGGCATGTAAAATAAGCGACAATATTTGCACAAAGAAATGATGTCAATCAAGATTTAAAGAATGTATTTAGTTTTCACCCCTGAAGCAGTTTATCAGCATGGAAATCACAAAAAAAAACAATCTTTGGCTATCGGAAATAAAAAATTATTGCTCACAAATAAAATCGTTTCGATTGTCATTCAATTCATTATTTTGGCAAATATAGCCTATTATTAATTATACAGTGAAAAAATGATACAAATATACTTGATATATACAATTTCGTATAATAATAAATAAACCCCTTTAAAGATATAATATAGTTTGGTATTTTTCCTACATCAATTGTATCGAAAATAAATAAAATACTTTAATTACATCATTTATGAATCGTTCGTGCTGTATATACATAAAATCGTCAATGTTATCTCAATGTTTATGAGACATCCACTCTTCGTTGCATTGGAAAATTCGTTCAACTTGATCCGAGTTTTATGTGCATATAAAAAATGCGGTGACCGCCCTTTCGACCTTTTTAATAATCAACCCAAAAAGAGAGGTATATCTTACTCTATAGATAAAATAATAATGTGTTTCTTCACCCATGGGTATTGCTCAGAGGCAATCGGACTTATTGTTTGGTCAGTAAACATGCTGTAAAGTTATTTGGGATACATCTAATAATGTATCACGGTTGCCAAATGTCGTAATAAATAAAGAAAACAAATCCTCACAGTAAACGTAAATTTATTGCATACGTATCAGAGAAATCTAAGATCAACACTAAAACTGATTGGCTTGCGTTGTAAATTTTGTAGGCACTTTGTTTTTTGAGAAAATATGATATAACGTTGTTTAATAGTGCTTAACTGCATTTCTTAGGAGCAAAAAAGGCAAAACTTGATGTATATAGAAATCAAATTGTTAAATTAAAAACAGAAGTTGTGATATATAAATAAACCGATGTATTTTATTATTAACTAGTACTTGTAATTCCTGCTTTATATGTGGATATTTTAATCGATGCATGAATGATGTCTGTCATCTATAAATCCCCTTTCACATTTATTCTATCATTAAAAAGAAGCGTTGTGAGAGTGATTATCTTATTATTAAAAATATACCAGCTTTATCCTTCCTCTTTTCCCCAAAAAAAGAGGTTAGATGGCAGTTAGGTTAAAGGTCCTCCTCTAATTATTTTTGCTGAGATAAGCTCCGTTAGAAGAATATAAATTAATGCTTCATACTATAAGCGCGTATGGGATGATAGGTTTGTGTGTTTTTTTATGAAAAATATTTGAAAGCTTTCAATACCAATGTACATTTTGTATATCAGTCAAAATTTTAAATATTGGTTTCAGTGTTAGGATATACGCATTAATTTATTTCCCACATATATATGTTTTGTTTAACAATTTGTAATCCATATTCAGAATCTTACTCTTTGACTTTGGTATAGCTGTTTCTAGATTCATCAATCTGATAGTGTTCTACCTTGTTTATGCTAAAACGCTGAATAAACAAAACGTAAGTAGAAAAAATAAATAAATAAGATTATCCAAGATCAATCTTAGTATGAAGTATATTACAAATACCTCAGCCACATTATATTTAAAATATTTGATAAATTCTACGCACTATCGCAGACTATTAATATTGGTAGACTTTTTTAGTCTTCCCAATAAACGAATTTCCACTGCTAGCCTTGGACGCTGATGTACTAATAAAAAATTATATAAAGCTTTTAATCACGAATTTAATAGCGCCATTGAACTATTATTTTTTGTAGCATTTAGAGGTATCTGAAACAAGATTATTAGCAGAAGTGTAGTAAAAAAAGAGTTGTCCATTGATTTATTAAGCGGACTCGATGACAAAGTATGGTGCTATTCGTTTTATGTATATTTATTTATTTATTTATTGGCAAAAAACTATTAAAAATACATGGCATTACAGCAAGCGCCAATGCGCCATGCATTTGAGAAATTAATAAAGATTACATAAAATATTACACAAAAATAAGAAACAAAACAGAAACATATTATTTACATAAGAAAACATAATTTTTAAACAAAGCATCAAGTTCACTGCCGAAGATGTCAACATCAACAGGCGGCGCATTTATCAGCCGAATAGCCCTTGCAACTGGAGATTCAAAAGACCTACGTGACAAACAAGTTTTGACAAAGAAAATTGATTTGTCTTTGTTACGACCACGTAGGTAAAAGCTGGGAGCATGCAAATTTAAATTTTCAAGGATGTCAGGGTTATCAACTTGGCCCCGAAGAAGAAGAGAAAAATGTTTTAATATTGCAATTAGTCTTCGAGCTTCAAGTGAGTGAAATGACAGCATTCCTAAAAGAATATTATATGTTGCAGATAGTTTTGGATAATTGAGAACAAATTAAATAAAGTTTTTTAATGTCATTTTGTTGAGTTAGATTAGGCAAAATAGCTGATGAATACAATGTTGAGACGGTGGTTGTATGATTTTAATTTGGTCTAAAAAGATTAAAAAAAAGTTAAAAAAGTGTTACCGTTTGTAAACATAAACACTTAAGCTACTGCTGTGTGGAGTACAACGGAGATCGATGGTAGATATTTGTCAAGCATGAAATATTCCCCATATAAACATTCACTTTTATACGTAAATATAAATTCCATCTCGACATGCCAATGACTATGAAAAAGCGGAGACTTCTTTTTGCAACGCGATAAAAATACTCAAAAAATAAACGTTTTCCATGTGAGATTTATGTTTTTTTGCGATTTATTCGCCTCAAAAATATGTGTATCAATGTGTTTACAAATATTTATTTTCGTGATAAATTTGATGGACAGGCTTCGGTAGCTAAGTTGTACTTATTTTTATATTATATTATTAAATAACATAATATCCTTATTTTGCCTTTTTCGTTAAAAAAATATTACAATCAAACAACAAAAGAATATATTGCCCAAATAATCGTTCTTTTATTTACAAGCATTCACCGGGAAACATAAAAATTTTCACATTTTATAAATAGATTTTCGAAGATTTCTTGCATATTTTGTTCGTGTCACGTAAACACGTCCAGTTACTATGATAAAGAAGATTTTAAATGTGTGTCACAAAATATCGTAAACATTAATCAAAAAATAACCGTTGAGAAGAATAATATTTAATAAGTATAATACTAATATAATATTTTTTTTTTAACCATGTCCGCTCCCAACTTGGAGCATATGGACTCCTCACGGATTTTATCTCAACATACGTTTTTCTACGAGAACTGCTTGTTACTCAGTTGCTCAACCTCTCTTTTTAGAAGACAGTAAGGATAGAAAGGATAGGAAAGGATGATTAGCTAATCGCTGTCAGTATGTGTCGCTCGCTCTTTGAGATCAGGATGGTTGGGAAGGGATTATAAACAACACAAACACCCATGCCTTTGAACAGATTTATCGAGTGAAAATCCGCTCGTACCGGAAATCGAACCCAGGCGGTCTGGCACGCAAGTCAACACCGTTGACACTGCGCCACGGACCATATTATAATATTTACTGTTGAAGTGTAAAAGTAAAGATATTTAAGTGTTAAATTGCAGATAACAGAGGCTTGAACAAATATGATCCAGAAATATGGAAAGTATTATCATTTGTCTAAGAGTCTAACAGTTGCACTCTAGGACGCCACTATGATACTACTAAAAGAGACAAAACACACCACTATTTTTCACACAATACGTGGAATAAATTAAATTTTTAATTTCATATAAAAATTAACCTCTACAAAGTAAGAAGGATTGGATCCATTGGAAGTATTAGTCAATCAATATTATCATTCATCTGGTCATATAAAGCTAAATCACTGTTATTGGTCAATTTGACAGTAATAAGCTTTGTTAGTCTGACCACGCCTGTCCACACACTTAGTGGTCAACTACGAGCAGACGTTTCTAGATAAATAAGCTTGCATGTTAAATGTCAACACAAACTACACCCACATATAATATTGATCGAACGTTGGCTTTAATTGTAGCAAGCAGTTAAACCCCATGTATAAAGATTACATACAATGTTGTAGGTATTGTATGACATGACTCATCAATAATACAGAAGCCTAACAAAATTTCCAACGAAGCTTTAATCAAAACATTCTTTTAAAAAAACCAAGTTTTATCCAAAACCAATTCGCTTTATAAATAACGATTCAAATAAAGTAATCAAATATGTAAAATCAGCTTCGCTAGAAAAGATACTGGATAATAACTCTGTCCGATTTTGTGTATTTTGAACTTAAGATTCCTCAATAAATATTAATATTAATGTCCGACAAAAGAGTAGGCAAAAATATATTGCAAAGTATAGCGGTATAAAATATGACGTTTTGTTTTATTTATTACAAAGTGCTGGCAAATGAATTTTTTTAAAAGATATTTATTGCAATAGTTGAAATACGCTCTGGAAAAAAGCCTGGATTTATTGCTGCTTGAAATTGTCTAGAGACAGAATTTTTTTTGTATGATGGACCAGTCGTGCATGATATTATGGTTATTTTGGATTCAGCATAGGTTATATAGCATTAGAAAATATGAAAATATGATAAAATATTATTACTTCTGTGATAAAATACATATTTCTACTGATTTGTCAATAATTGACGAGGTGTCCAAATGTTTAGTTTCACTATATTGTTGTTAGGAATATCAACCCTGTAGTCGAGTGGTTAAACGTATTCTTTTTTCTAAAAAGGAGTGCATGGATTTTTAATGCTAAGCATAGATGACACTGATGGTTTAATACCTATCCTGTCACCATCAATCTAGTCGTTTCTTCACTTTACTACCCTCTATCAGATTCCATAAGGAGTAAATATCGTTCGGATCAGGATAAGACATGGTGACAAAAATGAAAATGGATGATGAACAAAATAGATATAATTTGTAGGTTTTTTAAGAGCAAAACATTCATTAAAAACTAGTAAAAGATAATTTAAAAAAAATCGTTGTAAAATTACATTGTAAATATTACACGTCATGTTGAATTTTAAATGTCAAGAACGTATTTTTTTTCCATAAAATTTGTTTAGTGCGATGGAAAGATTGTCTCATATAATCAAAAAAACAAGGTTCATTTAAATTTCAATATTTGTATTTAAGAAGTAGCACAGGTAAGTATGTGAGATTGATTTATTGTCAGATCCGGTAATTAAATGATTTTATTCAATATTCAATCAGTTATACCTTTTTTTAAATTGCAATATAGATTTATGTAAAATCTTGAATGAAAATTTTCTCTCACCTAATCGCGGTGATTAGGTAATGAAACTTATTTCGATTCACAAATCAGAAAATGAAGTTTATATTTTTCATTCAATTATTCTTTGAGACATTTTGAGAATATACAATTTTGTATGAGAGCTTCTGTTCTAATGATGGCGAGATGCCAAAACATGACTCAATCTTTTATGATACAACATCTATCCTGAGCTAAGCCAATCTTATCAATCAATATTATACTATAACTGATAACTTGGATGGTTTGTCGCATCGTTAAAAAGAGTCTTCAGATAAATTTAATTTGTTAGAAATAGTGTTATTTCTTAGAAATATTTGATAGATGTAAAGTATGTAGATAAAAACTAAACAAATAACTTCTCTTTTATATAAAACATTTCTTGAAACCAATTATCATTTTATATAAACTAGCTCTGTTAATGTCGTCGTTTATTAGAAAAATGTCTGAGACCAAAGATGTCAGGACAGCTTTAAATTTTGTCTGTAGGGTCATTAAGACACACTTGAGAAATTCTGGTCGAGGTGGAAAGCAACACGTTTTTTTTTTGTTTTTGTTTTTGAAACCCCGAATAATAATATGCTACATAAAGCCGACGCTCTGCAATATTTCTTAATCAAAAGTATATTACAAGCGGCTCCAATGAACTCTACCGAGGCATAATTTTACCAAAGAGCTATGCCTTTTTTCTGCTTTATATGTATGTGCTTACAGAGTGTCCGATTAGAAGCAATTTCAAAATCTTATATATAAAACCGAAACAGTGTATGTCTGTGGGTCTGTAATTCTTTGAGAATGATATAACATTAAATAATTATTGGTCGCTTAGTCCGAGCGGAGCCGGGTAACAATACTAGAAATACCGAAACGGCGTATGTATTGACACCGCCTTATGTGGTAGGTCATCAGAACTCTCTCGAACGATCTATTGTTCACCTCAGTCGATGAGTCAGTCGATATCAGGAAATAAATTCATTCTTATAATAATCTATATTGCAATCTATAGCGGTGCAATGTATGAGTTATTTCAAATTCTCTTATCTCTTGACGCCCGACAATGCATGTGCTTCATAAAAAGTTCATAAGGCGATAAATCATTCCTTATCAGCGGGCGCATGTGTTAACGATTTTTGAAACGGCCATTGTTGTTTCTTTCTAAAGTAACCGTTTGTTTTCATACAGCAGTGAGAGATTGGACTGCATTGAGAATGCACGCGCCTAATCCTCTCCATCGGAATTAAATTCGCGTCAAATTCCTGATATCTTCTTCGCTATCGTAATATTTGTGTGTTGTATAACGTCTGTGTAAATCCTTGACGATTAAATAATGGGTGCGAATGAGCGCACCCACATAACGCTTTGAGATCGTCTTTTCTTTATAAGAGTGCCATGTTTCTCCTACTCCGTCCCCCAAATCCCTCTTCCTGAGTGTCGGATAGGAGGCTCCTTCTCGATTTACGAGGGAGCCGGAATTAAGGTAGTCTCAATTGGCCCGTACAACGTGGAGCACTTGGCCCTAACGTCTAGTGCCTCAATTCTTAATTGTTGCCGACGACTAGGGCTAATGATGTTTGACAACATCGGAACTCACTCCCGCCCACTTCATGCTCTGAGGTCTCAAAGCGTCTAGGTCCGTATAACCTAGTGGCGCCCTGTGAATAATAATAATTTAGTGTTCTATAAATAATTACGTAAATAATTTCGAGTGCTCCGAAAAAAAAATAATATCTGTGCATCGTGCGGATAACGCGAACGATCGCGAGTGCTCCGCGGGGCATCATTAATTACGAGTTTATAGTTGCCAATTAATAATATTTGTGTTTTGTTGAGACATGAGTATGTCGCAGAATTAATAATAATAATGTTTTTTTTTTTAATAATGCGAATTCTCGCACGTGCTTCACGGATAAGCGATAGTAATAATAGCAGTATTTTGTGTGTTTACTTAATAACGTGTAATAATTAGTAATAAATTTGTTTGTGTTGTTCGTAAACAACGTTGTCAAGGGTGCCGCCCACCAAACGCGCAGCTAAAATAAATTGATGCGATAGCTACCGAATACCGAGGGTAGTCAGCCACGTAGGTGACGAGGAGTGTACCAGGATGTGAGAGAGCACAATAGCATGGGGTTAAGCCATGCAGGACGATACAGCAACCTGGATGACTCACGAAGACGACTGGGGAGACGGCGTCTCCACCATACCGGTATGGCCGGAAGACAGTTGTCATCCGTGCCTACCGAGATGACCCAAGAGTGGGCATAATGGAGCCAAGGACCGAGGGGACCAGCAGCCACCTTCGAACCTGGAGTAGTGACGGCGAGACGTAGTGATCTACGTCCATCAGTGCCGGGCCTACTTCACCCTAGATCGCGTGAGCGTGCGTGGCGACCAGAGGTGCCGTGGCACCAGCATTTGGAATCCAGTCGTCCAGTCAGGGTCGTATCTCCTGCATGAGACCTAGCTTGCCACCATAGACCTTCACCGAAACCTCACCAGCCAAAGGCGACACTCGCGTAATAGCTTTGTATCGCGACTTATTGCAGACCTCCGTGACATGATTGAAACAGCAAAAGAAACCGACGCGACGAAAATCGACACTCGATATCGCCGCGTTCAAGACGTTGTGTTATCGCGCAAGATAACGTGACGCCTGCGCCGAACGAAACCAAAGCACCTATTGTTCTTTTTTAACGACGCCGCTGTGTCGCTTATATGCTTTGTTTTATTCATGTGATTTTTTTAAATGAGTATGTTTTTATTTACGAAAATACTTTAATATGTTTTCAAATCTAACTTCTTTTGATTCTTAATCAGGATTTGGAAATTTGATCATAAATGTATGTTTTCCTTTGATTTATAACTTGGTTTACGATTTTTTTTGCTTTGATTTATGTTTTTACTTGTGATTTAGGCATTTAACTTGGGTAATGTTATACTCAAACTTTGCTTTGAAATTGGATGTATCCTTTCAACTTGATGTACCACGGTCCTTCAGACAGTAGTTGTGACTTGTATAAAAAAAAAAATTTTTTTTTTTTGGTATATTTTTGTAATTTTTTTTGCTTGCGAAACCATTGATTGAGGAAGACGTCCGAGATAGTTGCTGATTATCAGAAGTAGGGGGATTTGACACCGCCTTATGTGGTAGGTCATCAGAACTCTCTCGAACGATCTATTGTTCACCTCAGTCGATGAGTCAGTCGATATCAGGAAATAAATTCATTCTTATAATAATCTATATTGCAATCTATAGCGGTGCAATGTATGAGTTATTTCAAATTCTCTTATCTCTTGACGCCCGACAATGCATGTGCTTCATAAAAAGTTCATAAGGCGATAAATCATTCCTTATCAGCGGGCGCATGTGTTAACGATTTTTGAAACGGCCATTGTTGTTTCTTTCTAAAGTAACCGTTTGTTTTCATACAGCAGTGAGAGATTGGACTGCATTGAGAATGCACGCGCCTAATCCTCTCCATCGGAATTAAATTCGCGTCAAATTCCTGATATCTTCTTCGCTATCGTAATATTTGTGTGTTGTATAACGTCTGTGTAAATCCTTGACGATTAAATAATGGGTGCGAATGAGCGCACCCACATAACGCTTTGAGATCGTCTTTTCTTTATAAGAGTGCCATGTTTCTCCTACTCCGTCCCCCAAATCCCTCTTCCTGAGTGTCGGATAGGAGGCTCCTTCTCGATTTACGAGGGAGCCGGAATTAAGGTAGTCTCAGTATGTATGCTGTGGGTCTGTAACTCTTTGGGAATGATATAACATTACATAATTATTGGTCGCTTAGTCCAAGCGAAGCCGGGTAACAATACTAGTACAATATAAAATTTCTATACAGATGATGTATAATTTTGGCAAAATTTTTAAATATAATTGAAGTCCAGTGCAGAGGTGAGCTATAAATAATTGGAAGTCTTTAAATGAAAATGAAGATATCGTTTTAAGCCTATCATGTTATTATTGACTTACAGTCATCTTCAATAGCAATTTTCTTTATGTAGGGATAGAAATTTTTCAAATAATAATTTTGTCATAAAGAATCATCACAGAAAATTGGATTGCTATTTCAAAAACTACAAAATTACATTTTTTAATTGATTCAAAAACACCCATAGATCGTCATCATAATACTTCCAGAATACCAAAACCTGCACATTTGAAAATGTGCCTAAGCTTGTCCAACACAAACCTCAATTTTGGATACTTTATAAGGTCATCTGTATCGTCGATTTTCCGTTAAAATTCCTCCAAGTATCTAATTTTCAATATGAGTGTACGTTTGCTGACACATAACGCTGAATTTGTGCTTTTGCTTATTAATGTATTCTATAGAGAGCAACAAAACAATGTCAGAAAAATTCTAGGACATTCTGTAACCATTTTTTTGTTTCCATTCATCTAGTTGTGCGGTAGGTAGCACATTTAAGAAAACAAGAAAAACAGGGCAAAATAAAAGCCACCCCATTTGAACCTGTTCGGGTGAGCTTAATTATAGAAAGCACACGTTTCTATGAGGGGATATTCAACCTTTTTAATCGCTCTATCAGATATCAAATTGACTTAATAACACAGACATATGTTTATTATAGATAAATATTCCATTCTTTACCTTATTGCCGATTTCGCAGTCGTAATAAACGTATCATGTGTTTTTTCTGTCAGCGGGAGAGTCTCAGGAGTAATTTTTTCAGTTAAGTGGTGGAGGAACTTATTTTGGAAACCATGTCCTCTTGATAAAGGCAAAGCTTGCGTGACTGCTTAAAGTCATTGGACAATGAATGTCAGAAATTTTATATACAGAAAGTTAATATTTCAATATGATTTATAATTGTAAGAGATTTCAATCAAAGAATAAAAAAAAATCCGTTGATATATTCCATCTACATATTCACTATTAATTATTATTTTTAATAATTAACTAGAACTTGTTTCAACGTGAAATGAATTAACTTTTAAGCATCTGAAAAAAATAGCTTAACACTAACTGATTGGATACAATTCAGTAGCTCAAAATGAATCTTTAAAATGTGACGTGCGTGTTTTCAGTCACTCATCTATGTGTGTATTAAATACAAATAAAATCAAACAACAAAAGTGTCAATAAAGAGATTTAAGCCCAAATTTATCGAATCACAAGTGCGAGTGGCAAACCATTTAGTGCGTCAAAAGTTTTCACTCAACTGCGACATCTTTTTATAAAAAAACGAGATTTACTTTACATATGTGATAATATTTTAAACCTAATATTTTACCACGTCTGAATTCTGAATGACCGTCGTTCGTCGTTATTTTTTTGTACCAATATCGCTTTATTTGAGCCTGTGAAAATTTAAAAAGAAATAATTCCACTGCATATAAAATAAAATAGTTTTACGAATCGGTAATAATTCAAGTACGAGAATATTCTCCAAAAAAGAATTATTTAGTATACCAAATAACACATTCTCATATCATTCTACGAGTTTTCAGAGTATATAAGGCTTTTTTCAGTACTTAATGGAATCTTTTCAAATAACTAAGGAATCTTAAAAACATTATCGATAACTAAAAATATCTAAAAGGGAGATTTAGAAACGATGAAGACAAAAACTAATGTATTATCCGAATAAGTCGTAATAAACTCGTAAACATATTTTTTTTTACGGACAGTGTCAATCAAAAATTATCATAAAACACGGGTGAGGAAACATGGCAATTTTGCCAAATCGAGTGCAAACAATAAATTTATCGTCGAGTTTTATTAAAAGTAGGTTTTTATCAACATTTTAGTGTTTAATCTTCTAAGATTGAAAACAAATAAAGCTACAAACAAACAATTTGAAATAAATATAGTTTTAATGTCATTAATCAAAATTATATTGAAAAAAAGTTGATTACAAACATAACCGATGCATGAGATTTAATACAGCTGTATCTCCCCCTGCTGACAGGAGTAGGGAACTACTTATCTGGAAGGGTTGTTTTTCATTTCAATGCCTCTGTATTATTAAGTAACATTTGTGGGATGGAAAATTTTCTAAACGATATGGAGACATTTTTTTTTGTCCTTGTTTTGTCTACCTTCGTCGACTTGTAAGGCTTTCATCAACGTTGATTAACCCAAGTGTAAAGGTGGATTATCGGCAGAATGGATATTCCGGATGAAATTTCTTTTGTGTTTTTTTTTGCGCATGTGGATATTGTAGGCTTTTAATGAAAGTCTATTGTTCGTTTTTTTGGGTTTACGGGCTTATATTTCAGCGGTTAAAAAATAAATGCATTATTATTTTGTGTATTTTTTTTAATTAAAATTTATTTATATTATACTAAAAAGCCAAAATTTTATGTAGTCTTATGTTTTTTCACTGAAAAATAGAACATATTGTAGCTTGCGTAATTGCCGTTTTATTAATATTCTTTTATTTCCATACAACCGCTGAAATGAACGCATGTAAAATTGTTCACTAGAAATATGCAAAACATTTTCAGGGTGTTCAAAATATGTAATGTAAACTAGTTGTGGTATGAATATTATCATGTATTACTTAAACTAAGCATTGATCATGCAATACGTCCTCTTGAAAAATATTATGATATACTACATTTTCATGGTAACGTATTAAAATGATTATTTCACTGCATAATAGCATCAAGTATAAAACTTTATTCCCTGCACGTCAAACCCACACGAAATTTTTGGACTTTCACCAACTTTTTGAAGAATGTGGAATTTTATATTAGAATTCTCAAGATGGCAATGAATCGCTTCTTTTTGAGTATGGTACAGGACGGCGATATGTGGAGAAAAGTGCTTTTTTATTAAGTATGTTTTATTCTACAATATGTTGATAATACTCTGGATAAGTTGATAACGCGATGAGCGAAACTGGTTATGATCTTAATAAATTTAATGTAAATGTGTTAATATTTTTACTATAGTAAGATGTTACCAAATAAATGTGGTGGTGTCTAGCAGTGACGGCTGGTGACGGGGTGCTGGGGGGTGCAAAAGGAAGATTTAACTATGTTTCCGTACTACGGAAGAGAAACAGTTGGTATTGCGAACATCTCAATTGAAAGTCCATGCTATAGAAGTGTTTTAAAATCCAATGAATAGGAAAGAACTCTTGCAAAAATGGTTGAATCTTCCATTGCACCCCCCAACACCCCGTCACCAGCCGTCACTGGTGTCTAGCTTAAGCGCTTGTAAATAGTACCAATTATTTAAAAAAAAAAATGCTTATTATTTTTTTTCTATTTACTTTCTATTGTAGTGAAGTTTTTTTCTATTGGAGTGAAGCAAAGAATTGTAAACTTATTATTTCAATTTTAGAATACAGTTAAAAATGTTTGAGCTTTTGTATTAAATAATTAAATAATTTAAATATTCGATGTATATGTCAGTGTTATGCAACCTGTGGCCCGCATAAATTTATTGCCGTGGCAGCAATATACGTCGGACTAGCGAAACAGTGTTATTTTATGAGCTTTTTTAAATAAAATGTTATGTAACATTGATTTGACGTTCCAATGGTGAATTTATTATTTTAAGCAAACATGTATTGACTTTCGGGTTCTGTTCTGCAGAAAGTCGAATTGAAAACAAAATACAAACAAAGAAGTATCCAATAAATAAGTAATATACATAATCTCACTTTTGACAATTATGTGCATAAACGTAAAGCAAAATATTGATTGAGTAGGCATTTACTTGGTAGAACTCCATTATTTATGTAGATTTATGTAGAATTAAAATACATTGTTATTTTTCTTTCCGTATTGTAAAGCAAAATATTTGATAGGAAGATTTTTTTTTATTTATTTATTCTACTTTCTCAGACCGAATAGTCGTAAATAGTGAACTGAGAATGTGTATCTGGTTGACGCCAGTCTACGCAATATTTTAACAATTCTCACTGGTCCACAAGCAGTGGCGGCTGGCGACAGAGTATTAGGGAGTACAAAAAAAGATTCAACTATTTCTCCGTACTACGGACAGCAAATAATTCATAAGACTGACACTCCGTTGGTATTCCGAACATCTGAATTGAAAGTCAATGTTATAGAAGTGTTTTAAAATCCAATGAATAGGTAAGAACTCTAGCAAAAATAGTTGAATCTTTTTTGTACTCCTTAATACTCTGTCACCAGCCGCCACTGTCCACAGGTATAAAAAGGTTGGCGAACACTGAAATAGAATAAACAATATTTACACAACTCATGTTCAGTATATTTTGAAAAAATTCAGCTTCAAAATAAAATAATCTTGAGTTAAACTAATTATAAACCTTCATACTTTTGAAATAAAGGCAGATGCATTGCGGTTTTTGGGATGTATTCGTCGTTCACTTATCGTGACATAAAATTATGTCATAACAACTGAATGTTAAGTTGAATAGTGTGATATATATAATATGAGAAATCCCGGTAAAACATACCATATCTCTTCAAAGTTGTAATAATAAACTAACAATGCCTTTTCAGCTTGCTTTATAGGCATTGAAATCCAGCAGCTTCGAGCGCACAGTGTCTTTACCTTTAGCTAAGGATTACAATGCCAGATGAATATGCCAAATACCGTATTTTAAATAAGATACCGATAAATCAAACAAATAAAATTGTCAAAAAACACAATACCAGTCGAATAATAAATGAAATAAATTGCTCAGTATTAAAAAAGCAAAATATAAAAATTATGCGAGGACCAACGCGTGACTACGCAAAAAAGCCCTCTAACTGCTTTTATTTTAATTAATAATCTAATACGTTAACATTATTATTTTGTTGGCATTTTTATAACCGGAATATTATAAGTATTTATCCATGAATATATATTTGAATGAAAAGTAAATCTAAGTATCTTAAAAAACGCTGAGGGGGAAAAAAATAATCTTGCACCCACTTTTTAACACTTTTTCTATGACAATATTCTCATGTTTTTGGCCGTATTTTTCCAACATGTAAGAAAAGTATTATTAAAAAAAAATATCATTTACGAAATATGTTTGTTTGCTTGTTAGCTTATCTTAGAACAATATTTTACAAATATTCGTCCCTTGAAATGGTAATGATATTTAAAGATTCAACGTTGACTTAATCGAATCTTCTATTAATGTTTTTTTTTGGCTTAACGATAAGCATGTACCTTTCTTACATTTATAGCATTCACTTAGTTCACATATCTTTTTGAAATGAAATTTTTTCGTTCATCACATGAATAGTAAAGAATATAAATCAATACTAGATTCGTATTTTTAGAAGAGTTATGTGAGTCAATATACGAGTGAATAAATAATCCTGGAAACATTTTTGATGATACGGTAAAGGTGGTATACGTAAAGTATGTAATAACAAACGTTTGCTACATACTATCCAGGTAATAAAATCCGGCAGTAAATTTGCTTTACGAGTTTCTTCTGTGTCGTATATAATATAGCGTTATGATAATCAGGTAATATAATATGATAAATGAGTTGCTTATGACGTCAATTAAAATTATAATAAAGATTTCACAAAAAAAACAACAAGTAATGCATGGTTCACGGATGTTAAATTTAATACGCTACTTCTACGGTATTACATTCGGCTTGCAGTTGTGGTTCATTTTGGCATACATATTCTAAAACTAGTGTGGCAAATAGTTATATCGTTCTATTTTTGAAACTTAACATTTCTTAATTCAAAATTTTGTTTACGCTTGAAGAAATAGTGTATTTTATAATACTTGCTTATTGATGTACAAAATATCATTAAAACTAAATACTTTCGTTATTTCGAATTAAAGGGTTTAACCCAGCCCTTATCTGATTGATTGCATCACATTAGTTAATATTTTGCAATGCTAACTCATAAGTAGTTATTTGTTTGCTTTGTTTTGATTCTATTACCCCCCCCCTCCTTGCTTCCCGTAAAAAGGAAAAATCCCAAACTTCATCATTTTAAAATATTAAAATCAATCTTGCTTCATTACTTATGAAAACTTTGCGATAGTAAGTCCGAAGATGCCCCTGAAACACGTGTCACAGTTAGTAGCACAATACGTGGAATAATCAAAGTTATTTTAAATTTAATATTATCATTCGATGATGTTAAAAAAATGGTTTGTGAATTGTTTTGAATTGGTTAGCATTTTTTCTTAGTATTTGGAGAGTTTTATTTATTGCAGTTAATTACATTTGTGATTATTTTCACAGTTCAATTTTTTCAAAATCATTTCGAAACGCGACCAATTAACATATATTCAGATTAAAAAAAAAATTAAAGAGACTTTGATTAAATTACGAGTTACCCAATTACCTATAAATTAAAAAAGTAATACAACAAAATTTGATCAGAGAGAAGTAGTTGATTCTAAGATTATAAATTTGTCAAATGCTAGTCGCTCTCAATACAAATCTTATATATAATATTATGAGTCAAAGTTAAATCGATTGTAAAATGAATCAATGACTGAGAGCATGAGTTCCTTACAGTGTTGACCATTCCGCTTCAGGCCCAATATTGTAACAAAATCCTTTTCGTATGTAATGAACCTCAATGAAAATAAACTACACAATTTAAAATTAAGTACCTGCCTTTATATGAAATCTTATTTTTAAAAGACGTATTATTATAAATACGTTCATGTTCAATATGATTTGAAATAAAGCGAGTTGGTAATGACCGATTATATCAACAAAATTAGTTTTTTTCGGCGAAAGCTTTTCTTTTATGACTAGAAAAATCCGATACGAAGTATTATTAGTGTAAATGTCTTTATCGTATGAGATCTTAATGTATGTATTACGGTATACTCTACGTTAAAATTGCGCTCTCACTTTTGACGTGAATGGATGAATTTCACAAAGGTTTTACAAGAAAATATGATTTTAATATTACATCGTACAGTGTGCTGTGCATGTAGTAATACAAATTTTTATTAACTAAAAAAATGCAATTCTATAAAAACAGTCCAACTCATTTTTCGAATGTATATTATTTTCAGTAAAAAAACGATTTATATAAAGGTAGGTAAGGTAGAGCAGAATGTTTGGTGATTGAAATTTTCAAGCTCGATAAATATTTTGGTAAATTATGGATATATGTTCACGGGACAGAATTTCAACATTTATGAAAAGTAAGCACATTAAATGAAATGAATGTAATGCTTACGATATTTTTTTGAAATGTTTCGTCTTTAATTTTCTAATTTATTATAATAGAAGATCCTAAAGAATACTTCGCAATAAGTATGAAATCGAGTTGTTTTAATTTACAGGAGCAAAAATGGAACCACAAACTACAAAAATAATAATAATATACAGATAGAGACAGTCACATAAGTTTATTATTTATTTAAAATAGAAAGAATAATTTTATTATAGGCTAATATTTATAAACAAATTCTTCTTTCAGAACTCAAACAATAATCAGTAATATTCTTCAGATTTAATCATTTTGATTCCACATTTTATAATAATCCACAAGAACTCAAAGAGTAAAGTCAAAACATAAAATTATAAGCGAGTATGTATAAATTTTTTGAGCTTAGCTCTAGAGGATTGGGATTCTGTCCCGTGACCATATATCCATAACTTTACAATTTTTTTTTTCATAATTGGTATCAAAGTCTAGTCGAAACTCAAAAACAGGCCAAAAGAAAAATTATTCATTTTAGAAAAATGGATGAATTTTTTAACGAATGAAATTTTAACAGTTTTCAAATATCCCATCCAATCATATAAAATTAGAACATATCTACTTTTTTATTTTTCAATATTTATCTTTGCGTTATCCGTTTGCTTACAATGAATAATGAATTATTGTAGCTAATTTTGACTCAATACCATGTGAAAAATGATGAATATACGTTTGGATAGTCAAAAAAGAACTATCCTTGTGAGTGGTATAAATTGTTCAGTATAGAAAATTGTTTTTTTTTTAAAATATTTTGTTCATGTGTATCTGAAAGATTAATAAAATTTATAGAATCTATGTGTAAACTTGCCTGTCTAATAAATCACTAATAAATCTCAACTTCTGTCATGTAAGTGAACATAGACACTTCTTGGTGTAACTTGTGTTGTAACATTATTTTGAAATAAAAATAAGCGAGCTTTATAGTTCATTCATTATAAATCGAATGACAGGGATTACTTGCATAAACAGAAAAAGTATTTTTAATCATTTTCTGAATCTTAAGTCCAAATGGCCAAAATTTGACATAAGCACTTCTAGTATTAAGGCCTAGAAATAAATTTTATGATGTTTGGATTATTTTTTGTGATATTTAATTATATCTGAAAAGGTTAATGTAATTTGTTTTGACCAGCCGAAAAAACAATTTTTCATGTAGGTTTTTTTGTTTTGAATGTGACTGTACACATTTCTGATTTAAACGCATATAATTATATATTTCTAACCGATTTCACCAAACGAAAAAAATACGCGGAAAAAGTGTAGTTACTGAAAAAAATTCTAATATTTTCCACGTTTTGTAGAAGTGTATTGTGGCGCATTCTATCGATTTGGGATTTGCACGCGAGAAGTAGATTTGGAGTGTTATTGCTTGTATTATAATGTATTCTGAAAAATGATTTATAAGGACCAAGGGAACATAATGTTAAGTATTAGATCGAGAGCACTTTGCAAATATTAAAGTACTCTGTGAAGAGAAATTTAGCAGCTGCGAAAAATCGGCGCTCCGGCTATACATTATCAGCGACACAACATTTATTTTATTTAAACCGTAAAAGAAGATTATTATCATAAATATGTTTTTTTTTTACTTTATTGAACCTCAAAATGTGACATGAAATACTGCTGATGAAGTGGCTTAACAGTACTTTGACAATATAAGATTTTTTGTCTTCATTTCTAGAGACGGTAAACCGGGTTAACATATATATTACAATACAAAATATGAATTGTTTCCTAATCGCTCCCCAAATTGCATAAAATAGAGTATAACATATCACACAAATTTATGACATCATTTTAGTGATAAATGTTGTGTAATTATCATTCTGGTATTCAAATCCTTGCTTATTTCACATGTCAGGAACGTTTATGATCAGTAGATAGTGCTAGTTACGAGCGAGCTCGGTACTGATTTTGTTCAAATTTTCCGTGAAAAAAGAACTAAAAAAAATACCTTTCCACTAAGAAGTGGCAGTAAACACATTAAAAGTGAAAAAAAAATTCTAACATTGATATTGAATAGATATTTCAACTTGATTTAGAGGAGTCAACACTGACCTAAGATGTGTAAAGGTGAAAAATTTAATGTTTATAAAAATAACTAAAAATTACAGATGAAAGATTTTATAAAGAAATATTAGTGAAGATCTATGGTTTTTGTAATAGTAAGCGTATACAAAACAACTTATTTCAATCAGCATTTAAAAAGAGAACAGCTGTGAAAGAAATTGATTTAATCGCAGTAAAAGTAAGTTAAAATTTAATGTGCCTTTAAAAAAGAACATAGTTTAAAAAAAGTTTTCATAACTGACGTGAAAACAGAATCGCTGTGGAATTGATTTTATAAGCGTATTGATATATAAATCAATTATAAGATAGATTATATTGTTATTTTTTCTCAAAAACTGTCGAAAAAATAAAAGAAAAACGGGACTGAGAATGAACAACATACTTATAAGTCCGTTTCGTCACTTCCTCCTGTTTATCTAGTTTTGCTAATAATTTTGAGCGATAGATTTTCGCTCAAAAACCTTTTTTCACATGCTTGACACCTCTAGCAAACAAAACATTGCATTACTCGTCAATTATGCGAGCTTTCGTACTTAAAAACGAATTCAAGGAAAAAAAGTTTACGGCTGTTTTATTGAAAATTAAAAAAAGAATTCGAACATCTAAAATCCCTGGGATGCTGAATATGATCGAAAAATGGACGCCATTTATAAATTATTCAAATACCTCTGTATATTGCTCGAAATTTGTGTTGCGCAGAGGAAAAATGCATTTATTTACATTTAACACGAAATGGTCTGCAAATTTACATACCACATGAATTTAAATCGGTCAATAATTGGAATTACTAAAAATAAAATATATTTTAAAACACTTTTAGCCACCATTTTGTTGATCACATTTTTTGCGACGGTTGTGGTTAAATAAAAAAATGGAGCTCTGCAGATGGAAAAGATTAAACAACAAACGTACCGGAAATATTCAAATAAAAATTCAAAATATAACAAAATTTTTCATATTCATTTGTATAGGATGTGTAAGCTTTTAAAAAGCTTGAGGATGCAACCGCTATACTTTGATTATTATGATTAATGTAAACGTGTCAACCCGATTTAATTATAAAACTTGTGTTGATATATATCATTATGTGTTTATACATTTCATTAATGAGATTGTTAATTCATGAAAATAAAATTTCATTTTTGAATCTTTATTGTGAAAAAAAATTAACACAAAGTCATAAAATGGATTTTCTTGTATTTATTTGAATAAATGTTTCGTTGAATTGAACAAACACTATTTCCAATTAAATTTGAATGTTGGAATATGAATATTCGGAAAATTAATAACACGTCTTCAATCTTAACATATTCAAAATTTTGAATCACTAATTGGCTTTGTGTATCTGGTGCACGGAAATTTAAGCCTATCATGAACGTATTTTATTTGAGCATTACAGATATTTTGTTTACCGAAATGCCTTTCTTAATGGACATATAGCAAGCGTAATAAAATGGTATATTTCAATACCGAAAATAATTTAATTAGTACTCTAATTATCTGAAAGGTTTTCTTCCAAAAGTGATGTCGTATCTTACAAAGTTATAGAAGGGACCAAAAACGAAACACTAGACACAAATAAAGATTTAAATTTATCATAATATTATTATGTTCTTATAAATAAATACCACATATTTGATTGAATACTGAAAAAGTTTTCATATACATTATTTTTCATGAAGTTTATGTAGCATTCAACAAATTTAATGAAAATTATAAAATAAATTTTACTGCTGATTTTAAAATTTAACAGAAAATTAAAAAGAATGAACGTTTTGATCATTTTATTTTTTTATGGTTCGGTATGTAGCCTGAAAAGTGAACTCGAGAACGTGTTCAAGTATTCAGTTTTCTTTTAATTGACTGAAGTTAACAACTAGACTTCTAGACTAGTTGGCTTTTTCTACCACCACCCGTTGTGTATATGCAGCCGATGCTTCATGGCAGCCTTTCACAACGCTATCAACATAATAAAATGAGTTTACCCTTCACATTCATGGTCCGAGTAGATCTGCACGGGACTGCTTTTGAAACATGCACCAGTGTGCTAGGTCATCTTCCATAACGCAAAACATAAAAAATAGAAAAATTGTTCTCATTCTCTTTTCCTAATGCAGAGCTGCAATATTTAAGCAAATCACCTTTGTTCTTAAAAAGCGAAAAAACGAGAGTAAAAAGAGAAAAAAGAAATATGGCTTATTCAGCCGCTTGTGATAACCAAGTATCCATAAATATATTGGAAAACCGCTGTGGT
Source organism: Himalopsyche kuldschensis (assembly GCA_028554975.1). Classification (NCBI taxonomy): domain Eukaryota; kingdom Metazoa; phylum Arthropoda; class Insecta; order Trichoptera; family Rhyacophilidae; genus Himalopsyche; species Himalopsyche kuldschensis. The sequence continues at coordinate 1,599,022 of JAHFWI010000045.1, forward strand.
GGGAGACTTGAATCTTCTCGTTATTGAATCTGGAAATAAATCAAGGGTCCAACATATTAAGCTGTTGTTATCTTATCGAAAGCTTAAAAGTTGGTTGAGATCAAGTCATCGTTACATTGGAACGTAGTAAACAGTTCTACTCGTTCTGCAGTCATCTAGGAGCACTCCCACAGTTCGTGATATGCATGCCAATAGTTAAGGCCACAATTGTAAGCTGACCTTTCAATCAAAGTCCTCAACCTAAATAACGTATCACTAAAAATTCCTTCCTACCCATACGATTTTATAAGCGCAGCGAGAGTGACTATCTAATCCTGTACTATCTGTATCTTATTTATCTCTACCATCATCGGGTCGAATAGAAGTCAAACGATTGAGTAAAACCAGAGAAAATATTTATTCAGATACCTCTATAAGAGGACATACCTTTTAATTCTAGGTCATATTGGGAGCAAACATGGATTAAAAAAATCTATAAAACGTAAAAATAAGTCCTTTGTATTTATTGAATTACACAGCGTACGGTAACGGTACACTAGATGAGCATATCTTTCAGTGTTTCAATATATTTTATGTTAAGCGCATTAAGCTGTATTTAAATGCATTTTTAATACCTAAAGTGCATCAAATATGCATTTATAGTCGCTGCATCATTTATAACTATATTATTTGTGAAAAGTTGCAGCCCTTGATTGGAATTCTGGTCGGAATGGAGAAAATCTGGAAAATTTTACACGTTTGGTTACGTCGAAGAAAATGTTCCATTCAGGCGGTCGGAGCAAGTTTTCCCGATATTGATTGTTAGCGGTGAAGCCTCCGGGAAAGCTCGTTTGATAAGTATCTCGATAGTATGTGTGAACGCTTCCCATATTTTAGAAGCACATCAGAGCTTTTCAAATATTTGTACCGTGTTGATAGAAATGGCAAAACGATGCACCTACATATTTGTAAAGGAATGTTAGTAATTGCCGTTCGCATGCTTTCCGAAAAATAATTTTACGTTACCGTTTAGAATGTATGTTTATGGAAGAATAAATATATATTTTAGTTTGATTGAATGGTTTCTTTATTGTATAACGGTGCTATGTTTTAAACTGTTCATATGGTGGTTTATAAAAACCAAACACGATTTGGCAAACTTGTAAGTTTCATCATAAATTTAAAAAAAATTTGTTCTCTCAGAATAACTTTGCAGTTGAAATTCAGTTTCAATGATTTTGAACAAAATTTTGTTTCGTATGTCAAATTTGTGCTATATTAATTTTTATATCTAAACAACTGCGAATTTAAAATTATTCGTACTGCAATGATGATATTTTTCCAACATTGGTTGGTATATGTTTGATATTGGAGTATTTTTAAAATTTGGTACTAAATATATTAAAGTATACTGTATTAAATTGTTCCATTTTTTGTATTCATTGAAAATACATATGTTCGATATGTAATATTTGGAAAACAGTACTTTTCTTAAAAATCTAAAACATTTTATACGTCAATATTTTTAATATTAAAAATATTTTTTCCATAAAATAACTTGGAAACTATAACGATATTTGAGTTTTACATGAAAACAATTGGTAACAGTAAACGAGAACATATTTTTTTAAGCCGAAAATCTTTGTTTTTTTAAAGGTAAACCAGCATCGAATATTTCTTAAATAAATGTAAAAAATACAAAACAAATAAGTAATATTGAGAGGAAATTCCTTTTAAAACAAAAATCTTTTTTGAACAGTCGAGGGAAACTGAATTAAAAATACATTATACATTCAAAAACATGTAGTCTATATCTAATTTTTATTTACTGTGTGTTAGTTATATAAAGCAGCACATTGATATTTATGCGTAAGTTTGTACATTGTCTTTAAAAAAAGACGACGAGTTTAGGAGCTATATTTGGCTAGTTATGTCCTTCCTTTTCCGTGTTATAAGTTACCGGGAATATTATCTCAGTTTAAATTTATGCAACAAACTAGTATAAAAGCACCTCTTTATTAGTTTTTGAAATATGCTCTATTACAGTTGTATAAAAAGAATTGTTGTGTGAACAATAAAATCATATCTACATGTCAAAATTTTGAAAAAAAATAATCTTAAATGAATGACCAAACGACTTTTTCCATTTGCTGCATTCATATGTTGAAACTCGAAGTCTAAAAGCATTTTACTATTACAAATGATAATTAATGAACAAACTAATATCTTTGAATCACTACTTCTTAAGCCGATATTTGTAGTTGCGTTCATGCAATTTTAAATAAATCAACTTGATAATATAATTTACGTTTATCCCCATTTAATATAAACCCAGATTAGATTTTACTTTAAGACATACATAAAATCAATGTGTAACATTTAATAATTTTTTATAACCATATACAATTATAACGTAGTTTTGACAATGGCGTTAGCTGAAATAGCTATAACAAATATATAAAATAATATCTGTATAATTGAAATACATTCTTATTTCTTTCACCGTTTAAATAGTAAGTAAAATAAGATATAAAAAAATGGAGATAGATAGGTTACTTGTAATAATCTAATTGTTGAAATATTCAATTATCATAGCGAGTTTGATTTAGAAAAAATAAAAAATAAAAACTGCATCCCAATGATACCATTTTCTGTCGAAATAGTATTTCGAAGGAACAATACTGCACAGGATAACTACACGTTTTCTTGATAATAGTATTATTATAATAATGCCAACATCGAGACAGGTGTTGAGTTGTCCCTGTGCATTGACCGCTTTGTTAGGCGAAGCGTTTTTCGAAGCGGAAAATATAAGTGGCCAATAAACATCGTCGTGTGTTTCTTGGAGCGAAAATTCGAGAAAGAATCCAAGACGATGTTTGTTGGCAAAGAATGTGACTTGAATAAACAACTAAACAATGTTCAATATAACAACAGCTCAACTGTTGCTTAATTATTTACTCTTCTTTAGTATTATTAATTTGGCACATCTTACACTCACTAATACTGAATTACATAATATAACATCGATATTTCTTATAATCAAGAGTTTGTTCCCTTATCTGCTACTTGTTATCGTAATCAAAGAATAGTTAAAAAAAACAGTAAATCAGAATGCAATGTAAAAAGTCATTCAATTGTGAATCATATATATTCTATGACAGAATTATAAAATTGTTCGAAACATCTTTGGCCATGGGAATGTTATATGACTTACGGTGGTGAAACTCATACAGTAATATAAAATTTTTAAAATGAACTTCCACAAAGTTACCGCCGAAACCATCGAAAATATCATACAGTAATGCTTACTATATTATCAAAAACAAAAGGAGCTACCGTTTTCTTGCTTAAACTTATTTAAATATAATCATATATACTATCAAAATAATATTAAAATTGATTGAAAAAATCCCAAAAATATGGTGGCTGAAAATTTCCTTTTATTTTATTTTCAAATAAACGAGATTAAATTTATTTATACCATTCCCGCTCTCTATTAGGAAAATTTGTAAACCTGACAAATATAGAGTTATCTCAATAACAGTATTTACTTAAAATAGCTAGTTGTATCAGTAAAGGTTAATCACGCTATTTTCTTGGATGAAATTTAGAAAAGAAGGACGTATGTATTATATGTAGTTCAGAATGACCATGTAGTTTTTTTCGCTGTTTTCTCTTCTCTCATTGTTAAACAATGGGTAGCGGTTGGATGCAGATGCATAACGCACGAATTTATAGAAAACTAGTGTTCGAACCCGGCTTCGCTCGGACCAGTTTAGGGTTATGTTCACCTCGGCGCGTAAATTCAGACGGGCCAAGTTGAAACAACTTTTTTCAAAATTCAAAAGTCTAGGTCAATTAAAATGGAATTAAAATGAACATTTCAGACTGGCATTGACATTTCACAGCCCCTTTCATATATTGACAGCCCCATTCTCACCCATTAAAATGTCCAAATTCAAGGATAAAATCTAATTTGCTGTCAAAGAAATGTCAAATAATACCTTCACGTAAATAAAAACATTATTATATTATTAAAAGCCGGGAAAAGTTCAGTAGAAGACTAATTTATTACATTTTGACTAAATGTCTTCGCCGATCAAAAAATCAAACATATTTTCTTTCATATTCGTTTTTATGGCAACTTAATGACCAACAATGCAAAAGGGAATTACAGACCCACAGACATACAAACGCCGTTTCGATTTTATATATATACTACTCGATACTCGAGTAATTGGAGTCTCTACACACACATTGATAACGAAACAAATTTACCGTCGAAACTTTCGCGGGCGAAATCAATTCGTTTGTTTGAACTTGCAACAACAATGCAAAAGGGAATTACAGACATACATCCCCCGTTTCGGTTTTATATATAAGATGAACAAATAAATTGATTAAAGTTTTAACATGGCGGTTCGAGTCCACGACATTGCACAGAATAGACGTAAAACAAAAAAAACAACGCTGCTCACTCACTGTCCTCTTAATAAAACACAACGAAAATATTGATTTATTTTTATGGATTTGAATGTCTGTTCATGTTATAAATAAAGGTACCCCTGGGGTTTAATTTTATCAATACATATACAATTGTGTATTCGTGTGGGTTTTTTGAATTGTGCATCTTGCGTTTGTGTGGACTTCTTGTATAGGGGCATCTTGAATTAAATTCACGTTTCACGGTGGCTTTTCCAGTTACCGCCACCTCTGCACTTTATTTTTTCACAGCTTTTCTTACCTTTACCCGTGGAAATGAGCTTTAAGCTCGGGTCGCTTATGCTGTATAACTTGTTCAATGTTTTTTTCAACTCTTGGTACGATAGTGAAAGAGACACTCTGCAAACTGCGCTATGCATCCAACCTTTATTGACTTTGTAACTGATATTTTACTAGCCAATATGTATTGTATCGCCATTTTAAGTTTCGTTAATTACTTAAGGTACTACTTCTTGCTTTTTTTTTAAGTTTACTTTACTTGTAGTATGGGAATGTCGCGTCCCAATACGTTGCATATGATTAATTTTTAAAGCCATTTGCGCTTCTCATGTAAAGCATATGAACTCCTTTATATTTTATCTGAACAATTTTTTTGCACTCGATTTGATTACTCACTATTTGGTAAATTTCTGTTTTTTAGTGTGATATGATGAAAAGATTAAAATTTCATCTTTACGTCTCATCGAATGTTTGAACATTCGAATCAAAATTAACAAATCTGGGTTTATAAATCAGTTTAAAATTTATAGATTTTTAAGAATCGTTTTATGACTTTTTATGTTAGCGAGCCTTGAATTCTTAAGTGAAGAATAATGAAAAATAATAAAAGATTTTATGTACTTATTCCACATTAAAATTATTAGATCAGGACCGGTTTCTCTCATGGCAAACATTATCAACTGATGACACTCACCATGAGCGAAACCGGTCCTGATCAAATAAATTTTATGTAGAATAAGTACAGAAAATATCTTATTATTTTTATTATAATGCCATTTTACCAAGTATTGATAGAGAACAACTTAAAAGTGATACCCATTATCTTACATTTACACGAGATTAACGTATTTAATGTGGTTGTATAGTTGATATAGATATTTTTTATTCATTTGCTTTGAAATTAAACACTCCATGTATAAGCTCTGTTTATTTATTATAAAGTACTGCAAACATTTTTTTTAATAACTTAAAATGCTTCTCGTTAAAACACTTTTTTAGCGTGTCTATTAATTGGATTTTGAATTCTTAGCACTTTGTAAAGAAAAAATTACAAAAAATGCTAATTAGATCGTGAGACTTAAAGCATGCTGTAAAAAATAATCTTTCTTACTATTAACCTTATCCAAATTACTATTTAATGATGTTTTTTTATTCACGTGATATGATCATTAACAATCTTAAAAGCTTCCCCCAATTCCTTAAGCTCGGAATAATACGTCATTCTATAAATTCTCAAATTCCTAAGAGAATTAATAATTCACCAAATAATTGTTTTACTTTTACAATGATTGTTGTTTGTTTCTATTGTATACAATTTCTGTTTGAGGAAACTATACATTGCTTCATATTACTTTTGATAATTTAATAGTTCAATATTTAAATGTTTGACTCTTGAAGCTTTATATCGAAAGTAATTACTTTATTGTTCCACAATTAATTTGAAACTTTGACATCAAAAACAATCACAGCTCAACAATCAGTATGTATGAAGGATCATTTGGGAAATTGATTTGTCCCTTTCTATTAATTTAACTATAGTGAAACATATTTAATATTTGAATAGTGAAATGAGCTGAAGCTTTAATAATTTAATTCCAAACTTACGACAAGAATCTATACGAACAAGTTTCATCAAATATTTGTTAAATTTAATGACAAAAATCAAGCAAGGAAGACAATCTTTCCTTACAGAGAAAAAACAAGTGTCGATTTTACGCATTATATCGAGAAAAAAACGATATAAATGAAATGTGAGAGTCAATTTACTTGAGACATGTATGGAATTGTTTAAATGTGTTTTAAGTGGAATTATTTTGAAGATCGCTCAGACACGTGTCAAATACGTTCTTTGGACACATACATACATGTACATATATATGTGAATCGATATTTTTAAGTGTATTTTAGTTCTAGCTTCAAAAGAGAATGATGATTAATTTACGATTCAATGCAATAAAAGACCATCGACTAAAACGTTCTTTAGTCGTTTTCACTATCTCAAAGCGCAAACAGATTATCCGGATATAACAACTTAGACCTAGCCTACACTAAATATTTCCCATTCAAAAGAACAAATATTTAATTTTTTTTTGTTGTTCAATTCTTGTCAAGATTTCTCGATAGCCTTATATTTTTTCGAATGAAGAATTTCCGGCACCAGTGAATATAATTTATTTCTCTTAGAGATAGTTATTTGACGATCACTTTGTTTGTTGTTGAAAACTAATTGAACATTTGATTTAAAAACTATTTTTTTATTTTGCTCACGTTTCTTAATTTACAACCAAAATTTATTAAGATTTTAATGAGCATGGCATTATAATTTATATAATTAATGGGTTGCGGCAGTCGTGATAATTCAATGTTATAATTAAACGTTTCAAACAATGTCAAAATTCACATCCGTTTGCCACACGCTCTTTCCTTTAACTATCGTGTAAACGACTTGATTACTCGAAATTTATTGTTAAATAAAAAAAATCTTAAAAAAATATAAGTGGAATACCTTAGTCGTGTATTTGATTAAATTAAGATTCCTCAACATTTAAATTTCCTCGTTTTTTCCCAAGTAATTAATACCACCCGCTTGTTTTACTGAATACATATCTGAAAAGCCTGTGGTCTTCCATGACGATGCAATTCATCTAGATGGAGCATCGGTCAGTTAAAACGTCTACCTTTTAACACTAATAAAATTGTAAAGAATATTTTTAGTTCAATAAAAACTCAGGACCTTATTAAAGATATATTTTTGTGCTACAATAGATTATAGGAAAAAAGAACTGAAGGGTTTCTATAATTATTATAAAGGTTTTAGATGTATGTAATACGCTTGTATATAGCAAAAAGTGCTGGCTTTATTAAATCACAAACATATTATATATCTGAAAAAATCCTTTCACCAATTGGTCCTGAAACGGGGCAAAAGATTAGCAATTAGCTTACTTCTAGGCATTTTGTATCCCCATCGTTCATTCTTTATTTTGATGAAAAATAAAGCTAAGGTGTATTAATTTATACCTATAATTAATTTTTGTATTACACCTTTGGATGCACCGAGAGTCTATATGATGTTTATATTTTTTAAATTATGTATATAACACAAGAAATATTTAAAATTGAAAATAAATTTTCTGTTTATTAAAATGCATGTTTAATATTTGAAAGCAGTTTTTAGTTAGAGAGGAAAATATTTTCTCGTCGCCAGGCAACTTTGTCCAAAATATGTTAAGTTATCTGCAGAAGTTGGGTATTACGTTCGACACATCACTTAGGGCGGCAAAGCGGTGTCGAAACGTTGAGTGCATGGCAAATACTGCAAATAGCCTTATGAATAAGGCTTTCGTATAAAAATTTACGCTTTGGCATGAAACTGGAGTAGCTTGTTCTGAATTTTTGAAGTTATTAAGCTTTGCGAAGCGAAGCTGTTTAATTGTCAGAGCAGATAATGTCGCAGCGTTATTGAATTTTGAAAATTGCGATGGATACAGAATATTTGTGAAAATATATTTTTCATAAAAAAATTGATGAAACTCTTTCACCACTGTTTGTATTATAGGATCTGTAAGTGTGTTTATTTTTGTCGTCAGGAATTTACCAATTTTTTTTAATTTATTATGTTGACTTTGGTTCATATTCGTAAATTTAAAATAAGAAATGAGAGTTGGGATTTTTTAACTAGAGAAAGGGGAGAGGGGATAAACGCTGTAAATAGCAATAGTTATTGTATTTTGAGTGAAAAATCTCATTATCAATGTATGGTGAGGAGCCACCTGTCGTATTAAACATGCTACAAGTCTATAAGAGATTTCAATGAGAGCACTAAGCTATTTATTTGAAGGTTTGTACTATTAACTTTATGAAGTAAAATATGTTTATGTGAAAATTATATTAGTTTTCTATTTGCAGAAAACTGTTTAGATGTCTTAATTTTACTTTTCTTTAGGTTTACTGTGCTTGTTACTGCCTGCCTGACATAAGCAACTTGTCAGCTATGTTTTGCGTGTGACGTTTGTATGTTCCTTAGAAAATGAGTTACTGCACCAGTTATAAATATTTTGATTTATTTTTTCCTTACCCAACATGTATGGCATACAATTTTGCAATATACTAATACATATTTATTACAAAATTAGTGAAATTTTCATCAAAAAATTGTATACCAGCCTCTCATTTATAATATTATAAAAGCTTGATTATATTTAATATAAATGTTTTCAGGATAATTTTGTAAATATCAATTTTTAACTTGTAATCTTATTTCCGTGCATTAAAGAGATATGCTTGTCATTAAGAATCTTCCTTTAACACTTGCTATATTTAAAACATTGTTAATTATTGCTGCTAATAACAATGTAAATAATGATCAAAGAATTTGTTTCGAATATCTGAAATGCTTTATTAATTAATTATTTTAAGATGCTGTATTATTTTCTCCTCCGTTCTTGTAAAAGATGCCAAAACGCAACAAAGTTGTAAAATTATATAGCCATCGGAAAACCAACGTGTCGAGAGTTATTTAAAATGAGATGAAATTAATTAAGATTCCAGCTTTAATTTTTTTTTAAATTTAAGAATCTTCGTAGTTCAGAAATAAACAAACACAAATTTTTCGTATAAATTACATGTATTTTATAAAGATCATGATTAGTCTTGCTCATCGCAAGAATTATCAGATGACCAAATATTTATATAGACAGGGTTAGTTATTTATAAAAAAACGAGAAAGATGTGTCTATAATTAAAAGAGAAACCACCTCATACAAATATTTACATGACATATTTACAAATTGATACTACATTTAAAATGTACTGAGTAAGTTAAGGGCCTTAAAAATAGACCTTATCTATTTATTTACAAAATTTAAAACTACTTAAATAAAATAAAATTTATTTTTGGTATAATTTGTCCTATGAACCATGTCATAATCTATAATACTCAATTTAAAAAATCAGTACAATAAATCATTTTAACTTTATGAATACGTTTTATATATATAAATGTTAAGCATTAATAGTAAGTTAATTTTTCATACTAAATATTTCACTAGTTATTAAAATATTATTTAATAACCTAGAAAAACAATAAGCTCTCCGATTTACTAGTACCACTTATTTAAAACGTATATTTGCGGATAACCCTTTAAACAATTGCGGAATTAAAAAAATAAATGAGCTTAACATGACGAAAACTCATTCGGATACGGCCATTTAATGAAATATGTTAGATATTTTGTGAATTGGTTCGATAGTTTATCGATCATAATCTTATATATAAAACCGAAACGGCGTATGTATGTCTGTGGGTCTGTAATTCCCTTTTGCATTGTTGGTCATTAAGTTGCCATAAAAACGAATATGAAAGAAAATATGTTTGAATTTTTATCGGCGAAGACATTTAGTCAAAATGTAATAAATTAGTCTTCTACTGAACTTTTCCCGGCTTTTAATATTAATAATAATGTTTATTATTTACGTGAAGGTATTATTTGACATTTCTTTGACAGCAAATTAGATTTTTTCCTTGAATTTGGACATTTTAATGGGTGAGAATGGGGTTGTCATCAAATTAAATAAAGTTTGTGATTTTATTTTAACTCTATTTTGGATGTTAGATTTTGTGATATAATTATGGCGAATGATATAACATTAAATAATTATTGGTCGCTTAGTCCGAGCGACGCCGGGTAGCAATACTAGCAGTTTATAAATTGTACAAACTATTATCATGTTACTTCAAAGGAATATTGAAATTATTTAATGTTTAGTTTTAAAACCAATTTTTTTTCAAAACTTTTGGCACTATTTAATAATATTTCACTTAATACGAGTGAAATATTATTTAATAGTGCCAAAAGTTACACGAACGCAAAGAAAATATGTTGATTATAAAACAAGCAATAACAATTATTTAGCTTTTGCTCCCAACCAGTTTAAGCATGGCCAAATTAGTTAAATTATTCACCAAAAGAAGGGAATGGGAATGAAGCAGTTCTAATATATGACATGGGGACAAATGTTTTGTATATGTTAACCTTAATTCAAATTTTATATATGTAAGTTTGAATGTTTAATATAGACGGAAACTGTAGTATAATTTTTTATGGATATTTTTCACGCAACAATGTTTTCTTGGGTAAAGAAAGCTTTAAATAAACACGATAAATCAATGCTCTGAAATAATTTAATTTTTAAATAGTATTTGTTATTCATAGTAGTGATGAGTAGCATAATATTGTATGTGGAGCAAATGGGTAAGTGCAACATTGTAAGAAAATTAATTTTTATGCAAGCACAGGTTGTAAATTGGAAAAGCATTTATTTTCTACAAAAAATAATCAAAAACAGATATGGATATCATTTACCAATACTAAAAAACTACATAATTCCAATGTTCGGTTCAATTGCGGCGCATGACATTCTAATAAAACAGCTAAAAAGGTGATTTTCAAAAATCTATTTGCTAGTCATTCTTTCAACCTCTTTGTCGAGAATGTAATCATTATAATGAATGAAAAATTTTGCAATATATTAATTGATCTCTTGGTGTAAATTTATAGCAATTTAAAATTGTACGATTCTTTTATGGATGCATTCATGTGGGAGAATACAACTATTTAACTTTTATTGAACAAAAACTAATTATTTTTTAAATGAATTTATCTAATTATTTAAATTCAATGTATTTAGCAAAGTATATAACGATCAACACTAAAGAAAATGTTTTCAAAATTATTAATCAGTAAAACGCCTCATACGCAAAATTAAAAAGTGTTTTAATTATGGTCTAAATTTTGTGAAATTTGAAATATTACTTTAACCGATTAAGACGAAACAACTATTCATACTTTAACTAATCTCGCTTGAATGCAAAGTTACCCAAAGCTTCTGGTATTTGTAATTATTCATATTCAAGATTTTAGAATTAACTTACATTTGATGTAAATATATAAAGATATAATGAAAATTATACACAAAAACACTTATCCACAAAGAGTTACCTCACAAGTACAGTTAACAGTAATTTATTTGATACGGAAAGAAAAATAACAATGAATTTTAGGTCTACATAAATATTTATTAGAACTAAAATACATTGTTATTTTTCTTTCCGTATATAATGGAGTTCTACCAAGTAAATGCCTACTCAATCAATAATTTATTTGATAATAGTATAACAACAAAGTCTTTTGACTCGTATATATAACTAGTATTGCTACCCGGCGTCGCTCGGACTAAGCGACCAATAATTATTTAATGTTATATGATTCGACATAATTATATCACAAAATCTAACATCCAAAATAGAGTTAAAATAAAATCACAAACTTTATTCAATTTGATGACAGCCCCATTCTCACCCATTAAAATGTCCAAATTCAAGGAAAAAATCTAATTTGCTGTCAAAGAAATGTCAAATAATACCTTCACGTAAATAATAAACATTATTATATTAAGCCTTTTCCCGGGTTCAGTAGAATACTAATTTATTACATTTTGACTAAATGTCTTCGGCGATAAAAATTCAAACACATTTTCTTTCATATTCGTTTTTATGGCAACTTAATGACCAACAATGCAATAGGGAATTACAGACCCACAGACATACATACGCCGTTTTGGTTTTATATATAAGATTAACATACAGTTCTACTGAATATTGTCACTAGTAAAAGCTATTAAAAGTACAGTGTAAAATGCTGTGAAAAAAAATGTTAGTGCAGCTATCAAAAAATTTAACTACTCTTTTTAGGGAAGAACATAATATACGGATACTTTTAAGGCTTCAAATAGCACCTCTGAGAAGCTTAACGACTTCGTTTACCTGGAGTCCTCCATTAACAGAGACAATAAAAGTGAAAGCGAAATAAAAATAAGAATTGCACTAGGCAACACACATCGGCTTAGTCTCATCATTTGAATTTTTGATCAACGTAGTATGTCTGGTATTTACTGTTTTTTATGCATAAAATTTTCCATAATGTTGTGGGCGTATATTGCGATGCTCAAAAGACCGTCAGAAGGAAGCATACAATAATAATAACTCAGCTATGCAATTTTACTCCTCCACCATCCCAGATTTTCTTTATATTATATCAAACAAACAACCCAAGATACAATATTTAAGAATATGACTTTACGTATGTTTTATTATACAGTAAAGTTAACATTTATGTTTATGATTAAAACATTTGCTTATTCTACGTCGGAAAGAAATTTTTATGTCAGTATTTTAGTCAGGTGCTTTGTTATGGTAAAAATGTAATAGTATTTTGCTTTATAATTCTTCGGAAATATGATACGACGTGATGACGACTACAAAGCTCTTGTGAAACTTAAAACGTTGTATTTCAACTATGTATATATATTTTTTTCCATATCCGCTCACTATTCGGAGCATATGGCCGCCACACGGTACCTCCAAGCATATATACAAAATTATTAAATGTCGATTGAATCGGAGTTGTACCAGTACTTGTCATACTAATACTGTCGTTACATATCGTTATAGCCAATAAGTTAGAAAGTGCATTTAAAAGATAGAATACTTTCAATAAGTTTATCAGCACCATAAATTCGAAATATCGCAGAATAAAACAAGATTAACTACACAAATACTTGATTTGAATCTAAGAATATAATTAGTTTTTTCGCTAACTAGCAAATGTTTTTTGATAATTGGTGTCACGATCAATAAAAAATGGTTGAATATAAAATCTTAATTATTTGTTATTCCCTGTATTGTATAGATTTATAGAATAATTGAAATTTTTTTCGCCTATTAGAGATACATCTTCTTACATGCATCTACTGGGGACCAATCAACTATCCCTGATTTACGACACCTCCAAAATTGCCATACGTTCAACAAAAATGATTATGTGCTCTAACCAGAAACAGAATGATCTGTTCACATTGAGAATCTTGGACTGAAAGAATGTGTCGCATGCAAGCATCTTTTGTTTTATATTTGTATATAATAATTGCTAACAATCTGTGAAATAAATAATTCGCCCACCGTCGATTTATATTGTGTTTGTTTTGTATTGTTAGTATGCTTCCTGTGACAGCAGCTGATTTATATTATGACATTTACAAAATGATTGTAGGTACCTCCTCTACAATATTGCCATGTCAGACAGACTGGCAAGTAATGTTGTGAGGCAGCCCCCAACACGTACATACTATAGTGCCATCTAGATAGATTGTTCAAGCGTGTTGTCGTTATTTATTGTGTTTGACATTCCTTAAATAAGAATGTTACTTAACCTGTTACCTGCTAGAAGAATTCCCCACTTTTTGCCCTGTGCGCTGCGACTTTTTCAAAAAAACTATTTACGTTATTTAAGGGCTTAGATGTCTTTTATTCGTTATGAAAGCAATCCCATGTTAATAACAATACCACATGGCTTTTAGAGCGTATTTACGAATCCTCTAAGGATTGTCACACACAGTTTATAATATTATGTAAATTTTGCATCCCGATTGGCTATCATAAAATGATTTTTTCTTATGGTTTTATGAATAATTTGCATTTATTCAATTGGTTTGAAACAAATATACATGCAAACTAATATTGTAAATATTTTATCAAAAGTTTTGACAGCCCTGATAACCTCCATACACTTTTTGTTGAATATCTCTTAAGAAAAGTATTGAAACGAAAAGTTCATATTAATTTTGTGAGCCTTAAGAGATCTTGGATACATATTCGATGTGATAATTTGAGAAATATTATTTTTTGACGCCTTAAACATAGTTGCCCACTGGTGAGTTATTAGCTGTCAGAGCTTTTTCTTATGCAACACACCGGTGTGTCGTTAGCTTTAGAACAGTTAAATAAGTTTGAACGTAGTATAATGATGGAAACCATTAACTCTATACACTATGTATATGCCTACAGAGCCGATTTGAATCCAAAAAACAAATCAGCATCGAGACCGATACACTGCAGTTTGATACTTATTTTATTCCATTCAATATTTCAGTATATGAAACACGTATTTTGAATCATTGAGAAGCATCCTCAAACTAAAAACTTTTTATAAATTTTGTATCTATCTAGAGAGGCGAACAGATAGGTCTGTTGACCCCAGCCTCATTTGTGAATAAGCTTTCAAATATCAAAATTCCACCATACCGAGAGTGACTAAATCGACTGGCAACGTTGAATATTAATTACCAGATAGGTCGTGAATTAGATCACTCATATTGGTCATTGATGAGTTTGCTAGTCCTGAAACACAACGGTTTATTGAACTACGGATTAAGCATTTGTATTTTGTATTTCCTGATGTTTTAAAATATAAAATTAGTTGCTGAAAAAACATCAAAAGGCCCGGGTTTTTAATTTTCTATGAAAGACTTTTATCCTAGGTATTTATTTTAAGTCACATTCTTGAATGAAGATTTTGTCACTGTTTGGGAACGAAATGTAAAGGGGCTCACCACTCTTACAGTGACTTATAAATATGTAGTTTTTTATGGGTTAAATTAAATATTAACGACATACCTTTTGGAGTCTAATTCTTACATATTGACGATATTTAAAACAGTTTGATGGTTTTATTAAAAATATAAACATTTTAAGTGTTTTTTCAATTACAATTAACGTTCAATTATAGCTCAAATTAATCAATTAATTATTATAAGTCGTATTTTTATACAAAAAGTTCTTGAACGTTCCAGGTAAAACAATACATTTTGGAATAATGTTGAAGTGTTAAATTTAAAACTTTTTTCGTTTGCTGTACCATTTATTTTCAACCTGTTATGAATTTATTTACTTCGCAGAACAAGTATAAGCATCCAATCTATATTATTATTCCATTTACGTATTAAACAAACCAGAAATACTGATGATCAAAACATTGTTTACACGATTCTATTGTTCGCAATAACGTTATGCATATTGTTGAACATATCCATGAAAATTGAGCGATTTACATCGAATCGTATTTAAATTATCTTATAATAAAAGTATTAACCCAAAAAATGTACTTTATATTTTTTAATTTATTATTTTTACTGAGCAAAAACTTTTTGAATATAGAAAACATATACCTAATTCGGCTAAAAAATTAAACGTTACACGGTACAAGCATTTTGATATATGACACAGGAGTAATAGAAACGCTGATTATTTGATGTTTAATTCAAGATTAATTTGCTGATGATAGATTGGTCTACTATATGGGTATTCTAATTTAAAACCCTAAAACAAACTGCAATATCCGCTATTTTTTTTTTAAATGAAATTTCCTACATTGAACATGCGTTAGGGATTATTAGTTGACTCTCAATTTATAGTCCACAATTTTCATTAAAATGAATCATAATATAATGATCGGAAAATTAAAATCTTTGGACGCCTTAACGATTTTAATAGTCACAAAGGGTTAAGAATTGTACCTCTATCGTTTCGATGCTGTTTTGTTTAAACTACACGTTGAATTGAATAAAGGAAAAAAACGTGGATGTGAAATACGTATATCGTATATACCTACTGTCAATTTAATATTAATAAAATACATTTGAGGTGATATTATTCAATAAATCATCGTTTTAGGTTACGTTAGATGGAGGCTTATAAAATAATACAAAAACGTTGAGATGCTTTATATGGTCACATCTTGTTTTGCGTGACGATTATCGTTCACCTGTTGCGACCACATATATATTAAGACGATGTCGTAATGAAGATATTAAATTTTGTACCCTTTGCGGTGTAACCGATGTCAATAAATCTGGCAAAGGTTTAATTTACGACCCCATATTTTCAGATTGACCTACCATTAGGCTAGCAACTGTAAACCTTTTTGTTTTTGCCGTAATACTACCTACAAAAACTGACAATCAAAGAAACATTAGCAGATGCGTTAGATTGTTGTCCTGGGTGCACATAAGCCTTTTTAATACACTATAATGCAAGTTTTTACCTATGTATTTTATCACGTTGTCTCACTGACCGAAGTTTTTCACTGTACATAGTTAGTTGTAGCATAATTACTCGACCGCCGCCTAATTCGGAATTAAAATTGTCCCATATATTTATTAGATATGTTCCTAAGTCATTTAAGTTGTAATGTGTTATTGAAATAAAAACACAATGCTTATAAATATATTTATTTTGATTTATATCTTGTTTATAAAAATATGTAAGTAAATAAACCATTTTATTTGAGTATTGCATATCACTCACGCGATGGTGTTACACTCGCTTGCGCTTAAGTTATAATGGTACATCTATAGCATTTCAGATTTATTATAATACTAGTATTGCTACCCGGCGTCGCTCGGACTAAGCGACCAATAATTATTTAATGTTATATCATTCGACATAACTATATCACAAAATCTAACATCCAAAATAGAGTTAAAATAAAATCACAAACTTCATTTAATTTGATGACAGCCCCATTCTCGCCCATTAAAATATCCAAATTCAAGGAAAAAATCTAATTTGCTGTCAAAGAAATGTCAAATAATACCTTCAGGTAAATAATAAACATTATTATTAATAATAAAAGCCGGGAAAAGTTCAATAGAAGACTAATTTATTACATTTTGACTAAATGTCTTCGCCGATAAAAATTCAAACATATTTTCTTTCATATTCGTTTTTATGGCAACTTAATGAACAACAATGCAAAAGGGAATTACAGACCCACATACATACATACGCCGTTTCGGTTTTATATATAAGATAAATAGTATCTTTGGTAAGTTAATTAATTATGCCAATCTATTATCGCACACGTGAAATATCTAATATTATATCAGATTGAAATCGTATGAATTTTTAAAATTTCCATCCGTTTTTTTCAAGTTCATCTGAGCTCTTGAATGTCTGAAAACGCCAAAAGGCTTAACCTGAATTGTTAGTGAGCATCAAGCGCTTTCAATTGGCAAATAACATTGAAGCAAGCAAAGAGATTGGCAGCTGATTTGTTTTTAAAGAATGTTCTTGTCATGTGAAGTATTATAATGCGGCACAAAAAAACAATGTCTCATTTTGATGAACAAGAATTTTAATATTTTCGATGGTTTCGGCGGTAACTTTGTGGAAGTTCATTTTAATATAAAATTTAATATTAACAAGAATTTTGTTCAGTATAAATGACATCATAATATTTGTTATAATTTATATATTTCGCGATTCATACAAACTGTGGCCTTAAATAATAAAGACTTGGAAATTCCTTTCATTATTTTGTTATTTATGCTTTGCAAGTTTTTGTTGTAAATTCAGTTGTTTAATAAGCAATATTAAACATGACGATAGCTTGATATAAAATATTGGACTTCGTTTTCTAACAATTGATACTAATTTGTCATATGAAAATTGAAAATAGTATCATCGCGTAAATATGCGAAATATTTTATAACATTTAAATCGTGCCAATAAATGAGATATTTTTTCATGTAAAAACGTTCATTAAATTATGTTTGAAGTATAATATTAAAAATTAGTAGATGAAAGTTTTGCGTTATTCGAATTTATTGAATGAACAAAAAATATACTTTCACTGCCTTTATTTTATCTTTTTCAATTGTTTTAAGACGTTAAATAAAATATTAAGTAGAAGAAAATACGTTTTGCTTCTATGAATTGATATTGCTTATGTAAAAAATATTTCAGAATGGGCGTCGTGGGACGAAAAAATCTCCATTACCACTTTACTACAAAGCTATTTAATACCACTGTTAATCTCATTAAGATAAACGTAATTTTATAAAACATCGTTATTGAGATTTTGAATTGACTATAAATTATGTAGTAAAAAAAATCGATTTGCCAATTTTGTTAATCAGTTTTATGCTCAATACATACAATTTAACATCAATTAATTTTATCACAGTTTCGTTTTTATTACAAATAAGTGGTAATATCTTTTTATGAAGATTTAAAATATTAATGATATCTCGATTACCGAATTTAATTCAGTTTATTTATATGCTGTTTGATAACTTTTTTCTTACCATACTTAATTTTATATTAATATCCATGTTTGTATGTCGATAATACTCTATTCTGAATTAAAAACACTTCATTTTTTTTATAAAATTAGCTTTTAGAATCAAAACTCAATTATATAAAGTATTCCAGTTATAAACTAAGCTTTTTTCAACGAACGATAATATAAAGTACACAGTAAAATAACTAGATCCGTATATTTCTAACAAAACCTATTCTTGGGTAAAGCAATAATTTCAACGATGTTTTTCAGCGTCGGTAGAGAAAAAAGCACTCGGTACGGTTTTACGTCTTGGTAAAGAGCTTTTTTGAGCTTGCGAATTTCCTGAATAAATCACGATGATCAGAAAAACACTTAGAAACTACACCTGTGCTTTTTATGGGCACTGGTTTTTGATTGCCACCATAATAAATAAAAAAGATTTAACATTTTCCAATATGTTCTATGGCAACAACTATTGACTTTGATTATATCTGTGACCGATTTGTGACTTTATTTTCATTCCATAAATAATCTTTATGAATTAACGAGAGAGTGAGTAGTTTTCAAAACCTATAATACTCCAATTTTACCCTTATATTTAGTTGAAATATATAACATGTACCTTCTTGTCGATAAATAAGCTTTCGATTATTATTCAATACTCAGATGAAATTAAAAGCTATTCAATTCAATATTCACTCACAAAAGGTTAAGTAAATAGATTAAAATATTGTTTTGAATACATTAAAACAAAACCATGTTTGTTAAAAGATTAATAATATTTATATCAATACGTACTGATGGTTGATATTAGTTTGATTCATTAATTAAATTAAAGCCGTGACGAATTATTGATTCAATTAGTAATTTTGCTCTGTTTTAATAAAAAAATGATTGTGGTAATATTTATATAAAAATAATGAACCGGAAATTATCATATATAAAGTACAATATTTTAATAGAACTAATTTTGATGGTATGAAATTGATGATATAATGAAATATATCCTTTCTATGTTGTTTCTGTTATTATACTGACAGTAATTGATTCACAGAGGCAAAACTTTACGTTTCCAAATACTGACTTTGAATGGTAAATAAAGATATTGACTTTAATCAGTTGCAAAAAAGGATCAAATTTTGAATTTAGAAAATAGCATAAAAACTCAATTTTTAATAAATGAACCGCTTTTTTCGACTTCTTACACACATACAATTTAAAAAAGATCAGTACCAATTTCGCTCATCCTGAAAATTACCAGCTGAGTTTTTTTTGCTTTATTTATTAAAAATAGTGCCATTCTACCAAGAAATGAAAAGTAATTAAAGACTTCTTTGAATAATTATTTCGTTATATTATCCACTTTAATTTATAATTATTTATGTTAACTTGAAAACTAGCCTTGACGCAATTAAACTTTTTAGTTTTGAATGGAAAACCTTGTGACTTGTACTACCTAGGGCTTAACTTTGAAAGTTTACTTTGAAATACTGTATCTCAAAGCTTTTTATACGTATTTCTTTCGACTTTTTTTAAGAAGCATTGAAAACACTTGCGGCATATTTTAGGTGTTTCAACTTAAATAAATCACTGTGCCACATCTGTAGACCATGAAAACTAAGGGACGCATCTCAGCCGCAAGGAAAATGTCCTGGATTTACGGCACAAGACTTGCCTCATATTTCTGTACTGGAAATTAAAAAGACAAAGAAGCTGCTTTTCGTAATTAAAATGAACGTAATAATTTATACTGCCGTAAAGACGCGTGTTCATATAGCTATCAAACGTTGGATTGTTTACTTTAAAGTAGAAAAAAGTTTTCACTTTACTGTTTTGAAATATGATGGCTCGTTCGTAGGTATTAATATGTACAAAAGTTTTCATTCAAAAGTTTATTGCATACTTTTATGACAGTTACCTTAACACATAAAAGAAAAATTCTTAGCTTATTTGAAAACCATTAAATGAAATTTCTAAGCATGGAAAACAAAAAGCTTACAATATTGTATATTAGGACTGAAGTAGCGTAGATTATTTAAAAGAATTTTATGTTTATTCACGGTTCTTGGGCTCAACTAAGAGCTTTTATTGAAAGTTAGTTTGGGGCTGCAATTGAACTTAAACTTTTGAAGTTTTATATCACAATTTCTATTATTGTGAAAATAAGTTTTTGGGCTAAAGATTTTTAGTAAAATGCAATTAATAACTGAATCAACTTGATAACATTTTTGTGATTTAATTTTAAGGTCCACTGGCAATAATTGATGGGGAGGCATTATATTGAAGAATAATAAAACAATTTTCAACTTATTCCACAGTGAATTTATTAAGATAACGACCGGTTTCGCCCACCGCAAACTTTTCTAACTGAAAGTCATCACTGATCATAAATAAGTAAAATTCTTTTGAGATTGTTTGATTATTCTATAAGTTAGATCGTTTAGCCAATTAATACTTATAAAGCCGTAATAAAATAATTACATGGAAATATCATTTTTTTGTTGTTGTTTTAAAAGTGCGTTCAAATATGTTTTGGCTAAATTATTTAACAAAGTTAAGCGGCATTGACGATGTCAACGTTGTTTTGCACCAAAAGAATTAAATTGTAAAAGATTTTATCGCTTTAGCTAATATTATTTTTAGTTTGTCAAAAAACTGTTCATACTTTGTTTTCGGTTAATGAAGTTTTACGAATATTTGAATGATGCCCCCTGGACTTCCGTTTACCATTACATGTATTTTTATATTTTGTTTGACAGTTGCAAAAAATGAATGTGGTACGTCATGGAAAAATGCTGTTTGGTAATATTAATGACCCAAAAAGTCGTTAAAATGAGGGAAAATCCCGTAAATAATAAAATTGTATCAAAAAGTTTTCTCATGCTATTTTTCACTGTCTGTTTCTGAATTCGTTTTTTATCGGAATGATGTATTATATTATATAATATCTTTTCCCGTCCTGGCAAAAAACGTTTAATCCTTAATGTAATAATTTTTGTGATATTTGTACAAAAATATTTTTTTTTCACAAGCTTATTGCAAAAAGACTATATCTTTTCAAACATAGGCAAGTTTGATGTAATTCTAACTATTTTTTTAAAGAACTTGATAAAAACAATCATAAAAAATAGTATAAGCTTTTAAGCTTTTACAAAATTTCTCTTCATTACCTTTGAGTAGACCGCTAAAATTTATGTGCCTGAGAAATTTATATTCAAAATTGACTCAACCATTACTAGTAAAATATAAAAATGACAGTATTTTGGTCTATGTTGGCTGTCACACCACATCCCGTTAAATGTAGGCAGCCGCCTTCCTTAATGTTACACGATCAAAAATGGAAACAAGTTTACTAATAGTGTACTTGATCCGATACAGAGCTGCGCGGGACTGATCATTTAGCCAAGTACCTTGGTGCTAAAAAAAAACTTGCTCAGCCACATGGTTTAGGTGATATTCAGTATTCTGTGTATCCATCGAAACGTCTACCGCTTTATTTTCTGATTTTATCATCCAATAACAAGTAAGCCAAGTATGTTATCGAGGCTCAATTTAAATTTAAAAATATTATATACATCCATAGATTTAGCAAAATTATAATGTTACAATAGAATACGTGATAAAAACATTTAAAAATATAAAACATCTTATCTGTCAAATTTGACACATGGAAAAACACTACGAACATCCAATACTTTTTTAGTATTTAATACTAATCTATGAACATTCAAAAATATAAACTTCACCTATTTTTACCCCAAAGACGGTTTTCAATCGAAAACACCAAAGAGACAGGCCGAGACACGTTCAAACTGCGTAAAATCGCGCGCGGGAGTGCACGGTGGTAAATATACCTACCATTTGTTTTGTGACAACTCCCAATGTCAGTTCCAACCAAACCTAAAGTCGTATTTATATTGACCACTGTCTGTTTACCTAACAAAATAGGTGCATATACATAGATCATTTTAGATGGATATTAGTAGAGATATTGACCTTTACTAACATTGGTATGTATATTTACCACAGTCCTATCTATGTATAAAGGGCTAAAAAGTAAAATTTGACATTTATTTGAATAATTAATTTGTTGTTAAATTATTCGGCTTCCATTATATAGATGCTATATGATATATTGTTAGTATTTTACCATTACCGTTTGGTAGAAAACCGCGAATTTAGAAAATTAGACCCATTTCATTAAAATGGTTTTCATGAGTGAATAAATACTACTAGAGGCATTTATCGAACACAACCAATATACGTGATTAAGTTGACCATTCGATCAAATAGTACAGAAATTTGGTATTGAAATCATGAACCATCAACAATTCGTCAACAAGTTTTACTTGAAGGAAATAAAACTATTTTTGAAAATTAAATAACCTTTCACCTGATTGAGAAAGTTAAAGACAGTTTTTCGTCTAACTTAATGATGCACAACCTGCGGCCTGCAATGACATTTCATGCGGCCTTATATAACAAATATCAATCACCTTTTTTCTAAGGTACATACATTTACGAACGATGGAAGTACAATATAAAATAATTCAATTTTCAAATTTTGTTTACACTAAAAATATTGATAATTTAATCAATTTTACCTATGTGGCCCTCAAATTATCTGAGAATTGATAATCTAGCCCTTCTTCTAGCTATAGAAAACTAGCCAGTTGTAATTCATATATTAAAGCTACGCAAATAATAATTTGACATTTTTTGTTTGGACTCTCAGTAAAATATTATTATTTATACATTATGAAATGAAGACTTTATGAAAAATAGTGCATCTAAAGATAAACTGACTATATCAAAAACTTCAAGATAATTAAAGGGTCGTGCACGTTTTCTCGAGGCACCAAAACTACCCTTGTTCAAGGTTATAAATATCAGTACCGGTAAAACGGGGTGAATAGAGACTGGCAGGTGGATAAAGACAAAAACAAAGATTGAACTGTAGACACTTTACTAAGTATCCAATGTATTTTTTACAATTTCTATATAATTCTTTACAATGACTATAATATCGTGGGTGTAGGGACATACGGGCGAAACTACAAAAAAGGCTGTTTTGAGTTAAATATGGCATTTTCATGCTCGAATGCAGTTCTATACGATATAAAAAAATGAAGCTTGTACGAAGAGCGGTTTACCAGATATTGCTCGGCTTTCCTGCAAATCCGTAAGAACGAAGTATAAAATTGACTGTTTAGCCATTTATCTCAGTTCGTTGCTTTTGTAGTTTCACCCGTATGTCCCTACACCCACGATATGTACTCTCTCTTGAATGACAAAACCAAACCAACAAAATGATTGGCCAAAATTGAAACGAACGTGTTTAAGTTCGATGCCTGTGCATCCTTTCTTTTTGACCCCTTATAAACATCTCTTTTATTGCACGAGAATTAAAATCAATAATGTTTTTTTTAATTAATAAGAACTTTTAAAACGGAATGAATAGAGACTCGTATAGAATAGACGTACATATATTCTTATATTCCAATCTGTATTTTTGTCTCTATTCACCTACCCTCTCTCGTCTCTATTCACTTCGAAAAAAATTGACTGTGTTTTAATAACGATAGTGAATATTTGAAAAATATTGTCATGAATGTGTAGTAGGACCATAAAAACAACATTCAAGCTATTCATATTTAAATTATGTGGCGCAGGTATGAAGATACATAGTCGTGAAGGGTAAAAAGTGTTTTTTCAATAAAATGATCTCTACAATTGAAAAAATAAGAATGTCACATTTGATTTTTTTTAAATAATTTATTACATTCTTTTAAATTCAGCTTCAAATAATCAACAGAAAACCTAGCATACACTTTCGACGAACCGATGCAACGCAACAAGACTGAAATCTCGAGATATGCTTTCAAAGATACTCAATCAGCGACCCTTGTGGTTTCAATCATTTCCTTGCCATCCCTTTGGTTCTTGTTTTCCCATATGGCTGTTACGTCCACTTTAGTGAAGACGTGTCTCAATCATTTACATATTTCGAACATCATACTTTAAGATAGTATATTGCACAACAGTTCCTTGAATCTTTTTTGTCCTTAAGTGTATTTGTTTTGATTTTATCACTTTGACACCTTACTTTGAAAAGATTCTAACTGCTCTTGACACTGTTTTGAGATATGAGCGTTTAAGGTAACGATTGATCAAAATTCACTTGTAACAATGAGCAAGTAAACATTTTTGAAATTTCTTATTAACGAATATTTTTTCACAACTCTTGCTGAGAAATAATGATCTTAAAGATGTAATGATGACAATCCTAGAACGCAAATAAATTTAGTAAAAAAAGTGTGCAAATGCAGTGCAACTTTGGAATTCTACTAACTCCGTTATTCAACCATAGATCATTCTGAAATTCATATATGATAGAATGCGGTAAGTAAAAGCTTTTCCGAACAAAAAGTCATTTTAGGAAAAAACGTCAATTAGAACCTTTTTAAAGTAAGGTAACGACTTATATATACATCCATAAAAAACTTTGAAATAGGGCCCATATGAGATTTGGTGTTGTTTCACAAACGATAATAAAACATTTATTTTACTATCACAATGATGGTCAATATCACATCATTTAATGAAATATTTTAGTGATAACGTTTTTTTAATTTAAATAAATTGAAGATAACGTATTTCCATTTAACAGAAGTTATTATGTATATATGAGCTTGTTCTAGGCCAGTCAACGTAAATAATACTTCTGCAGGCGAATTGTTTTAAAGTAACATTCATAATGGTCACATTTCATAATCATTAGTATCATACTAAACGTGCTCTCCATTACGATATTAACCATTATTGAGTACACTGTCAAATAATCAATTGAAGTGTTTTCAATTTGAAATAGCCTGCGTGTGACTCGATTACTTAAAATGTACAAATACCGTTATTGAATTTAATGCTTTCAAATAAGAATTATTTTCATAGCCTTTCAATATTATTTATACATTACTTTTAAAATGTGAAACAAGCAACTTTTGAAAAATATAAATGGCATTGACTTAATTAAATATACAAGACTTTGTATGATGAAATATAATGTAAACTAATTGAAGAGGCTGAAATCAAAAGTAAAGAATTGTTTCAACTAGACAAAACAAGGAAACAAATTTAATGATAGGTCCAAACATTTTGTACAATATGTGGAATTTTCTCTTAAAATTACTCCAGTAAAATTTGGCTCCTAGATTTATGTCAAAGCACTGGTAAATAGTAACGAAATGATATATTATGTATTGAACTTAATTGCTCCTAAATTTATTAAATCGTTTCAAAAGTTTTTAATAAGTACTTAAGAAGTATTAAGTCCATTTTTCATCTCCTTTCCATTTTGATATAAAGGATTACAATACGGGATTACGGTATTTCAACTGAATAAAATATATCTTAAAAATATTGCAATATTATTTCATAATATGTTATCTAACAAAAGGTGAATTTATATGGTGATACGACAAAGATTCCAGTAACCAAGCTGCTTAAGACATTAGAACCGGTATCGCTCAAAGGGTAATCACTTTTTTATTATTTCAATTAAACACATATTTAGAGCTTTCACCAATCAAACAACATCGTTTAAACCATGTCTGATTCATATTTGAAACAAGTTTCTGTTGGTTTTATAATCTTCCTGGTGAATGAAAACAATGATTAAGAGAATAAAAAAGGACCCGTAATTGGCTTAAAGCTTGCTATATGAACCCAGCTTCCAGGATCGGACCAATGTTAACAACCATTACATAGATCCTAGTGATAGTGATTATACAATTCAATGAGTGATTGAGTATTTATTCCGGAATCTGAGACTGTAGCCTAGCAATCGAAGTTATTTGAACATAAAAGCTTAAACAAATATCTGTCCGTTTAACTACGTAAAATCCTTTTAGATATTATGACACAAATACCCAGCTTGGCTAATTCTTAAACCAGCAAAAAAAGTTATCCGATTTTCTTTGATGGTAGTTGCTTCGCCTGTTCGCGCAGATTTTATGTTTTTATTACTCATAGAGAATTCTTGACGGAAAATTGAGCAAAGTAAACGACCAAATAAATTTATCGTACACAACTGAATGTGATAAAATAACATTCTTGTTAAAAGTGCTCGCAATGTAACGCCTTAGTAAATTGATTTTGCCATTATTCGCCAGAAGGAGTTTTATTACATTCATGTTTATGGAAGTAAACGAGGAGTGTGGTTTATATGCAATATTAAATTACTTTATGTATTTATCTAAAGTAGCGCAGACTTCCCCAACAATTGGACGATGAAAGCGTATATTCAATATATTTGTCAAATAATAACGTCAGTAAAATAAATGTACCATTTCAGGTAAAATACTGCCATGTGAAGCAAATATTCGAGTACGTCAAATATTCAATCAAAAAATCTGCAATTAATCGTAAAAAGTCTGTTCATTAGTGATGGCTCACAATTATCCTTTTAAGTGTCGAATGAATTGATATGTAACATCATATGACCATTATATTTAACTATCGATGATTCTAATATTATAACTATCAAAAACAAAATATCACAAATCTTCTATCTACTGAGCTCGCAATGAATCAAAATATTTCATCAAAAATATGAAATTTTTCAAGAATATTAAAGAGTATTTACTCATATTTTTAAGTAGTGCACATTTTATTTTATTTCACTACAGATCAAGGCTACTTTTTATTTTTACCTATGGAGGGTCATAGAAACGAATGGCCCTGTAATGATTCTCTGATGCTTTCTCGTCATATATATCTGCAGGCAAGAGATTGTTGGGTTATATGATAGTAGATTTAATGATAAAAATACTGATGATGATTACTGGCAAGCTTCGAAGTACTTAGCTAAATGGTTAGAATTCAGTGCAGTACCATAAAATAAATTAAAGTGGTGGTGATCTCACATAACAGCATAAATTTTGACTTGACTGCGCTGCGCTTCACTTGATTTAACTCCCTTTACGCCTGCTGCCTGACGTTGGTTGCACACCTTTGAGATTTGAGATGATCGATTTATGTTGACACAAAAACATAAGTGTAAAATGTTGAAAATTAGAATTTTCGGATACTTTCATTGAAACGGTTCTATTTAGATTCATTTAAAGCTATAATTTTTCAATTTAAAACTATCGTAACTGTTCTTTTAATTTTATGAAATTTTATAACATGATTTTATCAAAAAATAGTAAAATATTCTTTTGTGCTAATCCACAATTAGTTTATTAATATCAGGACCTGCAAGTTGAATTTTCAGTAGAAAATGCTTGCGATAAGTGAAACCGGTCCTGATCTTTGAATTAAATATTTGTGGAATAAGTAGAATTATTATTTTATATTTTTTTAATAGAATATCTTTCCACCAAGTATTGACAGTTAACATTTTAAAAGTGACATATTTTGTATTCAAGTAATTTTGAAAGCTTTATAAAAACAAGATAGTCCACCACGCTCGCAAACAATTATTAAAACTGTTATATAATAATTGATCATTACAATATTATTTATTAAATTCTAAGACATAAACATTTCATTTAAATTTTGCTACTCGTGTTTTGTAAAAGTTTGCGTTTGTAATATCATCATAAAACCTTATGATGACCATCCTAGTGTATTGATAAAGTGCGTAATATTATCATGGATGAATGAATATTTTAATTCATTTTTTCAATTAAGTTAAGTCGATGAGAAGCAGAAAACTTTATAAGGCTGATATACCACTTTAATACTTATCTAAAATAAAAAAAGGTATCATATTTTTAACAGATTTACTCCAAATCTATTGCTGAAGTGCATAATATTATTTTCATACCCTATTCAAGGTGGTTGGTTGTATTTGCTTAGTGAAAAAATCATTAAAAATGGACGACAAGATCATTATTATTGGCTGGACACTGCTCTATGCAGACGGAGCTTAATCAATAGAAATTGAAAATGTCGGAAAACCAATTTCATCGAAATTATTCTGAAAAACCAATGTCCAGAATAATGAATTAAAGTTTTGTTGGCAACATGCAACAGAAAAAACTCACCGAAAGAGTGAGAGATGAAAAAATATACTGATA
This sequence comes from Himalopsyche kuldschensis, assembly GCA_028554975.1. Taxonomy (NCBI): domain Eukaryota; kingdom Metazoa; phylum Arthropoda; class Insecta; order Trichoptera; family Rhyacophilidae; genus Himalopsyche; species Himalopsyche kuldschensis. The sequence continues at coordinate 1,627,769 of JAHFWI010000045.1, forward strand.
TAGCATGTATATAATCATTTTGATGTCATTTTAAAACAATTTTCGATGACTTCATTTCAATACAATTAAGAGAACCTTTTCATATAAAATTGAAATATATATATTTAAAATGTTTCCGAAGAAAATATTGAAATTCAATCTCAATGATAAAAGATACCACTACCACAGATTAAAGTTTATGAAGAACTATTGAAAGATTTTAATGACGCTGGAGTAATATTATTTAAATATAACTTAAAAAACTAAAGTTCGCCCGAAACAATACAAGTTGTGATAAAAAATCCGTTAAAATAATTATGGTAAATAATACACTGTAATTTGCTAATGACTACAAATATTTTTGAGCGCTTTTGTAAAAAATGGCTTTATTTTAAAGATCAAAATAAAAAAAAAGTCATGAAAGAATAATCTAGAACAAGGAAGACTTCATAATGCCCCCTGATCTTCCTTGGGTATTAATTATCCTTAGTAAAATTTAATACGTTATGAAGGTTCAAAAACTTGGAAAGGTTTTCAACCGACTCGGGCAAAAGTTGGCAATATTAAAATTCAATTTGGATATTGAAAGCTTAAAATCCTGAAATTTATTATTGGCCTAAGAAAATATTCAGAACAGAAGACATTATTCTCTTACCGATGGTGGAACATGAAAGTTTACGCCTTTCAAGTGTTTTCACCTTTCTGCAAGTCTTAACACACCTTTTGTGGTGTCAATTAATTATTCAAAATCAGTTAATTACTTTTAAGGCGTTAGCTGTCTTCGTGGAAAGGTACTACATCAAAATATTTTTTTTTACTTCAATTTTTATCATTGCTGACTGGGCTGTTTATCAGTTGAAAGAACTAGCCACAAATTAAACTGGTGCTAGTCATTATAACGGGTATAATTGTGTAATGATTTAAAAATATACATTATTTTAAAATCTACTTTAAATAACTAGATTATAAACTTATGTATATGTCCACCGTCGTTACCGAGTAATACTTAATACGAAAACATCATTTGTGAGAATGTTCAATGAAGTAAATTTTCATAGTAAAAATCGAATATTGGTTTAATTTGATATCCGTATATCTTCAATCAGCTTACACGTGCTTCGTCATACGGCTGTATTTATTTATTTTAATGAATTTATAATGTTTTTTAATTGTGATGAAAAATAAAATCGATAAATAGAACTGTGCAATTTTTTGAAACAAAGAATTATTTTTGTAGGTAATTGTCATTTTGAGCTTCTAACGAATAGTTTTTCCTTTTTGTATGCGGGACGGGACTAGCTCTCGTCGCGGTTATAAAATGAAGACTCCGATCTCTTGTAAAGATACTTTCATGCAAAGGATTTTTAATCAATTTGTTGATAAACTTTTCTGACCCTATCACATAACAGTTATTGCTTGATATATTATTCATAGCATTATTGCAATGAATAGTATATTCAATAAACCGAATATTACTTAAGATCTGTCAAAAACGTAAATATACCCAGAATTTGATAGAGGAAAAGGAAACAAAGCAATACAAACATGTGTTTCAATATCTGAAGCAGTCGTATATTAAAATGAGTAGTGGTTACAGTTCCTTCTCATTCACCGACTTTATACGACTCAGAGACATTGTTTCAGATGTAAAAGTGCTGATATTGACAATGGAGCCCCGTGATATTGTGTGCACGTCAATGTTGATGAGTATAGCTAAGAGTGTACCGTCGTAGAAAAAAAATAAAGAAAATTCTAGAACGTGACACTTTGAAAGGAGACAAGCATGTGAGATTGTTGCCATAAAAAATGACAGTTACCATAGCATGGTTGCGGAATCGCTCACTACAAAATATAAAAATAGTACGCGAATCAGCTTTCGTTTGCGAAGGCTAGACACAGACGTAGAATTCTGAAAACAATATTCTTTCAAAATACATTTAGTATCACAATACGGTAAGAAAAATAACATTGTATTTTAATTCTACAGAAATTATTTTATATATTTTGGCCGAAATAACTAATATATTTAATAGTTTCTGTAAAATTAAAATACATTGTTATTTTTCTTACCGTATTATAATGTAGTTCTACCAAGTAAATGCCTACTCATTCAATTTAGTATCACAAGAATAACCCACATCAATCACGGATAAAATGCGATATTTTGATTGAAAACAATTAATATACATATTTTTAAGCAACTTCTAATAAAGTTAATTTCTATTAAGTTTTTTCTCAATTACTCAAAAGGATTCGGACTAGTGGTTGTCTAAACGCTCTCGCTACGTCGCGTTTTTAGGATCGGATAGGCGTGGGGGAAAAATTAAAATGCCCGGAATAAGATGCGAACGCGTGAGTTCCGCAAGCGAAGTCGACGACTTTTGACACTCGACCATACTGCCGTTCCAGGCAAGAAGGGAATAAATTACTCTGACAAACTACTGAGAAAAATGACATGATGTGTTTTTTGAAGTTATTTTAGATGTGTATTGCAAGTAATTGCACTGAAACAAGAAAACTGAAATTGCCGCTTTTTTTTCTAAGAAATTCTTATACTTTTAGCAGATATTCATTTTTTCACAAAGGATTTTTCGAGCATTTTACGTATTGTACAGCTATAAAATTGAGCATTATTTAGAGCTTTCAAAAATATTTAGCAAATGACGTTCATTTCTCAATATCAGAAATTAAGCGAATTCCTGCTTTGTTTCTTGGAACGGCAGTATTCTTGACTTTTTTTAGTAAATCTGCGTATACTGCAAAAGTTACTAATAAAACTCGTAAAACTGAATCGAATATGCAACATTTTAAATATTGTTTTAAAATTGCCGTCTATAAAAGCTCCTCGCCAACCTTCACGCGTCTTACTTGGTTTCATCACTGTCTCTTCAGGCATCCCTTATCTTGCTCATGCACCCTTTAACTCTACAAATGACTATATAGCTCGATTTGTACGACGTAAACGATGAAATATTACACATAGATAGTGCCTAACATCTGGCATAGGATTTCAACGAATGATATATTCACATATAAAAAGGGATGCACCATAGCAAGGTTTTTTTGTATCAAAAATTGAAGCTTTATTCTATACTATGTATCTTAATCTATTCATTATGGCTTTTAAATATTAGAGAATTAAAAAATATAGGATAAAATAAATGAAAGTAGTATATTTTGTCCTCGTTTTTTTTTTCAAATTTAACTGCACATATTTTCGTATGGCTTTTTAACGAAAACTGATTATTTGTGAGTGTCAGTTTATTTTTAAAGGAAAATGGAAAAGAAGCAATCCAAGTTGTGATCGCTATATAAGCGCCAAGCTTTCAGGATCGGAAGAGTGGAAAAATGCTTTAAATATTTTATAGTGGATTCATAAAATCAACATATTTCCATGCCATGCTTCGTTTAATCACAGAATTGAATAATAAAAATTGTATTTATTATTAAAAATAAAATTCGCTTAAAGCCATTATTGAGTGGCATGAACTTTTAGCATTTTGTTTGACTATAATGCGACTTTAGTTCACTCATTTTTAGAAGTGACAGATTTTGTATTTGAAATAAACAGTGCTTATAAAATAATAAAGTAGCTCAGATGGTTCAGGTTAATTGACAATGTATTAAAATTATATATTTACTTTAAATACTCGCAAAAGTTTTGTGTAATAATTAATACAGTTTGTATTCCTTTCAATTTGGTTGAAATGGTAAACCATTATTACACTCAATATGAGTTGAGACCCATTGATGAAATAAATTTAAATAAATTTCTCCATTAACGATGTTAGGTGTTAGAAAATGAATCACGTATAAATTATTTATGTTCAAAACATATGTTTGAGATTTTATTTTATAGCTCACATTGGTAGCATTAAAGCTTTATGCTACCAACAAAAAGCTATGTTTATCATGCACAATATTCAGCGTCTATATATCCACACAAACTATAGCTTAAGGCTGCATTCACAAAGAGTTAAGTACTAGTGTAGAGCTGTTAAAATAGGGTAAGCAATTGTTTTTGTTAGTTTAAATAAGTGAATATTTAATTTCAATGAAAAAAAAATGCACGGTTTATTAGATTTTTAAAAATACAGTTTTATAATATGAAAATTTATATGCTTTAAAAGTATTGCATGCATTTTGATGAGTGCAATTTTTTACCAAGTAAATTAAATGAAAGACAATTTGTTTAAAAATCGTTGCTTTTTAATACGAAAACAGTTTTCATACAACAAGGCACTGGCGTATGATAATTATTGAAAATTCTCAGCCCTGCATTGTATAAAATAACACTTTTAGTTGCACTTTCAGTGTGGTTAAATCTGTTATGGAGGGTAAAAGGATAATATAATGTAAGATCCACTCCGGATACGTGGAAAATGCTGCACTGTTTAAAAAAGATATTCTCTTATTATTTCAGATACGTAACACAACAAAAGTACCATTGTACATTATATAATAACACATTCTCGGGTTGCATTTAACTTCAAAGAAAACAGTCATACATTTGAGGAAATAGTTAAGATATTAACGAGATTAATTAATGTATATTTACTCTTATGGAAATTAAAAGATAAAGTTTACATCATTGGTTAAAAATGTTTAATTTGTGATGACTGATTTCAATTCCCTGGTCAGTAAATAAACAACAAATCTAAGCAAAACTGGGCAAAATACCAACTGCTTGTTCGACCACAAGTTCAATTTTCCGCCGCCGCCAATGATTTGTATGATGCCACTGATTCAACAACCATTTTACATAACGAGTTAATCATCGAGTGAAAGAATGAATTTCGCTCGCATACGTTTGGATCATTGCATAGTTGCATGGTTTTGTCTTTTTATTTACTATTTTAACTAAGAAGAATATGGGAAGGAAAAAGATATTCATATTGGGAATCGCCGAGTTACTTATTTCAATTAGATTGTAAATATTATGCAAACTATTAAATCGAGAATTCTGCCAGATGTGGTAGAAAGTCTTTAGTCGCTAAGCGCTTTAAAAGTAAAGATTTTTTACCTCTAGAATTCGATTAGTCTTTCAACTGTATTTAATAATATGCACAATGTGCTCAGCCTAAAAAAATATTCAAGAATAATCTTGACGAGATGAGATATGTTCGTAAAAATTATGCTATGAAGTAAGCAATAATTGACTGCTGATAGTTTGTTCTTTTTCACTTCCATTTACCTATTCTAAACATTCTGTAAGGCTTAGAATTATAATGTTGATTTAGCAAAAAAACATACAGTACATATCGAAACATTGGTTTAATATAAAATTTTCAAAATAAATACTAACATTAAAATTTGTGAAAGTTTACAATTCAAATTTATTGAAAATAATTTGGGTTCCGGAAATTTTAGCCATTATATTGTTATAAATTATACTATAGAAGCCTTACGTAAAGATTTTTGGATAATTAAAGAAGAAAGCTAAAAATGGTGCATTCATTCTAAATCTCAGTCAGTTTCATGATACCAATCGTCAACACTTTAACGGATATAAGCCATATAAACTGTTTTATGGCTTATATCCGAAGCTGATATTATGGCATATAATTATTTTATATGCTTATCGAAAATCTATAAATGGATCAAAACAACAAGTGTCAGAGAAAATATCAATTAAGTATTTAACAGTACTGATTTTTAAAAATATTAATAATGATTTAAATGTCTTCATATAACTTGCCTGATACTCATCTGTTTAAAGCATCTACCAATACCGATTTTTTGTCCACTACTCATCTCTATTCTGTCTCTGAAGTTATTCAGTGTCCCGTATCTCCGTTAAATAAATTCTATAATTGTTCATCAATTGCCTATAAGATCGATGCGGCCCGGCGAGTTGTGACAAGCATGTATATAAGCATGCTTTTTGTATCACAGTTTCTCACAGGAATCCGCGACTCTTGCCCAAACCAAGTTTATCGTCAGTTTTTGATTTTGTATTGCCAAAGACGTCCCATTATTAAAATTCAAGATGGATAAAACAGGCAAAAATTCGCTTCCGAGCTGCCTTTTATTATGAAACTTCAGATGCATACCCTTCATATCCGGCGTTTAAACATTCTTTAGACACCCCATCGCTAGAGTAATATCGGCATGTATGAAAATAATTTATACGAACATAAAATAGCCATAATTGAAATTTCTGTGAGTACATGTGTACGGAAATTTGAGATTGGAAAACGGCTTCTTGAAACAATCTATAGCAAAATAAGTTTTTTAAATATTTTTTATTTATCTGGATTATGTGAACCTCTAATGAAAATTGTGGATTATTTATTTTGTTTGGTACTTATTATTCATCATAGGCTTTTCACTTTAGAGTGCAATCTAGGATCACCAGAAAATTTTTGAACGTTTACGAAGATATAATATTTACCACTAAAAACAAATAAAAAAACAGCAGCAAGTGATATATTGTTTTGCTTACTTATTAATATATTAAAATATGTTGTTTCTAGGAAAAGTATTCGTACGAAAATGTTTTGGATATATGTTATTTGTTGATAAAATCACATGGCAAATACATAAAGATTCATGTATATATAAGAAATTAAATATATTGTTATTAAAGGTACAGTGAAGCTATGTTGATAGTATTGGCATTTTCAATGATAACATCGCATCCTTAACAAAAATTATAATAATATCTCGCTTGATAAGTTACGGTTGAAAAGATTTGACGTTTTGACATCTTTCAATAAATCAAAGTTTTCATCCACATAACTATGGCCAACGAGGCGTAAAAAATTTATATTGCAAAAAAAATATTTGATGTTTACATCTTTCTTACATTTTATAAGAGTTTCAAGTGACGTTGGATATTTCAAAATTCTACTTGACTACGGCAAGCATGTCTAAAATCAAATTGAAATGTATGATGCTTTCCAAATCATAAAATATTTATTTTCAATTTTTTGTTTGAAATTTTTGTACAGTAAATTGTCAAAAAAGAATTTCAAGCACCCTTAATTTTTTCACTATAAACTGGACAGTTTGTTTTCATTCGTGCACTTGAATGTCTGAAAATGCCAAAAGGTGAGACTTGGATCGTTGGCGAAATAGCACAAGAAGTGTTCCAACCATAACCATTATTGTTGTTGTATTCTCAAAACCTAATGTAATGTGATTTTCTTTTCGAAAATTATGCAAAACGTCGCGCACTCAGTAGAACAAGAATCGTATTAGAAATAATCTCCTCCCCACAAACAGGTCTAAATATTCTATTTTGAATGTTAAGGCCTCAGATATACCACAAAATCTTTCATATAAAAATATTAAATCCAGTAAAAATGGCATAAATATTGGTTATCCATTCCGCATTTTGTAAGGGCATAACAAAATCCTATTTCTTTTTCGCCGTCTATTGGAACGGGCAGCTATTATTTTTTATATGTCGTATTATGGAGTACCAAATCCAATGATCTGATAGCAAACGATAGGCTTTAAATGTTTTGGATAAATTTTCCAACGAAATAGCACATGATTCAAAATGTTTTTAAATAAGCGTTTATAATAAATTTTATATGCACGATTCAGAACAAAATCACGCTACAATCGCTCATGTTAATTTATCTTCGCAATTGATATTGCGCTATCAAGTATACGATATAAAGCCAGCTGATGTTAAAAAAATACTTTAATAAAGCTTTGATACATATTGAAATATAATGATGTATAATTTAACGTTTGTAGAACTTATAAAGTAACGGGACTCATTTAATTTAGGCTTTTTAGAACTGCTATCAACAGACACCCGTACAGTTTACGAATTTAAGTTAACTTGGGGAATGAAGCTTCAAAAGAATATCCGCAGGGCATGCTTTAAAAATGGCGTGGTGACGAAGTTGAAGATAAATTTGTCTGAATATAAATTTATAAATCATGACAAGGAGCGCGGTGTCTTTCCCCCCAATAATGACAATTTAACGAAGGTCATTCTATATATAATACCTGTTTAGGTTTTGCGTAAATGTTATGGACTTTGCTGCCGTTATTTTTCAACGTCCTGTTTACTCAAGCCATTATTTGGTTTATAAACACAATACAAATAAAAAAGGCATAAAAACTTTGAAAGTGCCCGCATTACAACGCACGATGTCACTATTAAAATTATACACGTAAATTTTGTTACGTGATGTCGGATTTTAAAAACGTGTGAGAAATATTTCTGTTATTTGTTTAGGGCACTTATAAAACAAGTACCCGCAATAAATTGAAAAAAAATATGTAATGAAAATTATATGGAATATAAATGCAAAACGCAAGAGTGTGAGAGTTGTCACGAAATGGGCTATTTCTATTAAATTTAGACTTTGTTTTTTGCCAAGGTCATTGAAGAGCTTTCTTTATCATTAGTATTTTAATACAACACACGACGCATGAAAATCATTTGACCTTCAGTATACTCTACAAACGATCTTAAATTAGATCATAATTGACAAATTTACTGCCCTTACTCAGAGATTTTATTGTTTTGCAATAAAAAAATAACGAAACTGTTCACACAGTCGATAAGCAACATTACTTGAGATACCATATCAGACAATTTGTTATTTCTTTTCTTTATTTTAATGCCATTAATAATCGGGTACAATATTATTTACCTATCAGATAAGTTTTGTAAAAAATTTAATAGGTCTGTACAAAATTGTATATATAAAATAACATAACATATAATGTATAAGTGCTTTCAACTGATTGTGAATTGTGATGTTAATTAAATATTTCGTATGCCATATTTTTTTTACTGATACTTAAAATATGATAGAAAAAATCTTGTTATCAATGAACTTTACAAATAATAAAAATACTCTCCTTAAATTGTACCGATAAGAAAAAAAAGGCTTTTCACGTTGGAGACAAAATTTACTTTGGGCGAATAGTTCTACCCAATTTGCAATACGCGGTGTAAATATTTTCAATTTCCTGAAGATACGGATGAGAAATTCTCATGTCCTGTTAGTGTCGTATCACATATCGTTTTCAACATCCAAAATAGTATCTTATTTGGGAAGTGCTAAATAAAGGAATAGAAAAAGTCGAGGAAATCGCTTCAATTTTTTTAATTTTTTGACCATGTCCGCTCCCAGCGTGTAGCATATAGAATCTCCTTGAAGTTTAATTCAATGTATGTTTTTTTATACGAAAAATAATGGTCAGTCAGTTTGTCAACCTTTCTTTTTTGATGATTGTATGGATTAAGAGGATACGAGTACTAGGACATGACGAGTGGTTAGCCAATTGCTCTCGCTACTCGCCGCTTTTATGGTTCGGGAGGGTGGGAACTAGGGATTTTTACTCGGATTTTAGAGTTTTTGATATCTGGATATATCCGGCACTTATAAGCCATTCGTTTTTCGAATATTTTTGTAAATATCCGAATAGTGTTCAACAACCAAATCATGAGATGACAAAATCGATGAAAGATCACATCACAGTTTCGGTGCTATCTATATCTTATCATTATACTTGAGTTCAACGAATCGGCTCGGACTTGGGGCTTAACAAATTCTTTTATGCCATAATTTCATTCTTTCATAAATACCATTGTAGTAATTCGATGGAACTGCAAATTTTAAATATTGTAATACATTGGAACGGTATTGAAATGTGTATTTATACATATGTATTGTCTCTATCTAAGATTTTAAAGAAGTTGTAAAAGATTTAGTCCTCAATTATTACAAAAAATAAATTAGTGAACAATGAAACGTTGATCGTGCAACATCTTAACTCGTCTAAGTTATACAATTCAACTCGCGTTTGAGTTAAACGATTATTTAGTAAAAACATCGAGACCTTTGTCGACGAGAAAAAGCAGCCGGTATATCCTTGCAATAGAAACATGTTTTTATATATTCCATTTATAAATTTGAAAAATGAAACATTTAATCCCCTGTTATTTTTAAAATATGCATTTTATAAATTTTAATACATAACTTGTATCAAAAATGGGTAGCTTTTTAATGTACTATGCAATGTGTTATTTGAAGAAAACATCTAATTTATATATTAAAAACCATCCAGATATTTGAATATATCCGGATAGTTTCAGTTTTACTATTCGATATTCGAATAGTTGATAATGAAAAATAGTTGGGATCCCTAGAAGGAGCTAGTTTTTAGCAGTAATACAATATTGTTACAATATATTGTGTAAGCCAATAAGCAACAGATAAAAACAGAACAATGAGCCATTTAGAATAATATTATATTATATATAAAATTACTTAAGAACCTACTAAGAGCTGCCGACTATGTGCATTATTACAATTCAAATGGATTAAAATGTCCAAATAGACTTGAATGTTCCTTTTAATATTTTTTTCTGTGCGCTCACGGATAGAACACGATTTCGTGAAAGAACTATTCCGAAAGACCCTATCTTTATTGTGATCTTAAGTCACTCGTTTTCTTCTATGGAAATGTCATAATCGTTTGACTCATACCATTTAGTGACTAAAACTAAGCCGATGGAAAAAATATTCGAAATAAAACGCGACTTATTTTTATATGTTTTTGAGATATCAGTCGAGTCATTTTTTGTATAGGATAAATTTAAACAATACTTCTTTTAACAGTCTTTTTTATTATTCAAACGTTTTTCATAAGAATTCAAGCATCGTTAACTATAATGTCGTTAAAGTTTTGTAACGAAATAGGTAATTTCTTGAAAAACCTCATCAACTTATAATAGTCGAGACGACTAATAATACGATTTGTTGTCAAAATGGGATGATTATGCTAAAAATATTCTCCGTTGGGAAAATTCGCGTGGAAGATGAGCGGCCTAATATAAGATGAAAACTTAAAATTATTAATTAAGCCACGATATGACTTAAGTGGATAGTAACGTCCATAATAAGGTAATCGAGTATACAATTTTCTATATCAAGTAAAATCTACATAGTTTTCTTACTTAACATGACGAAATATTGTTTGAAATAATTATGTGAATTATCGTCTCACAATATTGCATATAAAAAAAATACAATTTACGAAGTTCTTTTAAAGATTTATAAGTAGGGTTTAATTTTGTGTCGGTATATAAATTGGGTTCGTGGTGCAGTGAGACACGTCGTTTTTCCGTGACAGATCTCATGGGCTCGAGTACAATCAATATTTTTTTCAGTCGATTTATCGATTCTATTCTAAGGCATAGGTGTTTGTGTTGCTTAAAATTTTCATCCGATCCATCATTTGATCTTATAAGCAGTGCTCAGTGACTAGCCAATTTATTGTCCTGTTCAAGCCTTATCTTTTCTATCCCTATTCTGAAATAATGATAAGTTGAGTGACTGAGTAACAAACAGTTATTGTACAAAACTATATGTTGATACTATCCATTAAGAGGATATACGGCTATTGAGAGTGAACATTTATTATAAAAATAAATTAAAAATCTCAATATTTGATGCAATTTCGTTAAACAGTTTAAAAGACTTTTCTGTCGGTGGTATCAACATTTTCAGACGTGGTATAATTAGGGGGGGAATTTAAAAATATTACAAGATAGATTCATTTTAAGACACCCAAAATCAACACGAGGGGTCAAACTTAGTTCCTAGTTCTCAAATCTTAAGTTTTATTAAATGGGTAAAACCTTTCTAGGTCTTGCCACCAGATAACTAGGTTAGAAATAATGTTTCAAATACACGCTTCAAACACATCTCATTTTCAAAATTGTGTTTTTATTCAAGAACTGACTTTTATATCTTACCCGTTGTACCCGTACAGATTTTTTGAATACGAGTGAAGATAAAAAAAAATGTTTTAAAATGCGTGTTAAATACACGCAAATACAACATATTTAATTTTAATGTCAGGGCCGGCTTGGTACATAATTAAAGTAACCAACTGTATGACTTTAAATTAAATTGTTCCTGGTATTAAAATTTTTTTATCATGTATAATTTGTTTTTATATCGATCAAGGTATCGTTTATATTCACTCTTTTCCGCAGAGATTATCGTAAGTATTATATATAATTGCTAAGATTGCGATAATTGTATTATTTGTATGTGAAAAAAAATAGCGAAATAAAACCCTTGAAGAATACTGACTTGAAGCATTTGATAAGCAAACATTTTCATTTTATATACATATATATCTGACACTAAGCTTTACCATAAACATTAAATTATTTATAAAGACTCGCCTATTTTATTGCATAGTATTTCAAATACTAAAAAGGTAATGAAACAGGGTGCCACGTTATTATCTTAATCTAAGTGAATCAATATTTTATGTTATACTCGTGAATGGTACTTTTTCGGAGTTTTGAACATTTATTTACAAATCCCACTTTACTTATATATATGAAAAACTACTCTATTTTGATTGCAGATCAAAATATTATGAATAATAAAGTATTGTTACGATGATTCACAGAAGGAGTAATAATTCCTTTTACCATAATGAAGCTTTATTGATCATTATTTAAACTGCTAAGTGGAAATGAAAATATGCCGGATTATAATATAATATGTCAGAAAAGGTTTGCAAAGTCAATGCTTTCAACAAATTGAATAAATGTACTACAAAATTATTTTTTTTACAGTAAGTAAAGGTCTCAAGTCTTACAGTCAGTAAAAATCTTTATATAATCAGTACGTTATTATTTTTACAGCAATCAAATGAAATAAACTTCTTTTAAGGCTGTAACCACCTTCAATGTGAAGCACATGGCGACCACGTAGCGTCTAATTACGTAATATTCCCTGTAACCCACCAATAGATTTTTCTCCTCTCATGGGATGATAGCATCCTTGAGTTCCACCAAGTAAATTGTTTCTAAAGTATCTGATAGTACCACCACTTAAATCGATATTTATTTAGAAATATTTTTTTATTAAACATCAAGTTGGTTGGTTTTCTGTACTATTTTAGAACAAAAGAGATTTAAAAAATTTGGTTAGTCGTTTTACTTTCTTATATAACAAAATGAAAACCCATTGAAAAACTAACGATAACGTCGTTAAATTCACTTTTTTTGTTGTGTACTGATAGTGTTATCTTTTTTGGTTGATAAAAGAATCGTTATTTTCCCGGACGGATGCAAAATGCTTGTTCGCTACTATTTGCTGCACTAACTTTTTGAGTATCACATTCAATATAATTCATTATGCATTTAAGAGCGATTCTTTATTTCAACGAAAAATCAATAGAACATATAAAACAAAATTGTTTTTTCCATGCCATATTCATGATAGAACGATATCATTTCTTTTAATCGTGCGAACTATGTATAAGAGAATTTTAATATAAGATTAGAAGCGATTTTCAGCTGAATACAATGCTTATATCAACAAAAATATTTTTTAAGTACTTATTCCACAAAAAAATTATTAGATCAGGACCGGTTTCGCTCATGGTGAGCGTTGTAACTGATAAGAAATTAACAAATTTCATGATATTTATACATAACTAGTATTCGAACCCGGCTTCGCTCGGACCAGTTTGGGGTTATGTTCACCTCGGCGCGTAAATTCAGACGGGCCAAGTTGAAACAACTGGCAACTTAATGACCAACAATGCAAAAGGGAATTACAGACCCACAGACATACATACGCCGTTTCGGTTTTATATATAAGATATTTTGGTTCATATGAAACCACTCGAGTACTTGAGTATTTTGGAAAATTTACTACTCGATACTCGAGTAATTGGAGTCTCTACACACACATTGATAACGAAACAAATTTACCGTCGAAACTTTCGCGAGCGAAATCAATTCGTTTGTTTGAACTTGCAACAACAATGCAAAGGGGAATTACAGACCCACATACATACATACGCCGTTTCGGTTTTATATATAAGATTAAGCAACACTTAAAATGTATGACAAACAATTACTAAGTAAATAAATCAAAGTAGAATAAAATATAAACAAAATAGACCATAATGCAAATGTTGCTTACCTCTTAGCAATACAAGATACAACACCAAAAATCAATTAATACGAATGATCATTAACAATGTAAAAACCAACAAGTAATTGCATTTAATATATAGGAAATTTTTTATTTTTAATGTCCATAGTGTGTAATGAGTCAACAACTTCTGCTAATGGAGTTTTTAAATTTTAAATTAAAAAAATATATATATTATAGTTTTTTTAAAACATTTCTGCTGTGGCAATATTCTGTCGAATAAGAATTGAAAAAAAAACTATTATTATTTTGAGAAATATTTCAACTGATTAAGATTGTCTCGTGTTAGATCTAAGATTTCCTTCGCGTGCTAAGCCCGGCACTTCAAAAACGCTTGGGCAATAACAAGTCCTGCTAACTGGCCCGGCGCTGTGCTGCCAGATACTGTCCGAGTTAACAGAGACAAGAGGGCGTAAGGAAGTTTTTTAAACGTCAAAATGATGTACCAGAAATAGGTATTGGAATTTTTCAAGGACATCGTTCGGTTAAGCGGGAAAGATCAAACATGCGCGAAATTATTTCCGTCTGTTGAAGAAAGCGTAGGAGAAATGAGAATTACGTGACATAAAGATTTTTTTTATTCCAGATAAGTCACTTGTCGTTTTGAGGTTCTTTAATAATTTTATTGGGTCCGTGGTGCAGTGCTCTATGTCGCTGGTTTCCGTGACGGAGTCCCAGTACAGTCCCAGATTTATTGATACCATTCAAAGGTATCGGTGTTTGTATTGTCTAAAAATTACTTCCCACCCATCTTACCTTATAAGCGGGGCGTAGTGAGGGCTATAAGAAAACTAATCCTGCCATAGCCTAATCTTTTTTATCCATATTTATACTACCTTCGAGCTGAAGAGAGGCTGAGCGACTGAATAATAAGTGGTATCCATGGAAAAAATTGGTCTCATATCTCTATTAAGAGGCTATATGATACACGTTGTGAGCGGGCATTTTTTTCCTATTGAAACTATGAGTGAAGTCCGGGAAGCGGGATCTTAGTTTCCTGGTTAAGTTTCTTGCTAAAGTGTGTACAGACTAGATTTTCAAGAGCGGACATGAAATGTATTTATCTTTAGAGAAAAAAAAAATTAGCAATACAATATTAAATATGAAATAAACTTAATAGCTTACAACCAATCCATTTTTATGATCTTTCAATCATATTTAAAATAAATTCACTGACAAAATTGTGTTGCATTGAGCTTTGAGGATAAGCGATTAAAAAACAATTGAAATGTTTCTTTGATATTCAAAATAAGAATCATATGGTAAAAGTTGTAGGTACAAAAGGGTTCAGCAATATTAATCAAGAATCTATTTTTGAAACACAATTAGTCGGTAAAAATACCCAAAGTCTGTCATTTGTGCCGCTCTGTGATATCAATGCGAAAATTTTTGTTTGAGCAAAGAAAATTTCCCGGGTCGGATGGTATAACAAACAGCAATAAAGCCCTTATGAAATATGCAAAGGAACGGGTTTTCTGAATTTATTTCGTCAATTTGGCGGAAGCCACCCCCGCGAGTGTTTTTGATGTACTGCGAAAATTACTTAGCCCACGGGTCAGCAACCAGTTTCATCTGCCCGAATGGTCTAACAGCGTAGCGACTTGAACAGGCTGATAAGAGGAAGGGTTTACATTATAATTCACGTTTATGAAATGCGAGCAGATACAATACGGTACCGTCTCCAAAGCATTACAACGACCAAATGTGGCAGCAAGGATATTTTTCGAATTAAAAATTGCATACGTAGTATATATTTGGGTGAACAAGTTGGTTCTCCCACCACCCTTCCGTTATGTGTGTGCAGCCGTTTTCACAGCCGCCTTCCATAACGGATCAAGAAAAGAAGCAAATTTACTCCTCACTTACTTGGCCCGAGACAGAGCTGCACGGGACTGATCTTTTAACCATGCACTAAGGTGCTTAAACAGAAGAAAAATAGAAAGGAAAAAAAAGAAAATGTGACTTGCTCAGCCACTTTGTTAAAGTGATATTAAGTATCCTACGTATCCGTATACTGAGAATCCGTGGAGTTTAATCTACTTCGCGTTGAATCTGAAGAGGAATCAAGAAAGAGTATCCCGTTCTCCATATGATGTTGCAAATTTATCGAATGCCTCAAAATTGGCTTTGGTTGTGATCAAGTCAGCTTGGCATATTGGGCCCGTATGAGGACGGACCGCAGCAAAGAGCTCAGCTCGTTCGGCATTCATCTCGGGACAGTCTCACAGTAGGTGCATACGTAGTATGTATATAGTACAAAGAAAGATTGTTAATAAGACTTATTGAGAACTGTCCCAACACCACCTGTGGTTTGTTTGTAGCCACTGCTTTACGGCCGCCTTACATAACGCTAATCGACTAAGAAATCACACGCTCAAAATAATAAAACCATTTTTGTACGTATTCCAGAATTAATGGTTTCATTATCAACAGTTGAAAATGCTCACGATGAATGAAACTTTATTTGATATAACACTTTGGCTTGGCTTAAGGGGAAATCAAAACACATAGATAAACGAAGCGTAGTCCACGTTCCCGTAGCCAATGTACCAGTGAGTAACTATTAATTAAGTGTAATTTTTGAATGAAATATTGTATTATTTTTGTAATAGAATGAATTTCCACCTAATATTGACAGTGAACACCTGTAAAGTTTTCAAAATTCAAAATATTTACTCCGCATGTTCTTGTCCTTAACTCAATTTTGTTTAATGTGTCAATCAATGTTTATTTTTGATGACCATAACAAAACTTCTGTCGTTAGCTGTCTTTTTATTTTTAACGACAATACATTATCAGGAATTTAAGAAAAACACGAGAAAATAGCATAAGCGGCCTTTCTGTTGATATAATATTTTAATTTATGTAATACACACATATATAACTGTAATTTATTGTTAATAATTGAAAAAAAACATGGGATACAAAAAAGAAAATGCTCGGCTTTTACGGCTCTTGACTGTTTCAAAAATACCACAGCCCCTTGGGAAATATTAATGAGAATAGATTAGTTTTAATGGGACGTTGTTTTTGAGTAACAATGGTATGGCATTTGTGTCAACTGGTTCGCTATCTCTACTTAAAAGGATTGCTGATGAAAAAACATCCTTTCACTGGCTTATTGAAACATATATTTTTGAAGGATCGCCGTCCGTATGTTTTGTTGTTAATCAAAATGTTGTCCTTTGAGGCTTGCTTTGATGAACAGTATAATAAAACCGTTTTACGAGAACTTGTAAAAAGGTTTCACGTTTACTTAAGCTCGGTATTTTTAGTATGGACCATCAAATACAAAACAGGTTTATGAATTATTTAAATGTCGGTATTGTTGATCGAGTAATCCATTAGGTTGATAGAAAGGGTTCTCCTCTACAAAAACAATAATAGGGAGCGATAACAAGGATATTACAGTGGAAGTAAAAAGAAGCACTCCCTTAGCATAAATCACTACCCTTTTATACTCAATGTTTACATTTTTGTTTGACTTGAATCGGATTAATAAATTTATGTATGACAAAAAATAATGGAATTCAAAATCATCAAACGTTTTTTATAGTTTTTCTATTTATAATCGATGTTCAGTTTATGGACCACACATTCTAAGCTGAAACTTCACCAATTTTACCAATAATCATTTGATGATAATGGTGGTCATGTGTCATTCTTTTGGTATCGAGTAAGACTTCATACTAAGTTCCGAGCTATATTACATCCAACTTTATTGAAATGATCCAAAATCTGCATGCAATCTTCTGAGAAAACACGAGACAACTCTGTTTTTAAGGGTATAAATCTGCTCAAGAGATAAATTATTGGCAATATTGAATTAGTAACTACATCATAATAAAATTCCATAGTTAACATAGTTCCATCAAAATAATTAACACTTATTTAACCTTTATAATGAGTAAGCCTATAATGAATATAATTCAACATAATCTTGCTTTATTAATAATTAAACTTTGCGATAGTAAGACCGAAGATGCCTCCGAAAGAGGAGAAATACATGTCACAGTAAGTTAACACAATACGTGGAATAATCCAAATTATTTTTTATTTTTTATTAAATTTAATTCATTCTAATGTTGGAACCAAAAGTACATACGTCATGCTCCTTCGAAAATTAATATCCGTCTTAAATATTTCAGTTTAAGTACATCCGTGCACTTGAAATGCCCCAAGATGACAAAAGGCGAAACACAGTGACAAAATTCGTGGAAAAGTGAAAAATTCAAATTAAATATTTTCACTTATAAACTTGATAGCCGTAGCCAAGTAGTAACATATACAAGCATTTGAATCCCTGAACGCTTAGCTTTACAATCGATTTATACATGTACATATGGTCGAATTGTGTGATATTTTTGGCATTTTAAAACAATACTCATCCCAAATTTACATGTATGTATTACATCAGATATATTATATGTTACGCCCCAAAAGAGAAAAGAAAGAGTGATTTGTTAATATAGTATATGATAGCCTCAATTTTTTTATTCTTACTTACTCTGAAAAGTGTAGAAAAACACAATATTTTCTTTGTGAAGTAGTCTGTCTATAAGAAACACATTTACTGTAAGTAAGTAGTGTGTGTAGTTGGAATAAAATGACACGTAAGTACGATACAATCAAAAATGACTTATCGTGTGAATTCACTACTTAACTTCTCGTAACCTCACTTGCGGTAACACAAAAGATAAGCGAGTTGCAAAAACTTCGCATCTCGTCAGCATTTCGAAAATGATTATGCGATTATTCTCGTTTCAGAAATTTCAAAAAGATTTTTTGCTCAGATGCTTTGTGCAGCTAAACGCTGCAGCTTCACGAGGCTCAAAATGAAAAACGAATATACCGATGAAGTAAAAAGAAAAAGAGGGCGAAAAAATGCACAAATAATATTACGAAACCTGCTACGTCTCCGTGGATAGCGTAATTAACACTTATGAGTTTTTTGAATGCTTTTTTTCCACATAAAAATTGTTGGTAAAGTCAATATTTTTGAATCGATATTTTTCAATACCTACATAGTTGTCGACGGAATTACACGTTTGAATAAAATTTAAAATGCAACTAAATTATGGAGAAGATAAAGTTAGATGATTCGTGATATTGTCGAATTGATACAACAATTATTTACTTTTTAAGATATCGTAATGATAATTTATATGTAACGACAAATTCTGACACCAATGCAGAGCTTATTGACTTCGTGTTTTTAACAATGACCAAGACATGCGTTTGTAATAATTTACACAGATTTATTATGTAAGTATATTGAAGTACAAAAAAATATATTATGCAGCTTTGCAGAACTGAGAATCTAAAAACAATGAACAAGTTATGACAGTTTCAAAAAACGAAGAAACCAGCAAACATAAAATAACAGATTTCAACTTTCCAAAGAGCTCTTTCTCGCTTAGAGAGAATTGAATTCAGAAGAAAGAAGATGCACTGCATTAATTAAATTCAACTAAAATAGAATAAAAATAAAACTTGTTTTGTTTTTGTATTGGCGTATCTCAGATATAAGGTATGTTTCGACCAAAAGCATTCTAAAATCCACTATTTTCATTAATACAAAGTAAATAAAAATTACACGACGAAAATAGTTCTACGTTATTTGTTTTTTCACTTGTGCAATGCAGCTTGCACTATTTTCGCAGACTTGTAATGCGTGTTCCTTCTAGATTCTTGTAAGAAGAAGGTACATAGAACGTTCACTCAATCTGTATCCAATTTGTATATTATCGAGAAAACGCATGATGAATTCAGTCAAGAAAAGCAGCGCGCGTTAAGGTGGTTTTTTTAAATAGATATTATTGGTAAGGGCGACCAATGCACTGTGTACACCCACGAAAAGAAAATTCTACTTTATAATGATGATATGCCATACTGGATAAAAGCGTATTTGTTTTTTATAGACAGTACGCGTTCTAAAGAAACACATTCTAACGAAAATGGCATCCACCAATACACCCTTTTATCGAGCCGATATAATACGGTTACCAAAAAAGAGTTTGTCGGGTAAAAACAAAAACTTGTTTTTCAAAACTTTTCGTTAACCGTTCTATATCTTGAATTTTATATTTTGATATAAATTGGGCGTATTTATCGAGTGTTTTTTTCGTCTTTTTTTCTCAGGTTGATCTTTATTTTCATTGTGTTTACTAACACAAAGTCACTTTTGTTAGATTGTGTTTCTTCTATTTACTTTTACAGGCTGTCCTCAAAAAATTTCTACCCATTCTTTTGTCTTATTTTCTTTTATATGGCTGTCAAAACAAAGTTCGAATTTGTGATTTGAAATTTAATGGGGATATATGATCGCTATATAATTTATTATAAAGAATAACTCTAGAGAGTTACTGGTAAACTTTTTTTTGATGCTTCATAAGAATTTATCTCAAGAAAAGTTTTCATACAAAACTGCTCGTTACTTATATGCTCAAACACTTCTTTAAGAGTACGGATAAAACAATATGTTTTTTTCTGAATACTTTCTGCTCTAAGGATTGGGTGGGTAGAGGAAGTTCTAAGCATCACACACATTTTCATGCTTTTGAACAGGAAAGTTCATAAATTGAAAAAACAATTTATGAAACTTTACCTAGGTACTGTGATTCGAGCACATGAGCACTACAACTGAAATCAATAAAGCTGATCACCCTTACACGGACCCGGTAGAGTTAAACAATGCAATTAATTCATATGGCTGAAAATGTTTTAATCTTTAATTTATCAAGCGTTTTATATTTGATAGCATTCATCATGCCTGGTTTGATGCCTAAAACATGGAAGAATTAACGTTGAAAAACGTACGTTTCTTTAATACAACTTGACTGACGATATTCTAAATATGTTTTATTAAAGCTGTCTTACTAGTTTTTTAATGTTTTCAAAGGATGCCATAACTATGGTAGTTTTTTTTTTAAATTATCACAAGTTTTCACAAAGTTACTGGGGTTCAACTAGTGTTTATAAGTAAATATATATTATTTTTCAAGCACCATATTCATTCTTTATGTAGAGCATATAATATTGTGTGTTGATGTTGCTTTGTTGAATCAAAAAATCACTCAATCAATTTTTCTCAATGTTCAGAATGAAGGAAGTGACTAGTTGTTTAATTAAAGCCGTTTACGCATAATTGTTCATATTAGAAAGTAATTAGATTGATACATAAGAAGGTAATGCATAAAAACTATCGGATATAAATCTATAAATAAATAATTTTACTGTGAAATTTCAACCCGGCACACAAGCAACTAAGTGAACATACGCCGTTTACCACTCGTCAACAGAAACGACATAAATAAATTGTTTTCACTTATTTAAGAAGGTATTTGAATGTTTGTTTGTGGACACTGTTTATTTAATACAGTAGAATTTCTTTGCGTTTCTTCAAACAAGAAGCTTTGTCTCGGTTGTGTTAATTCGTGTTTTGTCGTGGAGAAAAATCCAAAAGCTCTTAGTCTTTTAATGAATAGGGACGATCGTTAGATAACTATTTATATAGAATTTATATGGAAATGGTTCCGCAATGTTTCAGCAAAGCAATTACACATCGCGTTGTTTTCAGTGGAAACATTCATTTATGGCGTGTATCTATTGGTAGATTTCGTAGTCGTTATACTAACAAAACAATCGTAATAAATCCGTGAGAAATCTGCCCAAAAAACATTTCCATTAGCATAACAGCAATAAAATGGTACAACGATAATTGTTAACGAATTAATCTACACACACTAAAACATAGTAAATAGAATATTAATAATTCCATGTCTGATTAAGAATACATTTCCTAATTTTAATTAACTTGTTGTACGAGAACTGAAAGCTGTGAGCGTCTTGTCTAAAACAGGATTAGTGGTGAGCTAATCACTCTCAATACGCCCTGGGCATTGTGAATAGATCGTAGGAATTGGTGAGAATTTAAATAGTGGCAGACATAAATTTATTTGAAAAACAATTGATCAATCGCTATTAAAATTTGAGTCTACGGATACTGTGAATGAAGACATGATGTTGACTACTCAGCTGGAGTGTTATTAAGCATCTAAATGATTTGTTTCAAACATAATTATTTGCTTTATGTTACTCTCTAAATGTTGAAGCCATTAAATTGCCTCCTTTTGGAATTGAAACTTCACTTTTTTGAACATATATATTTACTAGCAAAACATTTGTCATTTCTAAGTGCTTCGAGATTTGGTTAAATCACAAACTTTAAGAGGCACGGGAAATCGTTATATTTAACAAATGCATATTTCCAATCGATTTTATTTTTGATAAATTCAAAAAAGCTTCAGTTCCAGTTCAAATCAGTTCCATGTCAATTATGCATGTGACGCTCAAAATTAAAAATAAATAATAAGACTTAATAAGAATATTGTACAACAGTTTATTTATAATCCAAATATTATGTGAAAAGGATAATGATCGAATGTATTAAAAATATTTGAGTTGTTTTATTTTTATCCGTGTCGGGTCCGTGGTGCAGTGGTGTTCGTCGGCTTCTGCGACAAGCTTCCAACGAACTAATCGATTCTGGTCGAAAGCATGGGTGCTTATTTTGTCTAAAATTTCCTTCCCACCCCTCATCCTGTCCTATAATCCACGCATAGCGAGAGTAACCAGCTAACCACTAGTCCTGTCCTAGCCTTACCTTTTATTTGCCTACTCTCATCGAGCTAAAAGAGAAGGTTAGCGACCGCGTAGCAATCAGTTCGCGTAGAAAAAAATTTAACATTTGGGAACAAATGTGGGTTATTTTTAATGTACTTTGGCGTAAAAGTTTATTTGAATAATGGCAATGCTTATGTGAGTTCAGATTAATTCACTTTTCACAGGGTAAAATGTTTTTTTAATGACTGTCGCTATGTTCGAAGGTGTCAACATACGAGAACGCTAATTTTTCTCGTATATTGTCCATATTTAAACATCCAGAAGGGTTCCAATTAGATACTCCAATTCGAGTATCGAATTCTCGATACTCGAGAATACTCGTCCATTTTTCAAGTACTTGATACTCGAGTATTATGAAAAATACTCGTAATTTATGAATGAAGAGTTTTTTCTTGGGCGGGAATTATAAAAACAAAACTTCGAGCACATTTAAGATTTGAGACGTTTAATTCACTACTATTTTTGAAATATATGTTTCATAAATTGAAATAAATGGACGAATGAAAATGAAAAAGCTGAGACTACCTTGGTTCCTTCTCCATCTGACTGGCGTCAGACAGCATCCTTCCACGGCGTTCGGAGACGGAACTTAGGGATAGGATGGGAGGAAAGGTATCTCTCGCAAAGATTTCAAACGGTATTCAATTGACCGCACTCTATCTGAGAGTGGGCTAGTTTATTGTTCAAACTATTATATTGTCGGTTACAAAATACAGATACAGTTGCCGTTGAGACTATATTTAAAAGCGTAAGACCAGAACGATTAGAAGTTAGGTACTTCCTGCCTATCCGAGGCAGAAGGGCTATATGCAGATTACGGCTGACAACTATGACTCTCTAATTACGACTAATACGACTACTGACTTGGCGGTTTTTTGACAGCCATATTTTTCCCCCGTGATTCTAGTATGAAAAAGTGCTCGACCAATCGACGCAAAGCATTCTGGCCTGAACTGAATTCAACCAATCACTGCGAAGCCGTCGCAAATGAGTCGGTTACATGATTTTATAACATTTTTAATGCATTTATTCGCGTTATATTAATCGTTTAGCTCTTATTATCATTGATTGAGGTGATAAATAAGATCGTCCGAGAGAGTTCTGATACCCTACAACATCATGCGGTATCAAAGCTTATTTATTTATTTATCATCTATTTATATAAACAAATTTGAATTAATAATATAGATTTTCGTACATTTAAATCTACTTGAGAATTCGAGTATTTAAACAATTTACTACTCGATACTCGAGTAGTTCCGGTTCGCACTCTGTGTCATATGACCGAATTTGTTATTGGACTACCAACTTACAGCCGGGATGCAGGGAAGAGACAATGACCTTATTTCAAATGGCTGGTCAAAGAATCAGGTGTAAATGAAAATATATGTATTTGTACTATTGTAACTTAAGAATGCCAGATGCACTCTATACGTTATTGAAACATTTCTCCACCCTTAGAATTAAACCGAATGACAGACAATAAAAAATATACGTTGGAAATAGAGCTGCGTAAAATATTCCTGAAATTTTATCTTTATACGAATAGGGAAGGTTTCTATACAGCCGGCATGATTTAGTCATAAAACCACCCTTCAAAACTTTTCAGTATTGAGTGACGACATTTATTCAGCACACGTCTCTCCCAAAGAACCAAGACAGATAGAATGAAAGATTCTGTGTTCTTGTTAAATCCCGGCTCTCTCCGCTATCAATAAAATTATATTAAACTTAAGAAACTATTTAGTCATCGAATTTTGAATCATTACCATTATTGTTCGTATAGAGACTATTTTATTTTAATATCAAGAATAAACTATCGTACGTCGATCATAATATAATGTATTACAACCAATTATTTAGCGTTTTTTTTATTGGTAAAATATCAATGGAACACAAGCTTTTTCAAACTCTTCAAAGACGCGTTCTGTGTATATCAGTTTCATACTGAAAATTACAACACAAATAGTTCAAAATTTAAATCGAGTGAAATGAAAAAAAAAAAATCTTGAACGATTGTCTGAAACAGACAAGCAACGAGAAGCAACCGTTCGAGATCGCACTGCTCAATTCAGGCGAACAATTCAATACATACATTTAAAGAAGAGGATGTACTGTTGCCACGCATCCCAATGATTCAGATAGATATGCCATTCAAATAAAAACATTTTTAGTTTCCGGTACGACTCACATTTGCAATGACCATCAATAAAGCACAGGGACAATCGCTACAAGTGTGTGGTAACTAAATTCAGAAAATCCATGATTTTCACATAGCCGTATGTGGCCAGCTCACGCGTTGAATTTTTTATTTATTTATTCGCATACATACCAAACACTTCTTTCTTTGAGTGGCATTGCAACGCGTGCTGAGTACCTGCAAGTAAATTATATATTTTATGAAAAATATAAGTAAGTATGTTTCAAAACTGGTTTATACATAAAATGTATTTTTGATCAAAATGGAGAAGTATTGAGTTAATCGAAATTGAAATATTTAAATCAATTAATTTTAATGACTTTATTGTATGAATTACCATTTTTGAAGCACGCACTTATTGCACATTAAATCTTTTAAAGAAACATCACACGCTCCATTAAAAAGTGTATTATCTAATAAGCTTGAAAAGCCAAACTTTTTTGTATAAACAACTCAAAACACGACTTTTTTATTGATAGTATTGATCGACTATAATAAGAGTTTTTCTGACATAACTTTAGGCACAGTTATAATGTAGTTAGAGACATTGTAAGCAGAAAACTTTGGCCTTTTTATGCATTCGATACTTTAGTATACTGTCTACGGGTAGAGTTTTCTTCAGAGTAATAAAATAGATTTCCACTCGTGTCTTTTCTCTTCACGTATTTATTACCAGAAGACTTTATTATTCCTTCTGTGTGCAAACAAGTATATATGACTGGGATCAAATGCGAAAGGGTTAAGGCATTTAAGATATAACATGCCATACTCATGCCAGGTAATCACGAACTGTTTAACTAAAAGTAAAACTACATAAAATAGAAGCCGTCAAGACCTTTTTCATCAGCATTAGAGTTTAGATAAAAAGAACATTATTTTTTACCAAATCGTATTCACTGATATAATCTTTATTGAATATGAAAAATTAATGGAAAGAATAGGTTAACTTCAGAGGAACCAAAATTCAAATCAGTCGGCTGTATTACATTTTATATCGTTCAGCGTTTAATAAAAAGCGAGAGTGGTGCAATTACAAATTGCTTTCAATCCGATATTTTATTATTTTTCAGACAGATTTAACTTTAAAGTAAGCCTGAGTGATTGCTTATAAGGCTATCATTGAATAATGATTATCGTTGCTGTACTTAAGCATGTTTTTAATTATTTATTATTAAATGAAAAGGAAAAACACTGTATTGTAGCTGGAAAATATACTATGCAGATTGTATGCGAAACAAAAATATATAAATCCAATGTGGATGATGGTAGGAATAACATTATGTGCACTAATAATAATGTGTCCACCGAATTTATTGAAAATGACGTCAAAGATATAAGTTTAGAGATAAAGAAACTGCGGTCTCCTGTCTAGTTTACTTGTTTTCACTTGTTTGCTAATAAGGCATTACGGTAAGTAAAATAGCAATGTATTTTAATTCTACATAAACTATTTTATATATTTGTTGATAGCTGTTTCGGCTTACGCCCTCGTCAGAAATATGTTTTAAACGTGTATTAGAGAAAGCTTATATACCTAGGCTAGACAGGGTACACTATACATCCTCTTCTCTGTTCCACCATCCCAACCTTAAATGGGAAAAAATAAGTTATTGATTTGTTGTTCATGAAGTGAAACCTAATCTGAGTATTTTTGGGTTCTTTTTTATATTACGTGGGAACCAACGCAAAATTATTAATGCATCGAGTGAATTTATTTTAAATTGCATTTACTAATGGTTTAAGAAGTGGTGATGTGTTGATTATTATTTTTTCATTAAGAATGTCATTGAATTGATTATACCTATTAATTTCTAGCTGTTCCAATGCATTTAGCTTAAGGCCTTTATTACAAGAATGTAAAAAAATCGGAACTGAATTTAGGTCATGTGATACCTGAGGTGGTTTGCATATTGTGAATCAGTTTTTTTTGTTATTAAAAGATCTAACATGTTCTTTTGCACGAATTAAAATATTTCTTCCTGTCTGACCGACATATATTAAATCACATGTACCGCAGGACATCTTATATATACCGCTTCTCTCAAGTTTATTAATCCTATCTTTACTATTTTTAAGGTTTGTGCCTAAATTATTATTAACTTTAAATGCCACATTTACTGAATCTTTAATCTCGTGGTGAATTTTTTCACTAATACTCCTTAAGTATTTAATTGATTTAAAGAAGCGGTTTTCTCATATTAAGTTAGGGTAAATAAGTTTTCTAGCTAGTTTTAATCGTTTTTTTTATAAAATAAGTTTGTTATCACCGTTTTCTCGTAGCCATTACATTATAATGGAGTTCTACCAAGTAAATGACTACTCAATCAATAAGACTGGGTAAGATTACTGATTTATTCTCTAAAAAAGAGTACCATTAATGAAAATGCATGTTTTTGCAGATAGTAATGGACCAATTGCCGAGAAAACCATAATGTGCTCAATCATCGAACATGTGCTAATTTGCTTGGAGCAGAAATTGTCCACAAACGATTCATTTGAAAACAATAATGTTTTAATGAATCTCTTAATCCTTTACACTTCCGTGTATATAATATTATTATTTCCTTCCAGCAACTCTTCAATAGATTTGAGAAATTGATTGATATCGCAGGTCTAGAGTATTTATCAGTATGATAAAACGAAATACCGAAAAGTATACCACATTATGCAATGGCATAAACTTTATCTTACACATACATAATCCAATATGAACGGTTTTTGAAATAAGGATAGTTACAATGTCGAGCAGGAAACGATATGGGAGTTCTAGGAGTTAGATTAGTATGCATCACGGCTGTTCTTAGCGATTGATTTAATAGCTCATTACTCTTAAGATTTTAAGTATCGGTTCTAAGAGGAAAAGCAGTTAATCGTATAAAAAAAGTTATTTTACTTATATCACCATTAAGTGGAATAAGGATGTATTTTTCCATGCATATAGTTTATCATTTTTTTTTATTCAATCCTCTCATCTTATACGTTTTACAGTATGAAAATGTACGGACGTAAATTTTTATAAAATTCTATCGATATTTTTTTTTTGTATCTCTTTTTATTCGAAAATAACAAAAGCTTCACTGGGAATACTAATAAACAATTAATAATCAACGTCGACATTGCACGATTTACATTTTATAACATTCATCACGGAAGGCCATGAATGAAAGGTTTCTAAAAAACTCCGCCGCAAATTGCTCAAAAATCCCCGCCAGCTATTTTTTTATTGTTACGTTGGCGGGAAAAAATTGGCGTCCGGAAACGGCTAAACGTTAACCGGATGCCCGGTTGTGCAGTTTCACTTTGGCCGGAAACGGTGACCGCCAAACCAAACAGACGGCGCAGCGTGGTGTGATCGGAAATTAAATCATTTTTTGGCTCTTTTGTGATCGACGGTACTATTTATCTTTATATATTTTCTGAAATACTCGATGTCAAATTTTGAATACTGGTAAATCGGGGTGAATAGAGACTGGCAGGTGAATAGAGACAAAAACAAAGATCGAACTTTAGCACAACTTTACTAAGTATCCAATGTATTTTTTAATATTTATAAATAATTCTTTACAATGACTATAATACTATCTCAAGAATGAAAAAATCAAACCAACTAAATGACTGGCCAAATTTGAAACATACTTGCTTAAGTTCGATGCCTGTGCATCCTTACTTTTTGACCCCTTAAAAACTTCTCTTTTATTGCACGAAAATTAAAATCAGTCATGTTTTTGTTGGTTAATATGTACAGTAAAACGGAAAGAATAGAGACTCGTATAGAATAAAGGTTCATATATTCCAATCATTACAATCTGTATTATTGTCTCTATTCACCTACCAAGTCTCGATTTACCCTCTCTCTTCTCTACTCACCCAGATTCAATGTGAATTGAGACATCGAACAAAATTGACTGTGTCTTAATAACGATAGTGAATATTGTCATGACTGTGTAGTAGGACCATACAAACAAGTTTAAAGCCATTCATATTTGAATTATGTGGTGCAGGTACGAAGATACATAGTCGTGAAGGGTAAAAAGTGTCTCCATTCACCCCGTTTTCCGGTACCAGAATTCGATCTATAAAACAGTTATTCGATGAAGGACGGGAACAAAATTTGTATCACTGGTCTGTTCAAAAGTATACCACTGTCAAGATCAAATTTATTCATAAATTAAGAAAGAAATTGAACACATTAAAAAAAAAAAATATTAATTCTAAATTAAAAAGATCTCTGCCTGATATACAATATAGTTAGTTATAATGTATTCCAGCCATGTATCTAGACTTTTCCGATAATACGATATCGAGAATGAGTATCGTGAATTTTTCGTCGCTATGTGTTTTCATTTTGAAATTTAGGGTATCTGAAATATTAAGAATTTCAATAGTCCACGTGGTTAATTTAGTTTTTTTTATCATCCTTCGAAATTGAGATTGATAATCTAGTGCTTTGATCGAATTTTGTAAAAAAATACTATGTTTACTAACTATCATTTGTTCAGTAAAATTGCCAAATATTTTTTTTTAGATGACGTTGGTAAAGTATTATATTTAATAATGGCATTATTGTTCTTAATGTGATTTACAGTACGAAAGATTGTGGTTTCACTAATTAAATAAATATCGACACGATGAAAGAAAACTTCTCTTAACAGAAATCATATTGGGATTTATATCCAACAATTAATACAGTTAACAATTCGACGCAATTCAGATTAATTAAAAATTTATTGAGTTCAATCAATGATGACACATTTAAATGGTGAGATATTTCAAGATACTTGAAACAACAATTATTTAAAAAGATATGACAATAATTTATTGATAATCATACTTATAATTATTTTTTGCATAATATGTAAGTATTTGACAATTTACTGTTAAAAAATGAAACAGGCTTTACCGATGTACCTCAGTTTTTATGTTTTGTACAGTATATTGTACCATAGAATTAATATGCAATTCAATTGCAGTATTAATATACACAATTAAATTTTAAATAAACAAAGAATAATTTATCCAGGATTATCAAAAGCGATTGGTATTAAACGCCATAGCGGGCAAAACGTGTAAAGTTATCCATTTACTTTCATTTATTACCACGAAGTTTGCAGCAATTGAATGTAACTAGATTATGTCAGTAGATGAAAAAGTCGTTCAGCAAAAGTGTCAATTTGTCCGACCGTTAAAAACATCTACTTAAAAAACATTTGTAAGACTGTGTATTTTTTGCGAAAAAATAAGGGGTAAAAGATATGATATTATACATAATATAATGGTTAAACAATTGTAAAATGCTTAATTTACGTTCAAAGCGGAAATAAAAGCTGTGAGATTAAAAGATTTTGTCAAAGAAAATAACTTATTCAAAAAAAGAAAAGAAAAGAAAAACACAAAACGCTTGCGTAACACAGCAGGTTTTCAAAAATGGCCTCGTTCGTTTTTCGAAAGCTCTTTTTGTTTTATTTCTCTTTTGCTTGGTCCGCGAATTCCCGCTTATCGCATTAACGCCCGATTGTGACCCGAGTCAAGTATTTATTTGACATTTTCTGCGAAAAAATGTGCAAATCACCTTTCTTAACAATGTCAACGTCTCAACTTTTTATGCAAAGCCTTTTATTTTTCTTTGTGGGCTTTCCACGACCACCTTTACGACGACATCTCGGTACTAAGGACTTTGGATTTACCCTTAGCATTAAGTGTATCAGACTGTCCAGCACAATGTGCTGGTTTGAGGTGAGAGGTCTTAAAACATATCTTCCGATTCTGAACTCAAGAATATTACAATTCAGCTTTAAATATATATATATATATTATTTAACCATGTCCGCTCCCATCTTGGAGCATATGGAATCATCGCGGAGTTTATCTCAACATATATTTTTTCAACGAGAACTACATGTTACTCAGTTTCTCAACCTCTTTTTTTCAAACAGAGTAGGGATGGAAAAGTTTCGAGGACTCGGACAGGACTAGTGGTAAGCTAATCGCTCTTTGGTATAGGAAAGGTGGGGAGGGATTTTCAACGACACAAACACCAATGCCTTTGAACCGATTTATCGACTTAAAAAATCCACTCGTACCAGGAATTGAACCCGGGCGGTCCGGCACGCAAGCCAACAACGTTGACACTGTGCCACGGACCGGACATATTCCTATTATATATTTGATATTTTTACTTATTTACTTTAAAGTTGTCCATATATATAAAATCAAAGAATTACTGAAAAGTTTTAAGCCATTTATCTGTATTGATCTCTCAGGATAGGATGCTCAAAGTTAAAAATAGCCTTATTACTGAACAGCGCGATTTGTAAGACTTGCAAATTATTCCTTACTCTTTTTAAATTCCAGTTTAATTTAACCAGCGTGTTTAAGGTCTTCTTCCTAACAGATTTCTGTCCAAGTTATTACTCACATATATCCGATTTTTACATATGTAATACTATTCTTATTGTCTCTCAAAGAGTATTTTCATATTTAAATCTTCACAAAGATAGATAGTTTGTTCAGTTTAGTTTGCAGTAGGTAGCTCTCATATAAATAAAGGATGTGAATCTACGACTTTTTTGAAAAAACTTTGTTAATTTATTGATTTATAAATTATATGAAACGCAGTTTTATAAACATTATGAGTAGTTAAAAGTATTACTACTTCATTAATGTCACATAATTTTGAATATTTGTTTTTATTTAAGTATAAACGGTAAAGCCCAGTATTTAAATAATAATAATCTAATAAGAAGCATTGTATTCAAAAATATAAACGTATTTTGTTTTGACGTAGGGAGAATATTAATGATACATAAACAGTCCCTAAGAAAATCCATTTTTTTATGTCATGTTATCGGAAATTTTAACATACGTGTCATTAAAAATCCAGTTGTTTGTTTTATATACATACATAAGTATCGCGAATACTTTTTGAGCCGGAACATTTTTCCGTGCTACGATATTTTTGGCATCACAAATTGGCCTCATAACATATTTTCAAATAAAATCTTTTCCCTTGCGTTGCCGTTTCTAAATAAAAATATATCATATGCATAAGTATTTTGTTTTTTCATTTTTAATATCATGATTTTTAAATACCTTCCTTCTTTTTCTCAATAAGGGTTATCAGGTTCGTATACTTGGATATGATTTTTTATTTACGCACTGCTTATTTACATTATTTTCCATTCTACCTTTTTTGCCTCGAATACAGGATTTTTCCCAATATGGTTCCATAAATATCATCAGATTGTTTTGTCTTCAGTTCATGCTTTTGTAAACATATTGTTGAATCATTTAATTGGTCATATTTATGCTGTCAAAAATGGAATCTTATAAAATTGTTGAAAAGCATTATATCTACACTAAAATATGTTTATCGTACTCTTGTATTTTTTTTTATGTAGATAGTTTAATAGCTTATGCTTTATTAAGTATTTTTTAATTATGATAAATGTATAAATAATTAATGTGGTTGACTGCAAAAAGGATGCTTGAAATCGTTTTTTGAAAAGTCTCGATAATTTTTTCAGCCCTATAACAACAGGAAAATAATAAATTGCAAATATTTACAAATTTATCTATTGCCAAGATAGCCTAAATTATTTATCTAATCTTAATACCTGCTGAAAGCATACAATAAAGTTACTCCATTAATAATAATTGTTTATTCTATATAGTATTTATACGCAATATTCAGCTAGAAGACTTTTCGAGGTAAAGATGATCGGACATCTTCTGGAGGAAACCGAAAAATATGCAGCCTTCATAAACTGCCCAAATCCTTCAGTAAAGCTCGAAGAAATGAAATATTTTTTGGGAATTTTAGTACCCTTTGCTAAATGTGTATGCACGTAGATTGTAAACAATAAATTAAAAGTAAAAACAAAATATTTGGAATATTGACGTCATGACAAATGAATATTCACAACGTCCACCTTAACAAAAAAACACGGAGCCTGTAAGGACGAGCGTGACCATATGGTCACATAGCTTTTCTACGAGAAAGCATTGTGAATTTTTTTCTTAATTATTTTTCCTATACGTATAAGACTACATGTAAATAATGTTTAGCTTAAAATTCTCGCCTCTGGAGGGTTAATTGAGACAATCATTCACAATATCTTCAAAATCTGTTCAATTTGAAGACTATCCCTTTTAAAACAGAAAGATGCTTAATATTCTGATACCATCTAATGTTTTTTTGCTCAAAAAGTAAACTTGATAATATAAAAATATTTCTCTCTCCTTCTGTACTTCTGTAAAGACATTTCATGTTTCACTGAAACAGAAGTAAATAAATAAGACACATTTTATTTGTGTAATACAAATCCATTTAAAAAATATATGGTATTCGAAGATAAGGACCGGTTTTGCTTATCCCGAGCATAATCATCTGAAAGCATCGCGATGACAGAATTGACAGTGAAAACCTTGAAAATGGTAACTAATGCCCAATAGTCGTATTATTATGCATTTACTTTGAAATGAATAATTACTAAATTTAAAACAAAGAGGAAATGTCACTATAAATTTAATGGTAGGAGTGTTAAATTCTTTTGTGTACAAGTTTGTGATGTTTCAAAATGAAATTATCGGAACAGGAAGTGTAGGTGCTTAATTTGAAAAGCTACGAAATTTTTGCATTGTTATTCAACAAAGCTTTTATAGCGTTTACAAGAGATCCTGTGCTGTAGGCTTTGAAATAATTGGAGATCGTGTTTTCTTGCGATATTAATTATCGTGAAAAGCCATTTTGCTTAACCGGTCACGTGCTGTAAAATCGGTTTAGTATACTATGAAATATTTTATGAGAAATATAAGTGTTTTCAAATTGAAAAATGATTTATACTTTTTTTACTTTACTTATCTTCATTATTTTTATTTGCCAATTTTTCAGGTAAATCATCATTATAATGATATTGTTATTCACACTTGAATTCATCATCAAGCCAAAATGATGGATATTTTTTTGTGGTTAAAAATTCAGCAAATCATTTAAAACATCTAAACTTTTTAAACAATCCTTATTTATTGATTTTTCAATATTTCTTTCAATTTCTGTTCAAAGACATTGCTGCTTGTGATGCAATTTGTAAGTTTTTTCCAGTATTTTGGCCCTGAAAGTTTGTCAGTTAGTTACAAGCAACTATCGTAGAAAACTTTTGTAGAGATAAGTTTTATCATAATGCCATATTATCTACACTAAGAATGGACATGGTTAAAAAATACTAAGCTTTCACAGTTTTCTCCGTCACTTTCCCTCTCAAGATTCTCAAATTAATAAGAGTAACTGCTTATATTGAAATATGGCCCATCATTTAACTATCAAAGCTGACATTACTTGGCAGAAAGCTTCCATCCTTTTCCGTAAAAATACAAACAAGGCAGTGTTATCGGATTTAGTTCTATACTTTAGAGTATTTGTGTTTTATATTTGGAAGTGTTTATGAGAACGTGTGGCATGAAAATACTTCATTGAAAATGCAATCATCAATTGCGTCATCAACATTTTTTCTTCTTCATAGCTTTGTAGAAGGGGAAAAGAAAACAAAATTACAAGTTAAAGAGATTGTAAAAATATCTTATAATTGACTTAAAAGAAAATGTAGACAAAGGATTCTTTAAATACTGGATCCAAGTAGGACGAGAGGTTTGTTGGTAGAGGTGGATGGGTTTTGGGGCTTTGTGTTACTGAAACGACTTCAATAAAATTATGGTTTATCTTTATTCACAAATCACTTTGATATACATTCTCACGTGGTATTTACAATTTTTACATATGTGTTATCCTATTATATATTTAAATATTCAAAATTATTTATTTAAAAAAATTACTATTTTATTTATGAATAATGATGATTTTATATGGAATGATTTTTTTGATATTTAAAAATACAAATTCATCTAATAAATAATATGAAACTGATGATTTAAGTAAAGATTCCTTTACTTAAATAAATGAACTTTGGTAATATTTTAATTTAATAATTATTAACAATTTTCGTATCCATGCAACTGATAATTCTAATATATAAGCTAAAATTATTCAGCTCAATATTTACGAATATTATGAAACAACTTTCTCGTAACATTTTCATTAAAACCTTTCATTAAAATAATTTTTGTTGGTTCGAAAAACAAGATACTACGATTTTTTTGACAAATAAGCTGTTCCCAAGAGAGTCTTAAGATGAATATTGTGTCACGAAAAATATGTTGCATTTTTTACTTTGCAAGAAATATTTGGTGCGCTAAAAATAAAATGATAATGCCTCGAGTTCAAAAGCCAACAAACGAGCACACTTAACATTGCTTAAGAAGCATAAAATGATAAGAGACAACTTTTGCCAATCGACGTAATGTTTTATTTTAGTTCGTAAGATGTATGTGTCGTTTCTTCATCGATTATATTTCAACATCATGTAACACAGCTAGCTGATTTTTTATTACTAGTTATATAAATATAATGCAGTAAATAAAATTAAAAATAGGGTAAAGAATATGTTTATTCTTAAACAAAATATAAAAACAATAACGATAAATGTTTTAAGGAATGTAACGTTACGTCAATATATAATGTTAAGCCTTTAAAAGCGATAGGAATGAATCGAACGGAATATCTTAAAGATAAACTCCTTTATTATTTACACTGTAGAAAAAATAAAAATTCTCTTTATTAAAAAAAACGTTAGTGAATTTTAAACCCAATATTGAACTAGAAGACCTATTGCACACTTGTGTAAGTATAAGACGTTGTAATGTTATTTTAGACAATTTTTGTTATTTGTTAATACTAAATAAGTTTTGTCTCAGCGGTATATAATTATCTTTGATTACAGAGCACAACAAACGTTTTTAATTATTTTTGCGGAACAAATTTTCAAATTTTATGTTATTTATTGGTACTTGAAAACAACTGGCTGCAATTTGGAGAGTATTTAAAAGTACATAACAGTTTTGGGTTGTTTTAAAGTATGAATAAATATTTCATTTCAACGCTTTTGTTTCGTGTTTTTGTATTTATATCACAAAAGCTATATTAATTTAAGATGTTACATAATTACCAGTGCCGCTTGTCGAAATTTCTGAAGGTGGCTTAGTTTTTCAGTGCATTTTTTTATAATTTAAATCACAATTAGAATTTATAAATCAATATTGAAATATGGTTTGACACTAAACGATACACAAGAAAACTGAAAAATCTTTGGAAATCCTATCTTGTACGTATTATTTATGCTCAACATTTTACATTCAGATATATATAAATATACATATATGTATGTAATCAAAAAACAAAACACAAATATAACATTTTTGAATTTCAACGTGTAATACATATTTTTTTATTGATAATTTGTTAATAATACGTGTATTTACTGGCTCACAATTTAAAATATCACATTAAAAAGACTGTATTGGTATATAACTCAAGTTATTAAAAAGTTTCAACAAAAAAAAAATCGTATTTCGCTTTATACAAAAACATAACAACGTTACAGATAGATAAAGCAAGACAAATTTACCTGATTTGAAAGAGCTTGTATATTTATATGTTAATAAGATTAAATGAATCAGATTCAAATAGGCCGTTTGGGTATACACAAATGAGCGTGCCAAATAATGAACTCAAGAGATCACTAAAATAAAAACAAATGAACATGAAAAAACCCTTTCGCTGCTACTCTCTGCGTATTAACTCTTGCTTTAATACCGATAAATGTAAATAAGGGAAATTTAACGTGCAGGATGTTGCGGTGGATTTAATTCGAGTATGTAAAAGAGGAGACCGAAACCTGATTACGCTAGATTAGAAAGTGGAAAACCACTACCGCGCGGCTTACATTCGGCGATCCTTGGACAGTTCACCTTTGGAATTAAAATACTCGGAGATACTTCCAAAAAGCAGTGTTATAAAGTGGCAATTTTTTTTTTATAGTTTATAATATAAAATTTCACTGGCAGCTTTTGTGGCTTAATGGTAAGAGCAGTCTGGCAATTAGATAGGTCATGGTTCCCAGCTATTATCAATTTGAATTTGAGACCTTGGCAATGAGCATAGGTTATGGCTTTCTTAATATGGAATAAGAAAAAAATGGTATATCATTTTTATTATAATCCCATTTCACCAAGTTTTGACAGTGAAAGTTAATTAAAGTGATACAATAGTGATCCCCTGAAAATGCTTAAAAGTGATTTCGATCGACTTGATATAGGATGAAATTGTTTTAATATTGAAAGCTGAGCTGATGTAAAACCACTTTAATTATTTAAAGACTTACTCTTCAAGCTGATGCTGTGAAGCTCAACAGTAATCAACTTCTCAAAACCTCAAATTATTTTTTGGCATCAGTCCCAAAACTAAGACTACGTAAATATTCAATGTGTGTTGTTGGAGCTTGGAACTTTCAGTAGGTGGCGCGTGTGTCGTACCACAGACAATTGGCAAAAGACAAACAGTAAACGTCAAAAGGCATATGTTATCGATACCGATCAATGTTAGTGAAAGATAAATGGAAATTATTTATCTAAAATATTGTGCATCTGAATGCACTTTAATAAATACAAACACTTTCTTTCTTTGATTGGCATTGCAACACTTTTCGGGTACCGGCTAGTAATCTATAATAATTAAACAATACGAAAAAATATATGATTAAGTCATATTGTAAGAAAATGTAAATTTGAAAAAAGGATTGGCTACTTCCGATCAAAATTTATAAAATGGACACATTGTTAGAATCGAAAGAGGAAACGCTTAAACTTATATATGGCTTCTGGAATATTTTGATTGGGCTCCATCGTGGCGAGAACAAAAAACGGTTTTCCCTTTTATGCTAATTTTTCTACTTTGCAGTTAATTTAATTAAATAAAATACGTTCATCGAAAAGTGCTGTGCGTCTTTCAGGTAAATAACCACACTTGAGCCTTTAAAGCTTTCGTTTAACATTAGCCTGAATATAAATATTCTTTCAAAGATATTTAGCAAAAATTTGATTTATTCAAAAAAAAAAATTTGTCAAAAGCTATTATTAGTATTTGTTACAAACCAAATCGTATTTGAAATAAAATTGCGTCCTAAATTCGATCATTTTATATCAATACAATTTCTGATACAATGCATACTTACTTACACGAGAGAGCCTTTCAATATTGGTAAAAATTAACTGTGTGAAATATCTATATTTTTTAAAGTAACACGTTAATAAATATATACATATATGTGTGTGCAAAATAAAAATAAAATGTCTCAGATTAAAACTAAATAAATGTTTATGAACCGATATAAATGTATATATCACTATATTCCAAGAGTTCGCAAAAGTAAATTAATCATGGTGAACATTCTTACCATTACATTATTTTTTCTTTAGCAAATTAACGTTTGACTTCTCTTCTAATTTCTAAAGTAAGCTAAAATCACAGAACATTATTAATATATCATCGAGTAAATGTGTTCGGTGAAATGTTACGAACCTTTGATATCATTTAACTTATTAAGTAGGTGAGATATTAATTTTGTACGAAATAATATCATTCGCATTTGTTTGAAATGATAAAATGTACTAAATAAGTTATTTCTACAAAAAGAAACAGGTTTCCGTGAAATATATTGTGAATAAAGAAGCGAATCTTTCAAACATGTTAATGCAACAAATCATGCAAACACCAAGAAAGTATAAATACAATAGAATAATGGTTGCGAATAAACACGCGCCATGGGGTGTTGGTAGAACAATCTCAATGTTTCTTATATTTTACAATATGGAAATTAATGTTTTTGAATGCTATGATATCTCTTGGCAATTGTGTGATAATATTAACACGCCCTATTTAAGCAGCTCTTTATGCA
Source organism: Himalopsyche kuldschensis (assembly GCA_028554975.1). NCBI lineage: Eukaryota > Metazoa > Arthropoda > Insecta > Trichoptera > Rhyacophilidae > Himalopsyche > Himalopsyche kuldschensis. The sequence continues at coordinate 1,666,426 of JAHFWI010000045.1, forward strand.
AATCGGTTTACGCAAGAGAATTTAGAAGTTGATTGAATTTGCGTCGTGAATCTAGAAAATCTACCATGAAGAATATTATTATGTGCTGCGAGTTCCGCTGTCGAGTGTTTTATTGCAAAATTTTGACGATTTCATGTACGGCTATAAATAATGAACGTACTTTAACATGGCTTTTTAAAGATAAGCTCGTGCTGATATTTATGTTGGATAGATAACAACTTTCTTTATGAGCGTATTGAACCCACAATAAAAAAGCAAAAAAGTATTAACCTTTTGCAACATTCAAAATTGTTTTTTCTTTTCTTACTTACATCGAAGATATGTCAGCGTTCTATTCACTCGCTGAATACATGTTATGAATTTTTATTATTGGCATTCTAAATATGCAGGAATTTATTCAGTTGAGAGAAAAGAATATAAAGACAATGTCCGGATACTTCGAGTCTGGATACAACTTTCAATCGACCCCAAGTATAAGATCATTGCAATTAACTTTGAATGTAATAGCCCAAAATAAAAAATTACAAACATTAAAAACATAGTATCGTCAGTGTCTTTAATTTTTGTAGTGTTACCTACTGCAATTTTAATATAATTAATTTCGAAAGAAATGCTTTATCTTCAATGTGACCAAATAAAAATGATGTTAAAATATGAATAAAATTTAAATAGAATCAGTAAACAAATACTTTCGCACTGTAAAAAAACTCTGGGTATAAAGTCATGGAAGATTTTGTGGTATGTTATAAATAATCTCACACAATTTTTTGAAAATGTCGGGAGGTAAATATATATGAAGGAAAAACATTATAAATTTCAGTAAACTGTACACCTTAATCAAACACTTATACAATTTACAAACTATATTTCTTATTAACACTATATCCACCTGTTCACCGTTTTAAAAGATACTGAATGTCGCAAAAGTTCACGTATGGCGTTTGTCATAAAGCGGTTTCAAATAAGTCCTCTGAGCTTTTGAAACTACCAGCACACTTAACACTTGAATCACGTTGTAAAAGAAACAAAGTGCCACCAAACATCCAGTCATTTGTGGGGTGCTTAAGAGCGCTGAGCCGCTGGATGAAGCTCTAGGTCCTGAATCGTCCGCCATGACGCTCGACGCTACGACGACGACGCCCACCGGCTGGGAAGCGCTGCCGGCTGTTCCAGAAAGACGTCTTGAAGGCGAAGCATCGCCTTCAGGGCAAGTGGCTGCCACCTATTTAGAAAAATACACCAATATGAATTAGCTATGCAAACTATTAACCTATTTTTTACGGTGTCCACAAATTTGTGCGTAATTACTATAGTAATTAAAAAGCCCGTAAACAATAATAATACTTTATGTACACAATTGTTTCTTATACAATATACATATACAAAACGAATATTTTTATAACGTATTTTTGTTTGCAAATAGAATAGTGGTAATGGACATTGTAAATTTTTAAAATAAGTGACCACAGCATATTGAAAAATTAATTGCCGTTGCATAAATATGTAGAAAGCGCGTAACCCTGCTTGAATGAATGTAGCTTACATCTAGTAAAAGAGAAAAGAAGTCTTGGCTTAGACAAGTGCTTACAGAATAACTTGCCATACAAAAAATATAAACCTTATGATAGATTTTTAAGACTAGAATTTAATTAAAATTCAATAAGACGATTCGAATTATAATCAAATGAGTATGTTTTTGGATTAAACTTGTGTTGTTATCTGACATCTATCATTTGAGACTATGTATTTTATTGAATCGCAAACACAGACGGCAATGGTTGCGTTATTAGATTTACATTAAAAGTGGACAATTTGTAAGACTACGAGGGAAAAGCTACACGGCGTGTCAGCCTCGGTAGAACGAATTGTGCAGGAGCCGGAAAGAGTGGAGAGCTTATGAGCGAGACCCGCGAAAGCTATCCTCCAACACTCCTACCGGATGTGTGCTGTAAATATGTAAACTTTTGTATACGGATGCATATAGTGTTAGATATTGTTTTGACCTCCATATAAATATCCATATAAAATAAAATATTATTAAAGTCAACTAACAATTTGATGATGTTTACTATTAATTATTGGTGAATTAGCATTTATTATTTTAGTACATATTTTTGTCATACGGTGAGAAAAATAACAATGTATTTTAGTTCTACATAAATTATTCTATATATTTGTTGATAGCTATTTCGGCTTACGCCTTCGTCAGAACTATAGAAGGCGTAAGCCGAAATAGCTATCAACAAATATATAAAATAGTTTATTTAGAACTAAAATACATTGTTATTTTTCTTACCGTATTATAATGGAGTTCTACCAAGTAAATGCCTACTCGATCAATACATATTTTTATACTATTTTCACGTATTTTTTAGTATTGGCATCAGTTAAAAATGCCAAAAAGTCGAAAATAGTGTTTAATTTATATAAATTACTAGTATTGCTACCCGGCTTCGCTCGGACTAAGCGACCAATAATTATCCCATTTTTTCCCAGTGTTCCAATATTGGGACATTTAGTATTTTTACCCCCACTCCAATATGCATCACGCAATTAATAATTTTGATTGCATCAATCCGTAGCTAGCAAGTGGGGGGATCGTTTCGTCTAGTATTTTTTCAGGTTTAAACCTGTCAGTTAGCAGTGTCCTTTTATTTGCATCAATTACGTTCAACATAAAACGTCTTCTGGCAAATAAGTTTATACATCTTAATAATACATTTATAACATATTGACCATATATATTATAATCTCTTATTGTTCTAGATTAGATATGTGAAGTGCATTTAAAATTTTTTCCATATGTAACTTTTTTACTCACAATATTATCCATGTTCCTAATTTGGAACACTGGGATTATACCAACATAGAATTTTTTTTCCTCTCAGAAAAAAAATGCTGAAAACGATTTTTTTTTGACGGATTTAAAATGCGTAGATGTATTTATAGCACCTCCCGAAAAAACAACAAAACAAAAAGTTAGATTACTTGTAATTTAGACGAAATGTAGTAAAACTGTACTTAAAAGGCCAAAATCTTCAAAAGAATTATCCAGCAGAGTGCCCGTCAATATTCGATATGATCGGCTGGATGATTCCAGCTGATATACAAAATCGATGTGCACTTTGTAAAAAAATGCCACAAAAGAGTGAGAAAAATGTAGTCTAAATTTGCATGAAAAATGTTTTAAAACCTTCCATTTTCGTTAATTCATGTTTATATACTATATTCAAATAATTTTACTTGCTATGACGACATCACGACACTCCACCAGCTGTCATTATTAGTGCTTCATATTTGTGAAATTATACAAGAATTAGTAATTATTCACAGTTTATTTCTTCAGGACTTCACTGTTGCAATATTTTAAAGTGACCAAAGTATTTCTATATCTATATATACATATATATATGAGTTAAACATAGTTTTCAAATTGTTACTTTACAATTTTCTATTAGAGTTCACTTGTTTTCACCTGTTAATAAACTGTAACATTTTTTCAAGTGTATCTTGTGTAAGTGTATTGTAAATCAAAATGGATTTAAGCAGTGAAATAAGAGATATTATTCAATGTCTAAAGGCTCTTACTGAGAGAGTTGAAGCAGTTCAATGCTTCATGAAATCTGGAAACTGCGATAAGCCTTTAAATGAGCCATCTCAGCCACGCCAAAAGACGAAGAGGATCACTCGTTCAGTGACCTTACATCATACCAGTACACCTACTAGTAAACCAAAGAGGCGTCAAGTGTCTCCTGCCTCCACACCGGTTGAAAGAGTTAAAGTGTCTAATGATGTTTATAAAGCCCAGTCAACCCATTCCATCAACTTCATTGATTACGTCCCACGATTCTATATTGAATGTTGAAGAATGGACAGCGGTGAAACATAGAAAAAACAAAAGCTATACCACTTCTTCAACTTCTTCCACTTCACCTTCACCAGTGAGTGCTCGCATATGCGGCACTAGAACTGGGACTACTGCTTGCTCAGGAATTGAGCAACTTCATTATATTCATGTATGGTCCCTACATGCTGATACAACCGTCGAGGGACTTACTGATTTTTTGATTCAAAGTGTACCAGATGTCGCTGTCAGTGTTATTAAATTGTTGACAAAAAGCAAGGTACGCTTCATTTAAAATTGGAGTGCCTAAATCTAAGTTAAATAAATTTTTGTGTCCTGATGTGTGGCCACTTAATTCAGTGGTAAAAGAGTGGCAATATAAACCAAAAAGCTTACCAAAAAAAGATGTGACTTTCTTTTCAGAATATTGATATATATTATCAGAACGTTCGGGGTCTTCGAACCAAGTCTGTTGGGTTTCGTAATGCTCTACTGGCGAACAGCTATCCAGTTGTTTGCCTGAGTGAGACGTGGCTCAATGAATCTGTTAATGACGCTGAACTTTTCACTGATGAGTATATCGTATTTCGTCAAGATCGTAGATATGGCCAAAGAGGTGGTGGTGTTCTCATTGCCATACGTACTGACTGTGTTGAGAGTGTTACTAGGATTGAGTGTAATCCATGTGTCCAGGTTGATGTTGTCGTTGTTGAAGTGATGTGCGGTGGGTCACTTCTGAGGGTTTGTTGTATTTATTTTCCCCCTAAGTGCTCACTTGAGTCATATGAACAAATTTTCAACTTTTTTTTTTTTGAACTTGTCAGTGCGAAATTCTATTGCTATCATTGGTGATTTCAATTTGTATTCGTCGGCACCCGGAGTAGGATTTGAGTTTGCTCATTTTTTAAGCTGTGTGAATCTGAAACAGTTCTCACAGATTGAAAATGTGAAGGCAAGAGTCCTGGACTTGGTGCTGGCTGATGCAGATTGCTGTGTATCGGTGTATGCAAGTGATGACCCTCTAGTCCTTGAGGACAGTTATCACCCAGCTATAGTGGTTGAGTTTCCTATTGCTTTTAAAAAGAGATTATGCGCTTATCGTCGTGGGCGATACGTTGAGGGTGATGATTACCCTGATATCTGTGATACTAGAGTTTCATGGAATTTTTTGCCGAGGTGACCTATTGCACATGTACAACGGGATACACAGCTTGATTGGAGTGATATGTATTCAATCAGTGATGTAAATAAAGCAACATGTATCTTTTATAATAATATTTATAATGTTTTCAATGATTTTTTTAATGTGTATGAGTACTCTGGCGTGAAACGTGGATATCCAAAATGGTTTACATCTGAAATATTGAATTCTATAAGATTAAAATATGAATGCCATAAGAAATGGAAACGGTCCAACTGTCATAGTGATTATATATTTTTTTCTGAGAAGCGTAGAAGAGTTCATGAACTAATTTCGTGTAGCTACAAATCATACATCAGTCAGATTGGTCGAAATATCAATTCTGATCCGAAAACTTTCTGGTCGTATGTCCGCCATATTCGTGACTCTTCTGCTCAGCTCTCATCTATGTCTCTTAATGGTAGTGTGTTGAATGGTCACTAGTCTATTGCTGAAGGATTTGCTAATCACTTCAGGTCGGTTTACTCAAAAACTCCTCCAAACTTCACCCACTCTAAATCCGAGTATGTGCATTCTAACTGGCCAACACTAAATATCAACAATTTTGACGAGTCCGATATGAAATATGCTTTTTCACGTCTCTACCCAAAATCTTCAGTGGGCCCTGATGGTATTCCACCGTGGTTACTTAAAGGCTGCAGGGAAATTTTAACTACCCCACTACTGTATTTGTTCAATTTAAGTTTAAGTACCTTCACTTTTCCTGAATGTTGGAGTTTGACCCGTATAAGACCGGTTCATAAAAAGGCTCTTTGTCAGAGATAACAAACTTTCGGCCTGTAGCTATTTTATCAGCACCAGCCAAGCTTTTTGAATCACTTTTGCATAGATATATCTATATGCATGTTGATTGTCAGCTAACTAATGCCCAACATGGTTTTAGATCAAAGCGATCTACTGTAACCAATCTTATGGTGTATAGTGAGTATATTTTGCATTCTCTTGATTCTCATTGTCAAGTTGACGCCATTTATACGGATATTTCCAAAGCATTTGACCGGGTTGATCATGTTATTCTAATAAATAAATTAAAAGCAATAGGAAGCTCGAACAAGGTTATCAATTTTTTTTCATTCTTATTTGTCAAATAGACGCCAATATGTTGAATATGCTGGGTGCGTATCAAAATTTTTCCAACATATTCTGGAGTGCCACAGGGATCAAACCTTGGTCCTATTTTATTTCTCATTTTTATAAATGACATTGTGCTAAGTATGAGTGGAATAAAGTATCTGCTCTTTGCTGATGATTTAAAACTGTTTTCAACCATCAGGAATGAGTCGGATTGTACTATTCTACAGCATAATATAAACTCAATTGTAAATTGGTCCTTAATAAACAAACTTGACTTCAACATTTCGAAATGTTTCTGCATTTCATTCTCTCGTTCAAAATTTCCTATCAAATATAAATATGAGATATCGAATATGACTTTACAGCGTTTGTCTGAAGTTGTTGATCTTGGTATAACATTTGACTCTTCTTTCACGTTTCATTCCCACATTTCTTCAATTACCCTGCAGGCTAGTAAACTTCTTGGATTCATAGTTCGGCAAAGTAAGCCATTTGAAAACCCTACTGTGTTTCGTACTCTTTATGTTTCTTTAGTTTTAAGCAAACTAGAATATGGATCTATTATTTGGGGTCCATATGAATTTAAATTTAAGTCGCAACTGGAGCGAGTTCATAAAAAATTTCTGCGTTATTATTATTTCAAAAAATTCAACTATTTTCCGTATGACAATTCATTAATGGAATATTATCCAACCAAGTTTCTTTTAGGAATGCTGTCATTTCACTCACTTGAAGCTCGAAGACTAATTGCAATATTAAAACATTTTTCTCTTCTTCTTCGGGGCCAAGTTGATAACTCTGACATCCTTGAAAATTTAAATTTGCATGCTCCCAGCTTTTACCTACGTGGTCGTAACAAAGACAAATCAATTTTCTTTGTCAAAACTTGTTTGTCACGTAGGTCTTTTGAATCTCCAGTTGCAAGGGCTATTCGGCTGATAAATGCGCTGCCTGTTGATGTTGACATCTTCGGCAGTGAACTTGATGCTTTGTTTAAAAATTATGTTTTCTTATGTAAATAATATGTTTCTGTTCTGTTTCTTATTTTTGTGTAATATTTTATATAATCTTTATTAATTTCTCAAATGCATGGCGCATTGGCGCTTGCTGTAATGCCATGTATTTTTAATAGTTTTTTGCCAATAAATAAATAAATTAATTATCAATAAATGAAATCAACTTTTTTTTAAAAATTTTGTTTCATAACGTCTACCTCATTATATTCCCAGTGTTCCAAATTTGGAACATTTCGAAAAACTCGTATAAAACCAATAGAAATCAAAAAAAAAGAAAATAAAAGCGCAATGTATCATATAACTTAATGGTTTATTGAAATTATTATAAATTTTGAGAAAAAAAAAATTCGGTCAAAAATGGGTTATTAATGTTATATCATTCGACATAATTATATCACAGAATCTAGCATCCAAAATAGAGTTAAAATAAAATCACAAACTTTATTTAATTTGATGACAGCCCCATTCTCGCCCATTAAAATGTCCAAATTCAAGGAAAAAATCTAATTTGCTGTGAAAGAAATGTCAAATAATACCTTCACGTAAATAATAAACATTATTATGTTAATAAAAGCCGGGAAAAGTTGAGTAGAAGACTAATTTATTACATTTTGACTAAATGTTTTCACCGATAAAAATTCAAACATATTTTCTTTCATATTCGTTTTTATGGCAACTTAATGACCAACAATGCAAAAGGGAATTACAGACCCACATAAATACATACGCCGTTTCGGTTTTAAATATAAGATATTCAATTCGTTTGGATTGCTTACCAACAAATTATCGCGACTTTTGGTGTTACGCTATAGTATGGCACAATGATATAGCGTAACACCAAAAGATAAATATGGCTTTATGAATTTATAAAATATAATTAAATTTTAATTTTAATAATTTTAATTGAATTATTATAATTGTGTAAGTGCACGTGAACTGTGCTGAGGAATCTGTTCGTATCGTAAAAACGCATTATTGATATGTAATAAAATAAGGCCGAATCCAAGGAACACCAAAAAGATGAACCATTTATTGAGAGGAAAATAAATTTTCATTTATTTCAATTTTTAAAAACAGTGAAAATAAAATCTTGTTTTAGTCAAAAGGCCGGGTGGTGGATGAGAATATAGAAGTAAGAAGGTCATCCACTGTTGATTTGGACACATTTAACTTAAATATTTAACGAAAGAATATTAAAATTGCAGATACTTTATAACAGTTTTGAAAAAGGTAACTCAATATAAGAGTAATATTTCATTTCGTTCTACGAAACTAATATTTGGAAAAATTTACGAATACATCAAAGTATACGTATTAATATATTGCTTTCGTTGAGAGATTACTTCCCATAGTATATAGAACATTACTCACTTAGATAAATATCCATCTGGGCGTTGAAAGTAAAATTAACTTGAACTCAAAATTAATTTCAGACTGTTTGTTATTCACAGTTTAATTTCACTGAAAACCTTTAGAATATTAAACCGAATATTATTCCTGAAATAGTGACCTTTCGTTAGTATCGACCGTAAAGAGCTCGGCGACATTCAAGAGTCATGGACCCCACAAAGTAATTTCAAGGGTGTGAACAACGGAAGCATTATCAAGGGTGGCTTGCAGTCTTTTTTGTCCAACTTAATCTCGAGCTTTATTAAGAAGACTCGCGAAATATATCCGAGACGATTGATCTATGTTGAAATTTATATCTAAGGAAAATCTCAAAAATAATCTTTCTATTGGATAACTTATAAGCATGAAGTCTTTCCTGTTTTTATTTGTTATTATATTTCGCATGGTAGTGAATAAAACAGGTACTGACAAAAACGTATCTATTATAAAGCATCATTTTACGAGTTTCCGATATCTGTTAATTAAAACGTGTAGATTATATTTATGTCAGTAGCAAATTTCACAACGGTGAAATGGCACGTGGCTTTGTAAAAATAGTATTGCGTAACATTGACGCATTTTAACAACAAAATTGAGCAATAGATCTGTGAAGATTTTCAATATTCACCGAGATGTTTTTCGTAAAATTAACTTTATAAAATAACAAACAAATATAAACTTGTTTGATAAATAATTAAATATTTAATCCTCAAATTTTCAACAAGAATCCAACCGTTGATGCCGCGGAGTTGAGGATATTATATTACTTAAATTTAGTATTCGCACCGTACCTACAAACAAATGAAATATAATTTAATATAACGGCCTTCTTATTGTAAGCGCCTACTTTTTGTTTTAATAAAATTTATCAATCTTGTTGTGTATATTTTTACTATATAAAATTGAGGCATTATCTTTTATTTTCTGTACACGTTAGGAAATTTTAACATGATCTAATTGAGAAAAAAGCATAAACATTGAAAAATGTTGAAAAGATGTAAAAATATTGCCCTCGCCAACACTAAAAACTTTTTATTTAAATTTAAATGATTTGCAAAAGTATTAGACTTTAAATTTAATATTAAGTCATTTAGACAGTTATAGTGCTGGCTTTTTTGAATTGTGAAATTTCAATCTCATTTAAGATCAACTCAAGTAGAAAAAAAATCAAGAAAACCCATGCCAAAGATATCAAATTTATAATTGTGTATTGACTTTGCGTCAAATTGGTATGAATTTAACTACTAGGTCTAAGTTTTTCTTTCCGAGTCTAGACCACATAGGCCGACTCAATTTAGTTTAACTTGTCCTCGATTATATTCGATTTCTTATTGAACTGTACTTAAATTATAGTGAAACTAATCACAGCAATACTAATACTAGTTTACAAATTATTATCATTTCAGATCTCAAATTAGTCTAGCAATATTATTGTGTCGAACATATCATTCTCAAATATAATACAATAGTAAACAAACTTTGATATAATTATTTGCGTACAAAAATAATAACATTTTTTTCCGCAAACGAATCACAACAAACGAACAGGACGAAAAATATATCAGTTATTTAATTATAAACCTTTTTGTGATGGCCGTTTTTTCAGATTGGCGCTGCTGACTCGGCCAACTTTGCTTTGGCTTTTTTTTTTTGCTTTTCGTTTGTTTTTATTTATTGCTGTTTTTGTAAAATTGGTAAGAAAATGGCACAAGTTCGTGATTCGAATGCAACAAAGATCTTAAAGCGAAGAACGGCTTCAAATAAGACGGAAAGCATCTTTTGAGCTACGTTTTCCGGCTTATTCTTCAAGAACGAGTGTCTATATATAGTACTTTATTTTATGGACACATTGATGTGAAATAATCACTTTACTGTGGACTCATATCCTTCGTGTTTTAATGAACGATATCAAAATAAGTCACGGTTCTCTTATCACACTATAATAATATTTTTTTCAGTTTGTTTGTAAGAATTGATATGGTTTCATAAAGCTATTCACATATTATCTAACTAGCGTTGGATTGTAGTATTCTTCCCGGGATCGGTGACTCATTACAGACTACAGACTTTAAGAATTAAAACCTATTTAAAATGCACTAACTGTGGTTTTTACATTCTTACTTAATTGATTTTTGATGTAATATGTAGCTTGTATTGCTAAGAGGTCGTCAACATTTTAATTATTGTATATTTTGTTTGTATTTTGCTTCAATTTATTTGCTTACTTGTAATACCAACTGTTTGTTATAGCTTGTAATTCTTGCTTAACTTTTGTATAAATATCTCTGTTTCGCTGTATTTTTTATCAGTTGATAATGCTCGCATCATCCAAAAAAAAAATGTGAAATAAGTACCTACTAAAAATGTGTTATTATTTTTATCATATTCCCCCAAGTATTGACAGAGAACATCTTAAAAGTGATATCCGAAAACGTTTATTTTATATTTCTTAATATTATTCAATTTGCATATTTTTATAGCTGAAATTGCTGTAGTAATTATAAAAATAATTTGTCGTATTATCAAAACAGACCGCTGTTTTTAATACAAAAAGCGAAAGTTAAGCAGTTGTAGTGATGTGTAAAAAAGGGTGCGAGAAAATTCAATTTAAAAAAACAATCATAATGATAATTTTACCTGCGGTACTTGCGTGTAGTTATCAGGCTGTTCACATCTTGCCGCTTGATCCCCTAAACAGGCTATGTAGGCAATCGCGTGTGGGATGTAACTCTGTTCGAAGGTTCCAGAGAAAAGCACGGTAGCGAGAGGACCTGCGAAACAAAACAAAAAAACACCATTATCTTACGACCCTCTCAAGTTTTGAATAGGCATCGCCTACAAATTATAAGCACCTATTTAGATAGTACCTTTGACATTATAAATAATTGAAGATTGTTGTAAATTAATAGTCCGTTACGCTGTAATTTGAAGTGCTCAATTTTCTTCGAAGCTATCTCATACATGGCTCCAAAATAACTATGTTGCTTAATTTATTTCCATCAAAGAAGGCATTTTCTTAAGGCCAGATCTAAAAACAATACCAAACCTATAAATAATCTTAAAATTGCTTTTGTTTCTTTAAGCCAGGCACGGGCAGACTGCGGCCCACCGAGTGTTTTCTGCAGCCCGCCATCATAAATCCTAATTTTAAGTAAGAATATTTTTTTTATATTTTTTTAAAAAAATTTGAAAATCGAATAAAAACTCTTCAAGGTATTGAGTGAGTATACAGATATTCCTTTTTACAGTCAAATTCGATGGCTTTGCTTCGAAAAGTTATAAAAAATATAATTTTATTTTTGGAAATGAAGAAAGTTACGGACTTTCCCGATACTGATGATTAGGGATTTGTGATTTCGCATTTACTCTGGACATCGTGCTACACTTAAATACTATTACATCCGTGTTATGAACGCTTTGAATGACGATTTGTCACCAAGATTTGGCGACTTCCGAAAAATTGAGACAAGTTTGGCGCTAGTAAGCGATCCATTTTCAATATATATTAAAACTGTATTGAAAGAACTAAAACTTGAGATTATTGATCTCCAATGTAACACTGATTTAAGAGAATTACACCGTCGTGACAAAATCTGCAAATTTTTCATTAATCTTAATTCAGACAAATTCGACCAATTAAAAGATTTTGAACGAAAAATGTGAACAGACATCTTCGATCATGAACCTCAGCTTAATTCTGATTCCATCTTCTTCTATGACCATTCACAAGCAGATTTTAATATATCAACTACAAAATGAGCACCTGAATTTGAAAAAATGTTGATAAATTTCAATCTTATTTTATTTTTCGTGATATTAATAGAGTGCACCCGGTCCTCTTTTTAAACAATTTTTTTTCAGTGATTTCGATTTTACGTGATTTTTTGGACGGCACCGTGATTTATTCGTAGGTACGCGATTTTTCTTTTTACAGACAAAATGCACGTTTTCCGGTCATTAGTTACTTTGTCAAATAAATGCACTTCAGACGTCTAAATATTTTAAATGCACAATTATTAGTACGAACTAAAATGGGAATGTTTTAGGTATACTTTATGCAAAGTAAATATTTTGGTCGAAAAACATTAGTTTTTGTTTTTTCTTGTATTTTGGATACTTTTTTCCGGGATTTTTTTAGTTGGGCCACTTTTTGAAATCAATGTATCACGTAAAAAACGATCGGGTGTATATCTAAAAATGGTATTTTACTTGCGGCCCGCTGCTAATTTTGAATTCTTGGGATTGGCCCTCCATCCGAAAAGTTTGCCCCCCCCCCCTCTGCTTTAAACTATACATTTTGATTGTGAAATCATAGATCAGGCTTTTTTTTCTCAAATTATTTATTATTTTTCGAAGACCAAAAAAAGTTATTTGTAGAGTTCTTAAAAGTACATCATTTAAAATGTCCATTGTGAAAAACATTATCATGGCTTTAGTGCATCCAATCACTATGTGTCGTGGACAAAAGATAACAAAAACTATTTTTTCAATCTGCATTATTAAATTTGTCTTTGAGAAAAGTAAATAAAGGGGTGGGGCATTAATGATAGTGATAATGATACGTAAACATCAAAAGTAAAATAACCCTTCTGATTGTAATTTGCATAAAACTATTGAAAATAAATGGAGTATTGCTGGCGTACAAAAATATAGAGATTGTACTGTTCAACACAAAATGTTACTTTACAAGGCTTTATGTCGCACATAGATGAACTGAGATAACAGCCCATTTCGTTAAAAAAAGACGTTAATTATTGTGTGCGTATATAATAATGTGTCTGCGAATTTTAGTATCTCGTTTAAGGTCTTTTGGGAGTAATGATTCTAGCACTCGGTTGACGATAATCAAATCTCGTAATTATATTCACAATGAATTTAACAACGAGAATTAAAAATTGGATAACATTATTTATAATTTGCTTATAGATTACTGCCGAGGAAATTACTCAGTGATTTAGGCAATGTAAAAACAGCTGTTTTCCCTCTTGCATCGAATAAAGATAAATCAACATAATTGTTCAAGAAACTGTAGCAAAACGTGTGTGATTGTAAATTATCTTCAAGGAAACCATTAAGAATGTCATGATAACGATAAAAACCTGAATGATAATAAAATCCGCGAATACTAAGCGTTATTTTCACGACGCTTTAAAACCTTTTTTAATGCCTAAAGCTTCAAATAAATATTTGACACGGTGCCCAAAAAAATGGCAAGCAAAAAAAATATAAGTCATGTTTTTGACATGAGGTGATTATTCAATGTTACGTTTGATTCTATCGATCCTACGGGTATAGCCCTATGAAATAAAAGTAATCTGTATTAACTCTTTGAAAATAAAATAGTTATTCATATTCAATTTATGCTGCAAATTCCTAGTAGTGTATTTTTTTCTAATATTGGTAGAAATAAAATATCGTTAGACATGTTGTATGATTTTTATAACTTAGTGTCGAAAGCTCATATGGAATATTTGTTTACTTATCAAGGATTCATTTTAAACAAAATAATCAGAAATTCTTTGGATCTAGCAACTTTATAAAATTGCAGTTTTTCCTGAATGCAGTAAATTCAGGATTTTTCACAATATTGTGATAGCTAAAACGTCTTTACGAAACTGTTATACCTTTACAAGGAAAAAGTATAACGAAATAAAACCGTAAAAATAGGATGAAACAGAGCATTAGTTAAATTAATTAAATGTTGCAAGAAAAAAACCTTTCATGTATTAAAATGAACAATATTATAACACGTAATTTTAATGCAAACCAGCCTGTCTAATCCCCCGATGGCAATACTTTGATTATTGGTCTTGCTCTTTCTAAGCCGAAGGATAATTATTGAAATAATAATTGGACTCGTCTTTCGTTTTTCATTTGTAAAATGTACCCGTGCAACTAATTATGAACAAAATAAAAGTTTTAGAAATATTATGATAGTTAAAACTTTTTGAAATCTGTTCGTAAAAAGTCTGTCATTTGGTGTCCATTGTTTATCCACCACCCGGTATATAAAGCCGTCGTTCGTTGCAGTAATAATTGTCTAATGGGGCAATGTGTTCTAGATTCCATTTTATTATCAATAATAAAAAAAATCCAATAAATTCTAGTATCGCCAAATAAAACTCGAACTAATACGAGTTTAATACGTTGCGTTATTGTCAGAGTCGTCAAAAAGTATGCGGCGAAATGTTTGCCGCAGAATTATAATAAAATCGACCTTGTGTACCAATGACGCGTGATTTTATTGGCCAACTTAGCTTTTATTGCAGATAAGGAGTGTAACTTAATGGTGCTTTACCCGAAAAGTTGTATGATTATTTGCCGCAATTGGCTAGATTTTATCAAGAATTCATTAACGCCTGCTTTCATTGGTTAAATAAATATCAGTTAACAGGGAGCTGAAAGCAGTATAAGTTCACAAAAGAAAATACAAATTGCCTTAGCAAATGGAGGTCTCTGCTGTAAGTGGGAAATATTTTATAACGGAAATTTTATTTAAAACCAACATCCTTTATATTAGAGTTAATTATTATTACTCTCGTGTGCATATTCCGACTCTTGTTGTATCGCCATTGTGGCTGTTGAAACTGGTGACTCATATTTCAGGGCAAAGTTACATAATCTTAAAGCACAACACTGAACAACTTTATTTGTATAGGCCAGCTTAGATCGGGGAGAAAGTCTGGTTTCCAAAGAGAAAAGCGGTCTTGGTTAAAATTCATGAACACACTTAAGCTTGAAATAGATTTTAATTCAAAATAATGAACAGCAATTATTTTTGATTATCTCCCACCTAGCACTTAAAGAAATAGGCAGATAAAGTTTTATAAACTATACGATACGGAGGTTAACTTGAAAACGGTTGGGCTTATAAAAAGCTGTACACTTGCCACATGTATAATATAAAAAAAAGATACATGGAAGAAAAACAAATTTTCATACGTTTTTGCTTTTATTTAAAAGGTCAAATTAGTTTCCAGCTGTATACTATATTTAGTCATGTGTTTGTTGTTCAGGTATTTAAAAAGTAAGAATTAATAATCTTATATATAAAACCGAAACGGCGTATGTATGTATGTGGGTCTGTAATTCCCTTTTGGATTGTTGTTGCAAGTTGCCATAAAAACGAATATGAAAGAAAATATGTTTGAATTTTTATCGGCGAAGACATTTAGTCAAAATATAATAAATTAGTCTTCTACAGAACTTTTCCCGGCTTTTATTATTATTAATAATGTTAATTATTTACGTGAAGGTATTATTTGACATTTCTTTGACAGCAAATTAGATTTTTTCCTTGAATTTGGACATTTTAATGGGCTAGAATGGAGCAGGGCTGTCATCAAATTAAATAAAGTTTGTGATTTTATTTTAACTCTATTTTGGATGTTAGATTTTGTGATATAATTATGTCGAATGATATAACATTAAATAATTATTGGTCGCTTAGTCCGAGCGACGCCGGGTAGCATTACTAGTAGTTATATATGTGTCCGGTCCGTGGCGCAGTGTCAACGTCGTTGGCTTGCGTGCCGGACCGCCCGGGTGCGATTCCCGGTACGAGTGGATTTTTTCAGTCGATAAATCTGTTCAAAGGCATGGGTGTTTGTGTTGTTAATCCCTTACCACCTTCCCGATCCCAAAGAACGACGCATAGTGATATCGATTAGCTAATCACTTGTCCTGCCCTAGTCTTCGTATCCTTTCCATCCCTTCTCTCTTCGAAAAAGAGAGGTTGAGCAACTGAGTAACAAGCAGTTCTCGTAGAAAAATAAATGTTGAGATAAACTCCGTGAAGAGTCCATATGCTCCAAGTTGGGAGCGGACAAGGTTAAAAAAAATACATGAAGTATTTATGAAATCAATTCGAATTATTTTATTGAAAAAAAGGAACGTATGAATTAATTCTAATAGTATTTTGTGTTCAGTGCTGGATAATTTAAATGTATTTGTATACAATTATAGTTTTGGCATATGTTTATTGAGAACTCGTGAAGATGGCATTATTTAAAATCACAAACAATTTGAAATATTTTTATGTACATAAATAATTCTAATACTAAAATTCGCAGACACATTATTATATACGCACACAATAATTAACGTCTTTTTTTAACGAAATGGGCTGTTATCTCAGTTCATCTATGTGCGACATAAAGCCTTGTAAAGTAACATTTTGTGTTGAACAGTACAATCTCTATATTTTTGTACGCCAGCAATACTCCATTTATTTTCAATAGTTTTATGCAAATTACAATCAGAAGGGTTATTTTACTTTTGATGTTTACGTATCATTATCACTATCATTAATGCCCCACCCCTTTATTTACTTTTCTCAAAGACAAATTTAATAATGCAGATTGAAAAAATAGTTTTTGTTATCTTTTGTCCACGACACATAGTGATTGGATGCACTAAAGCCATGATAATGTTTTTCACAATGGACATTTTAAATGATGTACTTTTAAGAACTCTACAAATAACTTTTTTTGGTCTTCGAAAAATAATAAATAATTTGAGAAAAAAAAGCCTGATCTATGATTTCACAATCAAAATGTATAGTTTAAAGCAGAGGGGGGGGGGGGCAAACTTTTCGGATGGAGGGCCAATCCCAAGAATTCAAAATTAGCAGCGGGCCGCAAGTAAAAATACCATTTTTAGATATACACCCGATCGTTTTTACGTGATACATTGATTTCAAAAAGTGGCCCAACTAAAAAATCCCGGAAAAAAGTATCCAAAATACAAGAAAAACAAAAACTAATGTTTTTCGACCAAAATATTTACTTTGCATAAAGTATACCTAAAACATTCCCATTTTAGTTCGTACTAATAATTGTGCATTTAAAATATTTAGACGTCTGAAGTGCATTTATTTGACAAAGTAACTAATGACCGGAAAACGTGCATTTTGTCTGTAAAAAGAAAAATCGCGTACCTACGAATAAATCACGGTGCCGTCCAAAAAATCACGTAAAATCGAAATCACTGAAAAAAAATTGTTTAAAAAAGAGGACCGGGTGCACTCTATTAATATCACGAAAAATAAAATAAGATTGAAATTTATCAACATTTTTTCAAATTCAGGTGCTCATTTTGTAGTTGATATATTAAAATCTGCTTGTGAATGGTCATAGAAGAAGATGGAATCAGAATTAAGCTGAGGTTCATGATCGAAGATGTCTGTTCACATTTTTCGTTCAAAATCTTTTAATTGGTCGAATTTGTCTGAATTAAGATTAATGAAAAATTTGCAGATTTTGTCACGACGGTGTAATTCTCTTAAATCAGTGTTACATTGGAGATCAATAATCTCAAGTTTTAGTTCTTTCAATACAGTTTTAATATATATTGAAAATGGATCGCTTACTAGCGCCAAACTTGTCTCAATTTTTCGGAAGTCGCCAAATCTTGGTGACAAATCGTCATTCAAAGCGTTCATAACACGGATGTAATAGTATTTAAGTGTAGCACGATGTCCAGAGTAAATGCGAAATCACAAATCCCTAATCATCAGTATCGGGAAAGTCCGTAACTTTCTTCATTTCCAAAAATAAAATTATATTTTTTATAACTTTTCGAAGCAAAGCCATCGAATTTGACTGTAAAAAGGAATATCTGTATACTCACTCAATACCTTGAAGAGTTTTTATTCGATTTTCAAATTTTTTTAAAAAAATATAAAAAAAATGTTAAATAATTCCAACGATCCGTGTTACTTCTTTTTGCCAAGCTGTGTCTTTCACAATTTAAGCTAAAAATCAATATAATATTTTCAAGTAAATGGCTTGAACGTGTACAAAATACGACATGATTTTATAAGTTTTTTGTGAGATACCCAGTTAGCATAAATAATATCGGCTTCGTAGATAGACTTATGAATAATTCTTGTAGAATAAAACGTTTTAGATGTATTATTTACCGACTCTAAAAATATTAATTTAAAATTGTTATTTGAATGGAAATTTCATTAAAAATGTGTGACGGGATAGGATAAGTCATGTCGAAAATGGAAAAAATAGTTTGATTATACCTAATTACTATAGAAAAATTCCACAATGGGAATAATTAAATACAATCTTGGCCTACATTCAATGGTAATTTTTATGTGGCGTGTTGTGTAACATTCAACTATTCAATTTATAGCACTCTCACCAAAAAAGTATTCTAGCACCATTTTATAATGCCATGTATTCCGGGTTCTGTTGCATAATTTATATTTAGGTAGGCTGAAAACAGACTCAAGGGTTATTTTAAAATCGGTAATCCTATGCCAATCGGCTGACGTAAAGATTAAGGGCGGATTTGGCCTTTAAAATTCATCACAGGAATTAAGGGTATAATTTGTCACATTGCTTTAGATTGTGCTCTTAATTTCAATGACGTAATCAAGTGTTTCTCAAAATGTCACCTGAAAGCTAAACTTGGGGAGCTGAAAAAACTTTTCTGTTCACATTTTTTTTGGTTCGACAATTTCAATGCTGTACATGGACTATTTTTATAAGTGTTTGTTTATTCAGAATACTTTAAATATAATATTTCATTTATTACTATCCTATGGATTTTTTTTTTAACCATGTCCGCTCCCATCTTGTACCATATGGACTCCTCACGGAGTTTATCTCAACATATGTTTTTTCTACGAGAACTGCTTGTTATTCAGATGCTCAACCTCTCTTTTTCGAAGAGAGAAGGGATGGAAAGAATACGAAGACTAGGACAGGACTGATGATTAGCTAATCGCTGTCACTATGAGTTGGTCTTTGGGATCGGAAAGGTGGGAAGGGATTTTCAACAACACAAACACCCATGCCTTTGAACAGATTTATCGACTGAAAAAATCCGCTCGTACCGGGAATCGAACCCAGGCGGCCCAGCACGTAAGTCAAAACCGTTGCCACTGCGCCACGGAATATAGTTAATTAAAAAAATGGGCTATCAATTTGTTTGTAAATAATAATAATAATCAATAGGTAGTGTGTTTAAGCTGTATTAGATTGTTTTATAAGTTGAACTATTTAATGGATACTTATACAGAAATTTTAACGAGAAACTATTGAAAAGAGTAGATATGAAGATTGGATGTATTTAAGTGTATTTTTCTACATTTTTTATATTGCCTTAGACTCTTTAGAGCTATAATTGTATGAAGTATTTTAACGTATTTTTGTGCTGTTTTCAACCATTAATAATTCCGACAAAAACTCTGATTGTTATTTTATGAAAGTCATTCATCTAGCATTAAGAGTAATGGCTCATAAGCAGAAAATTGTCATTACTTATTATTTAATGAGAAATAAAAAAAAAATATACAATTCTATCTTGGAACAAATAATATTCCAACATTGCATAATGTACGGATGAAAGTACGGCACAAATTTTTCGATATTGAAAACGTTTGGTCGGTATTTAATATCAGTATACTTGGGAATTCAATCATTTTTGATTGAAATATTAATAAAAATATTCAATCAATTTCTCATAAAAAAATATTACAAAAAACCTTTGATGGGCTCTGATATCGCAGACTATTTGAATACATGCCAGAAAAATACGCAAAGAAGATTTTTTCACAACGCAATTAATTGCGATCTGCCAAGGTAACATTTCTAAGCTCTCCTCTTCATAGCTCTGTCACGTAAGGGTTTTAAATTTTTTACAAGACTTTGAAGTAGAAAATATACCCGAGCACTAGTTGTTCTAGGATAAATGTGTAATGCCATTGCGTAATGGCAGTCATTTCAAAATAATCTTCTCGTCTATGAGAAAATTTAAAATTAAATAGGTACAGTGAAAAAAATAAGAAAATAGCACGACTGTGAAATAATTTTATTTTTTTAGTCAATACAGTTTCATAGAGCGTCTACGTAAACATTTTATTTAAAAAGAATGGTGTAAAAACGCAACTTTTGAAAGGAATGATTAAAAAATCTTATCATGCGATTTAAAAAAAAGTCTAATAAAAACGGCGTAGCGTGATATATTTTTTTAAAACAATATTAATTTCAATTACACAAACTTAATTTTGCAGTCTAATTTGTATAAAGGTTACGACTGCTTTAATAAATTGCGAGCATAATGAACCTAATATAAATATTTCCAAAAAGGATTCAACTAATGGGACATTTATTGTAATAAAAAAATTGGTGGAAAAAATATGACAAGAATAACTTTACAGATGATCAAGATATAAATAAATGGACCGGTTGGTATCTTAATTATTATCTGTAATTACTTATCTGTAATCAAAAAAACCAGCACAATCAAAAAAATTAAATCCGTCCGGATAATATGAGCAAAAAGTAAACAAAAGTAAGTAGTTCACGTGAAAATTTTTCACTAAAATTTGATGCCAATTAAATATTAAATATTAAATAATTGCGACAGTGGTAATTAAGATTTTTCAGTCAATAAACCATGCGGATATCATTAAGATATCTTTGAATGATTTTTTTGTCAATTTGTGAGCTCAATGAAACATTTAGTTGATTAACTGCAAATAATCGATTAAAACCATAGAATGTATTAGATTAATATTTCTAATTAAAATCAGGGAATTTTTGAATATCATGCTTTTGTGAATAATGCTGACAGATAGAATATTCATAATAAGAGAAAACAATCAATTTTCATTCATCGTTGTATGAAACAATTAATTTCCCAATAGACACACCATATTCAAGCACGAATAGATTAAATCAATGACGAGGCGAAATAGGAAATATTAATAAGTATAACATTAGTGGACATCTGAATCAATTCTAATTTCATATACAAGCAGCTTACTTGTGATGAGCCCGACCAATAGATATTATAATATATCATCACCCGCAATTATAAAATTAATTTACGGATATAAAATATTCATAGTTAGAGCTCACCCATTGCATACACTGGAACGTCTTCAGCGCCATGCGTAGCCCATTGTCTAGGGGCGGCTGCAGCATGTATTCTGTTTCTATCTGCATCTGCTTGGCCGGTCCCTGAGGCGCCTGCCCCTGACGTTCCGGCTTCAGCGGACGCCTTCTCGGCATCCGACTGCCCCGCCCTAGCCCCGTGACCTGGTCCGCTGCCATAGAGCACTGTGCTATACGGCAGGCCGTCGACGTCAGAAGATTTTGCATCGCTTCCTAAAGATCAAAAGCAATTTAGTTTTTTACACTGTCTATGAGTGCTTTCGATTCTAATTAATTGAATTTCGCATCGATAAATTCCAACAAAAGAAAAAATACGAATGTAAGAGATTTTATATTTGCTGAGATATTACTTTGCTTCAAAATCAAAGTCTGTAGCGTTTTATGAATTAATCAGGAGACCGTAGACATCATATAATATAATATGTAGACATCTTATATATAAAAATCAATATTTGTTGTTTATTTGTTTGCTCGCACCCTTTGCCGTTGCCATACCGTTCATTCCATCGAAATTAAACTTTAACAAACTTTTTGCTTGCACTTGCAGGTTTTTGGCGTAGTAAAATTAACATACAGTAGGTCTTTTATGTAAAAATCAATGTCTTTTCATATTTTATGCGCTGCCATACAGTTAATTTTGACAACAAATTGTTTCACTTGGGCAAATATTCTTGGCATAGTACAATAAGCTTTCAGTAGGTTGCACGTGTGTCGTACCATGAACAAACAGCAAACTTCAAAAGGCAAATGTCATCGATACCGATCAATAAACACAAACACTTTCTTTCTTTGAGTGGCATTGCAACGCTTGCCGGGTGCCGGCTAGTTGCCTATAAAATAAGTCCGCAATATAGGTCCCTTTCTGAATTTTAAAAAAGCTAACACCTTCATTTGAATACACCATTTTTTGTGAATTTACACAGAATTATATGAACTGCTTCATACATATAAATAAATTGACTATGACATCGCACTGAAGAAGTATTTCATATAAAATACTTTAAAAAAATACTACAATTGTATATATGTATCTTTATGTAAGTAAACCATGTAGTTTTTACAATAAATGTGCTTGCGCTGTGGCTTTTTGTTATAAAATAAACATTGAATCGCGGTTGAGAGATACATTTTGAATATTGGATTTTTTCTAAAGGTCTGACTGATAAAATTTTGAAAATTATTGTGCAATAAAAAAAATAGATAACACAATAACAAATAATATAAAGTAAAATAGCAAAGTGATAAAAACGAGACGGAATACAAATATAAAATAACATAACAGGATCAAATATTTCAATAACTGTTATAAAAGTGGAATAGCAAAACATATAAGTTTCTATTCTGATATTATACCACCAACACGAATCAAATACAACAGCAGGTAAATGAGTAAGCAAAAATAGGCAACTAAATTCAGATTTGAGCATTTGGAAATTGAATTTAAATAAAATCTATTGGTTGCTTTGGTTGTTGGGATGAATCAAAATAATATATAAAAAAAATCTGTAGCAAAAAAGAAGCACCATGATTATACATTGTTCGTCTTTAAAATCAAATTTATTACAAAGGCACAAATATGTGTACCCCCGACGACTAAGTTGTTTTGTTCTGCATCTATTTTTATTCGTAAATTTGAAATTATTCTTCTTTAAATAAGACTTTTTCTTTCCTCTTTCACTTACATTTCTGTAGCATGTAGAGAGACTGGAGTTACTCATTGCTGTGAGAGCTTTCCGTACACTCGAATTATTTCATGGATAAATAAATACACAGAGTGAAATACTCGGAAGGGTTCTTGAAAAGCCATTGACCTTTTTGATCCAAAAGTTCCTGTAAATCAGAGCACTCGTTAAGTTATCTTTGCCACTTACCGAGTATCGGATGATCCCTGGGAGCACCGTGCCCTCCCACGGTCATCACGTGGCCATGGTCCGCGGTGACTATCAAAAGGTCAGCTCGGGAAACTGACGCCCTGACGGCTGCTTCTAATTGCAGGGTCTCGTCTAAGGCTCGGTACGGATTGTTATAATGATGGGCGTGGTCAATGCGACCTCCTATGTTTGAAGATAAAAATAAATGTTAATACATTTTTTTTCTTTCTGTAGCTAGCTTGTAAGCTTTTTGTGTACATAGCAATTGTTTGAAATATATTTTTCTGGTGAAATATAAATAAATAATTATTTATGTTCCATAAATTACATCACTATTTTTGATGTTTTATTTGCCGCCGCCTAATCACATTTACTCACAAATCTTAGTAGACATAAATCACATTAAAAATACAAATAAATTAACATCTGAAAATTTCGTCAATGAGCTTATTAATTGAATTGGTATTTATTGGTAGAACTTCATTATAACACGGTGGGAATAGAGCAATGTATTTGAGCACTACAACAATTATATAATAATGATAGATATTTCGGCTAACGCCCTCGTCAGAACTATGTTTAAGCTGAAATATACTAAGCTCTACATACTGGCATAGGAGAGGTTCACTATATCTTCCCTACCACTAAGCACATGACGTCATAACATATGTACCAACCATAAGATACATTTTTTGGATTTAGCGTGATCATTTTTGTCAGTCCACCATACGTAAGTGTTTTTATGCTTGAAGACTATTCTCTAAGCCTTTCACCGAAATGGACTCTTGACTTTTCATATCATATTGAGTTGACTTATCGGAAAATTCTTACTGACACGATAATATCCCGGATGTTGTAATATTATATCCAAACTAGATGAGACACAAGTCAACCGATAAATATAGCAGGCAATTTTTTTCTCAGAACTGGTGAAAAATATACTAAACTCACACCAAATATTGCATGAATGCATGTATGTGTATTAATCTTTTATATAATGTTAATTTTTTTATATTTGATGCAACACACAAAGAAACTAAACGAAATTCACGCATTTATTCTTTCAAACATTTAATTCACCCTGAAATCCGGTTTAGCTGTCGACAAATGCAAAAACCAGCTAAATTTTATTCAAAAGTATCCTAATAACGAGGATATAATATCAAGGGTATTTGCGTTTGAGCGTGCATGGATTTATAGTAGTAGGCTCCTCGAATCCTTGATTTTTCCCATTCATTTGAAATAAAAGCACAGACTTTCAGAGCGATTAAATACGATTGATTGATCCACCAGTTCGTTGAGTAAACGAAAAAAGTGCCTTGCATGCTTCTCAAATAAGCATGTTAATATGCCATGTTTATTGCACAAGTATTTCTTCCTGGAGAGATAATTTCTAAAAGAATATTTGTGATCTTTTTGAACAAGGTAATTTTGCGTTTAACTTAAATTCTACCTTATACCTGGCAAGTGTAAAAGTATTATAAGAAATATATGCAAAAATAATGTATTGTATTTTAAAAAGGTTGACATATTTATATATAACATACCTTCAACCATTAGAAAAAATCCTTTCGGGTTTTTCTCCAGTATCGAAAGCGCTGTCATTGTCATCTCTAGAAGTGAAGGATCCCCTCCAGGACCTGGTTCTTGATCAGCTGCAAACCCCATGTGAGAGTAGTCAAATAGACCTATCAAATAACAAAGCGATTAATTTTCTGCGAGAACGGGGTGCAATTTTTGTTTGTTTATTAAAGTAAACCAAACGACAATTTGCGGTTGCGGTCATTTTTTTAAATAGCCTTCTTCAAGAATGGACATTTGCACATAATTTAGATTTAAAAAAATATTTACTTCAATATTCGATATAAAATTTCTAAGACCTCGTATATAATGCTGTATTTTTGTGGTTTGTAAATAACACGTTTATAATTATTATGTTGTTTTTGAATTTCATACAGTTTTTTTTTAGTCAAAAAGAATTAATATTTGTGTCTCGTTTGAAAGTTATTGTTAATTATTGACTCTTATATTATGGCCCTTATTCACGATGGAAAATCATAAGCCGTTGTCAGCAATGAATGCCTTGTCCATCACCGACCATTGCTGTTTCCCACATCACTCGGTGGTTGATAATGGATGCTGAAACGGTTAAGCCAGAGGTCGTTTATTTACTTAGCGCCAATTTTAATCTTAATGTTAACCACAAAGCGTCGTTGTAAAATAATAATGACAACCTTACACGACAAACGCTTACTGCCTACTGAATAATGGGCCAAATTGTGGTTACTCGTAGGCCATCTTCCTCTGATGTGTGCTCAAAAAATTAGCATCGAGGCCATCCCAGACAATTGCACTACCTACAAGTTGGCCTATTGTATTGGGCCAGCATGATGGCCCACCGTGAAGAGAGACCATTTTACCCATTGTGTATGGCCGTAGATGTACGTCCAAGTATTATGTCATATGTTATCTACTGCCATTCTCATATTTTTTTATTAAAATGTTATTATTTTGTATATATTTAAACTAGACATATATCAATCAGTATTTTTGCAATCAAATTATTTGTACAACATGTTTCAAATAACAAAATGAGTTATATCAAAAGGTTTGTATTTTCAAACAAATCTGTGGCCATATATCATTGAATCCATGCCTGTTCGCTACACTTTCTGGAATCAATATCAATAGAGAACTACATACCCACAGATGAATGCAATATTGATCCAGATAATTATTTAAATTGATATATCAATACCTCAAATATTATTTTTCCCAGATTTACAGATAACAAAAAAATATGTTTTTAATATTTTTTTGTCCGGCACTCCACAAACAACCTATTTTTACCTAAAATAACTCACCACTCACAGGGTTAAGTAGTGGCCTACGTCGTATGTGTTTGCGTAATGGTATCATGTTTCATTAAAGTTAGTTATATGACGTTTCAACAAGAGAAACACGCTATATAAAAATGTAAAGTTCAATAATTAGTTTGAAGTCCGTGATACAAACAAAAAGCATACAAAGATAACTGATGATTGAGTGGCAAAAATTTCCTTTATAATGCGTAGTAATAAAGTTTTGTAGGAAAAATTTTGCATATTTACACAATGTTAGCAACAGATGAAAAGAGAATTTTATATTTGAAGGGTTGAAGTTTCTTAATTTTCGATAATCACTCTTGAAGTTTGCCTTTGTTCAAGATTTCCCCTAAGTAACCAACCGGACAGTTTCCCACTGAATAAATAACCGAGAACTCGACTTTTATTCGAGCAGACTTACGGAGCAGTACAATGGGAGACATTGTTGTGTTTTCTTGTCGAGAATTGGTTTCTTTTATCCAACTGAAACTCTGGCGGAAGTCTTTCTGAGGACTGTTGTGCGACTAAATTGGGGTGTCGAAATAAATAAGTCGTAGAAAACTGCTCTAACCCTTTTGGGAAACTAAGAGGAAAAAAAGGAACTACCGTACCCTCCTGGGATGAACGGTGTGCCTTATATATAGCTGGGTATTTTGACCACACAAGTATCTACAAGCAAACAAGAAATTTGCAAAACAAGACAAGGACTACCCTAAATAAATTGAACAAAAGAAATATTTTTACTCCAAATTCTTTTAGGTATGGAATAAATTTAATCGTACAATACGGTCTATAGAATTTTATGAAATTTCCTCGTATCATTTTATGAAATCTGTGCTACTTACATGTAGATTAGATATTTGCTATTTTTAGCAACGCAAAAAGCGTAGATGTTCTTTTCTGAATAGATAGAAGAACTAACTGCCCCATATTCTTCTGAGGAAAGTTACAAAATACAATTTTATTTTCGGTTGAAATATTTTGTTCCTTCAAGCGTTATTATAATTGTGTTTTATGATTGGTGATGAAATCATAAAGAAACCAGGAACAAAAAATACATATAGTATGAACTAAATTCAACCAAATTAAATTATAAAATACTTGAAAAATATAATGAAACACTTAAAACTCTTTGGGCATCTAGAAGTTGTCGTAGTATTTTTTATTTATTATTCCATGAATAATAGAACACGTAGTCAGTAGTGACACAATACGTAGCATAACAAAGTTTTCTATTGATTTTAATATTTTATATACGCTAATTATTGTTTTGAATACTTTAAAGAAAAAAATATCACGGTATAAGAAAAGTTTGTTTAAAATATTACGAAATAACATAAATCAAAATTTTCTGTAAACTACTGCATTGAAATTAGATTTGGAAACTTCGTGATTAAATACTGTTCATACATTGTATTAAATACAATTGAAAGATTCGAAGAGAAAACAAAGCAAATTATCATTTTTATATAAGTGCAAGGGGGTCATAAAACGTTTGTTTTTTTTCACAAGGGACGCCCAAGAAGTTATAGAAAGTAAAAAAAACTAACTACTATTTATGTACAGGTATAAGTTATCGGATATGAGTCAGTTAATTTATATAATTTATTTAGAATTTTGCATACATATAATAATTAAATTTCAAACACAATAAATATCATTAGTAAGTTATCAAATGATATTTGTGTTTCATTAAATATTTCAAATTTCTTGAACCATAAGCAACAAGCTGTAACATACATATGGCAGGAAAATCTGACTAACCACCGATTTAAAGCGGCCAAAATAAAGCTATATTATTGTGATTATGCGCGTATAGTAAACTATGAAAAACTCTTTTTTTAACAGTTTCAATATTTTAAACAATATTGTATACATGTTCTTTCGTTCTGTACTCAGAAAAAAAGCTTACTGAAACAATCCAATAATAAAAGTTAATTAAAAAATATGGAATAACATGAACAAAAAAAACATGATGAAAAGGTAATCCATTTGATCAATTATGGAATATTAATACTCTTAACTTGACGGCAACTAGTAAAATAGTTGCGCTCGGCTAACTGAAATCTGTGAGTGATTGGCTTACTCACGAAATACTTAATAAACGGAAACTGCCATAGATAGAAATAGTATTGTTTATATTCGGTATGATTTATGGCAGGGAATTTAATGAAAAGATTCAAGCTCCGTAGCCGGAAAAGCGTAATCAATTGAATGAATTGATGACTCTGCGTTTCTACCACTACGACACCTTACGGTAGTCTACGATATTTTTTCAAATTGTAAAAAGTGCAAGCGCTGAACAAATAGCATTTGGCTTTAGCCGTTTACCCTTTCGTGTTTACGAGAAAAATAGGTATACATATTTACTCAAAAATATAACTTGACAAAATATGAGAAGTTTTCTTTTTCCTATTGTAAAATTAATATTCACGCTGTCAGAAGATATTAATGGTTTACGGTAGATGTGGATTATTGCCTGATATTAAAAAATCTTTTATAAAACTGTCAAGTCAACATTATAATAAAAATAATAACACATTTTTAGTACTATGTACTTATTCCACATAAAATTTATTGGATCAGGACCGGTTTCGCTCATGGCGAGCATTATCCACTGATAAAAAATACAATTAAACAGTGATATTTAAAGTTAAGCAAGAATTACAAGGCATGGAAAACAATTGGTATTACAACTTAGCATACATTCTTATGAATCTGAACCACAAAAACTATTAACTTAAAGAATGCTGAGCTTACTTTTCGAGTAAAGTTTTTAATATAATAAAATGAGTCACCTCATTTTATTTTATTAGTGTAGCTAGAAAATATGAAAAATATAAAAAAGAAAAACCTTTCACACGTAACTCAATGCTCTTGGGTGACATTTTTATATTTAACGACGCGTCTCAGAGTGCAATATTGTTATACTAAACTAAATTCCTGACACCATAGTATATATTTATCACGGAAAAAATTCTCAAGCAAAACTCTTAAACTAACATATTTTGCACTTGAGCCGCAAGATAAACAAAATAATTACGCGTTCAAAATAAAGCCGACGAATTACATCATATTGTGTGTATAAAAAGTAATATTTTGAAAAGCATTTCTATATTCGGCTTACCACTCTCCATGAATTACTTTTCGCTAAGCGTATTTCTATACCAGAAACGTACCTACCATAATAAAAATAAATAAAATAACTTAGGGTAAAACATTTCAATGGAAATCCAACCCCCGTCGTGTTTTTTTCCACAACGCCTACCAGATTATGCCGAACCGAGGCCGTATCTCACTCACTAGATTTATGAATGTATATTTACTTCTAATAAAGTAAATGACATTACACAATCATGAACAGTGTGGAAATTTTTGGAACACTAAGTTCTTAAGTGAAATCGAATTGTATGTATTTCGTATATCTAATACAGGTCGGACCCGTGGTCGTGGTGCACTCGGATTTAAATCTCAGTCTAGGCAGTATCGTTTTTCAATCGAATTATTGATTTTTTTCGGAGACATGGATGTGTGTGTTGTAAAAAATCTCTCTTACACCCATCGGATCCTAAAACGGGGGACGTTGTTAGAGTGATTAGCTTACGATTAGTCCTTTCCTATTACAATTCTTTCCATCCCCAATCTCGTAAAAAAAGAGAGGTATAGAAACTGAGTAATGAAAAGTTTGATAAGATAAACTACATAAAGAGTCTTTATGCTCCAAATTGACAGTGGACTTGGCTTAAAATAAACAGTTAAAAGTTTGCGATATTAAATTCTTATAAGATTTGCGTGATGCAACAAAAAGTACATAAAATAGGTTGCAGTCAAAAGAAGACATGAAGAATGAATAAAAAATATCATAATCTTATATATAAAACCGAAACGGCGTATGTATGCACGTGGGTCTGTAATTCCCTTTTGCATTGTTGTTGCAAGTTCAAACAAACGAATTGATTTCGCTCGCGAAAGTTTCGACGGTAAATTTGTTTCGTTATCAATGTGTGTGTAGAGACTCCAATTACTCGAGTATCGAGTAGTACATTTTACAAAATACTCGAGTACTCGAGTATTTTCATATAAACCAAAATATCTTATATATATAAAACCGAAACGGCGTATGTATGTATGTGGGTATGTAATTCCCTTTTGCATTGTTGGTCATTAAGTTGCCAGTTGTTTCGACTTGGCCCGTCTGAATTTACGCGCCGAGGTGAACATAACCCCAAACTGGTCCGAGCGAAGCCGGGTTCGAATACTAGTATCTTATAAGACAGCCGGTAAAAATAGTTTAGTGCGATCTGTCATAAGCTTTTGATATTTTTCAGTGTTCGTACTTAAAAAAAAATTCAATTTCAGAATTTGAAGCAATTTTTATTTGGCAAAAGCAACATTGCGATTTGATAAAGAAGTAGTTGCTTTCATTTACTAATTATTTGCGGCAACTATGTAACAAATATTTCCAAAAAATTACACTATGCATGTTTCTATACCATGAAATTCATGCTCGCAAAAAATAGGTATAACGCGTATGTATTGGAATTCATTTGCTAAAGAGCATCGTCTTTAAAACGCTTCTAAAATGAATTCATAGCGAGAGACACAGCTTAACTCAATGACGGTTTGCATCTCCTTGAAACCTCCAAGTAGCAAGGCGACCTTATTTTACTGCCACCATCTGACGCCTGTTGACAGAACCGGTGTTTTTGGACCCAATATTACTGGGCCTCTCTGATCTAACCATCAAGAGGATAACAGACAAACATTATCATTATTACATTGACGCGTTCTTGATTAAAGTTTCTTTTCCGCCCTTGATACTACCAGAATACTGAGAATTACTTCATAAGAAAATAGTAGATTATTTAACTTCATTATAAATATTATCTTATACATATATAATAATCAATATTTTTTTGTTTGTTCGTACACTATGCGCTCCCATACGATTCATCCGATTGCAATGAATCTTTGATTATTGATTGTGTAGATGCCGCGGCAAAGGTATTTGCGCCGCCCACAAAAGTTTTTTAATTAAATATACATATATTAAAATAAATATTTTTTGTCATTATGTGATCCCATACCGTTCATCCGATTGCAATGAATCTTTAGTAATTTGTTGTGTGGACGACAACAAAGGCACCAAACAGGAAAAGAAAAAAATACTGTGTATCCAAAAGCACATCAATAAACACAATTAAAACACAAACACTTTCTTTCTTTGAGTGTTATTGCAACGCTTGCCGGGTACTGGCTAGTAATATATAAGTCTGATCTCCTACCTTATGAATTTCTATTGTTCTTGAAAGTGTTCTTAAATAAAATCACGAAAAACTGGAGATAGATAAAAAGAAAAATATTATTTAATCCCTCACAGTTATTTAAAAACAATGTACAAATTACTATTATGATATTGTGGCCCCTCGTGCTTTGAAAACTCAGCGATGATTCAACGACCCACTAATCAGATGTCGTATTGAAGTTTCTTCTTTGTTTCATAAATTGTCAAGAGTGAAGTAAATAAATATTACATTTAAAAATAGTTCTATGCCAGTAATGAGCCAGAAACAATACAAAGTAATCTTACAATTTATCTCATTGAGCTGAATAAAAGTGATGATAAAACAAAACTTAACTCAAGTTCTTGAAACTAGAAAAGAAAAAGAATTTCACTTTTACATTCTTTCATTACATATTGTTAATTTCTTAGCAGCAAAAAGATATAAGCTCTTATAAAAATACTTTTATAAATCCGTTATAATTATTTTGTCGAATCATGGCGAGTGAGTGAGGATCCTCGTTTGTATAGTGGACGTTGTGAAAAGCAGAATATTTTTCCGGTACGTTTTTTTTTTCGGATGACTTTTCAAATTTTCTTAACAGCGTTATTTTTTTGCTGAAACGTAATTTTGACTTGATTGAAATGTGAGTGGGCATTATTAAAAAAAAGACACTACATTCATTGGGCGAAAATGAAAAATGCTTACTCTGCCCTCTGTTATTACGCAAATGTATTGCTATTTTGGAGAGCTCGGAAAAATAAATAACATTTAATAACGGTTCATTGATTAATATGTCTACTATCCTAATTTTATCTTTCTATATTTAATCTCTAGGCGGACATTGTGGGTGGCAATTAATTAATTTAACGTTATATGTTACATTACATGATAATTTTCTATTGATTAAATTGGGACATAAATTAAATCTTTTCAACGATATTTATCCAACTACACATAAATACTTTGTTGTATAATAACTCCAAAGATAATTAACATTAAACGTTAAATGATGTGCAAAATAATTACAGCCAATTTTGTGTGAAACAATGAAATGAACGCATCCACTAAAATCTTTGAAATTTTGGATGCGTTCGCGTAATATTTAGTTATTTAGAATATACGCTCGTACGATGACGCTGTAATTATAATATCAACAGAATATGTATAAACTTTATTTAATTATTACCAACTATTTCTTTTATAATCAATATGTTGATTAAACATAAAAATATACGTGTGCTCTTCATCATTCTTTAGTTCAAGAAAGCGTTGATAATGAAGAAACTTTATGAATATATTTTTAAAGATAATCATAATATTTCACTAGCTTTTTTTATCCCACTCGTTGCTAGCTTTAGAACGTCCCAACTAGAGCTTTTAATTATAATCTCTTAAGAGGAAAGTGTTTTTTTTAACTAAAATATTGTCTGTTAATAGCGTTTGTGAATTTTTTGAAGTGTTCACATCTAGGTATAAAGACAGCACTTGTTAGGTGTTCACTGTCAAAACTTAGTGAAATGGCATTATATTAATAAATTAAATGTTGAAATGTCATAAGATTTCTTGTTATTTTTCAATAAAGACAGCAATGAATCTTGCTGGAGTAAGCGGTTATCCGCTTTGGCGGCCGTATCTGCATGCAAATGACTCAAAATACGCCTTAGAAATAAAATATCATCATATCTAGAAAAAATACATACCGAGTAAGTAGTCGACCTTGTTGGTGTCGATCGCGTTAAATTGCTCCTTATTCCAGACGTAGTCGGCTCTCAGTTTCCGCCTCTTTTTGTCTCTCAGCCAGTCATCGACTAAATTTCTTCCATCAAGCCGCCTCCCTTCAGCTGAAGGCTGCTCGGGATCCCGAGCCACAGTTGGCAACCAATGCCTTCTACCGCCACCTAATATTACCTATTGAAATGAAAAAAAAGATTATATTTATCAGTATTATTTTATTTGAAGTTATTATAAGGGGGAATAAAAAGTACAAGATAGAGTTTCAAGTAACTTTACTAGCTTAGTATTGTACTAAGAATAATAAAAGATTTTAACTTCGATATTTTAAAATGCGCTACAACAGTAGCTTCATATTATATTCGTTATATCTAACTTTGGACGGCGCCGCTCAACTTTAAAATCTTGGATATACATATATGTATACTATATTTTATTACAGCTGCTGATAAACATTTTAACTTTCGAATAGTTTTTGAATATTTTCATAAAACTATCTTAGACTCGTTTCAGCAAATTCAATGTAAAATATCGCAATCGTTTTATTTATATGCGCTATTTCTTTAACTGTTTATTTTAAAATGATACAGTTGATGATCACAATGAGCGAAACTGAACTTTTAACAATGAAAAATAATTAGAATAGGTAAAAAAATTGTTTGTTTCATTAAAAACATACCTAATGCTTTTCACAGATGATTAAACATCGTCAAATATTTGATAGATTAACCAAGCGTCATTGAGTCCTTATAATTTACCACATTTCCTGAATTATTAAACGCGATCTTATTTTGCATTATTACCAAAAATGAAAAACAAAAACATTATGCTAATTTTATTCTGCTCAGTTAAAATTCCACGAAAACCATCAATAGCCAAAATGCTCTGTGAGTTGCTTTATAAAGTGTGTAAAACGCACCTCGAATTCAGCGACACCAAAATAGCAAAAAACACGCGTCTAATCATCGAGAAAATACGGTAATATAATACATAAAATCTGCAAAAAAGACTACACAGAGCTTGTTATATGTATATGTTTCTATAATAAAGTACTGGTGAAACTGAGCAGTGTGTGCATCAAAGGCGAACGTGTACCGCTACGCCTATATGATATCCAACTTTCCATTTTCCAACATATTTCTGAGTAATGTACCCCAATTACCTGCGCAGAAGATTGAAAGTAGAACACTTAAGTTTAGGTATTATACTGAGTGGTCTATCTCTTTTTATGGTCCGTTTGAGGCCTTTCGAAATATCAAATTGACGGTATACGCTTTAATTATCGAAGCATTATTTGTCTCATCATTGAAGACAACTTGAAAAAATAACGTATAATTGAAATGCGAATCGACTAATTAACCGACTAATTTAAGAAGAAACGCTTTATATATTTTATTAAATTACCCAATTTCGATCAGGACCGGTTTCAATCATCACAATCATTATCATCTATTTTCATGCAACACAAATTATCTGATAGAGGTAATAATATTTAAGCCGTGATTTTTAATAGTTCAATAAATGAAAGTAAACTAAGCACTTGAGATGAATAGTGAAATTAAGCAAAATGGACCTCTTTTCAAAATGAATTTGACTTTGTTTTTGAGGAACGTTTGTAGTATTTACTCAATCAACTTACTCACAAAAAACGCATTTTTCAAATTAGTCAAATTCGAATAATAATTTACTGATGCTTTTTAATTTATCTCATGTACCTACAAGTTGCAATATATTTCAAGATATTTTAGCAAAATACAGCTCTACCAAAAATGAAGTGATTCGTAGTTATTTTATATTTGGTAACTTACATTAATATTTTTCCCTGGTTCGTTGTCCACCAGTTGCAAAGCGATATCTTTGCAAGACTTTCTACTGTTCGGAGGAACTTTGCTGTCGTCCTCCCAATATCGAGAAGGCGAATGGGCGAAGAGGGCAGCTGGAGTCGCGTGCGTCACTCTTGTTGTCGTGACTAGTCCTGTCCACTTACCTTTAGAAAAAAATATAAGGTTAACCAATTACTGTGAATTTATGTTGACATTTAGTATATCAAAGTATAAATCAAGAAGACAAAGCATTGTTTCCATCTTGGTATAGGAAAAAAAGGAAAGTACCCATAACGCTCGCAAAATAATGGAATATGTCATTATTTTTCGCTTTTTTATAACTAAAAGCCATCGTCTAAAATTGTATATAATAACAATAGTTCGGCCCTCTAGAGGCAAGGAAACTTAACCAATTTTTCTCTACATTTCAGGACATTCAAAAAACAGGATTTAACAGTAAATGTTACCTATTTTTCAACGGATACAAATTGTCTTTTCAAAATATTTAAGGGCCATGCCTTGGCCTTCTGATTTATTTGCTAAATATAATATCATAATTTATTTTAATGTTTTTTTTAAATACTTGTGGAGTCATGAACAAGAAAATGGCGTACTGAACTATTTTCGTATTTATTGTCCGATTGATATGTCTCTTTCTTTGAAATATAACGTAACATATTATTTTAAATCTTGTGGCATTCGAAATTGGAAAAAAATCTAGTATAATTATTGTATTCAAATCTTTTATCCTAAAAGGTCGAATAATAAGAGGTAAATTATTGATTAATATTTTTAATGAGATATTATGATCAATACAATAAAATAAAATCTATTGCATTTTTTTTTTATGAAAAACACAATTTTTTATATCGATTTAACTTCAAGAATACAATATGAACCACCATACATGCATTAAATATATTAAAGGCATATTCATATTTCAAAATGCGGAAACAACGAATGTTTAATTCATATTAAAAAAAGAACGTAGACATAAAACCAGACAAAATATACGGAAGAAAACTTATTACGGAAAAAAAAAATCGTTATGTAAATGAATTTCGACTAGACGCCTAAAACACATTATTTACTATGATACCATGAAAAGTCAAACGACAAGAGACAAATTATAGTAAGCGTCGAAAACAACATACTAAAAAAGCTCCTTTCGTCATTTATATTTGTCAAAATTTATTGTTTTCTCAAAAACGTGTGTCAATCATACACTTTCCCTCTTTGAGTTTATATAACCCTGCGTTTTTTGTCAATTTCTAAGAGTTTTGAAAACTTTTACTCATTTATCACATTTAATATATTATAGAAATATTACAAATGTGTCTTAAATTATAAGTCGTTGTAATGAAGGCCAATTATGTGGAAAACAATGAAGAAGATTTTTATTTTAAAATATGTTATAATGTTCAAAAGTAGATTTTGAAAATTTTTATTTTTCGTTCAATTAAATCTATTTATACTATTTCAGTGAAAAGCCTACTTATTCTTTAATCACTTCATTTTAAACAAGTTAATTGTATCTGCTATGAAATGTAATATGTCATTTAATTTATTGCTTTTAAAAGTAAAAATATTTTTTATTGTATTATTCTGTAATTTGAATATGGACATATCTCAATATATTTTTCTACGAGGACCACTTTTTAATCAGTAGCTCAACCTCTCTTTTTCGAAGAGAGTGGGGATTTAAAGACTAGGGCAGGACTAGTGGTTTGCTAATCATTCTCGCTATGCGCTACTTTTTGGGATCGGAAAGGTGGGAAGGGATGAAAAAAACATTTTCGAATTGGTTCTATTTTTTGAAAACACTAAAATATTTTCCGTTACAACATTACTAAATCATCCGTGCGTTAGTAAGCCTGATAATGCTTCTTTAAGAGGCAAAATAAGTGTCACCATTTGTACCACAATACATGGAATAAACTAAGTCATTTGAATTGTCTATTCAAATGAACTTTCACAGAATTATCTCAGAGGAAAGTATAAATAATATATTTTCGATTCAATCTTAAGTGACTGACAATCTAACTTATTTATTAATAGATTTATACTGATGAGATACTATTTAAAACAATCTTAAATACTTCTTTTGAAGTATTACTTTCACATTGCTTTGTAAAACAGAAACGATTTCCATGAAATCTTAATCCAAATATTACAAAGATTTCTGTGTAGCGATTTTTTTGGAGAGGCGTCATTTTTTTCCAGTGGAGTACATAAAAGTTTACTAAGACTGTACCATCCCTGCCACTTAAACGTTATAATATATTACATCAAAGCTGCCGCTCTATGTAGCGAGCAGGCAAGTCTAACAACAATACATTACCAAAATATGACAGGAAAAAGATTTCCACTCAACTCTGAAAGCTCGTCATTGCTAAGGCTTTATTATTCTGTCTATCAAAGTTATGTACCTCCAAAGTAACCCAACCAAAACTATGAACGCAAAGAAAATAATACAACATCTAATATATAAAAATCAATGTTTGTTTGTTTGTTCGTATTTTATGCGTTGCCATACCGTTCATCCGATTGCGATAAAACTTTGTCAACTTATTGCTTGCACTTGCGCAAATGTTAAAAGCATTGTAAAATTAACTTACGGTTGGTATTTTATACAAAAATCAATGTTTTTTCATATTTTTACCGCTGACATACCGTTAATTTTGACAACTTATTGTTGCACTTGCGCAAATGTAATAGGCATAGTTCAATTAACTTTCAGTAAGTGGAGTGTTTAGACAATCAGAAAATGTCAAACGGAAAATGTCATCGAGACCGATCAATGTTAAATCGAAATTATTAATCTAAAAAATATTGTGCAACCGAAAGCACTTCAATAAACACAAACACTTTCTTTCTTGGCATTACAACGCTTGCTAGTATATACATAAATAAATTGTTCCGTTTTTGTATTAAAAAAAAACTTTTTTGAAAATAGCAAAGAGAATTTGAAGTATGGTGCAGACGTTCTACTGTTTTTGAATACAGGATATTTTCAAATATGTAACAGGATGCTAGTATTCGGACACAACCACGTAGCATCCTGCCTAGTTCTGCATATGAATAAAACATTATGCAGCGTAAAAAAATGATCGTCTTCTATTCTCAGCAGCTAATATTTTGATGCTCTGCCCTTTAAACGCAACTTAATAGTCAGATACTCTCACACAAGAGACAAAATATCAATGAATGTAACAAATACCAATTATAGAAAATTGTCGTTTCTTTAAACGTCATAAATCGTTCTTAATGATATAAAATTGAAAATAACTTAATTTTTCACGTTTTGTGTTTTAAAATATGGTACGTGTTTTGCCTTTTAAGAAGTACCATGAGAACTAATATCACACGGTTGAATTAAGTAATAATAAGGTCAATTGAAGAATCAATCTTTCATTCTCACATTATAAATTACATACTGATGAATGGAATTTTTCCATTTTATAGGACGCTGGGTGAAATACAAACAGACGATATTACTACCAATTACTATTAAATTAAAAACTATTGATTAATGAGTTAATTATTTTGTACTTTATTCAATTGGAATGGGACATAGATATATTCTTGACAATCTTTTGCATTTACATCAATGCGTATTGAATCCTTTTTAATTTAAAGGGTATCATTTTTTATTTTGTCTCAAATTTATATGTGGCGTAAATGAAGGATTACAACTCGAAAATCCATCGTGACCCACCTTGTAGAATATAAATATTTATATTTTTATACTCCAAAAAATAATAAAAAAATATTTTAAACACAAAATTTAAGATATGCACGTACTTTATTTTTCAAATGTATTATGAAAAATCAAAATTTTTTCAAAGCACCTACGTAAAAATTTATATTCCACTCTTTCTTATATAATTACACATTAAAAGCGTTGACACGAAAGGTTTATAGGGAACAATATAACCACAAAAAGCTTGGAGAGTCGCATAAATTTATCGTAAAAAGCTTCATTATTGCACACCAAGCAATTTTGTATAAATATGGTAACAAGTATGCTGTTAAACTATATTGTTCTCACCAGCTTGCTGTGCCCATTCCAATATAGACGAGACCCTCGCACCAAACGACGAAGAACAGTTCTCGAACCTGGCTCGTCCATCCACACCGAGTGTCTCGTAATTGGCTTTGACTCCGCACATCAAGGCGGTGGCGCATGCTGATGATTCACCAGTTTGCGCATTTAGGTTGTACGTCTGTAACAAGAATCATAAGAAAATAATGGATGTGATAAGATTGCGATATTTAATTGAGAGAGTGAGAAATATTCATGCATAAACTGTATATACAGGGCTTTTTTCCATTTAACGTGGTGGAACGGCGTTCCGGCACCTTTTTTCACGTTTTTTTTTTCAAAATTCAATTATTATCAATTACTCGAAACAATGTTTGCGCTTACGTAATTGCAATATATATTTATAAAATATGGTATTGTACTGAACCGGATGAGATGTGGATAGATTCAAAATTGGTGTTCTCATGTAGCGACGAGGGAGAAGGGGACTTGTCCACATTCCCATTAGTGACTCAAGGACTAGTGTTCAAGGTCTGATAACGGTCAGTTACGTCTGGCGCATAGTGACATACATTCTGTATTTCTGAAATTTGTGATTGAATGCACGTGCCTAGCGATTGACAATGTGCGTTTTTTGCAACATTTAATTGACTTAATTTTACATAAATTTGAAGTCATTATTTTCTTTGATTGTTTTTTTAACTTTAAGTATGTATATAACATGTCTAAAATAAAAAATAAATCTAAAAAAAAAATTGTGCGTTTCGTGGCATAGGGAAAGCTGCTTTAAATGCTATTTGAATATAATTTTATTTAGTAAAAAGCTTGAGATGAAGTGAGTTCCAGCACCATTTTTTTCATAAAAAAGCCATGACTATATATCTATATATATATATATCCAAAAAGTATTTGTTTAATTTGATGTTACCTGTGCCAGTGCTGCGGCTGGAAAGTGGTCCCAGACGAGATGGCCAGCCGCTCCTGTCATTCCACCTTCAGCTCGCATCCTCTGAGCGCGAAGCTCTCTCGCAGCTGTGACCGTTGCGAGGCTCATGCCGTCTCCTACGAACATTATGACGCTCCTAAAAGAACACAAAACAAAGAGAATTAATAAATTTGTGCTTTACACACACCCAGTGTTTTTAAGTGAAACATTTTGCTCGTGTAAAATGTTTTTTGAAGTACTCTTTTGGTTTAAGGAAATAAAAAGTGTTTAAAATGAGTTTATTGACAAGAACAAACATTATAAAAACTGAGTATACTTACAAACGTAACGCAAGTATCCAGGAATTAGAATGTATTATCATTTATCCTTCGATTTCGAAATAAATTATGAGTTCATTGAATGAAAGATGGGAAAAGTATATAAATCAATTTAAACGTATTTACTCGAGACTATAATTGCAGCCCCAAGAAATATTTTTGCACAATCATCCAAGCTATCAATGTACAAATCTAAACGATATTATTATTTAAAATTATTTAGATCGAGATCTATGTTCATGAAATTATACTTTTTGTAGAGAACAAACGTTTTTTCTTCTTTGTGAATTCTTTACTTGGCTTACATATTGGATTATAAGTATTAAACATAGGTATAAATATAATTTTCTCATTACTTAATTCTTTTATTCCATAAAGAAATATTGAAGTCTGACATTGATACTCAAACACTGTTTTCTCTAGCTCAAAATATGAATATATTGGCATAAGACAGAGCCCGTTTTGCTTCTCAGAAAACAATGATGGATAGAATGAACACACGTTACGTTATAAATAAAAAAAAAAATAGCATCTTATAACGTACATAGATGATACTTTAGATTAATTTTATATTATACGATGTCCACAGCTAAGGATCTCCTGACATGTAAACGCAATAAGAAGTGTGAAATTATTATCCTTGGTTTGAACAGTGAGATAATTAATAAAGGGTATCTTTAAATGAATGAAATAAGTCTTACTGGCACACACTTAAATTCTTTTGAAAACTGGGGTGTGGGATTGCAATCGCGTTTTGCGGCTTGAAATATAAATACTGAAAAAGCTGTGGCAACAGACAAAAAAGTTTTTCTCTTCATTAGAAGTATTCCGAAAAGATGAGCTTATATAATATTACCCTTCCGTGAGATTTTTGCGTGCGCATTTTAAAAACGCTAAACATGCTGTGAACCAGTGGCGGCGATGAGATGAATATTATAGAGTGCAAAAAAAATAACTATTCTTCCGGTAAAACTCGTCATAATTTGGCATTTTTTTCTAGGAAGATCCCAGCACCGATGAACACATATTTTCTTTACAAATTATGCGTGAAGTCAACAAACCTTTTATTCTGTCTACAGTTTGGGTCATAACAGAATGTGCACTATCTACTCATTATCAACTGACTTTGACGAATGCATTATTATTATTATTTTGGCGCCGTTCACTTAACATGTGAAAATAATCGCTGCCTTCAATATTTGTGTGGGAACACTCAAAAAGCTTTAAATAAGTAAATTGGGAAATCTTTTTTAAATTGCTTATTGTTTTAATATAAAAGGGGGATCAGTGCACCATTGCACCATTAAAAAGTACGTGATATTAATGTCATTGACTGTACCGAATACAACACATTTTACAAAACTACTCACTGGTTAAAATTCTTACAAATATCTCGAAACGATTTAAAATTTTACAGACGTGCCGAATATGAGAAATAAAATCTAGTCAGATATAACCATCCCGATTCTGAATATATACGGGAGAATAGCTGTAATAATGGCACATATATTTTTGCGTAAATTTGAATTTATTCAAATTGGGCTACCCTCACCAGGTAAGCCTGCATATATCCTGTTTGCCAATATTAGATAACCTCTGCTCGGTGAGCGAGGGATCAATATTACGAATGCGGTTTATGCAGGTACACCCGGATAAAAACTCACCGCACGTGAATCATATCCGATTTCAAATAAAATATTGTTTGAACCATTGTTTGTATTTGTTTAAGAAAATATAAACTACATAGATTACCATATTCGGACGTGTACTAGGTAGCTTCCAATAAAAATTTCAACACATTAGGAAAGTGTTTTGTTTTTGAAAAATATTATACTATTTCAGATTTTTATGCTTGCAAAATTATACTGTTATTGAACCAATACATAATAAATGAAATTTTTCATAAATACTCAATCTACTTTGATTTAAGACTCATAAACAAACAAGTAGTAGGGTTATATATAATAGTAAATATACATACTAGTATTTTAGGTAGAGCGTATGATTTATTTGCCACAGCGTAAATATTTTCATAACCTTCCACGAAAGTTGATTTATCGAAATCATGTTTACAGAAGAATTTCTTTTTTTTTTTTAAATAATTCCTATATCAAAGAGGACTTTTTTTGAGTAGGAATTTAGTATTTTTGACGATTTTTAGACTACACTTTGATATAACGTAGAAACTAACACATAACACAAATTTCATATTTTTATTACTGAATTTGAGTGTGTTCGGCTTATAAAGCCAACCCTATATTTCCTTTTTATATCAAATGGCTGCTAATTGTATATGAGATCATAAAAAAAATATTAAGTACGCCATATTAGTTGTCAATAAAAACAGATTACGGATAGCCATAACGGCAGAAAACCATTATTATTTTTACCGTAGAGTTCTGTATTATCTTATTTGTAGTTATTATATGTTTTGCTATGTATACGAATTTATTTTATGATACTTTTTGAACGTTAGCGAAAGAACTGAAGATCCAATTGCAACTCTGATCAGTTCATCCATATCCATATTTACTATGACGTAATCAGCTTTGCTAGCCTCTTATATGCCTCAAAAACTTGACAGTCTTTGTCAGGCCGATTTACAGCCCAGTATTGAATATATAGAGTAAAACATCTGCCTATAAACAAAATTATCAGATCAGAGCTCAGACGGCAAATAACTCTTTTACTTGAGTTTTTATTTTGACTGTCCTCTATCCAATTCTGAAAAATAGGCACGTAAAGTGCGCAATAGACCGACTTTTTTCGAAACTACGTTATTTTATAAAAAACGTTTATAAAAAAAGATAGTGGATGGCGTCCAACATACCATAGTAAAGCACTTACTAATGAGCTTTAGCGTCAAAGACCTTATTTCAATAAAGAATCTTCTTTTATTTATATACATAATAAATACATACTCATCAAATAAATTTAATAAGATAAGAACTCTTATTTCAAAAAATATATATAATATTGTATAGTTATTTGAAGAAGAACAATGAAGATAAATAGCGAGTAGCGAGTGGGTACTCACCCCAGGTAAACGTGTAAACTATTTGTAATACTAGTGGGTAAGATGAGAACGATCGTGCCTCGTTTGCGGGAAACGTGTGTAATGTTAAGTGAAAACCAAATTTGAAGGAAGTCGAGGTGGAAATACCAATTTGCAGAGACGCTGATTTTTAACTAAGCGCAAGCCACGTATACCTTCGCTAATCTATTTAAATTAAGCCACATTTTATACCGACGTCGTCTTTGTAAGCCGAAATTAAACCGAGATATTTAAATATGTAGAAAATTTTGATCCTCATAAAATAGCGACAGGGCATTTTTGTCAGTCTTAGAATGTGAAGCGATCTTTTATGTTGTCGCTTGAAATAATTTTACCTCTTCGAAACAATTACTTATTTGAAAGGTTCTAATGATTTGAAAGCAAATCTAGTCTTTTCCGTATTTATATCGCCGAACGAAAAATGTGTTTATATTAAAACGGTTGAGTAATAAAGAAAAAAAAATCTAGCAATAAAATTAAAATTCAAGATTTTTTTTCGGCACTTACAGTGTATTAATTCTGTATCTTTGTAAATCTTTCCGCATATTTTTTTGAAGAAAATTTAAATATAGATACTTGTCAAAAAATAAACAGTCAGAAAAACATAGTTGACAAAACGGCCTTTTCAAAATTGCCTATAAACTACCCTAGAAAAATAAAATGTAGCTGTTTGGCCTAAATACACAGCTGAACAAATAAAAAATGAATGTTGTTACATCTACTGTTTACTTGCTTATTTTTGTCCTTGACATCTAAGAAAATATTCGCCTAAATAATTCATTATAAAAAGCTCTAAGCTCTTTAGCCCGGCCCGTGGCGCAATGGACAACGTTGTTCACTTGCATGCTGTATCACCCGGGTTTGATTCCCCGGTACGAGCAGATTTTTTCAGTCGATAAATAGACTCTGTTCGAAGGCATGGGTGTTTGTTTTGTTGAAAATCTCTTCCCGCAAAGCAACGCATAGCGAAAGCGATAGTCTTCGTATCCTTTCATTCTTTACTCTCTTCAAAAACAACAACAGTCAAGAGTAACGACCAGCTCTCGTAGAAAAATATATAAACTTCGTGAAGAATCCATCTGCTGTTAAAAAAACCTCTTATACATGAAGTTTTATGATGTAAATAACCATTTAAGATAAGTCGCATATTATGTTTTGTACATTTATTAGCACAAAGGCATTTGCATTATTAATACAAAATAAATTGTT
Organism: Himalopsyche kuldschensis; assembly: GCA_028554975.1. NCBI lineage: Eukaryota > Metazoa > Arthropoda > Insecta > Trichoptera > Rhyacophilidae > Himalopsyche > Himalopsyche kuldschensis. Next base: position 1,711,013 of record JAHFWI010000045.1, read on the forward strand.
TATTATAAAATGAAGATTAAGATGATTTAATTAGGAGCATCTAAGAAAGTGCCTATCAATATGAACTGGTAACATATGATTTTACTTTAACTTTGTTACAAGACAAATTACCAACGTATAATTTTCATTCCGGAAACGCCTTATTTGAAATACCTAGTAACACATTTCCTATATCAATTGTCTTTTGTTAACAATAACAAACTAACTACAAACAGTCAAAATTATTTACCTACAAGTTCTGATGACTTTCTAGAACTTTGATATCTACAATGGCTTGAAAACAAAGCTTTATTTCTCGGAAAATTTAGATCATATTTCATCATGAACTCACACTTAGGCACATATTTGAGTGAGCGTCAAATATTTTTGAAAATACATACTTTTAAGATTAAAGATAAAATAAATAAATAAAATTTAAATAAATTCATAGCCAAGAATTGTAGTGCTGTTGCTTTATATCTAATGATTTTTGTCAATGATTGTCTTGATTTTTCAAATGACTTTTGTTTTTTTACCCAATGCTCGATTATCTTTCCGTGTCTCCCTAATTTTTTCACGAAAACAGAACGTAAAGAAAGTGGTTATGTATTGTGAGTTCATTTTCATTGTTTTCTTCTTAATAAAAGTAATGATGACATTCTTCTTAAGGGGTCCATTTCCCGCTATTATAATGACTAAATACATACTTAAAGTAATTTTATGATAACATATGTAGATGAAAGTTTTATTTTTCCTATAAATTATCACTAATTTCATTAACGTGACTTAAAATATAATTTCAATTTCAAACATAGTACTCAAATGCTTATTAAAGAATCGAAGCACGTTTCAGAAATAATTTTTCATTACAAAGCGTTATCTTTTATTATAAATTTTATCAAAAATTACAATAAACGTATACTCACTTAGCTTTTGACTTTTTATCTCCATAATGTTGAAGGCGTTTTGCTAGGTCTTTTTCTGCTTCTATGTACCAGAAGTCCCGATCTGAAATGATTTACAAGTATTCATGAGAAACTTTTCAAAGAGACAAAATTTTACAAAAAGTTTAAGTGTCTTATGTGTTTGGTAGATTTAGTGATAGCAAAAATATTTAAAGGGGGGTATAACCAGTTTTTAGGTTTATTGGTAATAGAAAGAAAAATACTGTTTATGGTTAAATGAAATAATAGCACTAACGTAAAAGTTTCATTAAAATAAGATTAAGCAGAATGGTCAGAATGGAAAATCAGCATGACACCAAATGTGTGGATTCACAATACAAACTTATTACAAATGTCTTCATCCGTAATAGAACACAGATTATTAAAGGCTATCTGTTACCATATCAACTATAGTGACAATGTTTATTATTTATAAATAGCTATTAAAATTTAGGAGGAAAATTATGATTAGGAAATAAGATTATTCGTGTAAATAGAAAGAAAACAAAATGTTTCATATTAAACAAAAATTATCTATAATGTGACTGTAAGCCATATTTATATATGTAATTAATATAGAAAAAGCTACTGATATAATCCTTCAGGTATTTTGTTTTATTATTGATTGATACAAACACCGTGTTATACTTTTTAATATATTATATATGATATATTACCTATTTTAGTTCCACGAACAATTTCTTTACGCATACAGATCCCATAATGATGTTGAATTTGATAAGAAAAACAAACAAGCAAAAAGAAATATTGGATCTCAAATTCCATTAATACTAACATGTTGATTATTTCATCATGATAGTCGAAAACATTTTACTTGCCATGTCACATTCACTATAATAAACGGTAAACAATAAAAGTATTATAAATTGAACAAAAAAATTGTAAAACAAATAGTAATGTTCGTTTTCCACATACACAGTGTTTGTAAACGTCATTTTATGTTTGAAGAATGAGCAGCTTTTGTTTTGCTTCTCTTGTTCCATTTCAGATTTCAAAATCATTCTGACAGAAAACAAAACAAAAGAAAATCATAGATGGGTATCTGAATATGGCAGAGAGATTCGCGTAATCATAAATCTGTGTGTAGGCTAGGAACAGAAGGAGTGTTTTTTACGAAAATGTCGGATAAACATGTAATGTCTGGTAAAGCGATCACACGAGGAATGATATGATAAATTTAATAGAAACGTGCTTCAAATATTTATACTGTACCGATTGATGTTCATAAAAACAGGTATATTTAAGATTTTTATTTTCAAAAACAGTTTTTGATTTCAAGTGTTTTTAATTAATTGCAGTAAGGGACAGTCTTCGAAAAATAGAAGAAAACTTTTGATATAAAATTTATTTAGCTCATTTAAGAAGTTTTATAAAACATTAATTAATGAGAATTCTCTATTTGAGGACATACGGATACTACCTATGGCTTTATCAAACCGATTTTCTCTTAGGCATACTCACGTTCAATAGTTTGAATACTCGAAGAGAGATGTACCTGGCCACATATTTCTTTTGACTTATCCTAGGCCAAAATGAGAATTCCACCATTCTTGAGAATGTTAAATTGAATGTCCCTGATAAATTTTTGAGAAATCGTGAACATGAGTTGTTTGTTCTCCCAAGGGGTAGAACCAGTCTGCCAATGGGAATGCCACTGGGAACAGCTTTAAAAATCTTAAACGGCATTGCTTCGGATGTCGACATATGTCATATTGACGTGAGTGAGTTCAGACGAATACTATATTTTATGAATAAAAGTTTATTTTGTCAGCACTCACTCGGTTGACATCTTTGAAATTTCTAATATGATTTTATAATTTTTTTCTCTCTGTTTTTATGACTACAAGCTTCATCTTGTTTTTATTTAATTAGTGATTTTTATTATGTATATATATAAATACATGTATTTATATTTGTCAAATGCATGGCGCATTGGCATCAGCTGTAATGCTATAATTTGCTTTTTCTTAAATAAATAAATTATGCGTTTGAATAAAAGAAAACTGAAAACATTAATGACAGCTGTATCTAATCCGAAAGAAAAAAAACATTAATATAATTTAAAAAATCAGACTCTAACATTATGGGTAAAATATCGAATACCACAACAATCTCATCAAAGATAATATTTATGTTTTTAAGAAATAAAACATATTTTGATTGCTCTACATCAACATTAATCGTATAAAGATCAGAACCGGTTTCAGTCATCGTGAGCATCTTCAACTGATGGTGAAATTAATTTTTAATTTCAATTTCAATTAATTTATATGATAATGTATCATATTTTAAAACAACAACTTTGTATGTAACGTCAAGAGAGGTCGAAGAATTGTATTTTTTTTTATGCGCATGACTCTTTTAGGAACTCTTTTTATCAAATAAAATCTTTGTTCAGCGATAACATTTTTGTTATACGGTAAGAAAAATAACAATCTATTTTAGTACCATTGTTATTTTTCTTACCGTATTATAATGGAGTTCTACCAAGTAAATGCCTACTCAATCAATAATATTTTTGGTTTGTGCTTACAGAAGTTATGAGTCTAAAAATACATACAGAGCTTTTTAACATAAAAGCTCTTAACGTAGGAATTATTTTCGTTAATAAATAAGTAAGTTTTCTCAAAAGTTTAACTTGTTGGGTACTAATTAATATGCCTCACGCTGCTATTATGAAAACATGGTGGATGAAAAATTAAGTCTTGTAGACAAGTTTTTTATGAGTGTATCTTTGGACTATTCAAAGAAACAAATTGGCTTAGTTGGAAAAGTATTTTTTGCAACAAACAAGGCCTTCAAGCAAAACAAACAAAAAACGTTGAAACTTTCCGCCTTGTTCTCTTAAAACTTTTTGGATCATTAAAAGACTTTAATGAATGAATTTTGACATTTGTTTTTCTATAGCAAATATTAACTCGTTTAAAATAGTATAGAAAAGTCAATAACACATCATTTATCATTTAAATCAGGCATGGGCCACCTTTCTTAGGTCTGGGCCGGATTGTCATTCCGTCTTCGAGTCAAGGGCCGGACCAAATTACTACACATTAGTTATATTTAATTCAATAAAACACGTTGCTACATCTTATATATTTTTTATTTATATAATGAACGACATAATATTAATATTAGTGATTACAAAATTTAGTGTGACTGATTGTGGTTGAGTGTGGAAGTAAGATTGGCCTTGTACTTGAATTACAAGACTCTCCATATTGGCGATGATATTGCTTAAGGATAATCGCATAGAGTTTTTGATATTTTCATTTGTTATCCTCGTTCGATTTTTTGATTAAGTGTGTTTCATCCTCGAAAAAAACTGATCGCACGTATATGTGCTGCCGAAAATACAAATGATTTTTCATGCAAATGCGCGTACATTTTTCATCCACCAAATATAATTTATAAAAATCCGTCAAAGCAATGTTGTTAAATTGTGGTTTTAGCAATAAATCCCCCTAAAGCTCAATAAGTTCCATCTGCAAATTTGCTGGCACATTATTTACATCTGAATTATCGGACGAGCAAATATAGCGAATGTGGAGTCGTTGTTTTGGAAGTCAGCAAGCCTTGTATCATATTGCTCTATTAGTTCCTTCAGTTCATCTCCATAAGAATTACAGTCGCGCCAAAAGAAATTAGAAACAGCCGTTGAAGCCTTCAAATCTCACATGCTTTTAAAAATATGGCTATTAGTTTACTTTACAATCGGAAAGGAAAAAAATGAAAATCGGTAAAGATTTCGAGGAAATTTTCGCAAATGAATAGAATTATGAAGGATGCGCGGATTTCTATTGCCACGACTGTATAAGTGTTATTGATTGAGTAGGCATTTACTTGGTAGAACTCCATTATAATACGGAAAGAAAAATAACAATATATTTTAGTTCTACATATTTTTTTTTATATATTTGTTGATAGCTATTTCGGCTTACGCCTTCGTCAGAACTATGTTTAAAACGTGTATTAGAGATAGCTTATATACCTTTGATAGACAGGGTGCCCCCTACATCATCTCTTTCTGTTGAAACCATACCTACGTCACATGAAAGAATTTAAATAAGTTTGATTTATTGGTCTAAAGTAATGGTGGGAAACAATAATTTGGGTATTTTTGGGTTATTTTATCGTGTGAAGCCACTTAAAATCTGCAATGTCTAAGTGCATCTATTTTAAATTGTTTTAAGTTTATTGTTTGTTAAAGGTTTTTTAACAGAGGTGAACTGTTAATTGTAATCTGATCGTTAAGAATTCTTTCTTTTTCAATTATTTTGCCCAGATGTATAAGGGCCGGACAAAATAGCCCGGTGAGCCGGATCCGGCCCGCGGGCCGGTAGATGCCCATGTATGATTTAAATCTTTGTGTCCACAAGTTAAAAAGCCTTTAAATAGAATCAGGCAAAACATGCGTTTGACTACCTTGTTTATAATACATTGTTGACGCTTTTTTTTTCTCGCTCATTTGCAACGATGCCTACAAAAGCAGTATAAAGAATCTTATTCAATAATTTTTCTTTTCAATGTCGTTGTATTAATGATAAATAAATAAACTAATTATATAAAGGTAAATTATATTTATTCTACATTTTTTATTTTAGTAAATTTTTCCTTTGATATCCGTCTGTCAAAGTGATTATTTATGTATACGATTACGCAGCATGGATTGTTCCGAATATATCAACCCCCATTTCAAATCATATAAAGCAAAGGTTTTTAGATATTTATTTATACTCAGGTAAAATTTTTATATAAATTTAACAACTATTTTCCTGAAATTAATATATGCTATAACAGGTACCATTGAATTGATAAATTAAATAGGGAAATCAGGGTATAGTAGTTATTTGACAACACTGTCAAAAAAAAAAATCAAATTAGAATCAATTGTGACTTACCTTGAATTTGAGGTGGAGTGGTTGGCCCTGACTCTATCGGCAGAAGGAGTGACCATGGTATGGCCAGAAGCAGTATCACGCCACTCGCCAAAAGTCTTGCCATCGTGGCATAGATTGGCCGAAATAATACAATTTATTTCACCACTTGCACATTTAAATACACGAGTACTGCAGCATCAGCTATATTATCCACAGATAAAACTTATTTTTCAAAAATAAATTTTATTTCACTCACAATATTTATTTTAGATTATTTCCAAAAAAGTTATATTTTTTTTTTAAATATTTATTTAATATTAGTGAATGAAAGATTTTTTACACAATATTTTCAATTCAAACCACTCCATGTTGTTCTAATTATTACCGTTTTACTTCAATATGATAAACACACATAACCACGGGATTAAATTCTATTATTCCTTTTATTTCACTTGATATTTGACACACAATAAAACAATGATAAATGGTCATAAAATTTTATATCAAAATCAAAAACATACTTTTTATCTGAAATGAGAAAGGATATCGCTCGGTCAAATATTTTATATCGCAAAATAAAACTTTTATGAAGCGATTGGTAAAAGTGTTCTTTCAATAGTAATATTATTTCATTTTTGCCAACGCTCTTGACGCCGAGAAAAGCTTTTTGAGAAAGACTTTTTCATTCTACAAATAGGCAATACTTTAACAATATAATAAGAAAATCTGGCTTCGAATTATCTTTTTTCCGATAAAATTTTATTGCTGGAACCTTATTTTAATTTTCATCTTTTTAATAAGGTACTATATATTTTTCATATTGTTAGGATACATTCAAGAAAGATTTTAATCGTTAAAATTTTTTACTTTTCCCTTTGTCGGTTTAGCCTTTCGGCATCTCCAACCTACATTAGTATGATTATTATTTGTCAAATAACAATATGTTAAAATAAACCTATGCTTATCTTTTTTTATCTTTATTAAGGAATTGGATTCTTATTTAATAAATCATGTAAAGTCAGCACTTATTTCGCAAATCAATAAAATGAGATTCTTCCAGTATACTTCACCCTACGAATGATTTTTTCGGTTGAAATTTATTTTAATCGTTTTTTGTTGTACTATATATAACATTGTTTCATGTCTCGGAAAATTATTAAAATAATATTGTTGGCACCTAAAGTCTGCTTTGCTTTGAATAATTCATCGATATCACAATATTGCAAGTGAACTGTTTTTTAAATATAAACGTTACATCATTATTGATAATCACAATACGCATAGAGTATATTAATACTACGAAGAAGGTTTTTTCTTCCAAAATACATTTTCTGAACCAACCTTCCTCCTTCTTTCCATGAAAAATCACAACGATAGAAATTATTATTGTTATTTATGGTGACATAAAACGTGTTGATACGACAAAAACTCTCTTCCTAAGAAAACATAAGCCTGATTTTATTTACAGAATTTTCTCACTCGCAATGGAATTCTTGAGATAATATTGTCTCTTCATATATAAGAGAGTATTGAGTTTTATGTATTTATCAAGATAAATTAAAAATAGCTGTCATAACAAATCGATTGGATTTTGATGTAATGAGCTTTTTTTTCATTACGTTAACGATTCACAATTCGATTATATTTACAAGAGTTTCATGTTGTTCTTTTACAATAATTCAACATAAGTAAATATTGACACAAGTAATCAGTGTAAAAGTAAAAACATGTGGAATTGCAAAAATAGAATCCGACAAACATAACTCTAAGCTTTGGCTTAGAGTGATAGCTTTTTGGTGGTTTATTTGGCTCAGAGAAAACGAGCTCAAAGCTACTCTCTTGTTCAATTAGGTCAATCACTTTGACCACTTGGCAAAACTTAGAATAGAATTGAAGTCAGTCAAATTTGGCGAACTGACATTATTAAAAATATGATGACCAAAGATTTATTATTTGAAAGCTAAATATATAGGATTTTTTTTTATTTTATTTTAGTTGCTTCGTTGAATTTTTATAGTTTCAATTAAAATTTGAAAATAAATGATGTTATTTTTTCATGTGTCGTTATATTAAACACTTCAGTCAATATATAACTGCTCCTAATACACTGCTGGAAATCATAATCCTAGTAATATCGTTTATTACGGTCAGAAGATATTTCAAATATATTTTCAGCGGTAAAAATATATTTTATCGTAATTTATTACTTCTAATATATGAAAAAATATTGATGATGCTATTTCCGGTCCGTGGCGGAGTGGTCAACGTCGTTGCTTCCGAAATGGTCCACCTGAGTTTGATTCCCAGTACGAACAGATTTTTTCATTAAATCGATCATGCAATGAGTGCTTGTGTTGCTAAAAATCCCTTTCCACCTTTCCGATCCCGAAAAGATTAGCTTACCACTAGTCCTCGTATCGTTCCAATCCCTACTCTCTTCGACAAAGAGAGGTTTAGTTAGTGAGTAACAAGCAGTTCTCGTAGAAAAAAAATATATTGAGATAAACTCCGCTAGGAGTCCATAAGCACCATGTTGGGAGCGGACATAGATAAAAAAATCTTGTTTCATAACAAAACAATTTGAATATATTTTTTATAGATTAATTATTAAAAAACCCACTGCCTTCAATGATAAAAATGAGAGACTGCCTGGTCCCAATGTCGTGAGACTAATTCATCACTGTGAGTAGCGGTTGAACCCAACCATGCAAAGAAGGTCCGAACTCAATGTCTCACTCAATGCTGCGACCAGCCGATGCAATATATGTGATATTTTATGTTAGGCCATATACACGCGAGAGCAAAGTTTTTGCACCCTTCAACTTTCAGTAAACCACACGTGCACTTTAACTGTGGATAATCCAAATGGTAGTATACGATATCTATATATTTCAATGAAGCTTTTCGCAGTCTCGTGAAAGAAACTTTATCTTTATAAAATATATAATTCAATGAACTCTAAATGAAGGATTGTGGATACTGTTTCAATACTGTGCACTCGTATTAGTCGTGGATATTCTAGCCATACGGTATGCAATATCTCTATCTCTAACTGGCTTTCCGGTACTTTTTGTTACGGGATAACGGCAAATCATATCACTCAGTTGCTTAAATTTATGTTTTTACTTGTCACAATCAAACTGGGAACCGTTTAATGTGAGAGATCATTGTTATATCAATTAATTTATAAAGAAGATGATAGAAAGCATTATTTTTCCCACGTTAACTTACCTAGAACATTACAACAGACAGGTGTATGAGCTGTATTTTTTTTTCTTTAAATTTGACCTTGATAGGGATAATTAAACGTCCTTGATGTTTTCAATATCCACAATTACCGCTAGTAAATAATGCTATTCACATCATAAGCACACGGCATCACAGCTTCCGCAGTATTATGTGTGCCGGCCGATGATTCAATGGGAGTGATATCAAAAATTATTTTTTAAATGTTATTCGTACGTTTTAGGATTTATTCACGTGAACAAGTATTTTTTGGAGTCTTTAATTTCTGCGTAGGTATAGTATGTGAAATAGTACGAATTTAAATAGCGGGTCTTTTGTAAGTAAATGTGCGTTGGGCTAAATTTAAAAAAAAATCAGTACAATCGATACCTAAACTAACCATTTAATAATAGCTTATTATTTGAAATTACTCCACCAAATATTGTGATAAATATAAAAGATAATCTTCAGAACGGCTTTTTATTGAAATCTAGTTTATAATTTGTAGATAAATATCTTGCAAACTATTCAAGCAGTGTGTGCTACCTCTTCTGAAACACTTATGAGAAACATGACTTTAAAATAATACATGATGCGTTCAGATAATTATAATAACATGTTAAACTTGAGCGTTGCTTAAGAAAATAGATCCAATGGGTAAAAAAAACAAACTACAGTGCGCGACGTGATAAAGTTCGGCAAGGAGTTGAATGGAAATCGAATCGCACGTTACAAGAAAGACAGACAATTGGAAGAAAGTTGTAGTTTCCCAAAGGCTGTACCTATGTATATAAAAAAATAGTCATATAGGGGGCAGTGCACGTCGCGGGAAGAAGAAAAGCTCTTTGAACAAGTTCAGTGATTCAGTACTAAAAAGGTATGAAAAGCAATATAAATGAAATAAGTTATGCACATCGTTAAAAAGATAAACATTGTTTGAATAAGTACAAGAATTCAATGCTTCCCTTAACACACAAAAGAATCTTTTAACAGTATTAATGACGACAGATTCACAAAATAACTTGCACCTAACTGAATAAAAATGGTTTAATTATTTAAGATATTTTTATCTATTTTATTTTATATTACTAAAGGCAGATACGTAACGCAATGCGTATTGCAATTAAACTTTACTGATCTTTGAAAATACTTTTAACTTAAAATAAAAAAAAAATATCTTTTTAGCGTAGAATTTTAATGAAATAAAATAAATATTCATATATTTGAGTGTTAAAATAATACAGGCATGGTTTGCAATATGTATGAAAAGAAGTGTAGATTATTTACTATTTATGACTATGACTTAATAAAATACTATAAATTAATTCTCTCTACGTGATAAAGTGTATTGATTAACAGTCTTATAATAATTTATGTTAAGCCGCTATATAAGCAATTCAAAACAATAGCGTTTTTTTATTTTGATAAAAAAGCTTTGGTTCTTTGTGGGCTATATAAAATGTTTGCCTTGTGTTTTTGTAAGATCTGATTAGGAAATAAATAAACGAAGCAAAAATAAGACGGTATTCAAATATTGAAAACGAAAATTATATGATGATTTGGTAAAATAGCTGGCATGACCCATTCGTTAAAATAAGTGGGATTCGTCTCAATAGTATGTTACTAATAAGTAAATATCTATCTTTATGAATAGGTAACACTATAAATTGTCAGGCTTCAGATCTTTAGAATAAATAAAAAAAGTGAATACCATGAACCATGCAAATTGTGTCCGGGGATTAAAACAAGTTCAATATTGCAATGATATACCAGCTTTAAGCCAGGCTGGTGTAGTTTCAATACGTAGTACACGAATGAGGTAATCCTGACACCGCTAAATGAGAAAGATGACGACAGTAACGATGGTATGAACACAAAATTGAGATTGCTTCCTAGAGATCCTTTTCAAAAAGATTATAATAATTTATGATATTAAGAATTTGTTAATGCTGATAATCTCCGAATGAAGACAAGCGTAATCTTTGATAACGATGATGACCTTGATCAATACACATTTGAATACATCCTGTTACATACCGAGACATTAAAAAACATCTGAGAAATTGGGACAAAAAGCCCAAGTACCAAACAAGGAGAAGAAAAGAAGTGAACATAAGGTAACATACATGTTACATTTTGGAAGTATTACAAGAAGAGTAACCTGATTTGCATACTATAATCAAACGTTTGCTTTACCTTAGGGGTATACATTTGCCGGTTAAGTATCATCTTTCTTGGGTTCATTCCATAGTGTTTTGTATCAGAATACGAGCTGTAACCTAACTGGGCCACAGTAAACCTGTAGTATAAGCAGTGAGACTGTAATTTATTTTGGCTTATAGTGGAAGCGGATCGCATCAATAGAGGTCTTATTTAGCTCCTTTATGGCCTGACTGGGACACACCGATGCCATTTGGATACAATACGTTTGTGTCTTTGATAATTTTGTCTGGTTCTGTCCATATTTGTTTGTGCCTTTTGTACACTATTAATATTGACCACTTCATGTAATAAAATACAATTTACATGACCAATTAAATAAACTACAATTAGTATTTTGTGATCGTATGAAAATAGTGTTTAAATAAATCGTGAATATATCATTCAATTTTGTTACATTTACACAACAGTTTGTTTCATAGATAGAAGGAGTTCACTGTCAATACTTGATGGAAAATGCTCACGATGACCGAATTCAGTTCTGATCCTTATAAATTTAATGTGTTATAAGTGCAAAAAAATTGGGATTATTTTTTAATACAACAGTGCGTAACTACGCCTCAAATCTGCAAAAATCAAATCATTGTGACACTCCTCTCTGCCTGAATTTATTTCATCAAATGTTTTTTTAAAAGATGCAAATATACTCAAAGAGATGGATGTGTTTTTTTATAAGCTGAAAGTTCACCGAACCTAAGTGTCCTTGATAAAAATGCCACCTGGACTTCTTTTTCCACTGTGCGAACTCAATACATGGATTTGATTGCAGCTTACACAGACAATCTGCCTTCACACAAATACGATGGTGAGAATGACAGGAGTAATTAATTTGTTTTGCTTGAAAAAGTGTTGTATGCAATGCTTGTCTTTTAACTTTAAGTCCACCAAGGGTTCTACTAAGAAATATTAATGGATTATCGTTTGATATTTTTTTAAATTTGTTAATCTATTCATCAGCAAATGGATTCTGTACCCATGCAAACGTGGTAAATCATCATATTCTAAGTGACGTGAAAAGTGCATTCACACACCATTCATGTGTTAAGCAAATAGTCTTTTGCTTGCTATTGATATTGAGTGGCGTAACAATCATTAATAACTGGAAACATAAATTATTTTTAATTATGCTTTGACATTGTCCCTTTGAATCAGTTTAGTTATTATGCATTATTTGTAATCTTTGCATTGATTAATTCAAACTTATCACATTTCTAAAAAAGATCAACCAAGCTGGTTATAAAGTAAAGTTTTTCACCTTTGAGTTCAAGAACCTTTTTAAATAGCTAGCACACATCATATTAATATAAAGTGAATAATTTTTAGTTTCCATATCTTTATACAGCTTTTCAAATAAACTATTTTCTAATGTAGTACATAACTTTGGTAGCTTTTTTGAACGTGTTGTTAAATTCCTCGCTCATATTTTTTCTCATAACTCTGTGAAGTCTGCAATGTGTCAAAACTGTCAACCATTACCGGACATCACACAAGTTTTCCGACTCATGCTGTAGTGAGTGGTTTCTTACCGGTACAGCGTAATGTGAGTTTCAGGATCAGCGTCTTATGTAATCTTACGGGAGTTTATTTATATTTATATTTATGTTTGTTTTTTTAATATTTTGAACTTTTTTTAGTTCGCGCCAGCTTTTCTTTGCACAAGAGGCACGCTACTAGGTTTGAAAATCGCTATTTTAGACATAAAATTTTCTTCTATTTTTAGGTTGATCAGATGGCGCGAATAATTTTTTTATGAGGTACAAAGTCTTTTTTTTATTTTGAAAACTACTTCTTATTGATTTACTAAGAAATACATATTTAATATTAAATGAAAGGATTTCAATTTAATTTTTGCACCATTTTTGTGTAAATACAACTTTTATTGATTCATTATTTTTTGTCCTCATGAAATCTTACAAATGCGAGAATCCATACGTTTTGTTAATTTTTTTACGTTTCATTATCCATAATATTTTTTTTTGAACTATTTAACCGTGTTGAAATTGCAGATTTTATATTGACAAAACAACAACACTCCATGCTTTTCAATAATATGTTTCTTATTCTTTTACCATATATGTTTTATTTATAAAGCAAATGGTCATCTCGTCGTTACAGTTTCTTGTCACCTACCAAAAGCTGGTATCCTCCCATAACATGCCACCATTTGTATGTTTCGCCGAAAAACCCGAAATAGTTAGAGCTCGATAGTAAACCAAGGTGCTCAAACTAGAACGGTCGAAAGAAAAGGAAACATTTTAACCTAGCCCTAATGCTTCCTCGAGAACACTGACATAACATGGTGCTGAGTGGTTCGTTGTCTTGTCGTCGAATTCCTCACGAAGTTACACATCCTAACACAACGGTTTCCTATGCGAGCACGTATTCTCAAAGCTCAGTGTACAGATTTTCTGATTCTTCTTCGGGTCTAAAGATTCTCCAACGTATAGCAACACAGATAAAGTGGCACGAACGATAAGTAATTTTTCTCAATAAACATCATTAATAAAACAACTGTTAATTAATTCATTAATAATACAACTAATTTGTTTATAAACGATACAAACTGTTTGCTACGCGTCAGTTCAAATACATCCGTGCACATGAAATGCCCGAAGATGCCAAAAGGCAAAACCCGGGTGGTTAGCGACAAAGCTCATAGAAAAGTACAAAATTCAAACAATTCGAATTTAATAATACATCATTAGATAATCGTTCATCTGCTTTTCAAATACAGTGAAATCAACGAAACAAATCATTTTAAAACCGGTGCGAGATTTATGTCACCTTGAAGCGACGTCACAGAATGTATATTTTGAATCAGCACAAAAAAAATATAAATGGTTTGTTTCTTCCTCTCGCTATTGAAAGGTTCACGAAAGCGTCACCTGGCGAAATAAAAAAAAGGTCCGGATAAGAATTGGCGTTGTATAATCGGGCCATTTTGTCGATGGATTTGCGATAGAAATCGTTCTCACAACTTGTTCAGCACTACGTGTTTATTTGAGACCGTCTTATTGACTTGCAGTATTTTTTGTTTCGTTTCCTTTTTTTTGCTGCTATGTGAAATTAAGCAACTCGGAAAAAACCCGCGTAAATTGTTTGTTTTTCAGATTGAATACATTTTTAGTTTTGTATTAAGTATTTTTTTTTTCGTGAATTTCCCAGTTTTCTAAAGAGTCAGTGTTTATTTTTTGCATTACGAGATGTACGAGAATGTACAATATAAGACTGGTATTTGCATTACAATTCCCCCATGATTGTGATATTCTCTCATCTAAAAAACCAGACGCAGATGTTTACCCTATTTATATGACCACCTTAAGTATACGTGAATACATGTTGCCATTGCTTTGATAATTCTGCATATGTTTTATCATCGTAAGCATACGCATGGCTGAACCAAAATGGATCTAAATGACGCATTATTGTATTGACTTCTTTAAGACTAAGTGTACTAGTCCAGGCCAGGCTATGAATGAAGCATATATATTATTTAAACCTAGCAAATATGAATAGATTTGATGTTAAACTACCTAAATTTATAAACATTTTTTTGTTTTAATGATACGAAAAATTTTCCTATAAAAGCGAATAAAAATTAGATTATTAGACTTTATAAATTATTTTACTCTTATCAATAAAATTAATAAAGTAGATGCTTGCTCAATAGGCATATTGACATCTTTTAAAAATCATAACAGCACTTATCTAAAGGGCAAAAATACAAAATACTCTCATTCATTCACTAGAAAAATGTAAGCGGAAATAAAAAAAACGGCTCTTACAGGAAAAATTGAGTTACTTATTTATAAACCAATCGTTCATATTGTATTTTTTTTCAATACCGAATATAATACACATCTCAATTGAAAAACAATGTCTTAGAAATTCTGAATGAATTGTTTTTAGTATTGCTTGCTTATTATATAAATGAAATATCAAGTTCAAGGAAATATTGTATAAGTCTTCAAACTGTAGAAAAGTTGAATTAGTTTTTGAAGTCTATGTATTATTAGCTGCGTAACTAGATATAGCAATATGGCTTTTTTAATGTTGTTCCATTTCAATTAGTGTTTTATGGTTATATACTTTACTATAATTACAAAATAGTTGTACTAAACAATAGCATAATTGAGAAATGGCATGTATTGTATAAATATATGCATAGTTCAATTAACAGACACGCACTTGAATCATTATAGAAGAACTTTCTTTCATACTTTTTTATTTAAAATTCCAACAAGCGTACAATTAACATACAGTGATTAGTAAGTTAGTAAAAAATAGCCAAATGCAAATAATGAACAAAAAAAATATATCAAAAAGGTGTATATTTTTAAGATTTTATTTATCTTTGATAATAATAATTTGTTGGGAAAAAGCAAGGCCATTTTTTTTGTAACAAAGATGCTGGAAAAGTATGGGTTTTATACCTATATATTCATGGTGGGGAGGGGAGGATTGAAACTTTCCAACTTTTATTCTTGCGGAGAATTTTCTTATCTTAACAACATGCTTTGAGAATTTTCATACCTTTACATTTTTCAATGACCAAAGAAAAGATATACGAAAGAAAAATTACAAAACCTTTTCACAGTGGACCAATACTACCTCTTTTATCAACATGTACATCTATTACATTTATATTATTTGAGCCAGATAAACTCATAACAGTTCGCAATGGATACTTATATAATGTGAATTTATATTTTTTTTCAGGTACAAACTAGAAACAATAAATAATGCATTATTAAAAGTGATTTTAAATTCACAATCTGCCTTTAATTCTAATAGAGTAAGAGTATGAAGTTTTGATTATTTATGGATATTGTATACAGTATATAAGTTATATGTATTAAATATAAATCAGTTTAAGTCGTAGTTATGGTCGGTAATACAGCAATCCATAAAATGGGTACATTTAAAAAATTCAAAGAAAGTCGATAGTGTTTTTATCACACTGAATCGAAAGCTTTTAGAATCCATCGAGAGAACGTAGAGTTTAAAATCCAATTCTAATTTAATTTTTGTGCATTGAACCAATCTTATCAAAAGAAGGTAAGAATAATTCGTTTTAATTTATGAACGAGAGAAAGGTTGTTTTAACACAAAAAAATACTATTTTAGTTAAATTTTTATTTTCGTTCTATCAAACCAGAGCTGCCCAACCTTTTTCACAGAAGAGCCTTTTTCATTTTTTTTTGGTTTGATCGAGTGCAGGCAGCATGGGTAAAGGTGATCAAATTAGTGTATATTAGATTATTTTTAATTGTTTTTCCATCGTCCGTGAAGAGTTTTGAAGAAAAAAAGCTTGATATTTACCTCATGAAATGTCATTTCGGGCCGCAGGTCGTGCATCACTGTACTAAACTATCCAAAAACTCAACTGTTAATTATCCTAAATATTTTCAAAATCTATACGTCTTGTGAAAACTTAAATATCGGACTAAATGTATTTTATTAAATTTAACTTGCTGACCTAGCTTCTTATAATAAGTCAAAAAGTTTGTCAAAAATATATAAATTAAAAAACACTTTTGTTTATGATTTTCGTTAAAAATAACTTGTTTAAAAAAAGAACACTTAAGATAAACTAACAATCAAGATATATCTATAGAAAATTTATAAAATAAACTCTGCTCCCGAAGGATTTGAAAGAAATGTAGCGAACCTATATTACGTATTCTACGTAATGCTAAGTAATGGGTTTCAAGAAAACAACCTTTTTCGAGGAACTCTTCAAGCTTTTTATCAATAAATTAACGGGAGGCTACATAAAAAAGCTTTTTCAAGTTGGTGAGTGGAGCTTTTATTTCAAAAGCCAAGGACAGGATCTAATACATACATATATAAAGTGGTCACTTTGAGAGTAGATATACGTCATACTTAGAAATACCCTACTGCGAAGCCTGGCAAAGTATGTTAAGAAGCGCGCTAAATCAAATTGCATTAAAAATAGAATCATAGAAAATAATGCCAAGGGAAAGTATTCCGCTGCTCTAGTTATGTGAGTTTTATATACAAATTTTATGGCACGGTAGTTTTGATTACTATTATTAACGGTTCCATGACAAAACAGAACATGACAAAAAACCTTACCTAACCTGTTTTCTCATAGTCTGAAAAGTCATGTTCTGTTTTGTCCGGTTACCATTATTAACGACGGTTACATAAAAATTGGCTTAATTTTTTCAATACATCATTATAAAATTTTGTATCTTACATATATTCCAGAGTCAACACTTATAATAATTAATTATTCATAAATATTTTTGTCGGTGAAAGATGCTATACTTAAATATTTATCACTTTTAGATTTCAACATTGACTCTAATTTAGAGATTGAGTCTATTGAGATTTAATTTCTAGCCACCCGTTTAAATTTTTATTTAGCTCACAAAAACACGACAAATAGAAAAATGAATTATGAAATATATCATGATTTTGTTGTGTTAATCGGAGTGCCACAGATTACTCTAAGAAATATAAGTTAATTTTTAAAAAAACAAGTACTAAGCTAAGAAAAGCTTATTTTTTTATTTATATTCAAAAATTAGCCATGCAATTTGAATGACGATAAAGAAATTTAATGATACTTACTCAAATCATAAATTAAAGATTGTTCGATTTTCTTATAGTATAGATAGCATTTGGAATTAGTTATTTACTAAATTGGTAACATGTTTTATAATAATTTACTGTTACCAAATTTATGTTCACTTATATCAGAAGTTGGGAAAAGATAGCTTATAATGAAATGAATATATTTTTTAATAATTAATATTAGTCTTATATTAAATTAATTCTATCATTGAAATGATAGATTGCGACGGAAAAACTGAATGTCGAAACACAAATCAAATGACATTGTCAATCACAGATAAGATAAAAACCTTTTAATACTGGTAACATTTCTCTTTGACTTTTATTGCTTTGACAAAAACAGTAAAGTTACAGTAGAATAAATAAAAAAAAAACAATAAAGTAAAATGTATTTTATGCGTCAGCATAAAGACATTGTGTAATTTATGGAAAACAATTCAGCATACTAACTGTTTATGCAGATTTAAAACGTTGAGATGAAAAAAATATAAAAGTTGCGAAGAAATTAGCGTGGTTTTTATTTCGCGAAGTGAAAATCTGTGCAGCCGCATTTTAATTATAAATGAATTTTTTCACTTGGTATGAATCTCGCCGTTTTTATTTTCAGAAGCTAACGGTATGATAAATTTATAAATTATTTAGACGTAGCATTCTACGAAAGATGTAAGGAGAGAGAAATGCGATACAGACGTGGAGGATCTAATACTAAATTAACCATGAAGGGATCACGCGAGGATCATTGTATAAATTTCAAGAAAAAAAATAAAATTCAAGAGTAAATTATTTTTTGAAAAAAACTCGTGTAAGTATTTAAATTAATTTATTATATTAAAAAAGATATCAAGCATTTTACTGCGACAGTATATTTTATTCATGAGAAAATTCCTAACTCAAAA
Source organism: Himalopsyche kuldschensis (assembly GCA_028554975.1). Classification (NCBI taxonomy): domain Eukaryota; kingdom Metazoa; phylum Arthropoda; class Insecta; order Trichoptera; family Rhyacophilidae; genus Himalopsyche; species Himalopsyche kuldschensis. The sequence continues at coordinate 1,729,778 of JAHFWI010000045.1, forward strand.
CAGTGAAATAATGTGAGTGAAAGAGCACGAATAAAATCCATCTAACAATAGTTTTTCGCATTGAAAAATTCTTTAGATAATATAATGAATTTTACGTCTGAAGCGTTCTTTAAGATTTATTCTTTAAAAAGATAAAACAAAACGTTACTTTGATCCCTAATTTATTTTTATGATTCAAGAATTTCGAGTATTCATAAATGATAAGGGTTGAATGTATAAAGAGCGACACTACTAAAAACAAACACGTTTTTTTCGTTACGAAATATTACTTTCGAGCATATTTTTATTTTCTCTTCAAAACATAAAAATTCAACTGAAATTATTATTTGCATATTTTTTTCTCGCTTTTATAACTATAAAATAAAAATACTATATAATAATTTTATTTTCAGTTTTTAATGAAATTTTATTTTCTTTTTAATAATTCCGGAAAATAGATGAAAATCAACGTTATATGTAAATAAATAAAGTTTTTTTACAATAAAGTAAACGTAAAAAACACCTTAAATAGAAAATATTTGATAGATTCAGCAAATATTATGTAGAAAATCTTTTTCATTCCACTGATCTTTTTGAGAGGCACTTTGTATTTGAAATTTCTTTTAAAAAAGATAAAACACGAGATTTAAACGACTTATCTATGAGGTAGGTACATAGGTTATAGAAATTTGATATTCTCTCAGTCAAGTTATAATTTGTTACGCAAAGATGTCTATCCCTATCTCGCTGTCTTATGTAGTTATCTTGAAATAGTTTTGTTATGCTTGGATTAAAATATATGTAAATATATGTATATGAAACTCTTTCAGAAAAAAAGAAATTGGACTTTTTTATTTGACTTGGTCAATTAAAAAGTAGAATATTTAACAAGTCTGTTAATAAACTCCTTATGAATCTGATAACATTTAAAAAAAGCTCTTTCGTCATTCTGTCGAGTATTACAATGTTCGGTAAAATAAATAATAAAACGCCTCATAAATTACACTGTAAACAAATATTTAATTAACGATATACATGCGTCAAGAGCCAGAGCTCAGTGGTTCTCAAACTTGTCGTAAAATACGTCATAAATGAATAGTGAAGTGGTAGAGTTCTGGCGCCTAGTTTTATTGACAGCTAATCGATGGAGGGTTCACTAACTATTATTGATTTTAGATAAGCACCAATGTTATTACATGTCAAACGATTAATTTTCTTGACGTTAAATAGAGGTATAAGATTATTCCGTAGCAATCAAATTATATTTTACGTCGAAATGTATTATCGACTATTAATTAGTAAATACAGTAGATAGTTACCTCATTTACACAATGTTAATTAATCTTATCCGATAAAGAAAGTGTATCGGAAAATAATAAATTATATATTTCGTAAGATAATAGCGGGAAAATATAATTTCTAGAAAATTGTACGTTCTTCAAATTTTCTTAATTAACTTTTCCTACAGCGAAGCAAATGTTTCTCACTATTCAATATTATTAAATTTAAATTGTTTCACGATGTCTTACAAATTCAGAGACTAATGTTCTTAACTTCCCAGCAAAATATACCGTTTCCATAGTCTAGGTATCACTATTTATGGACATTCGTTCGCCGAAATGCAAGGTCAAGATTTGGGATTCCCTAACCCCGTGTCTTAGGTAGGCGAGACGAAGCGCTGCGGTGCGCTGCGGCGACGTGTAAAAAACAATTAATTTTAAACGTAGCGGACTAAAGGTCGTATGTGCCATCGCTCGGCCAGACGCAATTAACGCTCTGGTGAGCTTGGACCGTTTGATATTTTCAAGCGATTCGCGCGCGCCATGAGCACTTGAGCCGACTTACGACATATGCCGTCCTGACCGGATCGCGTCGCCCACACATGACATTTGCATGGGCGAGGACCGTTTGATATTTTAAAACTCTGCGCCGGATCGCTTCGCCCACCTAAGACGACCCGTAAAAGTCTATATCACTCATTGATAATCCCAAAACTCATGGACTGCTTTGATGTGCTACTTTTTTCCCACCAACCAAATCCTGAAATCTGTTTATGAGAGAAATTAGAAGTGTTTGAGTATGTCAGTATGTATTGAACAATTTCTCATATTTGACATTATCAATTGATAATGTCAAAATGTGAATTTATTTATATTTATTAATAATTGAAAAAAGTTGTATATGTATGGTATAATTGGATTTGATAGGTCAGAGTAAATAAAACGATCACATAAATTAAGCATACTATAGCTAATCAGCGGTACAAACAACATAAATCAATTCAAACCCTTAAAAGATAAGGAAACTGGATTATATATAAAAAAAACCCTTTTCAGATCAACATCCATGATTAATTTGATAATAATCAGGACCGGGTACTCTCATCGCGAGCATTATCAACTTGTTGATAGTTGGAAGAAGTAGTATTTTTTTATTTTTTTTAAACGTATTCTATAATATATTAAAAGTCCTGCTCGGCATAGTACATTTGGTTGGAGAAATATATTTTATTAATTTTAATTTATTCTTGTTTCAAGAACCGTAAAAATTGGAATGTGTGCCTATGTTAATGTTTGTAACATGTCATAATGTGGTTTTTCCAGTATTTTGTTTTACAATTCTAATAAATATGCAAACCTTGTGATATTGATAAATTTATAAAATCTATTGATGAGTTTCTCGAAGGAAATATATAATAAATATATTGAGCAGTGCAAAGGGCTAAGAACAGATATTGTACAAATAATAATATAAATGAAAAAAAGATATTTTGTTTTTAATGTAAAAAGTAACGATGTCAATGATCAATCTATTTGAAATTAGAATACTTTGGTAGATTCCTGAAAATTGTCTTTCAAATGTCATGAGATGCCAAATTCAAATCAGTTGAAACAGAATAGGCATAAACAAGAAACAAAAAACAGGTTGAATATAATTCAGGAACATAATTCCTTGATTGGAAATCTTGAAGCAATGGGACTAACTCATTTTGACAGAATATTAAAGCTTAATTTGTGACATTTATTTATTTATTTATTTATTTATTTATTTAAGAAAAAGCAAATCATGGCATTACAGCTAATGCCAATGCGCCATGTATTTGACAAATATAAATACGTGTATGTATTTATATATATACATACATGTAAATACATAATTTTAATCATTAATTAATTAAAAACAAGATGAAAACATTGTAATCATAAAAACAGAGAGAAAAAAATTTATAAAATCACATTAGAAATTTTCAAAGATGTAAAATTAGATTAGATTTTCAAAGACATGAAATAACGAAGCTTCTAAATTCTTCTGTGTATGGTGCATTGAAGAAATAATTAATAGCAGCCAAGAATGCTCTTTGAAGATCACTTAACAAGGGTGTACCAATTCTCATCTCATAAGAAGCTTTGAGGCGATTAATTACAGATGCTTTTCAGTGAGAAAAGGGTGACATTGATTCGGAAACTCATTCAAAAGTCAAACATTGTAAAATGCCGCAATGCCATCACATGATGGAGCTTAATTGAAAATTAATGAAAATGGCTAGACTTAGATAAAATGTGTTTTTTAATGAAAATCTGAATAGACGGCATTAAAAAACTTATGCATCGTCACTCTTTACATTTTATAAAAATATTTTTTACAAAAACATAAAAGCATGAGTTAAAAAATGGCAGCAAAACAATAATTTAACAGTCGGTCGATTTTTTATAATAAAATTTGGTTTTGAAATTAGCAGTTTAAAAATATAAAGTCAGTTGTACCTTGATTTAATTTTGCAAAAAAAAACTCTCTACCTCTACCTCTTTGCATGATTATAACCGTGAAATTTGTATTCTCAATTAGTTGTTCTTACCTCACCCTATCTGAAAGGAGAGATTGAGTCTCAATCTAAAATATAAATATTAACTTTTTTGACTTTTGTAGGGGCCACTTTAACGGGGACTTGGGCGTTAGCCTAATCCCTTTCATCTGTGTTGTTGTTGGGGTGGTGAGATTGTGTCGATTTCTTGAGGGTGGTCGCCCAGAGCGGTGATGCAATAACCTCGAGTGGAAATTTTTTTGTTTTATAGTTTTAATTGGGGCTATGTTATTTATTATATTTTTTATAAATATTCATGTCAGCTGTGTTATGCAGCTGACATCTATTTTTCTTTTTTGCCCTCTTTTTTTTTGTTATTTAGACTCGAGAGGAGGTCAAAAGCTCTGGGTGCCATGTGGTCTGGAAGTTCTCTCTTCTTCTCCGGGAGTCGAGATGAGATCTGTTTCTTGCTGGTCCGGGTCACGCGACGTCGGCCAGGTTTGGTCGGATGCTGGATGGGAGGGTAAGGGTAAGGCTAGCTAGGGCGGGTCTCGACGTAGGACGTCGAGAGGCCTAGGGTGATGTATGTATAAATATTAAAGAACCATTTTTTATTTTATAACAATAATTGGTTTCACTTCGGTAGTGATTATTTTCTACGAAATGTCATTAAAAAATGTTGGATATATGGATATATTACGAAGTTGACTTTCTTATTTTTTATTTTTAAAAACAACACACTATTTTTAGTTGATTAATGGCACTGAATTTTGTTTTGTGTTTTTTTTGATAATTTGTTACAGAACTTGTACCCAGTTACATCAATCGAAAATAAATCATAAATAATCAATGCTTTTTTTTTAATAATTGTATCAAAGGACAGATGGTGAAATCGAAATCTACGCATTATTTTCAAGTAGATTCTCCAAAAAGCCTCAGGCGTTCATTGAGATTATTCCTTCCATTTATATGCGAAGCATAAACTACCAATACAAAAATCGTACTAAAAGGTTTTTTGGGTCATTTTATACATACCAAAAGAAGCTTGGTACGTTTGTAAATATAATAGCAAAAACAAGATTTTTTTACAAAGTAAATGTTTTTTTATTAAATAATTAAGAAAATGGCCAGACTGTATTTATAAGATAATATGTATTCAATCGAGACAAGAACTTAAATCAAAAAAATTGTAAGTATCTTCGTAATGTTAAACCTCCAAGATAAATTATAACTGCCCCTTTTATTTAGTACTAGCTCGTACCCGGCAAGCGTTGCAATGCCAATCAAAGTGTGTTTTAATTATTTATAGCTGTATTTAACGGTTCTACTGATTCAAAACCGTCGAAGGTATCCACACAAAAAATTAACAAAGCTTTATCGCAATCGGATGAACGTTATAGGAACGCATATGGGAAACACACAGAATCATTCATTTTTATATGTATAGATAAGTAATTAAGAAATTTTTGTTGGCATCCATGCACACAAAAAAATCACCAAAGTTTTATCAAAATCGGATGAACGATTTGGGAACGCAATAAACTTTTGAAAACACTCAAACTGATGAAATGAAATTTAGCTAATGAAATTTTCATATATTGTATTATTATTTGCAGCATATTTAATTAACTGTTTATAATCGGAACAAAATAGCACTGGAACGGCTTAACGTTTGGAAGTAGGCAAAAACGATCTATATATACATACATATATGATTCTCCAACTTCTATTTTATTAATACCACAATCATTTCTGAGATCCCGATTATCTGAGTATACAAGAAAAGGTCACAGAGCCATTACTCGATACGCATCAAATATTTATTGAATATATAACGACGATAAATAATGGCAATCAAGCTGAAACAGGAGATTCTCCGTCAATTGATCTCACGACGACGAAGTTTATTTGTAAAAAGTATGATGAATTATTGGATATTTAACCTTTTCAGAAATATCGTCGTACATTAATGAAAGCCTGGCATACCGTCTATTAGAAATTCTTTTGTCATATAATATTTGAATTATCACAATTTCTTCACATAACTTTCAGCAATTCTTGGTACAAACGTTACTCTGAATCAAATTTGAAACCAGATAGTAACATCTGGTCATTAGTATTTGATAACTAAATCAATCCCACTTAATTCAATGAAACTGGTTCACATCAAATTTTTGCTAATTTACATTTGAATAGCAATTTAACTTAGTGATCTATGTACTTCTATTTTTGTATATAAACGATACAAACTGCTTACTGCGCGTCAGTTTAAGTACATCCGTGCACTTTAATTGCCTGAAGATGCCGAAAGACGAAACCCGGGTCGTAAGCGACAAAACTCATGGATAAGAACAAATTTCAATCTATTAAAATTTGATTTTAAAATTCCATTCCATGTCGAAATCCTTAATTATTAATTTGACTATTCGTGTCAAATGAAAAATACGGAAAAGATAAGGAAACAAATGTGTATTTTTTTGTTCGTGTTTTATTTGAGTCTTATTTTTGAAACAATGTAGGAACCACATACCCACACATGAAAGAAATAAAAAAATCTTTGCCTGCATTGGAAGTAAAAGTTTTTAGAAAATAATATTGAACTTATTCTGACGATGATTCACAAAGACACAAGCCACGTTGTATTTATTGATATAAAACTGATGAAGTATCAAAAAAAATCGTTTTTAAATTTTTGGAATTATTTAAGTGCCTAACATTTTTTGTACTAAAATTTCTTACATAAAAGAGTTGTTACTGAATTGAACGATATGAAAAAAATGTATTTTTTTTTTATAGTCAATAAATTTAAAAAATGTCTCATAAAAAAATACTCACAATCAAAATTAACAATCAAGAAAAACATTTTTGAATAAAGAAAATACAGCTGCTGTCATAAAAGATAAAATAGCAAAAGTTTGATTACAAAAGAAGTCTATAAATCAATGCTGTATAAAGGTATCTAGTAATAAAGAGAATCTTTGGCAAAACCATTTTAATAATTAAACGGCATTAAATTTTACAATTTGCTAAGGCAAATAAAATACTTGAAAATGTGTCGACTTTTTAAACAAAGCTTGAAAAACAATTGCTCTCGAAAAATATGTAAAAGAAAAAACAATACGAGAAAATCTTCAGACGCTGCTTTCTGCTGCGAAAAAAACTGTAGTTGTGTTGAAAAATTGAGTAAAACAGACATATTTCTCAGACGAACAAACATTTCCATAGTTAAATGGTGAAGAAAATTTTCTCTGTGAAAATATAAATCTCTTTGTTTGATATGCTGTCAGTTAAATTCGCAAATATGTCGCTTTAGCATGATAAACAAAAAGTCTTCTAGAAGTAAGTAAATGTTTGCCATGTATTTTTTGGAAATACTCGACACTTGATGTATGCCTGCTTACGTCATACATCAGACGACATTTAATTTTTTGTCGGAATATGTAAAAAATTTTCTTCATTCAAATTCTTTATTGCGGGAATGCATGACCTAGCCCTTAATGATATTTATTGCTGCCTACATACTGAGTAATAAATAAGATTATGGTGATTATTTTCAATGTTGCCCAATGAAAGTATATTTTTTATTTCTTTCACTTGAACAACAGGATGATTTCAATGAACATTTATTTATATGTATTTACGTTGTATATATATATTGCAATGTGAAAACAAGTTTCAAACATTGGAAGAAAAAATATATGGTTAACAGATGTAATAGTGAAAAAAATATATACATTGGAAATTGGCAAAGAAATCAACTTAGTCAGTGAAAATAGTACTCGCCTGAAATCACTCACGTCCATGTGAAATATGATGATATCCGAAGCAATACCGTTTTTAATCTCCGTTAGCAGGCGTGTTCAAATCATTAGAAGAACAAACAGCCACGTTCATGATTCCTCAAAAAAAAACAATTTAACATCCGGAACGGAACGATGGAATTCTCATTTTGGCCTCGGATAAGCCGAAAGAAATATATGGCCAGGTGCAGTGACGGCTGGTGACGGGGTGTTGGGGGGGTGTAAAAGGAAGATTCAACTATTTTTCCGTACTACGGAAGAGAAACAGTTGGTATTGCGAACATCTGAATTGAAAGTCCATGCTATAGAAGTGTTTTAAAATCCAATAAATAGGAATGAACTCTTGCAAAAACGGTTGAATCTTCCTTTGCACCCCCCAACACCCCGTCGCCAGCCGTCACTGGCCAGGTGGATTTCTCTTCAAGCATGCCTAAGAGAAAATATGTAACTCCAGTATAAATATTTTTTCACACCTCAATGTAGTCTTTTCTTCAATAGTTGTTTTATAACATTCATTTTAGTATTCGTTCTAAATAAAAAATCACTAAAAGCTGAGCTTTGTGCAAATATTTTCAAAAGCACCATAATTTCACAATTTCATTTTTTTATTTAATATATCATGTATGTATGTGCGTAATGCACAAAGAGGTATTTTGAGAGGTGTGGTGTATTGTTACTAAATTATTATGATATTAGTCTAGACTAGAGAGATTATAACATAATTGAAAAACTTACAGTCTTTGAGGTCTGCAAACAATTGTAAAATGGATAAATATACCTAACTGTATAATTAGTTGCGCTTAACTGCTTTTAAAGTAAAAAGTAGGATGAAAATGTTCGCAATTTGTTTGACATTTACAAAAATATGGTTCACAGAACAACAGATAATAAAAATCAATGGAGGTTGCAAAGCTAATGTGATGTGGGCGAAAATGAAGTATTGGGAGCTTAGTTTTTTCGAAAGCGTCTTTTTTATTTTACCGAATGAACAAGCAATTATTTTTTCACATCGTTTTTTATTTTACATTTCTTTACAGTAAATCTTTATGTATGACATATACGTACACTTGGGCCTCGTATAATGTAGTTATATTGTTCCACAAAAACATTGTGCAATACGAATCCGTGTTATACAAGATTTGAAGTTAATACAAAATTAGGGTTTGCGTTCTAAAAAAATATCGAATTACGTATTTCCTAATCAGGCTCCAAAATATTTTGTAATTCCTTCTTGAATTTCGAACTTTTTTCCATTATAGAATCAATTTCAATAAAAAAAAATCTAACTTATTCCAGGTCGTCATTTATTGTTTTTAATGTGAAACATGTAGCTTATTATACGGAAAGAAAAATAATAGTTCTGACGAAGGCGTAAGCCGAAATAGCTATCAACAAATATATAAAATAATTAATGTAGAATTAAAATACATTGCTATTTTTCTTTCCGTATTATAATGGAGTTCTACCAAGTAAATGCCTACCCAATCAATATATGTAGCTTATTCGCTGCAACTGCTTTATGAGTCATTAATTGTGGTTAGTTCATCAAAAATTTTGACTTTTTCTTCTTCGTTCAACGTACGATCCTCCAATATTTTTTAGATGTCATGAATATGCATATCATAAAAGCCTACTCCACCAATACCACGACAATTTGCTATCGTAATTTAAAATTTGCCTTTAAGCCGTGTTATATAAAGCGTGTTGTGTAAAAATATGTCACAATTTAAACATCCGTGTTATACGAGGCCTAAGTGTATATACAATTTCCTATTTACATTCACTTCAATCTCGTTTTGCCGTAATTAAAAAATATGCGTAAGAATTTTAAAATATTTTTTTAAATATTTCCACTCCAAGATTTGTAAGAAAACCTCGACAAAGAGATAAGTCAGTTTTTAAACTTTCTTTTAAAGGACTTTAAGACGGAAACATCGAACAAGAGAGAAAAAAGAAGAGACCTAATCGTCTTTCCTACACGCAGCTTTCAGAAAAAGGGTGGATAAGGAAGAAAAAATCTCAAGCTTAAAAAATTATGTATTAACTTTTAAGCCACTAATTTTGATAAAGCTAGCCATTTTCCTACATAAAATTCGATATGATTGATGTTTATTTTACCATGTGAAATGAACTCCGAATGTGGAATATAAAATTTAAAATAACTGTGACACGTGTTTCGCCTCTTTCAGAGGCATCTTCATACTTAATATCGCAAATTTTGCTTAAGTACAATACGTGGGTACAAAGTAACCGCTGAAACCATCGAAAGTATCCGATTGTGGAGTTTATAGACTTGTAATGAAATTCATCTCAACAGATTTTTTTTACTCAGTTGCTCAACCTCTCTTTTTCGACAAGGTAAGGGGTAGAAAGTATAGGACTAGAACAGGACTAGTAGTTTGCTCGCTACATCCGATTTAAGGATCTGTTGGGTGTGAGAGAAAGTTTTGAACAACACAAAAATTCACGTCATCGAAAAGAAATAAAAAACTGATCGGAATGGGGCTATACATTATAAATATTATAATAATGGCTGCCTGATGCAGCTCCATATATTTTAAATTATATTTAATTATTTTTGCTTATCAGTCAGTGTCTAACTGATAATTATTGGACTGGAGATCACTGTCAAGAAATGGTAAGAATAAAAGGAACCAACGTGAGCATAATTTGTATGACCTTTTCACGTTCCTGTTCTGAAGTTACTTAAGAGATACCTGCGATATCGCCATAACAACCCAAGTAATTTTATTATTGCATAGCAACCAAAAATATTATTTTATTAAAAAATTCATATACATAATACATACTCAGTCTTACAATGAGTTTTTTTAGTGTGTTGGCATTAGTATCAAATTTATGTTCCTCAACTTGAAAAATAGAGAAAGAATATTAAAAAAGGCGTCGAGAAAAAGATTCGAGCCCCATAAGAAAAGTTAGGCTTAAAGTAACATGCATATATTTTTCAAATTCGATAATTGAATTGCTAATGATTAATGATCATTGAAATATTACAACATATTTAAAACAACTCCAAAATGTATGCATAAAATATCATCCTCAACTAAATAAAATTGAAAATTTACAGTTATTATCTTTCCAACTGGTCATCATTCAAAATAGATTTATGAGCTTAATACAAATTGTATTCAGTCCAGATTATAAAGCGCAACGTTCGTTCTATGTACCAAGTCAGTTTGAATCATTTAATTCACTGTAACTAACTGCCTGCCCCCAGCAGCCGTCTTCTTTGTAAATAAACGAGAACACACTCATATCACGAGTGAATAGTTTACAAGTTGCAACTGATATTCTGGGTTATTAATAGCGACAAGTATCACTTCGCATCGCAGCGAGAGTAAGTTAAGGATAAACGTCGCTTCATAGTCGGTCTTAATTCGCTATTTCCGTTAGTCCGTTACTTTGCGAACGCATCCCGTTTAGCTGAGCGCAGTCCTTCGTTAATCAATCATTAGATGTGACGTGACATGAATGCACACAATACGATTTATAAAAAGATTTAGATTGGTTGATACGCGACCAATTTAAGATCATAAGAGGAAAATATTTTTTGCAGCATAGATATAGTGAGTTTAATTAAATGATTCCAAAACACCAACCTATAAATGTGTTTTAATTAAGATCAAAGATTTCAATGATATCTTTTTATTGCAACATGGAAATCGCGCGAATTTTCTTTTTCAATCTAGTATAAAATTCAATTGATTCGGAAGTCTTTAATTAAAAAACAACACTCTTTACCTTTTGCACTTCTCAATATATATATATATTTTCCTTCCAGAAAACCCTTTGCACTCCTCAATAGATTTGATAAATTGATTGATATCACAAGGTTTGCGTATTTATTAGCATGCTTAAACGAAATGCCAAACGATATAGCACAAAATGACATGTTTCAAACATTAACTAAGGCACACAATCCAATACATATTTTTACGTTTTTGAAATAAAGATAATTGAAAATCAATAAAACAAATTTTTCCAAACCATATTGTACAATGTTAAGCAGGAATTGACAGGAATTGTGTGTTAGCTATTAAATGTTGGTCTAGGCTCAATATTAGAGTTCTAGGAGTTAAAGATCGATAATCATAAGAAATAAAAAGAAGCTCCTGGCTATCAAATAATCAATTAGATATAAGATGATAGCATAAACATTCTATATTGAGTTTGCTTTGAATTAGGCCCTATATTTTTTGATTGAATATAATGCAAATAATACTTACTTAAAACCAGCAATGAATGCGTTACAAATATCTAAGATAGATATCTTTATAAAATTAAAATAGATGAGAAGAGAGAAATCAGTCCTTATTATTCAATGAAACTCTGAAATGATTGCAAAAAAAATCGTTTTTTATTTTAATTTAATTCTTTTACTACAAAAATTGACAATTGGCATCTTTAACAGTTGATAAGAGATGATTTCCGATTGTAAGGAATACTGGATTTTTATAAATTTAATCTACTTCAAATGTAAAAAAAATATACTTTAAAATGACATCGTGAAAATTGTCGTGGGTGTTCGTATTTCGTAGCTACCAGAAAACGAACAAAGTAAGAGACAACATTCCCTTTTTTGTAATCCATGTGAAGCCTGTAATGGTCAAAAATATCAATACAGTAACAATGTTAGTCAGAGAACTCATACCAAAGAAATAACAATAAAACGTGATGAATGTGTTTATAAAGAAACATACCGGAAACTTACATGATTTGATATGTTTTCTTCGTGCCCATACTTTGTTCACATACAACTTCTTAAGTGCAAATAGTCAATAAAAAAGACAAGTGATTCGACATGTTTTTTTTTAAGAATAAATGGCAAATCTATTAAAAGGAAAAAAACTCAATGGTTCAAAAAACGTGAAGAGATTGTGAATATAAACAAGGGTATGAAAAATAATGTCGCGTGTCAGATATCGATCTCTCCCGAAATATTATTCTTCCATTGAAATCCGTCTTTGTTGCTCGACATATATTAAATTGCTAGATTTTATAATATCCGTTTTACACTCTGTGTGTGAATAATGAATGTTAAGTAATTCATTCAAATGACACATTTCAGTGAAAGGGGAAAACGGAAAGAAAGAAATGGTTGGTATGATAGAAAGATGGATAAGCTGGCATTTCTTGACAAAGATTTTTTATTTACCGTATCGGTTGCTATACAGACTTCTTACTGAGCATCTAAATGGTTATTTTCTTACGAGAACTGGATATTATTTAGACGCTTATTTCTTCTTGTGTCTAGAGAAGTTAAGAGAAAAAATGTGTAAAAGAAAGCGTTAGTAACAAGTGAACAAAAAAATGTATTAGACAAAATACTAAAAGATTTCTTAAATAGTAAAGCTTGCAGAAATTTATAGATTCATTCTTATACAATCAAATAAAAAAAACTTTATTCGATCCATACAGAATATAATCAACAAAATAATTATTTATTTAAAAACAAGATGTAGACTTTATGTGCATCATGTGTATTTTTATGTGTACCATACAATTTATTCATTATTATAATTACAAAGCAAACTTAATTATACATTTACTGTAGTTTAAGAGTTCTACACATTTCCCGATCCAGGCATTCGATAGTTCAGCTTTGGCTATTGTTCATCATAATCAATTACACGGATATGTCCGAGCATACTTATTACTCATATTACAGTAAAAACACGATATAATGAACTGCTTGGGGAAGGGGGTGTCCTTTAAAGCCAAAAGTCCGTTATATAAAAATAGGTTTAAAATAAATCAAAAAAAAAACTCTCGCTCCGACTAGGTGTAGTTTTCGAACAGGATGGCATTATGTCTCAAATTATTTTGCTAGACGTATGAAGTGATTATCATGGCCGCTAAAAATTGTTTACATGCGGTGAAATTTGAATTTAAGCATGCATAATATTACAGGACGTTATTTTTTTTTACATTTGACCGGATTTGTAGTCCAATTAGTAGAGGTCTATTATAGAGAGGTTTTACTGTACTTGAATCCAGTATTTTATATCCACGTTTCTGAATAAAATTATTGACTTATTTTCAATCGTCATATAGGTAGACAATACGAAATAAAACGATTTGGCAAATACAGGATAGTAAATCGGTTAATAAATGGCGATTATTTTTAATGCGCTTCTATACTGCCATCACATCGAGTTGAACGAGGTGGCAGCTCGTTCGCGGAATTGGCAAGGCTACGTGCTTCGACGGTCTCCAACTGTAATAAACGGGGTTTCCCGTGGTTTTATTTTTATTTTTCCCTTTTTCAGTTGCAAAGCTTGGAATGCATTTGCGTTATTGGACTTAATCGTTTTATTATATTTCATTTCAGGTGAAAAGGAGTCGACGCTAATTTTGATAGCCAATCTTAAGTGATTTATCACTGCGTCATTTAGCTAGTATAACGATTATGAATCGGCTGTTTTTGCAATGAAGATTTCTTAATTTAAAATGAAGCAAGACTAAAATTTTATTCTATTGAATTTTGGTGAATGTTTAATATAAGTTCTGGGGCACCGGACCTCATCTTCCAGTTCTAGGCATCCGTGACGTTTAGAGTATTAATTTTAAAAAATGAGCCACAACTTTTTTGCGTTCAGTCATGCGTTGGTCCTTACAAAAGTTGAACAAAATATTTTACCTTAATCGATTTAAATTTTTAAAGTACCGGTATTCAATATAAAAGGCTATCGTATCATTATTTTTTAAATTAATGGGACATATTTCAAATGTTATGTAACCAAAATTTTCGCCGATTTATGTTATTATCTGGTCATTAATATTTTCAAAAATCCCCATAATTATATCAAACCCATTTAATTCATTGAAACGTGTATTCATTCAAATTTCGCTAATTTACATTTTAACCTTTTAACTTAGTGATCTACTTATATTTTTGTATATAAACGATACAAACTGTTTACTACGCGTCAGTTCAAGTACATCCGTGCACTAAGAATGCCTGAAGATGCCGAAAGGCGAAACCCGGGTCGTTAGCGACAAAACTCATGGAAAAGTACAAAATTCAAAAAATTCAAATTTGATATTGAAATTCCATCAAGCACCCTCAGTCGAAATACTTAATATGTATACTCATTACTCACTCAATATCTTGAAAAAAACTAACTTGTCTGTGGTTCAGGCCCCTCGATCGTATTAAATTCACGAGTTTAATAATGCATGATGTGACGTGTCCAACTTGTAAAACATTTTAAACAATATTCGTTGATTTGTAATACAAAGAATTTTAATTAAATTGTAATCTGCATAGTTTTCGCTCTTCAACTCTTCAACAATTTTCCCATCAAACTTGGTGCCCCATCAGTTGTATGCTTACCATCTTGGGCCATTTTAAATTATATTTTCTTCAACAATTTTTAGCCTTTTCAAATTTATGATCCTGCTGTTTGGTCTTTAAGAGATTCCATGGAAAAAAGCTCCTTGTATTTACATTAAAAATTTAGAGGTACACCCTGAAAAGTAATAACGATGTGGTATCCTTTTGATGGTTACTTTCGAGTACCCTGTTATTGATTCAAGTATTGATTGTAATTGCTCATTTAATTTTTTATCAATAACTTCAATTCTTCTTACTACGGTTCGTCGAGATAAGTTAATCTTCTCAAATTTAAATTCTTTCTTAATTTCAACAAGATCTGAGATGATATATTAACGAAACAACAAATTCTTCAAATTTCATTCGATTTTCAATATTTTTTTATACAAAAAACATTCTTATTTAGAAATACGATGGCGGGCCGCAGAAAAAGCTTGGCGGGCCGCACTTTGCCCCACCCTGTTCTAGGGTGTGCTTAGTACTATACAAAAATTGACTATAAACCATCAAGATTTTTATTGATAGAGTAGGCATTTACTTGGTAGAACTCCATTATAATACGGAAAGAAAAATAACAATGTTTTTTAGTTCTACATAAATTATTTTATATATTTGTTGATAGCTATTTCGGCTTACGCCTTCGTCAGAACTAGTTCTGACGAAGGCGTAAGCCGAAATAGCTATCAACATATATATAAAATAATTTATGTAGAACTAAAATACATTGCTATTTTTCTTTCCGTATTATCAAGATTTTTATCAACGAATATTCACATTGGAGTTTTTTTCATAAAACATAAAATCTGCAATTCTATTTTTCTTTCAAATCGTATTCACCCCATTCAATGCGTTTTGATATATTGTTACAAATTGAAATACTTCTTGTATGGAAATATGCTTCGATGAAGACATTTTTCAGCATGCGTGCTATTGTAAGATATTGAATGCGACAGATGGCCCTTATTTCCGGAAGCCTAAAGATTAATATGTGTACATACAAGATTACCTACTCATATTAAAAAATACATGTACGGTATACTGAAGTATACGGAGTATGGGTGTGTGTAAATATATAACACTTCTACCACGTAACACGCGTAAAGAGAAGTACAGAATTCATTTATGAAATTAAAAGGGCTTTGGAAACTGTTTACTTATCTAATACATACAAATCAATGTGTTTTTG
This sequence comes from Himalopsyche kuldschensis, assembly GCA_028554975.1. Lineage (NCBI taxonomy): Eukaryota > Metazoa > Arthropoda > Insecta > Trichoptera > Rhyacophilidae > Himalopsyche > Himalopsyche kuldschensis. The sequence goes on from JAHFWI010000045.1 coordinate 1,745,902, forward strand.
TTTGTTCGTATTGTATGCGTCACCATACCGTTCCTCCGATTGCGATAAAACTTTGTCAACTTATTACTTGCATTTCGAAACTTATTGTTGCACTTGCGCTAAGGTATAGTGCAATTAACTTACAGCAGTTGGCACTTGTGTCGTACCATAGACAATCCGTAAAAGACAAACAGCAAACGACACATGTCATTCGCAATTTTATCGTACATTATAATCATCGATGCTGAAATTAAATCGAAATTATTAGCGCACAGGAACAAACGCTATAAGTGTGTGAGCTAAATTTGGAAAATACAGCTGTATGAAGCCTACTCACGCCTTGGAAAACCTTCTGACTTAGTTGCATACACACCAGATAGAAAAAAAATATTGTGCATCTAAAAGCAATTCAATTAACGCAAATAAAACATAAATACTTTCTGTCTTAAAGTGGAATTGCAACGCTTGCCGGGTTCTGGCTAGTTATATATAATATTATTACAGTGATTTATTGGTTTCCATTAAGGCTCTAAAAAAATAATATATTATGTCACTTTAAAATTTAAATCATTAGGGATATTACTGCTCATGCTTCTTAATTTAAATATAATGAGCTACAGGCGGAAACAGGTCGACAAAAAGCTTGCAATATTACAATGATATTATTATCAGCCGTAACGGTACACGAATGTCATCAAAGCCGTTTTAAAAATTGTACCATCCATAGACAAAAATAGATGAGAATTTGTTATCATCTATGTCATCATTAATGTCATAGCTTTGCTTGGTTGCTCATTTATTTTAACTACTTAACGTGGTACATCAAACGTTGGCACAACTTTATTTAAATCTTTACCTGGTGGTGGTTGGTTGAACTTAGTTATATGCCTTGAATTATATTCTTATTAAAATATTGTTTTGATATGTACTTACGTACAAATATCATACATTTTTTACTTAATTCATTAAAGCAAAATTTATAGGAATAACTTTAGGTGACGTGAGATAAGGTAATGTCAATATAAATATTAAATTTACTGCAATCTGCGATGCTTAATCGAATGGATATCATCGCACCTCTATCTGAATTTTGACGAGATGGAGTGCGGTTGTTTAGATTATGAGGTCGACCCATAATGCATACCCATCAGCTTAGAACACTATACCTTGTTCAAACCCTTAACGGAAAAGGATGCTTTAATATTGATCCTCTGATAGTTTCGAAGACCGCACTTAAATAGGTTTAAAAGGTCAATAGGATTTTTGTGGTAATTTTTTTAGGACTTAGGATTATTTTTGTAAAATATTTAAAACATTATTTAAACTCAAACGACCCTTTTTAATTTATCTATAAAATACTATTATAACATATACTTTCATTGACGTGCTTATATGGAGTTCTTTTCATCCTTCAATTGGTTATTATTTTTAATTTTAATGTTCAAAACTTGTTATTCTTAAGTGTGAAGAAAATGTAAGTAAAAGATTTCTTGCTTAAAAAATAGGTTGAAAGCAAAAGCAGCTTTAAAAAGTAATTTACAGTCAACGAAAACTTTAAATTTATATTATCAGATTTTTTAGAGAAATACAGTACGTGAAAACGATTACGAGTGTTTAATTTATGACTATCCGCAATTCCTTTATTTAACCCTAACGCTTAAATTTTACCGTGATTTAATACTAAAAACGCATTTGATCTTAAATAAATATTAGTATAACATTAAATAATACTTTGATCAATTTGCAGTAGAGTAAAGAAGGTCTTGTCAGTATTTCAATGTTTCCTGTTTTACTTCAATTAAAAGTTATATTGTTTAAATTATTAATATGTTAAAATAAAATTAGCAGCAATGATACGGGCACCGTTTTACACCTTTTTATTGCTAGGGCATAATAATGTCCTTTCACTTTAGTTTTTTTAATTATAATTATAAAGTTATATAGATAAATGATATGTTCTATCATCACAACTCACCAAACATATAAAAGTATTATCGTTTTTTTAATTATTATGGATTTCCAAAAAGAATTCGAACTTCATATTAAGACACGAATAAAATGTTTCATACAAGTAATAATTTTAGTTTCTTTGACAGTATGCCTTGAGATTTTTCGAGATCAAAAAACAAATACATTATCACCTCGAAATGATCTTCTAATCTCTCAAAGAACGTGGTGTGTCTTCAGGATAGGGTATCGATTATAGGAAACGAAGAAAATGTGACCCTTCACACGGACAATTATTGGCAAAGGTTTGTATCTACCTTAACCCAATTAACGAACTACGGCAAGTCCAATTACACACTATTTCCAGGTATAATGCTATTTCCAGGTAGAATAAGGCTTTCAATAAATCTATTGAATTGGAAGAGCACTCCAAGAACCGTATATTTCTTCTTTAGGGGTAAACGAAACTAGTTTCTCTGTTATTCCAAGAATTTTCATAGTAATTTTTCAAGGAATTGGCACGAATAACATTGTAATTTTCAAGGTTTTCATTTGATGAAAAATATAAATTAGCAGTTTTGAAAAAGTACATTTTACTTATGGAATTGATCAAGTCAATTATTAAGCACAATCAAATGATCTGTATTTTTGGTGCTAGAAAAAGCTTTTTTAAAAGGAGACTTATTGAAACCTCTCTTATCTAAATAACAATTATTTACTCTCAGAAGAGATGGATCAACTATTCAACCATCATTTTCACGATAAGAGAAGAAATGGTTCTAAAAAAAGGGATTTTTTATAACCATAACAGCTCATTAACATTATTCTACCATACATGATTCAAGTTTATTTATTCTTAAGTGTGTTAAAGTGTGCAAGAGTTACTTATGTACATTAAAACATCACACTTTTTATATCAGTTCTCAAAATAACGAAATATTTTCAAAAATTAAAAATGGAAAATTTAGGGTAACTATGGTTTGTTGATTTTCATGTATTTGTTATTTACTTTTTTATGAATGAATTATGAAATGAAAATTCGTCATAATAAATTTAATTGTAACTTAGGATTTCAACATAAAATTTCAATATAAGTTACGGTATTTCGATATAAAATTTTGTACTTTTCCATGAGCTTCGTCTCAAACTACCATGGTTCCGCGTTTCAGTAAATTCAGATATTTTATTCATTCAACTGAAGATAGCAAAAGGCTCATAGAAAGTACAACACTCAAAAGATTCAAAATTTTAATTTTTTTAAATTGTATATAAGGGGTCTTTTTATAAGGACGCTTAGTTTTGAAATGTAAATAAAACAAGTTGTTTGTGAGATTTCGACTAAATTTTAATTTCATTTGTAAGTATATTTTACGGCATTAAATATGGGATATAGCATCAAATGTCTGCCAATATCCATTCATTATAAAATGGGCCATGTCGCTAAAGTTGACTTTTTTGACAAATTTGGGTAAACTTCCAACTGCTACAGAACCCAATCAGGCGTTGTCTGTGGTCGTTTACCTGAAGTTACTTAGTAAGTTGGATTTTATACGGGTGTAGACATAAGGCCCGATTCAAAATTCGTCAAGTTGAAGTCGCAGAAAAGCCAAGTTCTTGTGAACAACGAGAAATAAGCTGCCTTGGGTTTTCCTGTACACTTTCACACACAGCAGCAATGTTTTCACCAGATATTGTATTTTGATGACGTACAGGTAGGTGTTGGCCGATTATTTACCAAACTGGTTGACTCAAATTTGGCCACTAAACAATGAATAATCTACTCAGCAGGACAAAGTAACATATTTTGAGCGTCCCTATTGAAATACCCTTTACTAGTTTAAGCTACACTTTATACCACTTTTCAGGTTTTAATGTTAATACTTGGTAAAATTGCAATATAATAAACATAAATACACATTTTACACTTATTTCACATTGAATTATTTGTGGTCAAGACTGATTTAGCTCATCGTGAGCATTATCAACTGTTGATAACGCTCACGATGAGCGATACCAGTCCTGACCACAAATAATTCAATGTGGAATAAGTACTTAAAATGTGCTTTTATTTTCATTACACCATATGCTATGGTTATATGTGTTTCGATGAAACAGTTTCGTCTGTAAATAGGTTGACACAATATAAAATATTTGACATACTTAGTTAAAAAAGATAATAATTTACTAGCTAATAAACTATTGATATAAATGAAATATACACGAAGAAATAATAAAAATCAACATAAATAATAAAAGTATATTGCTATGTATCCGCTGAAACGAAGATACTATATAATAATATTATATGATGCTTTCAAACAAGATGCAATAACATCACTATCTGACAACTCGTAGAGGTGGATTACCAAGGAAATCGTATTTGTTTTCAAGTAAACACAAAACTAAGATTAGTTTTCCATGTTTTTCCGTGTTATTATTCGCAATCTTCAGTCAACTTTTTTAAATGTTTGAATATTTCATACGCAAGGGTAAGCGAAAACAGTGTTTAATATACTTTTTTTATTATTGTACCAGCACATTTTATAAACGGTAACATTTTTATGGTACTGAAATTTGTATGAAAAGAAATGTTGGTTTGGTTTTAGTAATTTGACGATGATTAAAGATAACCTGTGTATCAAATCAACATTTTATACGAATATACAATATAGTAGATGTCAGGAGGAACACTGTAGTCATATCAATTAATTCTTCTTCATTTAACTCTTGTTCTTCAAGCTTTCTTCAACGCTGAAATCCATTTTTTTCCCACTGAAACTGAAACCGTTTTAAAGCGAAACTGTGCTAAGCGAGTATCGTGCTAAGCGAGGGATAGGTGTATATACAATATGTGTTTGTGAAACAAGCAGTATAATAAATTTATGATTACATCTTGAATGTGGACCATTTTTACCCACATAGAATGATGGTAAACCTAGTTTTTTCAATCGTTCAGAAATGGTTTTCAGCATAACCATTTGATACACTTGCTGTAATCTTGTATCTCAATTCGTTTAGAAGTAAAAATTTTACGTATTTTCAAAAGTTTTATGATATTGATATTATGTTTTTGATAAAAAGAATACTTTAAAGATACATATCATAAAAGGTAAAAATTTTGTTTTTAATTTTAATTCCAAACAGTAACAATACTAATAATAGCAATAATAAATAAGTTCAACAAGACAATTGGACACTGGTTTCTATTGTAAAAATATATTGCTTGATCTTTTTACGTCACAAATATGTGATATATGTACATTTAAAAAATTCTTAATGATTTATATGAAAAACTTGTTGCAAAAAAGTCACGATGTGCGTTGTAAATTGATATTAATTCACTGCTTTCATAAATAACATATCGTATAACGTAATTCGTTGGCTTTTACTATCCAACCTAAATATTAACCGGTAAACACCGAAACCTGCAAAGCTGCAGGATTATAAAATTTCATTCGATTATACAATGAACTGCATGTAAAATACACATTATTGAAAATGATTAATCGTTTTTATCGGAATTTTTTGAAGCTACAATTTTGGATGCTGGTGAGAAATGAATATTGTAAAAGCGCATGATTTGAACACACATATTTGATAAAAACATATGAATTGCAATCTTAGTTGAAGTAAAATTATTTATCAAAAGGGCGGGGGAAATGGAAGAATAAACATTTCTTAAATTAGACAACTAAAATCTATACTCATTTGATTAACCTCCGCTTAAATTTAAATTTGCGTGGTTACGGTTGTGTTATTTCACAGAATTACCTTAACAACTATGCTAAACAAAGATGACAGTCAAATATGTAAATTTAATAAAATAGAGTTTTTGACTTCATACTGTAAAATAATTTCAATGGAAATTTCGTCTACAATTTCTACTCGCTTTGTTGACTTTAATTTTGATCAAGTCTATTGTAATTATTTAGAAATTACCCGAAGCGTGTGCTAAATAATACCTGTCGTCATCATATTTAATTGACATCCAATGATGTTGGCTTTCGTCGATCTACTCCGAAATTTCATAATGAACACGTATTCTGAGAATTTCTTTTAAATTTAATATCGACCAAAATATTGTGTGAATTTTAAATACAACGCTGTTTACAATTTAATTTCGAATAATTAAGCTTTATTTTTGTCACGTAAAAATCTGCTTCATTGACGTAACGCTTAGTTCGTGACTTATTAGGTAGTGTCATCGCGTCCTTTTTCCTGGAAACTAAATCCAAAAAAATCAGGGAAACGCTGATAAATTTATCGAAGTAAAATTTCAGAACAATAACTTCCAAAGCTTTCGTCGGAAGATGTTTATCAGCCACGTACTAAGCTTTATGCAAATCACCCAAATTAAATTTCCTTTAATTATTTCCAACAGCTTTTATCGAAGGACTGATCAAACACCATAAACAAAAATAGTTTGCAGCCTTATTTACGAGCTTTACGAATAAAAACAAGCTTAAAAGTTTTGGCTACGGAGCTTATGTACAACGGCGAGATTTATGCCAAACTTTTATTATGAATTCAAGTTTTTCTGGAAAGCTTTTTTCTTGATAATCCATAACCACTGTGGGGGAGAAAAAGTTTTGTTATTCTTAGTAACATTTTTTTTTGCAACTTATTTTTTGCAATTAAACACTGATAAAGTCGTTAGGTACTTACTCTTTAAGTACGGTATATAAGGTAACGCTTTAAAAAAGACTTTTTAATTTACCGTATTAAATAATCCTATATTCCTTTACAAAAAGTATTAATCTGTTTGGATGAAAAAGTACTCTTGATTTTTTACAACTATTGTTAGCCTATTTGTTTTTAAGCTTGATTAAACTTTATACATGATTCGTTTAATTTTTTATCTAAAAGTTTTAAATACGAATATCAAAAAACAGTAATTTTTGTATTTTTATGCGTACGGATGATTTTGTTCAATTTATTACAAACTTCAAAGCAATGATGAATTATGTTGTCATTTAAAAAAGTATATTTATTATGTGTACAGTCATCTCTCTTGGGCGTCGGTTCTATTCCACATTGGCCACTGGTTCATTCCTAGAACGGACACTACCTTAAACCCGATGATTTTCTTTATACTACTTCGATCATAAAAACCGGGTATAAAACGACCGACAAGCTACTTGTCTTTCTTTGTTCCATCTCTCCTTAAAAACCTTCTCCGAAGAGAAAATTCTTGCGGCTGACATACGACTTTATATCGTACAAAACTATTTCATCTGAGAAATATAGTGATATATACCTATATGTTATCTTTTGAAATTAGTAGTGGCCTTATTAAAAATATTAATAAAGTATCACCAATAATTTTCCGCCCTTAAGATGGAAACCTTTTGACTTTGCTACTAAATACAACCAATTTGATATCTAACTTCATCACGTAATTCATTTACAGTTTTTCCTCATATTATCTGTTGAAAGAATTATGTAACCTTTCATCCAAAAGAGCCCAATATAAAACACAAAACGTTTTGAATTTCGTTCACGAAAAGTACGGTTAATTTAACCAAATTTATTACATGACGTGAGCAAAGAAGGTAACTGAAATATAATATAAGTATAAATATTTAAAACGTGTATTTTCAATGAGGAAGAATAATACAGCATGTTATTTGTTTAATCTTATTCATACATCTTAATAGCGAGTGTTCAAAATATGTGGTTATTTTAAGGACAAGTTAAGAAAAGAAATATTACATTTTATCTTTAAAATACCTGAAGAATTCCCATATTGCAAATGAAGATTTAAAACGATCAAAAGTTTAAACAAAATACTGGAAGAAACAAAAAATAATCAATTCTCTGGATTTTTTTGAATTTCTGATCACTACCATACTACCGTTCCAGGCAGAAAGGCAGTAAGTGTCTCTGAAAAACTTCTGAGAGAACAAATATTATGTGTTTTTCAAAGTTTTAGTATTTTGAATTTATTAAAAGCGGTTGATGCGATAATTAAAATAAAATAGTAGTCGTATTGACTGCCTCTTTGCTGAGAAAACATAAGTTACTGTTTTTTTCTTAAGAAATTCTTATATTTTTTTCAGACTTCCATTCACAAAGGATTTTAGTTATTATACTGCAATAAAAGAGTGCAGTATATAAAGCTGTCAAATATATTTAGCAAATGACATTCAAACTCAATTTCAGAATTTGTACGAGTTACTGCTTTCTTATTTGGAATGGCAGTATAAATCTCGTATTTTAATAAAAACAAAGTGATTTGACATGTCAAGAACCTGATACATTCCAGTCTCATTTTAGATGACTTAACAGAATTCCAATTGAGAAAAGTGCTATTTTACCCAAACAGTTATTTTTATTTGACCATACTTATATTTCTGACAGAGTTTTTTAAAATACTTTTATTTGTTTAGGTTCATGGATATAAATAAGTTTTTCCCAATTAAAATAAATGGAATCGTGGGTCTCACCAATTAACAACCGAAGACCTAAGCCTGTTTTGTTTTCATGATAAGGGTAAATAAAGAAATTCTGCTCGGAGAAAATACGCTAAGATAAAATCCGGCGCAGAATATTCGAGAGTTTTTGATCGTATCTCATATCCGGTACGCTTTTAAGCGCTTAATATATGACTCAAGGTATTTTAGTCAGACGCCATTTTGAGATGTTTTTCGTGTAATCTTCTTCCAAGAAAAACACACTACTTAAATTCTGCTTAGTAAATAAAAAAGCCAACATCTTCGCACTAGTTTTTTTTATCAATAAATTTATACACTCTAGAAAACGCAGAAATAAAATGCTTTTATCACATTTATTCAATCTTTAAATGTTAGAAAAGAATATGACACGTTTTCGTGTATATATTATTTATATTCAAAAGACACAAAAATATTGAACATCAAGTTTTCATGGTCATATAAGGACCATTGTTTCCCTTGACAAATAAATTATATATTTATTAAATAAATAAATTTTAATTTAAAACTAATGAAGATTATAAATGATTAACTTGTCTATTTCTTATAGAAATAAATTGAACAACGTCAAAATTTTATATTATACTTTTGACGACAAATAATTTATTTTTATTTTGGAAAAAAGACTTAAATACTAGTTTTTCTACTAGAGGACTAATTCATTTAAATATAAACTAAAATTTTCCCACGTTGTTATTCTCTTAAAATTTCTTAAGGGAAAGTGTTTTTTGTGTATACCAAAATATTTTTTAAAAAATCAATAATCAATGCATGTAAATCTGTTTCCGTGTCGGGTCCGTTGTGCAGTCGTTAAAGTCGCAGACTTCCGTGACATACCTCACGAAATCGAGTCCCAGTATGAATAGCATACTTTTCATTCGATTTATCAATTCCGTTCAAAAGCATGGGTGTTTGTGTTGTCTGAATATTCTTTTTTACCCATCCGATCCTACAAGCGGAGCGTAGCGAGAGCGACTGGCTTACCAATAGTCCTGTCCTAGCCTTATACTTTCTATCCCTACTCTCATTAAACTCAGGATAGATTGAGCGACTGAGTAATAATCAGGACTTGTAGGGAAAAAAATATTGTAAGAGAGGTTCTGTATTAAAAATAACAGTTTGTATGAATAAAATATCATATTTATATTTCACAAAATTAGTCTTGAAAAGATTTTTTCATATTTCCAGTCACTTATAACTTTGAAGTAATGTAAATGTAATTTTTCTGAATAATTTTATTCACGGCTTATATTTTCTCAAGCCCGAAGAAAATTTTTCGTAAGTAATACCACATTTATTGAAGACAAAATTTAAGTAATAGGTAGTACATAATGAAATATTAGATAACATACATATACAATTACAGAAATAAAGATTATATGTGTGTATTGTTTCAACGAAACATGTATACGAAAACTTATTTTTTATGTAAGTAGCTCAAAGTATCAAACTCAAATTACTAGCGGGAAACTTTTCATCCCTTCTTTGTTCTTTTTTAACTATTTCGCCAATTTTTTCTCGCCCCAAAATTTGTTGGAATCATTTTGATAAAGTTATTTTATCAGTCGAAATGATATTTTGAAAAGAAAGTATACAACGGGAGAGTTTGTTATTAGAATTTATCTAAAAGTAATATCATCAAAAAAAGCTTTAGATTCAAGTAAATTTGTATCATTCTTCACCTTAGGTAAATTGGAAAGTCTTGTGTTGTAAACAAATGAGTAAAATATACATAACGCTATGGCTTAAACACGTTTTATCAAATAGTTTTGTCGTTTTTACTTCCCTTCATACGTGGTAAAAAGGTATTTTTTTATGCGAACATTTCGTAAAAGGAAATTGAATTAGAGATTGTAGCGAATAGAAATTCGCCGAGATGAAATGATATATTCTTTATATTTTCAGTTTTGACGATTTATGAGTATCAGTTTATTCAAAACACATCATTGATTTTTCAACAGCAAAATAATTGCAGATAAGCATTAATAAAATATTTGTAAACAAAATTTATAGGGAGACAATTATATATGCCATTGCACTTATTGCCACAATTGAAAAAATCGAGACTAAAGATTTATTTTGCCATCAAATGAATTGGAACTTTTATTACAGCCCCTAAGGGTAAAAGAAGCGTGTCTCGATTTTTCCTGATATCAAGTTATGAACGTCAACAGATACAAAATGATTTGTTACGTTGTGTGCCAAAGAGTCATATCAATAGGAGAAGTGAATATATCAATGCGTATTAAAATAACTTTCATGTTACTTCACTAATCCTACTAAAAACACATTAGAATAAAATACTATTTTATAATTAAAAATTAAATCAGAAAACTAAAGCATTGCCTTTTAAGTTATGAAAAAAGAATTGTATCTGTTAAAAATTGGTAACTGGTAAAACCTGTTTTTTGGTTCTCATTCTCATTTCTCAAAAGTAAAGAAAAATGAGTTTCTTTGCTTCTATGTAGTTTTTTTACCATTGGGGTCCAGCGGTACATTGTCTGAAGTATATCATTATTCAAAAACAATTGTACTTATTCTACAATAAATTTAGTTAGATCGGGAGATGGTGAGCGAAATCGGTTCTGATTTTAATTAATTAATTGTGAAATAAGTACAAAAATGTTTTATTATTTTTTCATATAATGCTTTTCCACCAAATATTGGCAGTGAACGCCTAACAAAGAAGTAGTATCAGTATTGAAATACACATTATTTAAATTCATTTATGGCTTTCAAGCGTTCTCTGATCTTAATGTGAAGCAAATAGACTCATGATGATGCATCTCAACAGAAACTGTTTTTGAAAAAACTTTCTGATAGACACATGGAAAGGTGGGGTAAGAAAGGTCAAGTAGTAAGCAAATAGTTCTGCCTATACTTCGTTTTGAAGAACAGATCAGTAGAAAGGAATTGAAACGAAATTGATTGAGTGCGGGATTTTGTAAAGACATCTTTTCTCAAATAAATACCCATCCTAGGATTCGAATCATTGTACACTGTAAGCTCATGGAATGGCTAAGAATATTAAACAATTTTGATTGTATATTTGAACATTTTTTTTAATGCCATCTTGAATCAAATTTCGACGAATTTGGTCTGTAAATTAATTGGAATAGCTTAATAGGATCCAAGAAATGTATTTACATACATTATTTAAATTAGCAAGCTGTGATCAAGGTATTTTAATTTTTCTGGAAAGCGTTGAATGGGCGACGAACCAATAGCCCAAAAGAGAATTTGAAACCATTTTCGCAAGAGATTTAAAATTTTAATTGGAAAAAAACGGTCTTTAATCAGTTTGTGTTATAAAAATATTTTAATCAAAACTGGAAGAGAAAAAAAAGGTTTGATATCAAACTACACCTTTATAATCTGCAACTCTCTTTTATACCGGAAACGGATGTAAATTAATCTATTGTAAGGTGTAAACTGTCAATTCTTGTTGTAATGGTATTATATTTTAATAAATAAAGCACAACTTTTTGTGATAGATCTACATAGATTTATGTAAAAATCAGTACTGGTTTTATTGCGAGCTTTTGGTTTGAATTTAGTAAATATTGTTTTAGAGCGTTACACAAATGCTATAAATTTGATCTTGATGTCATTTTGTTGATTAATATCATATTATTTGTTTATTTAATATATTTGGTCACAAATAGTGAGGAGAAGAGATATTTTAACCCTTAAATGCATGGTGTACTCGTTCGAAGACAAAGTATATTTTGATATCTCATGTCAGAACCTTTAGCCATTTTAAGAATTGGTTTTTTTCCAAAATCATAATTCACAACCCAGCTATCAGTTAGTTTAATTGTTTCTCACTATATTGCCGTATTTTTTTGTGTATTCAAGTTTGAGCATGTAAATCTTTAAATTTTTTGGAAGTCGCCATTTAAAGATATTTAGTGTGTTTTTTATATATAAAAAAAACAATTTTACATGTCAAAAAAAATGTTTATACAATCTAAGAAGCTTAGATAACATGACTAAATATTACTTTTTCAGTTTTTACTTTTTTTGAAAGAAAAAAAGGTATATTTTCATTTGTTCTCGTTTGATGACACCATGCATTTACCGGTAATATATTTACGATACTAAGAATATATTTGGTTGCTACTTTTTTGCCTTTTTAAGCAAAACAACAGCTCAAAACCTTTTTTTGACTGACATGGAGGTTGAAGAGTATGCTTACAACTTATCTGATACTGAAAATGGAATGGAATTCAGTGACGATGAAAGTATGTTGGATCTATAAATTCGACCAAAGATAGATGGAGGAGGCTTGCAGGATGATGAAGTGGATGTTTCCACTTTTGATTCAAATGAAGACCTATCGTTACATATTGATGAATCATTAGATAATGAAGCTGTGATTTAATTTTCAAAAATATATACCTTAATAATTTTCTGGAAAAAGTATAATGTGATGTCGAGGAACGCTGGCTTACCTTTCTCAGGCAGCACGTCATTTTTCAATAAAGTTTATGCGTGAAAACACCGTACACGTTTTTTTTACAGACGATAAAGTTGAAGGAAATGTTGGAAAAAACTATTAAAATTACATTGAAAAAGACCCGTCCATGGTGGAGTGGTCAACGTCGAAGGTTCCGTGTCGGACCACCAGGGATCAATCCCTGTACGAGCATTTTTTTTAGTCGATCTAACGATTTTACTTGATGACATGGGTGTTTGTGTTGTAAAAACTTTTTTCCACCCTCCCAACCCAAAAATCAGCACGTAACAAGAGCAATTAGCTAATCACCAGTCGTTTCCTAGTCCTCGTATCCGTTCAAGCCCTACTCTCTTTTTTTCTCGATCGGTTGAGCAACTTAATAACAAGCAGTTCTCGTAGAAAAAATATGTTAAGATAAACTTCATGAGGAGTCCATATGCTCCACGGTGGTATCGGACAAATGAAAATCTAGTTTCCAGAGATTAATCTAAGCACGATAAGCTGAATAAAATTAATTCTTTTTATAATAAACTGAATGAAAGGTTTTGATAAATACTCACGGAGCTGAGACTCTGTGTGGATGAATCAATGTAAGGAAGACCTATCGTTTGTCCTAAAAAAGATGTGTGGACTGATGGTAGAAATCACTGGCCGAATTAAAACATACAGCAAAACCGTTGTGCTTGATGCAAGGTTGCAATGGAAAATCTTATAGTATTTTGGACAAAAATGTGTAGTAGTGCTGTGATTTAAGAGAAATAAATATTTCGTAATACTCCATTCCATATTTTAGTTATTTTAAACAATAATATTTAAAAAAAACCAGGATAAACATTAAAAATTAAATCTGATACTATGTTCAATATGCTTGCACTTTTATATTATACCTTAAATGCATGGTGGCTTTGTTCGAGTACAAACTGTTTTTGTATTGAAATATGTTTAAAAATGATTTTTTATTTTTTTTATTATTTTTCCCTTATTATAAATAACTTATAGAAGAATAAGAATATATTTTTTTTTTCAAAAACCAAAAAATCATGCATTTAAGGGTTAAGCAAGATCAATTGATATACTTAAAAAAATCGCATTGAACTTGTCTGGGTTTGAGTTCAGACACATGCTGATTTGATTCTAGAGTAAGGTCTTTATTACTTTATTACAATGCCAACTTAGTTAAATTGTAAAGTCAATAAAAGATCTGGGTTAAGATTCAGAAGTTTTTGAAAAAGTGGTTTATATCAATCAATCATAAAATTGATTTTTGGTTAAAAAGTCTTTTACGCTTTTTAGTTATTATCTCTTAAAACTATTTACACCAAAATAATACATTTGAATTGTCGATCAAGATACTGCAGTCAATGAACAGTGAAGTTTATCAAAGTGTTGCTATTATTTAACTGCATCGGTAATAATCGATGGTCAATTGTTCCCAATCACTTTGAAATTTCCAGTTAGTGGGTCAAAATTTACAGTGAATGGTTTCAAGCGACAAAGTCCTCGTCGCGTGTAATTTCCATTGGGAATAATGCACTTCTGAACGCAGAACTCACTTGACAAGCACTTCAGAAGAATGAAAAGATTTCATTTTGATGCCACCATTTTATTGATAAATATTAAGCCGCAGAAACAATATTACAATTTTTCAGTTTATATATACCATTAATACTTTTTAAATCTTATATATAAAACCGAAACGGCGTATGTATGTCTGTGGGTTGTAATTCCCTTTTGCATTGTTGGTCATTAAGTTGCCATAAAAACGAATATGAAAGAAAATATGTTTGAATTTTTATCGGCGAAGACATTTAGTCAAAATGTAATAAATAAGTCTTCTACTGAACTTTTCCCGGCTTTTATTAATATAGTAATGTTTATTATTTACGTGAAGGTATTATTTGACATTTCTTTGACAGCAAATTAGATTTTTTCCTTGAATTTGGACATTTTAATGGGCGAGAATGGGGCTGTCATCAAATTAAATAAAGTTTGTGATTTTATTTTGACTCTATTTTGGATGTTAGATTTTGTGATATAATTATGTCGAATGATATAACATTAAATAATTATTGGTCGCTTAGTCCGAGCGACGCCGGGTAGCAATACTGGTATTTTATATTTATTATCAAGTAGATACATTTTTCTCGTAAAAGCGGTATTCATATTAAAAGCGATCGGTAAAACGATCAAATTAAATATAATCGAATTGTAAAAGATTTGTAGACGTTAAAGAACTCGTAAGAATAAATAAGAACCTAAATTTGAATATGGGACAACGTTATAAAAATTTTCATCGAACTATCGTTTGTACAAAAAAATGTTTTATCGTGAAGAGGGATTCTTTTTACATAAAGGCAAATATTTACATAGAACGAAAAGGCAGTCACATTTTCAGCTTTACATCAATTTGAATATTATTTTTGATATTTCGGAAGTGTTTTTTGAGAAAAAATATATATTTTCAAAGTCCTCTTCCGTTAGATGAATTTGCATAATTTATTTTAATTACGTCAAACAAAATATGAAGAGAAAAAAATACCCAAAGAAAGGTCGTTTGCATATTTGGCATTTTTAATGGAAAAAAACTTAATTGACGTTATGACAGCTTGGCAGCGGAGGGAAAAACTAATTGAATGATAGCTAAATTAAGACAAACACTCAATTAAAATACAACTTTGTGACAGGATAATGTTTCCAAACATTGCAAGTATATATTTCAAACAACGATTTTTTTTTATGTTTTACTTAATCGAGTGCATACAAAATCATTTTAATCTTAGGTTACAAATCTTTAGTAATTTTCATTTAAAAATGCCTAATAAATGAAGTAATATATGTTTTTACTTCGCCTATTTTAAATAAATATATGTTTAAACTAAGGTAAGATTATCTCAAATATATTAAAAACGACATCAATAAATTTTTTCAATTTGTTCGGCGGTAAATTTGTGAAAATGTAAAAGAATGTAAAAATGTGTAAATTTTCAAAACTAAAGTGATAATTCTATATTCCACTGATTGTGTTTCTATTGGTGACACATCTTTTTCTCTCTGAGACAGAAGATACTTCTTAAAAAAGGCTAAACACGTGTCAAAAATATGTATACGACCAGCGATATAAAAAGAACAATTTACATAATTTAACTTAAACATCTTTCGATAGCTGTTTTACCACTGGTAGGCTTTTGAAAAATTTGTCCAGAACACCACAAGATTCTTATTGCAGTATTGTGCCACTACTCATATATCACTTATCGATTCAAGTATATATATATATATATACTAGAAAAATTTGGTTGGAAAATATTCCTAGAATAAATGGATAAGCATCTTAAAAATCGTGTGAATGTTCCTTTAATTTATTGGTATAGTACAATAATTAATTTCTGATTTGACGTTAAAGTAACAATTGATAAATGTCAAAAACAGATACTTTTCAAATGACTCCATACTACGATTTTTGCCAAAAGAGTGATTTTATCGAGTTTTAAAATACAAAAACCATGTGAAAGGTGCAATTATTTGAACCATTCATAGACCAATATTAAATATACACTTCGATCAATGATACCTACTTTAAAACAGAAAAAAAAATTCCACAACTTTGATTGCTTTTATAGTTAAACGATTACGCCTTATAAAATTATGTTAACATATATTCAAATACATGAAGAAGTTTCTGTACCAAACAAAATAACAACGTTAAATCATATATTTAAATCTATTTAAATATCCTAGATATAAATAATGTTTATGGGACGTAATCGTAAAACAATGGTAAATTTATTTAATATGTATATGATATAAGATTTGCGCAATGTTGAAGACTGTTTTTTTAGAAATTCAGCCCCGACTGATTGATGAAAGAAAAATCCCATACAAAAATTGTTTACTGTATATTTATGTATATTAAAAATACACATTATATATAATTTTCTTCAAATAACTTTTATACGTTTTCATAATAATTTGATAAAATATAAAACATGCATCTTACAGCAAAGATAGCAATGTGTGTTGATTCTTCCGTGACTGCATAGATCCGTTAGCTTTCAAGATTTTTATGCATAGTTTCTAGTATTATTTTTATTCACTGCTTATTTTATCTGATAATTTATTATTTTAAATATTTAAATTAATACATAAAAAAACACACAGCATCTAGCCGCATTTCGTATTATTATAAATACGTGAAGATAAATAATTGTTTACATAAATATAAACACAGTTGATTTAAAATCTTGCATTTAAAATACTAATAATTATTGTCAGTTAAATGTCAGATTTTATTGTATTTATTTATATGATTCATTCATTGTAAATAAAAGTTTACAATTTAATGTGTTAGGTCGTTATATGAAAAGTTATTTTAAAATGTAAAATGTGTAATATATATTTTTATAATTAATTCACACTGATTTAATTTTCCCCACATCACAAAGCACGAAAATCTTCAAATTACTATTTTACATATAAAATATTCACTTGTAAGTACAGTGTAATCCTGCGACCGATGAAAGGATTTTGCGATATCCTGCACAGCAAGAGTCGAGTCGGCGCACAACTCAGTCTGTGACACGTCCATCCGAAACAGCGGTCCACCGCCTACTACCAGCAAATGTTGGGCGGGGGTGAACAGCTTCGGGAGCTGGTCGGAAACCCGCGAAGGTCTCTCGGGCTCCTCGCAGATAACGAGACATGGGATTCGCTCCAGATGGTATGCAAGGATTTTAAATGCGGTTTCGGAAGGTTCGGACGCGGGATTACCAACCGAAAAAATATACATCACGGGTGCATATACCGTGATATTTTTTACGCATTGGTAACGTGACCCTTGATAAAATAGCCTGAAAAGCCGTTTTACTTGAAGATCATGAAATTGGATATATTCATATCAATTTAATCAACCCTTACCGAAATGTAAAGCCTCAATGCATCCATCAACCGGAAAAAAAATGATATTCTGGAATTAACATATATTTCATTAAATCTATTCGATGTATCGAATAATTATTTCACAACATTAATTAACTAACAAAACAAACTTATAAGTCACCATTTTTTTGCCTAATTTTTCTTTCAAACATTCAAATCACATTGCTATCGCGATAAGCGAAATCGGTCTTGATATAAATAAAGTATTGACAGTGAACACTTTAAAAGTGACCTTTTGTTTTAAGAATATTCTTGCTTACTAGGTTATCTTAAATGGGTTTTATTTACTATCGATAAAATATTAACTTTCATTAATTTGATTGGTATTCACTTGGGAGAACTCCATTATAACACGGCGAAAAAATAACAAAGTATTTTAGTTCTACAAAAATTAGCGTGTTTGAATTGAATATGTATTGTGTATCTTTTCTAGAAAATAAGTATATTGTTTTTCAAACATTGTTCTGACGAGGGCGTAAGCTGAAATAGATATCAATCTTACATCTAATAATTTTTGAAGAACTAAAATACATTGCTATTTTTACACCGTGTTTCAGCTTTTATTTTGTATAGAAAAACGCCACTACTATTTGATGTTAAATTTATTCTCTTAATCGAAATTAAATATGGAAGAAACAGCCTTACTGCCAGCGATTAAGAATAGCATTTTGAAATTCCCATTATAATTTTAAATTATAAATTTATATTGTCTGTATAAATGTTATAATCAATATTGAAATTGTATTGTCGAAAGGTTGTACTGAAAATTTTTCTGAATATTTATTCTTCTTTAATAGGAAATACAACATTAACTCCAAACAGGTGTTCAACCACAGTGATAAAATTCATGAATAATATTTGATGAGTTAATTTTGTAAATATTTTAGAATTCTCTGATACCCAGAAGTAGAAAAATATATTGTGAAAGATAACTAATTCAATGATTTTGAATAAACCAATTTGATGAAAACCTTTTTCAGTTGTTTGCTACACCAATCTCTGAAAATGTAAATTACATTTTTGAACGAAACACTTAAAATTTTGTGGACCTTTGTTTACAATTTCAAACTGGCAAATTACTTTATCGATTGCCATCGACTACTAAAAACTAATAGAATATTCTAAGACTTATTTAGTATATTATAACGGGTATGTTGTTGTTAAATAAAGCTACACAATATTGTGTTTATGTTATATTTTCGTTATTGTATAACTTTTTATGCAGAAAATACATCTTGTATGTTGGAAGAATATTCGATATAACAATAACTGAGAACAATAATTCAGTTACTTATTGTGTAAATGTTATGTTTCGAAATATAAAACTGAAGCTACAATTGATAAATGAATTCGATTTACCAATATGATAATGTTTGATAATTGAAAATTCTTGATTTAAAAAAAATATGATTATAAAATCAAAATCAAATTAAATATCAGATGTGATATTTTAGATTTAGCTGGTGGTTTTTTGTGCAACATTTACAAAAATAAATCAAATTTAAGAAAAATCTTTTTGAGTAGCAAAACAATGTGGCAGGAGAAAAAAGTTTGTAACAAACTTTCATTTAAATACTAGCTGCTTAAATACACATAGACAAGTTTTAGGTATGAATATGGGTAGAGACCTCAAAATTTTAGGAAGCCGCATAAAGTTAGCTGTTACAACCCTAAAAGGGTGCAGTCAAGAGTTTTTTTTTTTTGTGCACTTGATTTTGTATTAATTTTAGGTATACTAAATACCTATAACAGTATAATAAAAATTACTCTTGGTTATTTATGTTACAATTCAACAATGAAAATCGCTTATATAGAATCTGCTTTTTATTAAGACGTCCATTTTTTGTAAAGTTGTGATAAATCATCTATTCACTTCAAGTTGTTTTAGTTTGTAGAGATTAGTAGCTTATTTTGCTTTCCGAACGTGGATGGCTACACCATTATTTGTTTATCTCTAAACCCTTAAAATTTTTACGACTTTTGAAGGTTGTATATTGCAGAAAATCTCTTGTTTCCTATGACTATATCGCAGTTGCTGAAAACTCCATGGTAAGTGATCAAAAATAATATTTGGTAACTTATGTCAATTAAATCTTACTTACATAACTTGAATTCAGAAATTCAAAATGAAGCAAATAAAGTTTTGTTTGTCACTTATTCCTATTTCACTGATAATAAACGCTTACATGTAATGTATATATGTATATAATGTCAAAATTGAAGTAAACTTCAAAGAAATTCACTTGAATACAGTTATGATAGGGTACAAGTAGACAAGATCTTTGCTCGCCAATTAGGCATATAAAATTAAATATTAAATACAAAGAAGATTGCATTACGCAAACGAAAACATTCGACAAGAATTCCCCTTACAAACATCTGGATGTTGTTTGCCTTCAGTTTCCTTGTTAAATAACAATAAAATTGAAACACGCTGAGAAGCAAAGATTCCTATTGAATACGCAATTCTAAGACATTTCGGAAGACTTTAATGGGCCCATAATAAATATAGAATACACAGTGCGCTTGCAATTAAAGTAAAGTATTATTATTTATTGCACCTTAGTCCAATAAATAGATTATCTTGTAAATAAAATCTTGTAAAAAAAGAGATGCAAATTTTCAATTAATATTGGTGATTTTTGAATTGTTTGAATTTTGTACTTTTCCATGAGCTTTGTCGCTAACGGCCCGGTTTCGCCTTTTATTATTTTTATTTCAAGTCTTTTAGACGCTTAGTGAACAGTTTTTATCGTTTTTATATAAAAATAAAAGTTGATTACATTCTTAAATTGTTATTAACGTAATCTATTTGAATAAGTAAAAGCTTTGATGAATTTTCAACGAATTATGTAGGTAAATTATAATTATCAGGGATTTTCAATGTAGTATCCTTAGTACTAATTACCAGATAATATCATGAAAATGCCGATAAATGCAATTCGTGGGTATAAAATAAATTTTATATTAAAATGAACTTCCACAAAGTTACCGCCGAAACCTTCGAAAATATTACAATTCGTGGGTATTATCCGACCTTTTATTACAGAATTGATTTATTTCAGATGTTTGAATTTATAATGATTGATATTTATTTGATATGGTATAACAATGGTGAGTTTTGAAGATTGAGTTTCTCATTTGAAATTGGAAAACTAATAAGCTCTAAATTCTAAAAAACAAATATTGTTGACGTATTTTTTTTATGAAAAATCCAAAGGTGAGCAACTTGACAACGGAAAATAACTTAAATATAAAAAGTATTAATGGTCGATTCTTGGTAAAAAGGCGCTATATCCAAATAAATAAAACATATTTTTTTGTACTTGTGCCACATAAAATAAAATTATTTTGGTGGATTATGCTTAACGCAAACATTATCAACTGTAATGATAACTTAACTTTGCTTAGTTTATGACGATGAGTGTCACAAGGCAACAAACAATAAATCTTGCATGAAAGTGGCTATAAATTCTGTGACTCCGACATTTAGGCAACAGTCAAACCATTTTCGATCAAGAGGTGGTCATTGGGAAGATTTCTGTATTGGCTCTCTGGGTCACAATTCAATCAATTTGAACGGCTTTTAAGTTAAAAGCAAAATCCCGATTATATCGTTTTTCATTTCCAAATTTCCAATAAAAAAAATCGATGTAACAACGAAGAATTTGTAATATCTTAAAACAAAAATGATAGTCTAACAACATTAAGTTAATAGCCCAAAAGCATCTTGGAAATTGAGTTCCAGGTCTGCTTCTAGAAATAGCAATTAGACATAGAAATAAAATTTAAGGCCAGTTTATAGAAACACATACAACAGAAGAAAAAGTTTACAGTTGTCTACACATATTTTTTAATATCCGCTTGGGAAACAGAATGGCGTACAGTACAATAATGTTGTTTATTTATTTATAGTTAGTTATATTAATTAGTATAGGCTTATTAATATGTCATTCATGATTTGAGCTCAAACTAAATAATTATATTTACAAAAAATAGTCTTCAAGAAGCTTTCTATGACGTAAGATTTTTGGTAAAGAAATATATGTATGTAAATATTGTTTATGTTTAAAAATATATTATACCTTAGATATTGAAAAATTTATAAATTAGTTATACGCCGCATTACAAAATATTTGGACGTGCTTACTCGCCAAGAAAAGTCTTAACGTGTACCTACATAAAATTAAACTGTTTTTCTGGCGGAATAATAACTGTTTTGCAATCTTTATATGATATAATTAATAATATAGTTACTTCATTTGGTTTTAAATTATTTAATTTGTTCCTGTGTAAATTATGCCGGACGGCAAGTCTTACCAATTAAAAAAAATGATAAAACAAATTAATTGCTTACCACTAGCCACTTGTAACTTTACGTTACTTGTATTATATTTAAACAATAATGATGTGTTAGCCCAAAGTCATTTCAAGTAAATGGTTCTCATTTAAGACGCTGACAAACAATATAATATAAATTATATGTTTACTGATATTAGTGTGATGCATGAATCCCTTAATTGTAATATATTGCTATTAAGAAATATTAATAGACTGTATAAAAGACTGTTATACACTTCAGGCCTTTAGCTTAGTGGCTCATGTCTAAGGTGTGAGCTTTGACAGGCTCAAATCTTAGTACAAAGACTTTTGTAAATTGATTTATGGATTTTTGACCAAAGGCACGTTCAAACTCCTTCCATACCATCGTCGTATTATTCTAGTTTGACCTTCGAAAAATAATTAATCTTTTAAAAATGTTTTGGTTACATTATTTAGTCAGTGTAAGTAAATTAAATTTACAGAGATCATCAAAAACTTCATCGTACACCTAAATTTTAGTCTTATGTTTTATTCATATTTATTTTCTCATTGTTTGTATACAATTTGAAGCAAAATACATGTGTATTGTATTTTGTTTAAAAAACGGAAGATATATAAATCAAAATATTGACTATACAGACCTGATATTTTACATAGTGGTTTATAATATTGCAAATGTAATACACCAAATATAATTCAATATTCAAGCCAAATAGATACATGAATTTAATAAAGTTTCAAGCACTACCGTAAGCTACAAGCTTAAGCTCGAATTTTCTCTTAATACCTTACAAGTGTGCCTAAGACGTAGAAAAATGTAATTGAAGCTTTTTTCACGTATCGCGTTTGGCGCGTTTTCGAGAAATTTGTCGAGAAACTAGACGCAGGGTCTCTCAATATTATTCCGTTGTTGCGCTCTATTAAACGTCACATATTGAGTAAGTCGCGAAATTTCACATGACAAAATGTTGAGAGGTCGAAGTATTATGAAATATGATTATACATATGTAGTGTTTGATTAAGTCACTAAAAATAGTAGTGTTCTTAATATAGTTAAGTGATCATGTTGTAATTTATTCAATTACAAAGTATAAATTGATAGGAAAATTCCAATATTTTGCAATTATAAGATATTGCTTCGAATAACAAAAAATAAAAGTATTAAAGCAAAAATATGAAACTATTTATTTATAAAATAATAAAAAAAATTTGGGTGACAGCTATTCAAGAATTACACCAACGTCCAAGCTGTCTTTTGTGTTGACTATAGCGTGAATATGGAATAGCTACAATGTTGATGAATTTAATACTATCAAATAATTGAATGCCAATTCAATAAATTTATATAAATACATGTATTCAAACGGTAATGTTAAATATCTGACCATTGCGTCATTGTCTGAGATAGTAATCATTACATGGCTTCAATATCTTTTATCTTATGAATATTTAATGTTGCCATTGTTGTATTTAAATCAACCTTTTATTATCAAGGCTACATACGATGCCGTGGGATAATTTTAATAGTCGCCTACTCGACATACAAAATTTTAAAAAAAAACAATGTTAATTTTAAATCAATATTTGATTTCAACAAAAGAAAGTACCATTTTTTGTATAAAAAAGTCGTGGGTGCTGTGTACCATTTCCAACGTTTAATTGAGAAATAAGGCAAATTCTGTAAGGGAGTGTTGAGACTGTCATCGCTCGCATTCCGTCCCAAGCCTGAATACACTACGCTTTTATAAAAGATAAAGAAATACTGGTATAAATGAAACTAAGATAATACTGAATGAAAATTGAAGTGATAAATCTTCAATTATAAAAAATATTGTACTAGTGATACTGGGTATGTCAAAGTACCAGAATTGATTGTCCTCACGTAGAACTTTTTACTAAAATACCGTTACTTTTAGTTTGATGTTTTTGTTTGTAATATCGGTTTTGATATTTAAATATCAGTATTTTATGTAAATATAATCTCGAAATACCACTTGTGATTTATACGTTTGGTATTAGAATCTCTAAATTTTTACTAGCTTAACAAGAAATATATATTTTAATTTGCATTCGAAATTTCAATAAGTTTAATTATGCATTTTAATCAAACAAGTTTTTAAGAAATATTAAATACCAGTATCTTTTCTTTAACTCTTCAATCTCTAATGCAAACTCGGTATGGTATTAATAACAATGGTGAACAAATCAAAATTTAAAATTGAAAAGCCGAAAGTGATTAAAAGTATTAACTAGTTGCTATGTGCCTTGTTGTTAAATATTTTAAATATGAAATTAAGCTCGATTGAAATATACCCGCCATATATTTGGAAATATAAGCAGTGAGTTGAAATGGAATAACTCTCAATTCAGTTCAATGGTTTAGTGATTAAAATTAAGCCTTAGTCATAACTATACATAATTAGTATAAGGTATATTAAGTCTGAAAGCGCTTCTCAATGAAGTTTAACAAGTGCCTCAGATAATTCCGCAGTGAACAAATTTATAAATTTATTAATTGTTTTGATTTTAAATAATCAAAAATTCACTCATAATGAATTCTGATTATGATTGAATATTATATATTTGGAAAACACGGTAAAGTTTATTAGGTAAGGTAAGGTTTAAGCTTGTGCATTTGAGACCAACATGATAAAAGTAAAGCGTGCTAAAAAAGTGAGTGCTTTAAATAATTATTTTCGCTTTGTTTCGTTACATAAAAATAATTATAATTTAAAAGAACACAATTTATTGTAAAATAATGAGATATTTCTTCACTTATTTCACATAACTTTATTAGGATTTTTGAATAATTGCGAGCATTTCATTAAATGTATTTCTCGCAATGAAACCGTTTCAGATCCTAGTAAATTTAATTGGTAATAAAAACAAAAAAAACCTTATTATTTTTTAATATAATGCCATTCTGCCAAGTATTGACAGTGTACACCTTAAAAGTGAGAAAAAAAATTGTTCTTTTAATAAATAATAAATACACATTTTTTTTCAATTGATCGGTATTGTAACGTTTCTGAATGTAGCCTGTTCAATATATATAAATGAATAAATAAATGTTTTCCGCGAGAAATCAATTCAAGATAACAAGTTTACGAGGCCTTGGAAGCAAACAAAGATTTGTAGTGTGTAGTTATCGCGAAATCTAATCACGTATCTCATTACGGACGTACGTACATTTTGTTTGAATCAAGTTGAGAACACATTACCACTCTGTTTTGATTAATGTTCAATCCAGTTGGAAGGATACGGAATCGGGTGGCGATCGGAAGTAATATTGAACGTCGGAATGGATTTATGATATTGCAGGCATCCGATGATTACCGAGCTTCGCAACACTGTCATGCAAATTTAATACTTGGCAATATCGACTCAATTTCGTGTGATACTTTTTATCATGACTACTATTCGAAATACATCGGGTGAATGGTTTTAAATAATAAACGGATTACTTCCTCAATGTAAGACCTCATGCCTTTAAACATTTAAAAGAAATATATATGAGGGATAAAAAATCAAAACCGCCAGTTTCCAAAGGCCAATTGTTCAGCAATTGAAAAAACGATTTTTATGTTCCTTTTACACTTTTTTGCATGTTTTTGGATTGTGTTCACATCTTCTTTGAGTTTTTATAAGTTTGGCAATTCCAAAGCAAGCAATTAAAATTTTTGCTATAGCAAAAAAAACAATCATTCTTTTCATAGTGGCGATTTTGCAGCTCATCTTTTCAAAGCGAGTTTTTGTAGTTTCGTAATAATAGCGGATTTGCACTAAGTATAGTGACCTAACCGCTTCGAGGCCAAAACTACAAAATAAAATTGATCAATTTGGATAATTTTCAAAGCGAACACCACTTCTTTGTATGGTGACCAACATATCAGAATTGCGGTAGGTAAGTGTTTACTGGCTCGTGACTGGTGTATTTAGATTGTGGCGCTTTTAAAGTTAAAATAAGGGTTATGCTTTTGATTCTCATTTTCAATGTCGACTTTAAATGGTTTTCTTCTTATTGATTCTTCTACTCATCTTTGAAGTTTGTAGGGCATAGAACGTAAGAAACGGATCAATAATCAATCTTTATCTCAAAAATGAAAAGATTTGGATAGTAGCGGTTTTGCTTTTATACCCCTCATATATTAAATTGTCAGTGATAAAAATATGTACAAGTATATTATATCTTAATACTATTGTCGCAGTACTCAGTCGTTAGTGTATCAATACCTAAGTCTATTCTAAAATTGACGGTTTTTGACAAATATAAAATCAAAATCGAATATATATCATTGGAAAATGTTAATCATTCGAAGTCTGGCTCTACATTTTGGCGGAAAAAACAATTATCCACATTGTCAAAGACACGGCTAATTCTGTTGGAAAATTAGAAGGACACTTGTTTTCAATAAATATACTATTGTTTCCTTTTATCTCTATTCTACTTTATTTAATTAGTTGTTATTAAACGATGTTTATTCAGTCATTATTAAATATTTAATAATAACGTTAAAAGTCTCTTTTGTATTTCTTTGTCCTTAATCCTTCTACTTTTTTAATAAAAAATTGGCTTAATTTAATATTTTGAAAAACTTAAAGCTAAATTTCAATAATTTAGAAATGAGTCATATAATACGTTTTCAGATATGTACCACAAAGTTTCGCGAGACACTGATTTTCACTCAGCTGAGTTTTTCTACGAAACAAGCAGTGATCTAAATACTGTAGATATCAAAATCTTTACCTCATTTTACTCATGAAACTTTTTTCACCCCAAATTACTGTATTATTGTACCTACTCCGAAAAATATCAAAATTTAAAAATTGTTGCCCGGTTTTAGCCTGCTTAAAAAATACATTGTTTCAGCGTTTATTATTGAAAGGGAATATCACAATATATATTGAGAAATAATTTGCTCACGCTTGGATAAAGTAAACTGAGACTGTGTGAAATTTTCGTAGAACAATATATTTAATAAAATTATGATAAATTTAACCCATAATTAAATTAGGTTTTATACAT
Source organism: Himalopsyche kuldschensis (assembly GCA_028554975.1). NCBI lineage: Eukaryota > Metazoa > Arthropoda > Insecta > Trichoptera > Rhyacophilidae > Himalopsyche > Himalopsyche kuldschensis. The sequence continues at coordinate 1,773,023 of JAHFWI010000045.1, forward strand.
CTACAAAATTTACTGAGCATTTATTAAGATTTATTGACAGACACATTTCTATTTTATTACTACCACAGTTATAACAACTCGTGTATATTAAATTATAATATCATTTGGCTGGCAAGTAGAGACTCCAATTACTCGACATCTCAACTACTCGAGTATCGAGTAGTAAAATTATAAAATACTCGAGTACTCGAGTATACTCGAGTTATTTCAGATGTACCAAATTTTTTTTATTAATTCAAATTTGTGTATATAAATAAATGATTAATAAATAAAAAAGCGTATTTAATTGATTATGACACAGCTGCATCCATAGTTGGAAAATCAAGACTATTTTTCAATATTTTATTTTGTCCCTTGTCATCATAGTTGCTGATAAGATAAGTCGGCAGGACCCAAAGCAAAAGTAGCAAAAGCAATTCTCGCACAGCATTTTCAACGGCAAAACCATTATAAATAAATATATCTCTCAGTTAAACGCAACGATGAAAATTATTTAAATATATGTTTTAAATAAGTAAATAAAATTTGGAAATGTGTCTTCATTTATAAATTACGAGTATTACTCGAAAATACTCGAGTATCGAGTACTTGAAAAATGGACGAGTATACTCGAGTATCGAGTACTCGATACTCGAATTGGAGTCTCTACTGGCAAGCAATACAATTAAAAGCTTTATTTTTTTAATAATAAAATGCTTTGTTGAGTTGAATGAAAAACTCATGTTTATTCAGAACATCAGAAATTATTTAATTTACGAATTTAAAGTGATTCGGCTAGAGGTAGCTTTATGGAAGCTTTTTCTTTATTTTTAACATTAAATTTAACTAAAGTTAGTCCTCGACTTACGACTGATTCTGAACTTTGGTCGTTTTACGAATTAGTCGTATGTCAAATTTCATACAAAGTATGCATTGAAATATATCACGTATACAGTCTACATACATTTTTTTTTCTTAAATTTAAAGCTATTAAGAAACAAAAAAATACATTCTATTTTTAAATCTGGTAATAGCTTCTTGGTCTATGGATTGCAAGATACTGGTGGTTTTACTGTTTTCTTCAAAATTGTAGAGATCGTTAAATGTGATAATTCTAGATCGTGGGCTATGCCCTACACTTTTTTACCATTTTCATACTTTTTAGCTATTTTATAAATCTTTTGCACTTATCTTTTTTTTTCATCTACTCCGTTTATTAGTCGTAATGGTCACGATTTATTAATTATTCACTTCAAATATTAAATGCGTTTCTTCAGCCTTATTATATGTATAAATAAATGTCCAAGATCGAAGATAAAAAAAAACGGAGGTAAACCCGTCTTAACATTAAACCTAAAAAACAATGTCGTCAAATTTAATTTTATATTATAATATTTACTGAAATACTTTAAAAATAACTAAGCTTTTCTATACCTAAATGATATTACTAAAGGCTTTTTATCGTACAAAGAAGTGGTGCGTGTATATATTTAGTATTTATATATGGACTTAAGTTTATTTGTTTGCAAACTTCAAACACGGTCTAAGTTTTAATCTTAATGTTAATCGTAAAGTTAAACTTAAACTTGAAGTTTCAACATAAAGTTTTTGGATTATGGCGCGTTTTATTGGTCTAGCGCTGGTTGACTGCTTCAAGGTTTTTATAAATATTATTTGTTAAAATAATCCTCACTTGTTTCATAAAAACAACATCAAATATTTGCTGTCTTTAACAACCACAATTTATGTAGGATAATAGAAAAAATATCACACTGTTATTCTGAATCAGATGAAAATGGTTATACTCATATTTTAACTAAAATAACTATAATAAGCGTATATACATCAGAAGGTAAATTTAAAATTTGGTCAAATCAAAAAATAAAATAAAAAAAGAGTTAACCTCATGGTGGAGGGGAACTTAGAGTGGGTTGGTTAGATCTTGCGAAGTATTGTTTGCTGCAGAATATTGACCAGCAAGTGGTATTAACCCTTGAGGGCCCTTGACACGTACGTGCAAAGCGTTCCCTTTTCACAGGTCCGTAATCTAACGATATACGCGCTGCCATTTTGGAGCGTTTCTATGAATGAAAAAATACTTTTAAATTTAAATACTAGCAATGCCACCTCTGAATAAACTTCTCTTAGCAAAAACATACATTTTGGAATATATTGCTGGAATAAAGATATTAATCTTGAAGCAGGGTTCCAGCATTTCATTAAAATATCATTAGTTCGCGACGCGTAAGCAAGTTTACGCAAGTCAGACTTGATCATTAATTTGCTTCATAAATAAGATTTGCACATGTGCACGAAAATGGATAAAACAAAGTACTTTGACCGGTTTTGTTCGATGTCTATTATGTGTATGTGCTTGTTTGACATATATTTTGAAATATTTATTTAGCATTATTGAAATCTAAGGCCCTAGATTGTCTGTGTTTTATTCTAGGCTGTTGAAAGGTCAAAAAAATATTTTGAATCACATTATGTCAAGACATAACATTAAAAGAGATTCATCAGTGGGAACATCATTTAAATTCTTCAGAAATTTATGAAAAAAATAAACTGGAAATGTGTAAAATGGTTGCTTTGAATTATCGATACATGTATTGTCAATGAGTAATTAGAGCTCATTATGCTTGCTTTTATTGGCAGAAATCATAATTTATCACAATCAGATCGTAAACATATTATTTTGTATTCACTATATGTGAATTTTCACTTTAATTTAATTATCAAAAAGCGTTCATAATGTCGACATTAACTCATTTGAAGCCATATAAATTGATAGATATGATTATGCCATGATAATCAATTGTGAACAAAACGTTAACGCAACATTTAGATACTTTTAAAAAACTTTCATCAAAATCGTTTAAGTTAGTACTTTTTCAAAAGTTTTGTCGCTAACGGCCCGGGTTTCGCCTTTCAGCATCTTTAGGCATATCAATGGCGAACTGAAGCGTTGTAAATAGTTTGCATCGCTTATATATAATAACAAAAGTAGATTGTTCTTGGTTGAATAAGCGAATGTGTTGATTTTAATCTGTAACAATGAATGGATTATTGATTCTGTAGGTAAGTTACGATTATCAGGTTGAATTTGGGATTGTAAAAATATTTTTAAAAGTTGAAATCATGGATGTGCGTTAGAATTTTGTACTTTTCCATGAGCTGTGTCGCTAAACACCGGAGTTTTTCCTTTCGGTACCATTAGGCATTTCAAATGCACGAATGAATTTGAGTTGACAGAACTGAATGAACTTTGTATTCAGTTCTTGAATATTTGGAATGCCAAACATACAAAGTATTTCAATTAACGGTAATAAAATATTCATGTTTGGCATCTCTAGTAATATAACGTGACAAAAGCTCTTGCTGCAGACAACATTATCCCGAGGGATTGCTGCTAAGCCAGCCGCATAAACTACTCCTGAAAATGAGATCATCAGTAGATGTTGCACTGCAAGTATAATGAATAAGTGTGAAAGAAATCTAAGTTCTTAATTAATAAATGATAAAATAAATTAAACCTTTCTATATTTATCGTAAACGAGGTATGTCACATTTCATTATTATATTTAATGTTTTAGATTTATTTTAATTTTTCCAGATGAAATTTAGTTTGGTATTTTTATTCATACTTTACAATATTACTATTTGACTTTTCAACATTGTTTCCCCTCCATACAAAGCTCAGCTCAAATATGTAAACTTAATATCGTTTATTTGGGTGATTTTTTTGGTATATCCAACTCGAAGCAATTTATTCGTATTTTGGTTATTTATGTCAAATCTTACATACACATTTTTTCAATCAAAATTTATGGCTCTGTTTATTTTTTGATACAATAATACAACATAATTTATTTTATGTTTATTCAACAAATAAAAATGTATGGATTAAGCTGGGGAATATACGTATAAATCTTTTCGTAAGTTAACAATGAAATCCAGTTACATAACGAATTGAATAAATCATTTTCATGAATAATGAATACTTAATACAAGCTTAATTAGGAATAGTTATCGATATTCGATACTAAAATTTTTACTAATAACTGATGTAAATATTTTCTCTCTCTATAATAAATGATATTATGAAAATAGAAAAACTAATTTTCAAGAAGAATACGTCCATTTGGTACAATAATAGCCACTTTAGGGAGAAATAGAATTTACTGAAAGTTAAATTAATTATTAAAGCTGGCTGTTTCAATAGAAAAGACTCGGAATCGGTAATAATTTGGCTTAAATATTTAAAACGGTTTTCAATCTTCTTAAAATAATATTTAAGTATCGTATATTATGAATTGAAAATAATAATATCCAAGAATAGAATAACGTAGGCACTCCAGCTTTTAGCTTCTGAAAGCTCTAATAATCATCATTATTGACAATCACTACGTGTTTATTGGTTGTACGAAATAAACGCTTCAATGGCATTCCAGATCGCATTCCCACATTTAATTGTTTTCGATACAGAATGAAATTCCTTAAAAAAATATGAGTAGACTCACCGAAGTTAAATGAAAATAAAAATAATGATGTTTGATAAGAAAAGTTTTCTCTAAATATAATCATAAACTTAATGTTTTTAAGGACATTTTATTTCAAAAGAAGAATAGATATTTGACGCCAATGCGCCAAATATTTTTAAGCACGCAAGGCAAACGAAATAAACCCGTTGAGAAATTTTATGATTCAGTCGAGAAGAACTCAATAAAAAATGACATACACCCATTTCCATTAGATTTGAAGCGTACGTTTGAACGAGGCACGTTTGAGATATGATAACTGTATCTTACACTCGTATGGGCAGTGAAGTTTTAATTCTGGTAGTTTTGTAGCGACAGTATAAAAGGTTTTCGGTCAATAATAATCTGACTTATTTTCTTTTGTATTTAATTGCAACGAAGCTGGTCGGTAAAAATCATATTTTTGTCTGCAAAAGTTGTAAAAAACAATGTTTTAAAAATACCAAAAGCTTACACATTGTATCACTAATATTAAGATAGATATTTAAGATAAAGTGGCAGTGGTTTTCGACTGTCTCACCCACCGGGAAGGCAAAGTTTAGCAACTTTTATTGAGGGTTGGAATCCATTTTCCATTTCATTGGAAATCTATATATCCCATATTGGGAGCCAGAACGGTTGAATATTTTCTAAGCAAAGAAGACAATGAGTGTCTACGTACAAATTGAACTTATATCGATTTCTCTCCGGGTACTATTCCCCGGGACAAAACAGGACAAGTCCACGCTTCGTGTAGTAAATTGCGTCCGCACAGTACTGTATTTAGAGTCAAACGGTATGTTTTATGACTGCTCCATTTATTCTGGCTGAGTAGCGTCTTCCATCAACCAGGATCATAAACCGGGGAACGAAGGAGGGTGAGTCGATATATTACGACGGCTTTTGCATAAAAAAGAGATATTTTTACGCGGATTTTTGTGCCGAAATAAAGAAGGCAATAATATTGGCAAGGACATGATAAAGCACGGACAATTGACAGTTTACTGATCAGCCAAAAAAATGCCAACTTTTAATATATTCCAAGAAAACCTTTTATCGTTATTTTCGGCAGATTTTTTTTGCCCATCAATAGATATAAAAAAAAAATAGCATGGCTAATAAAACATTTTAAGTTATTATTCCATATTTAATTTATTAGATCGGGACCGGTTTCACGGCAAGCATTATCAAATGATAAGAAATACTAAGATACAGCGATATTTTTGCAAAGTTAAGCAAGACTTAAAATGTATAACAAAAAGTTGGTATTACAACTAAGCAAATCAATCAAAGCAAAATAACAGCCTCTTAAGATCTCTTAGAAATACAAACCACAACACCAAAAATCAATTAAGTACGAATAATCATTAAGAATGTAAAAATCACCAAGTAAGTGTATTTAATAAAAAGGAAATATTTATCTTAATGTCCTTAATCTGTAATGACAATGTCAGCAATGTGGGAAAGTATACTCTTCCAATCCAACGATTATTAGGGATATCTGAAAGTTAATAACCGAGACCATATCAATTCTTACAAACAAAGGAAACAAAAAACCAAACAATAAATGCATATAAATAAAGATATATATTGAGCTAGAATTGGTTAATGAAACGGATATAACAAAGGCGAATAATAATATAAAAAAATCGATTAATAAATTTTATTTAACTTTTTTGCTTCGTCGTAATAGTTTGTCATACACTGTAGGTTTTTTTTTAAATATCGCTGTATCTTTGTATTTTTTATCAGTTAATAATGCTCGCTATAAGTGAAACAGTTATCTTACTTACTTATCTAATAAATGTAATGTGGAATAAGTACTAAAAATATTGTATTATTTTACATGGCTTTAAGTTCATTTATTGCACGTCTGGCATCTCTTTTAATTTTGGACTGAAATGATGAAAAATAGAATCGATGTATTGACTGTCCAAGCCCATGACTACCAAAAACTAAACAGGAATAACGGTAAAGCTCGATTGTCGTAGCAGAAATTATGCTGATTTACTCGCGTTATCTTTTACGATTTCATTTATTTGACTTTTGCCAGCCAGTAAGCAAAGCGCGACGGATTATTTGAGGTTACTATTTATTATTTAATAAAACGCGCCTCGGAAGATAGTTTCGAAATCTAAAGCACGCACGATATCTAAGATTTCACTTATCCAGCCGCAATAGATGTGCGCCGTGATGTTTTCTTTTTTTTGAAAAGATTTCGATGCTAGATCAGGCACACGTTCAACTGAAAAAGGCTTTCTTGAATATATACAATATAAGCCTACTCACACATTCAAGTACTATATAAGTCTAACATACACGTACACATCTCGTTACCTTACTTTGAAAAGGTTATAATTGTCATTTTTTCCTTAAATGACTTTTTGGTCGGAAAAGATTGTATTTATCGCACTCTATCACATATATGAATTTTCTATGGTTGAATAATGGAATACGGTAAGAAAAATAACAATGTATTTTAATTCTACATAAATTATTTTATATATTTGTTGATAGCTATTTCGGCTTACGCCCACGTCAGAACTATAGTTCTGACGAGGGCGTAAGCTAAAATAGCTTAGAACTATAATTTATGTAGAATTAAAATACATTGTTATTTTTCTTACCGTATATAATGGAGTTCTACCAAGTAAATGCCTACTCAATCAATAAATTGAATAATGGAGTTAGGAGAATACTGGAGTTGCACTGCTTCTGCACAATTTTTTTACTAAATTTATTTGACAAGGTTCTAAGATTGTCATCATATGATCTTTAAGATCATTATTTCTCAAAAAAAGATGTGAAAAAATATGCTTAAAATAAGTAATTTGAAACATTTAATCAATCGAAACTTAAAACGCTCATATCTCGAAACAGTGTCAAGAGCAATTAAAACCTTTTCAAAGTAAGGTGTTGATCTGACTGAATAGGGATTGCAGTGAACTACAGAAAGCTTTCTATCGAGATTATTAAAGTAAACAGGCATCGAGATCAAGTATATTTCACATAAATTTATATAGTATGCAAGATGCAATTTATTTCATTGTTTTCGTAATTTTTCATGAGTTACTAGCCAGTACCCGGCAAGCGTTGCAAAGGCACTCCAAGAAAGTGTTCATGTTATAATTGTATTTAATGAAGTCCTTTCGGATGCACAATATTTTTTTCTGTATGGTCTGTATTAGAGACTCCAATTCGAGTATCGAGTACTCGATACTCGAGTATACTCGTCCATTTTTCAAGTACTCGATACTCGAGTTATTTGAAAAATACCCGAGTAATACTCGTAATAAATAAATGAAGATTTAATTCCAAATTTTATTTTGTTTTAAACAGCGGACAGAAAAACTAGATAACACAATTAAATTGATTGTTAACTTTTAAGCCGAAGTCCACAGCAACAGAGAGAGTTTTTTCTACTGCTGGAATAAAAAAACAAATCTTCGAACCAAATTAAAATTTGAGACGCTTAATTCACTATTATTTTTGAAATATATATTTCATAAATTGAAATAAATGTAATAATAAAATAAAATATGCTTATTTATTTATGTATCATCTATTTATAGACACAAATTTGAATTAATAAAATATATTTCGGTACATCTGAAACTACTCGAGTATACTCGAGTACTCGAGTATTTTGAAATTTTACTACTCGATACTCGAGTAGTTGAGATGTCGAGTAATTGGAGTCCCTAGTCTGTATGCAACTAAATCAGAAGGTTGCTCAAGGCGTGAGCCGTCCACATACAGCTGTTTATGTGAAAAACATTGATTTTATAAATTCAGTCCATACACTTATAGCAATTGTCCCTGTGCGCTAAAATTTCGATTTAATTTCACTTACATTGATCGATAAATTTGCGAATGAAATGTGCCGTTTTCTGTTTGTATTTTGCCGATTGTCTATGCTCTATGTTACGACACACGCACCACCTATTGAATGTTAATTGTACTATGCCTATAACCTTCACGTAAGTGCACCAATAATTTTTCAAATATGGAAAACCTTTGAAGTTTATACATATAATATATAAGACCTACTATAAGCTGATTTTAAAAACCTATAACATTTGCGCAAGTGCAAGCAAAAGGTTGACAAAGTTTTATCACAATCAAATGAACGGTTTGGCAACGCATAATATACCTACGAACAAACAAACAATGATTTTCATATATTAGATATGTTAAAAATATTAGAGATTACTTTCACAGTGTTAATGGATCTTTTTCGGAGAGGTTATATTTTATGGAGACATTTTTATGGTTTTATCTTAATCATAAATGAAATTGAAGTGTTAATACAATTAAAACACTTTTCATATTGTCTTAGATATGTTTAGTCTTCAATTTATTGTAATAGTTTATGATAGAGTAAGAAATTATAAATCGTTTGAAAAATCAATTACTCGTACATAAATTCAAACTCATGGACAACGCAAATAGCATAGAATGAACTTTACTCATCGCTTTCATTGATTTGAGATTTAGATAGTTTTTAGCAGGGCTGTGGAGTCGGTAAAAAAAAGTTTGACTCCGACTCCGACACCAGCATTTACCAAAACCACGACTCCAACTCCGACTCCTACATTGGCCAAAAACTCGACTCCGACTTCAACTCCGACTAAAAAAGTTGAATATCGTCAATTTTATTTGCCTAATTTTCCTATTTATTTGTATTCAATTAAATATCAACCCTACCAATCCGGCCAATGGCCAAATTTGACATATAATATGCAAAAAAAAAAAGTTCAAACTTTTCAAAATTTCCGGCTCCGAGTACGACTCCGGCCAAATCGCCGCGACGACTCCGACTCCAGCCAAAAAGCCCCGACTCCACGACTCCGACTCCGACTCAACAGCCCTGGGTTTTAGTGACATATCTTATAACTAGTGTACCTACTTAGAAAGAAAATAAACGGTAAGAACTTTAAATCGTAGCTTGAATATTAATGATCTGTGTTAAAGTTATTTTGATAGAACTCGTTTGTAATGTTTTTGTGTCATACAATATCAAAAGTGATTTTTTGAAAAAAATATTGTGACCTCATTATTCATAATGCATCAAAGCAATTCATTTCAAGTAAGACATAACTTCATAAAGAATAGTCATCGTCAAAGAGATTTAGAGATTTTGTTTGGCGAGTTAATTATATCGTCAATTTAAATCGTAAAATATATTATATATAAGAATCAATAAATAAGCTTACCTAATTATGATCGGTAAAATAATCGAATTCACCTTATAAAACAGATGATGAAATATTTTTTAATTTCATAAAAGTGATATCAATACATAAAAACCTAGTCGCGTAGAAAATTTTAATTAAATAGTCACCAACCACTGTATGCATTACATGGCTTTATTAAAGGGAGGTAATTAGTGATGTTAGAGTAAGCCACAACGGTAGGATTCAAAAAATCAATATTATTCCTTATTACTTCGTTCAAAAGTTTATTGAAGAATATGAAAGAATTTATAGTTAATTTTAGCGCGAGAATTTGGATCTTTTTCTTGTTGTGAGTGAAAGTGTTCTATGTGATTCGATGGAACAAAACCACTAAAAAAGTTTTGTGCGTACCAAAACTTCAAAACAGGATATCGGATCGAACAGGATTTGAAAGCTTGCAAGAACAAAAAAGGCTTATCCCAGGCTGTAGTACTTCCATGCAGAGTGTATGTTTATTCAAATTACCTAAATGGTTTTTATGTTGAGCGAACTTTTTAAAATAGCATTTGAATTCGTGTTTTATCATCATTTATTTGTTAAATATTTTGCATATAATTAATAGTTATGCATATATATTTTTTTTATTTACATTATGATTTGTTTTCATGGTTTAATTGAATTTTTCGTTAAATTTAAATAATTTGTACGATTTCTTTTCGTACTCATGACACATTATTTTAATTAAAGTAAATATTTAGTTAAAATATTAAATGGCGAGTTTATAAATTAATTTTCGTTTTCAACAATGCTTTATTAATTTATTGATTGAGTAGGCATTTACTTGGTAGAGCTCCATTATAATACGGTAAGAAAAATAACAATGTATTTTAGTTGTACATAAATTATTTTGTATATTTGTTGATGGCTATTTCGGCTTCCGCCTTCGTCAGAACTATGTTTTAAACGTGTATTAGAGATAGCTTATATACCTAGGCCAGACAGGGTGCCCCATACATCCTCTCTCTGTTCAAACCATACCAACGTCACATGGAAGAATTTAAATAAGTTTAATTTATTGGTCTAGAGTAGTCGTGAGAACATAATCTGGGTATTTTTGGGTTATTTTTATCGTGTGAAACCACTTAAAATCTGCAATGTGTTAAGTGCATCTATTTTTAAATTGTTTTTAGTTTATTGCATAATAAAGGTTTTAAAAGAGGTGAGGCAATAAAAGTAATCTGATCGTTAAGAATTTCATTGAATTGATTATACCTATTAATTTCTAGCTGCTCCAATGCATTAAGCTTAAGGCCTTTATTACAAGAATGTAAACAAATCGGGACCGAATTTGGGTCGTGTGTTTTTTCTGTGAGATGATTTGCATATTGTGAATCAGTTTTTTTATTGTTAAAGGATCTAACATGTTCGTTTGCCTGGGTCAAGATTTTTCTTCCGGTCTACCCCACATATACTAAATCACATGTACCGCAGGTCATCTTATATATAGTTTCTATCAAGTTTATTAATCCTGTCTTTACTATTTTTAAGGTGTGTGCCTAAATTATTATTAACTTTAAATGCCACATTTACTGAATTTTTAATCTCGTGGTGATTTTTTTTTACTAATACTCGCTAAGTAGTTAATTGATTTAAAGAAGCGGTTTTCTTGTATTAAGTTAGGATAAATTAGTTTTCTAGCTGGTTTTAATCGTTTTTTATATAATAAGTTGGTTATCACTGTTTTATCATAGCCATTACTACGCGCTATTTGTTCTATAGTGTGTAGTTCGTTGATATAATCCATCTGACTCATAGGTACAGCTACCAATATGTGTATCATAGAATTGTATGCTGCAAGTTTGTGGCTCCAAGAGTGCAAAGACTTGGCGTTGGTTTGAACAGAGAGAAGATGTATGGGGCACCCTGTCTAGCCTAGGTATATATGTAAGCTATCTCTAATACACGTTTAAAACATAGTTCTGACGAAGGCGTAAGCCGAAATAGCTATCAACAAATATATAAAATAATTTATGTACAATTAAAATACATTGTTATTTTTCTTACCGTACTATATTAATTTATTGAGCGATTTGCTACGAATTATTTAATGATGTTGTATTGATTAATAAAATATAAACTAGAGATCGAGTAAATTTCTGTAAGCAAAAAAGTTTACATTGATCTATAAAAATGACTTCTTTTGTTCATAAAATTAAGACATAAAATCTAATGAAAATGCAAAAAAATAACAAAAATGCCTTGTTAAAAAAAAATGTTCGGCGAGAATCGTAACTTAAATAAATAATCTAAAACATGTGAAAAAAGTCACAGTTTTTAGTTGAAAAAAACCTTACTGAAATTCCGGAATTCTTTTCTCGAGCGTTTAATTTTCCCTTCTTCCCACCTTAATCATAATTCATTTCTTTAAAATTTTCCTCACATTCCTGCACGGTGTTTACTTTGTCGCATTTTCTTAACCCATTTTATCCCTACGATGACTTGGAACGTTGTATGAATATTATATTTTTTCAAGTATCTGTTTTTGTATACCAACATCATTGGTAGGCGTTCTGGATTCTGAAATATTAACTTACGTTTTGATTTTAAATATATTTTCTCAAGTGAGATGTATTTTTTATGAAATATCCGTATTTATAGTAATAAAATAACGAGTAAATACATTTAGTATAAAATGTATATAAATTATTCGTCAAATGTTGCTTATCAAGTGTTAGAAAGTATTGATAACGTCATTGTTTGATAAAAATATTAAATATAGATTTTTAATTAAAAATGTATATTTAAATAAGTATTTTAATTTTATTTATATAATTATTTACTATAGATTTTATAAAAAAAATAATAAAAGATAAATCAATTTCCAAAAAAATAATTATATACAATTTTTTCCACTCGTCATAACATATAAATATTTAACACGTTTTAAATAATTAGACATATTTTTTCTTTTGATATTAATACATACTATACTATTAAAAGTACTTTTGACTCTTTTATTTTTTGTTTATTGCTTAACTTTCTTGTAAAACATATCAGACAATATCAACTATGCAATGCTTATTTTTTGCTGGCTTTTACACGATTCGTTGAATTGAAAATGAAAGTTTTTTAATAATATTTTAAGCCCACGCAAATTTGATAATATGAATTGAAAATCGCTGTACGAAAAATCAACAAAAAGTTTTAACATTCAAACTTATTTTCATTACCCACTTTTATGATAAAACGTCAGCTTTTTAGTTAAGCAAAGAAAATATATAAAGTTTCATTTTGTTTTGATATACCTAAACATATTTTTAGGCTTAACGGTTAAAAATTTAATGATTTTTTTCGGAAAACAGAATATGTTTATTAAATTTACACTGATGAATACACTTTTCCACCAATAAAGTTATTTAGATGTATGATTTAATTTTCAATGCGTTCTAAACTAACAAAGAAACTGTTGACACATAGAATTATTATTTATATCAATTAAAGATATTTATAAATATAAAATTTCAAGTGATTTGTACACAAATAGCCTTATTTTGTATTAATAATTGTGGCAGTTCTCTGTTTGCGATGAATATAGTATTTTAGCTATTCATTTTCACGTAAAAATAAATATATTGATGAATTCATTTGTTTACATATGTATTTAAATCATTTTATGAAAATACTTTTATTTAAAAAAGAAAAGTCCGATATTGTTACGCTTTTGCATTGTCGATTGCGACCGTCGATATAAATCATTTCATAAAATTGCTTGCGATATAAATGTGTGGTGTTAATGTCCATAAAGGCAATTGAAATGGTGAAGAAAGTATTTTTGCGATATCTAAATGAAATGAAAAGTTACAAAATCTTGCATCTTGCATGGGGTTGAGGCAATCATTAATTGTCACCGTTGCCACCCCCTCCATATTCCCTAAAAAGTGTTTTCCTTAAAAACTCCGCTGAGACTAAATAAAAAATGGTCGTTTTCCTTGAGAAATAGAAAGAAGTTTCATTACGCAGATGTCTCAGAAAACAGGTTTTTATATTGCTCCAAGTATTTCTTGCTTTTATATATCGCCCGCTGGTCGGATCACTATAAATTATTGCGCCGAAAATTCGTACAAAAGATATAAAAAAAGACTAATATTTTTGTCTATCAGGTGCAGAATTTTCCCACATGTCTTTTTCTTCTGTGTTTTTAAGCCCAGAAGTTTCACTTGGATTCAAATGTTTTATTCACGATCAGTATGTGCCAATCTATTGTAGAATGAAATGCTTTTTGTACTTGTTTTCTCTTCCATAAACATTTTTGCTGCAGGCTTAGCTTTGAGTCACATAGAAAAAACAATATGGGCTTATCCAGAATTTCGAGGAAAATTGTTTCATTGTAGACTTTTAAAACTGTGTTAGGATAAAAATGAACGAATTTATTTTAAATCATCTATTTTATTGTTTCCACTAAAGATTATACACCGAGATGTTTACTTATTTTAGCTGTAAATAAAATTTGAATTTTAACGACTTACTTAAGTCAGTCAATCTAGTCTACAAAAAAGATAAAACGCAGTTTTAATATATTAAATCTTTAATAGTACTCCATTCGGATATTATAATTTAAAGATTCGTGTTATTTAAAATTTAATGTCAAATCTTATTCAATACTTCAATTCTACCGAATCAAAATTTGTTGAAGTTTTTATTATTTTTGCCTGGAGATAGTACCTAAAGTTAACGTGATAGTACTGTAATAAAACAATCCAATGTTTTATAATACTTTATTTACGACTTTCATCAGTAGAATTTTATAAAAAACAATCCTTTTCGGTACGTTACAGAATTAGTGCAAGCTCAGCAAAACAATATGGGAGTGATGTTAAAAGTTTTCAGTTCGGAACGGTTTTTACGGAAAGGTTATAATTTTCTAAAATTTTCGGTATCTGTGGTCTATTCGTCTATTAGTAAAGGATTTGCCGTAGCAATCTTGTAGATAAGTCATTGTTCGTGTCTCGGCAAGGTTAATATCAAATTTAAATTTTGCATAATAAATTTTAGAATGTGTCGGCATTTCTCCTTGAGGTGATCTCGAGTGAAGTTCTGATCGAGTTCGTCTCGTATGATTTCTTAAAATTTTCGAAATTTTCAAAATTTCAATTTCCTTAAAAAAAGAAAATACTGTACGTCAAAGAAAAATCGTGATGGAATGGTTCGAAAATGTATGCATAAAATAACCTACAAAGCCTTTTAAAGACCATTTGCAGTGGCATTGTGTCGCCGTGTTTAAAACCAAACAGTTGAAAATGTAATGGTCTCTTTGGTGGTGACGTCATAGAATCACGGTAAAGGTGACCAAAATTTAGATCTGATCTGACTCAATCTGCATCAAATAAATACAGTCATATAGCTTTGGAAACCTATATGCTCCCGTAAAGCATTTTAATTTTCGTTTGTTTTAACATTTATAAGTTTGTTTAAATCAATTTAAGTATGCCAAATAATTTACTCAAGGATAAGAAGTAATTATTCATTATCAGTTGATAATGCTCGCCATGAGAGAGACCGGTTTTAAAAAATTATGTGTGGAATAAGTACTAAAAGTGTGTTATTATTTTTATTAAGTAATTATTTATTGAATATTTTTGTTACCATTTTAAACCATTAAGCATTTTACAATGCCGCGTTTTGCTCATTGCGTGCATTTTTAACTCATGTGAAACCGGCCACGTTCTGTATTATATTATATAATCTGTGAAAGTTGTATAAAAAAATGTCTTTTCATTTAAAAAAGTGTTTTTCCGCAAAGAAGTGTGAGTTAACACCTGAAAAGTAAGGAATAAATATGTCTATGGTATCGCATTATCAATAAAAAATTTCATCCAATGACTATCTATCGATTTATTATAAGTGTTAGCTTTCAATATGTGGTCGAAAGACCCTATTTATAAAATGTATACTAAAAAAATAAAGCACACCATATTTTCATTGCATAACATTAGTAAAAGAAGTACACAAAATTTGTTGTATTTGTGTACACAGATGTATATTTGTATAATTAACATTTAAAAATGTCATTTACTCTTAAAAAAAAAACAATAATTAGGTGGAATTCGTTTTGCTTAGTTACGGTTGAAGTTTATTTTAAGCGTATCAAATTAGCTAAAAAATGAAATTTTCAAAAGGGCTATCGAAATCACGAATCTTCTAATAAATAATGTGTCTCATACTGGTTTTCGACAGTGTCAAATAATTCAAAAGTCTGTTTGAAAATAGTTAAAAGAAAGCTTTCTAAAAATAGTCATCCTACACTGTTAAGGTTGTATGGAACTTTAAAAGCTTCGTGAACTATGATGAAATACGCTCAAACGAAATAAGCTTTTGTGCGTCCGATTTCCATACAGTGAAAACGAAAAGATCACTTATGGGTGGTACTATCAAAAGCTGCATTTGAGTAACAAGCTAGCTGTGACTTTTTCGTTTCTGATCGCAATAGCCGTATTCCATAACAACCTTTTGGCAGGTCATAAACTCTGTGACGCGAAACGATTTCAACAAATGAAGTTAATAATACGAGCATACATTTTGTTTGAATTCAGACTAACCTATGATCCTATAAGCGTCCTTTTATTCCGATTGAATAAAATAATAGTCCCTCTTAACACTATTATGAATAAACTACTCTTCGTTGGATTTGCTATATTTGCGTGCTCTTGTGGGTAAATAACGTCAATGGATATATGTTTAGTACAAATTTTCGATTGATTTCAATGGAATAATATAAAATAACTTTGATTATTCATCGTATTGTGTTACTAATTGTGACACGTGTTTCAGATACATATTCGGATTTACTATAGCAAAGTTTGCTTAAGTAATGAAAATAGATTGATTCTAATGTTTTAAAATGATAAACTAACCAAATGGAGTTTGGGATTTTTCCTTTTTACGGGAAGCAAGGAGGGGGTTATAGAATCAAAACAAGATGCATCTGAGAAAGGCGAAACACGTGTCACAATTAGCAACACAATACGTGGAATAATCAAGGTAATTTTTAAATTTATATTAAAATGAACTTCCACAAAGTTACCGCCGAATCCATCGAAAGCATTTTATTGGACTTTATGGAAGTTCATTTAAATATAAAATTATAATTGATCCTTGAAATTTTAAGTGATTTACTAAAGCAACCTTGTGATATTAAATCTGAGAATGCTTCTTTTTGACGTGAAACACGTGTGACTGTCTTTAACACAATACGTGGAATAAAAAAAGAAATATTTATAGAGGAATTCGACTGAAGATGCTTGGTGGATTTTCAAAATCAAATTTGTATTTTGTAATTCTCCATGAGTTTTGTCGCTAACAATCCGGACATCGCTTTTCGACATCTTCAGACATTTTAAGTGTACGAGAAAACTTAAGCTCATGTAAAAGTACAAAATTCAAAGGATTCAAAAAAAGTATTTTTGTTGTTATGTTCAAAATTTTTGCTTTCGAAACATTTAATATAAATAAGGTGGCTGAATTTTGAAGATGAACCAATTAGATACCTGTTACAAAGGTGATCATAGAAAGACGATTTTTCTGGATGGGTCACGTTTTGTGGATGCTTTGGGAAGGCTTAATTTTAGCTTCCTTTTCTTCCGTGTCCTTTTTCAGAGTCTTCAAAGGCTCCCAGATACCATTTAAAGGATCTATTTAATGTAAATAAATAATACGGACGCGGCCTAACACCAGCTCTTGCCAACTCTATGCAACATTTTTTACGAATAGTATGTATAAATACTGAATGATTACCAATCAATGTGGATACTCCCTCAATGCAAAATGATTCACTTTTAATTCGGTATAGGGCAGTATTTTCAATTTATTTTTGGTATACATATGATGCTTTTCGGCTCTTAGAATAGCATCTTAGAGTACAATCAACTTTAATTGTAGTAGTTGTAGAATAGTAATGTAAACATACTCCACCGAGTAAATAAAAAGGGTTTAAAAAATAATTGTTTATAATTCTTTGATATAAATGAAATAATCAATTGTATGTACGGAAGTACAATATTATAAAATACAATAATTAATAGGAAAGGTTGCTCGCCACTACTCAATTTATTTCCAATGGGTTTAATTCTTCCCAATTGCTTGCATCTCATTACTTAATAATTTTGTAATGTTAACGTCAATAATAGTATTATTATTTGTTTGATTCGTTTCTATTATCTCCCCTTCCTTCCCGTAATAAGGAAAAATCCCAATCTCCATTTTGTACTTATCATTTTTTAATTTTTAATTCAATTTTACTTTTTTACTTAGCAGCCTTTGCGAAAGTAAATCCGAAAATGCATCTGAAAGACGTAAAACACGTGTCGCGATTATTAAAAAAATACATGGAATAGTCAAAGTTGTTTTAAATTTTATATTAACATAAATTGTCATTATTCAAGCTTATTTCAGAAACGAAGAAAATAATTCAAATAATATTATTATTAGAAAGATAACCATGTTACCAATGATATCATTTTTACTTACATATATTTAATTAATGGCAATGGGTTAAGTCAGACTTATTGACAAGAAAATATTGTTACACTTTTAAGGTGTTTACTGTTAATACTGAAGGAAATGGCATTTTAATTAACATAATAACACATTTTTACTAAAATACTTTTATCATTAGATCTAATTCAGGTGATACTAATTAACCAATGCTACGTATGACAAATTAAAACTAAAAATTCATTCATTTATTTTTTTTGGATAAATATAATACATTTTGCACTGATTCTGACTCGAGAAATCTTATATATAAAACCGAAACGGCGTATGTATGTATGTGGGTCTGTAATTCCCTTTTGCATAGTTGTTGCAAGTTGCAATATAATAATGTTTATTATTTACGTGAAGGTATTATTTGACATTTCTTTGGCAGCAAATTAGATTTTTTCTTTGAATTTGGACATTTTAATGGGCGAAAATGGGGCGGGGCTGTCATCAAATTAAATAAAGTTTGTGATTTTATTTTAACTCTATTTTGGATGTTAGATTTTGTGATATAATTATGTCGAATGATATAACATTAAATAATTATTGGCCGGTTAGTCCGAGCGACGCCGGGTAGCAATATTAGTAATATATAATATTAAATCCTCGTTCAATATTGATACCCGTATTACGTATATACATACCACAAAGTTGAAACCCATAAAATTGAGTGCATCCAGCTATTGTGGCTTTCAAAGTTACACCATTAAAATCGGTTTCGTCAATACATTTCAAATCAGTGAACAGCGGTATGGGCTCATGATAACATAACTCTTTGAATTTGAATGCAGGTTTTGCAGGCGTTTAGTTAGTTTAGTGTCATATTTTTTTTGATTGGGTAATGCTAGAACACAAGCTATTAATATGTAACTGTATATAAGTATTAAAGAGTCTTGTTATCTGTTGAGCTTTGTTAACACCCATAGGATTTTTAATACAAAGTTTTCACATGGAAAATTTTTAATTGAGAAGGTACTAAGGTGAAATGGATGCAAGAAAGAGATATTAAAACTGACTTTGTACCTACTCATTAAGAAAGAAAAATATTTACAAAGCTGACATCCCGCTTCTCTGGCCTCATTTATTTATTGTTAGTTGACTGCGTATTTCAAACGATCAATTCAAAAAACAATCAAAAATATCTGAGTCAATTAAAAGGAAATATATTTTTTTAAGTCAAGCACTGTCTTGGCTGCATTCACGGCACTTGAAAATTAAATATTTTTTTCAACACGGCTGAGTTAAGCCGATCGTGATAAAATTAATTTTAAGCGGTGGAATATTACGACGTGTTTTAATTTCAAGATCAAATTAACCAAAACAATGTCTCAATAATAATTTCGCTGTTAAAGTTGAGCTTAATTTTTTGTTGAGTTATTGGAAGAAGATTATGAATTTTGTGGATATAGAAAGCTATAGAGAATATTTTCAGTTATATTTATATCTTTTTGGAGGTGTATATTTCTCAATACTAAATTACAACACACAAAAAAAATGAAAAGTAATATATTTTCTCACTTACCTCGTATGTTTTTTTACGGATACTCCTTATTGATCCTTAAGCTCGGCACTATACGAGATGATAACAGGTTTTTTTATGAAAAAAATCTTTCGCTTGGAAAGAAATTTTTACTGCTGAAAACATGATGTAAAAAATTCTTTTTAGGTTTGAGAGAATCAATACCAAGAGTAAAGCTGAATGAGAATTCGGACTAAACGTATCGCAGACCAAATTGAAGCAACCAAAAGCGGCCAATGATATTTTTCACTTACTGCTCGAGAAGGTTTTGTTTCCGCATACAAATAAAAGCCTCGAGAATAAATATCCCTAATCATGCTTTAAAACATTATTAGTGATAGTTTCAGTTAGCTTTTGTAATGTGCATATACTATAAATATATTTTTAAATAAATATTAAATACAAATCATGAATTGGTGTTCGAAGACATAGATGTCTGGTATGATTAAATTTCATCACATTACACCCATCTGACTTGTAGAATGTAGTATAAAGAGAACAATTAGCTAACCACAAGAAACCCAAAATAGAATGGCTGAGCGATTGAGTAACGATGGTTTTGATTTAAATTAATAACATTAGTGTTCTATTCATTGTGTAATAAAGGGTGGTAAAATTATAAGAAAACAAAATTATTAATAGAAGTTTCGTATTTTTTCCTCACATTACAGCATACATTCGTATTGCATTTTTAAATTGACTGAAAAGAGTTTAATGAAGCTCAATCAATTTAGGAGAAATTACAATATTACACCCGTCTAAAAAATATCAAATTTTAATTTGATATTGGACTCACCGAGACGGGAAATCAGACCGATCTGATATCAGGCCGATATAATAAAGCTGCTACGACAAGACCACACAGGCAGAATTTAATTTCTATAGTTCTCGCTTTTTCTTGCCATATGACCCAAAAAAATCTCGAAATTTGCTCGCAATAAAACCTTGTGTCGATAAAGTCGGTCTTGTTTATTGATTAAAACCTAATAGACAAGGTTTTGTAAAATAGTCTAGGTGAAGAAGTTTAATTTGTCTTCCCCCAACTAATGCCTGACGATTTATTTTAGCGCACCCTTAAAATTCTTCACCGGATTTTTTTACCCAGAAAAATTTAGTACCTCCTCATAAAATATGATCAGGTGTTTACTTTTTTTTGAATGAAGTGAAAAATTTTATACTAACCGACGCTTGTCCGAGTTGATTAGCGTTTCCGTGAAATTATTTACCCTGGTGCTTGAAAAAAAAGGTTCTTTTTCTAACAGGCTTACACGATAAGCTTATATTTTACTTGTTACAGGCTTTACTTTTTGTAGGTTTTTACAAATTTATCTGACAATGCAAATTACTTACCTTATGAAATGAATTGGTATTCATGAATAATTCAGAGTTACTTTTTAGTCAGCAGTTAATTTTATGGAAAAACCTATAATCACGTTTTATTTTGTATTTTTTTCAAAGTTCTCACCGAGAAATAAAGCACTGATAAGTATTAATCAAGCAGTAAAATTATGAAAAAAAAATGTGCGTAATCATTTTTTGTTTATAATAAGTGATTATTATTTTAAATTTGATTTTTTTGAATTTTGTACTTTTCCATGAGTTTTGTCGCTAACGACCCGGGTTTCGCCTTTCGGCATCTTCAGGCATTCCAAGTGCACGGATGTAATTGAACTGACAGTCAGTTCAAGTACATCCGTGCACTTGGAATGCCTGAAGATGCCGAAAGGCGAAACCCGGGTCGTTAGCGACAAAACTCATAGAAAAGTACAAAATTTAAAAAATTCAAATTTGATATTGAAATTCCATTAAGCACCCTCAGTCGAAATACTTAATTACTTGATTATTATTTTGACAAACAAAATATTCAATAAAGTGATAAGTTTATTGAAGTCCAGTATTATAAAAAGCAAATAATTCGCTCTTGATTCTAATTACTAAAAGTGTTCATCTAAAAAAGCATAACCATAACAACGTCAAGAAATGTTTCAAAATTATTTTTAGGTGTACTTCAAATTTAATCAATAACTAAAGATATTGAAGTTCTAATTGGAAGTAATGACAGTTGACAGGAAATTATTTTAAGCTGAGTGCATTTTATAAATTCAGGTAGAATTTAGGGGGTTTAATAGGCTAATGGAGACAATCAGTTTTTTTTTTAGCATGACTGATTTTTGCAATGAAATACTAAATGCGTATTATATTAAAGCTTTCCAACACAACATTATTGAATCTTTCATCCTTTAATGGTTTTGTTTATCCACTTGGCGGTATTTCTCTTAAATTAAGAAGAACATATCGATTAAAAAGATAGATATTTACAGAAAATTGTAAATTAACGATGTATCAAAGAAAGGGCATGGCTACTCACAAAATGTTTTTTGCCTGTAAATTTGTGGAAGAAATATATTTGATTTTTTAAATAAAGCATGATTTTTAGTATTTTTTTCATAATAATACAATTATTGAGTAACGACTTATTACGAAAATCTGAGTAGCTTATCCAAGCGTCAATAAAACGATTTTTTTATGTTTATGAAATGAATTTAAGGATTCTCAGAAGTAAAATATTTGTAATGCAAAAATTCTCTTCAAAGTGAATTATCAAATTCATATTGATTTTGAAACATAAACGATAAAAAATGATTCTTTGAAAATCGTCAGTTTTCAAAAATCATATTTAATATGTTACTAACCGCCAATTTAAGGGGAAAAAACCATTTTCAAAGTAATAAGCTATGTAATTAAACTTAGATGAAAGAGATTTAATTCAATGATTTTGAATAATTTTTATACAGGCTTACTGACTCTGTTGACAGAATTGGATACAAAAATATTAAAAAGCATGGAACATCCAATCATAAAAATTGAAAAACATTTTTGAGTTATTTTTGCAGTTATTATAATTTTTTGTGGTACACCGAAGCTTTAAATTTGTCAACAATTGTATAGAGATAAATATAAAAATGATGGCCTTTTATTTTTTCACTCTAATTTCAATATATGTACACAGACAAGTTGTCATATATTCACTATAAAAGATAATAAGGAAGTTCTTTTGATGCTGCTGAATTGAAAAACCGTAGATATTGTCACAGACTGCATAACCCACAAGCAATATTTATAATCGTAGATAATTTCATCAGTTGAAAATGATGGCGATTAGCAAAACCAGTCCTGGTTTCAGTAAATTAAATGTGGAATAAGAATTAAAAATGTTTATTATTTTCAATTGCTAGAAATATATTGTATTTTTTTCTATCGTTATTCAATATAGAAACGTTATTAAATTATTTAACTGTGAAAGATGAAATTATGTTTTTGTTATGTTAAAATGATTTCCAAAATAAAAAAATATTATCTGAATCTGTTACTCATTTATTTTTTACTATCAGCGATCAAAAAGTATTTTAAAATAAATTACTATACTTTTAAAAAAGTAAATGGTTTTATATAATGGTGATTTTGCCTTACCCCATCCTTTACATAATGCTGACCCGTGCTATAAGGCTACGCAATCAAGGCTTCGAATTCCCGAATGAACACTTTAATCTTTTCTTGAGTTTCTTTTTAATAGCTTTTAAAATGAGGATGCGTTTTCGTGAAACATGTTATGCTAAAATACTTCATTCGGAGCTCAAATTAAAAATTGCGTGAAAGTAGTAAAACTATATACATAGTTGTGTTCAGAATTTCTTATATTTAAAGAAGTATTTCAAAAATAAAAAGCTATGATTATTAACAACACATTTAATTAAAGAGACTGTTAATATTGTATATTAAAAAAGGTTTTTCACCCTACTACAAAGACAAATGTTGCATACATTTTTTTCAAAGTCTGCAATAAACAAAAACAAACCCATTTAGCTTAAATGCCTTCTCAAAAGAATTTATTTAATATTTCAATTAAATAAAGCAAATTTTCGTTAGATAACTTTGTTTTGATTTAATAAAGTGCGTCATTTTCGTCGTTCATTGACCGTCCTTGAAAGCACCGAATAAACGCAAATAGCGTGAACAAAGTAAATTAAGATTAGGCCGTTAATTACAGCTTTCATCAGTAGAGATGCTACCCTCCCCTCATTTGCAATATGCAGGGCCGGCACCCCAATGCAATACTAATTGCCTTACTTGATGGCAATACTAATAGTACCCATTTTAAAAAGTTCGAATAATTAATCACATCGTTATGATTTGAATCAAAGTAGAATATTTTTCTCGTGATTTATTTGATTCT
This sequence comes from Himalopsyche kuldschensis, assembly GCA_028554975.1. NCBI lineage: Eukaryota > Metazoa > Arthropoda > Insecta > Trichoptera > Rhyacophilidae > Himalopsyche > Himalopsyche kuldschensis. The sequence goes on from JAHFWI010000045.1 coordinate 1,796,987, forward strand.
ACTCTTTAACTTTATTTACGGATTGTAACTTTTTTAATTTAAATTGGCATGCGTAAAAATGGTGTAAGTAAAATGTTGACTTAAATATTAAATTTCTTAGATATTTTCATGCATTGTGTAACTATTTGTGACACGTGTTTCGCAACTTACTTGAGAGACCTTTTAAAAAGCAATTCTGAAGAAGCTTACGAAAGATGCGAATCACATGTCACGAATAGTTGCACAACACGTGGAATAATTCAATTTTATATAAAAATCAACTTCCACAAAGTTACCGCTGAATCCATCGAAAGTATGTTGACAGCTGAGAATGCATAACAATGTATAGAAATATTTTCGATGGTTTCGGCGGTAACTTTGTGGATGTTCATTTTAATATAAAATTTAAAAATAACATTGATTATTCCACATATTGTGTAACTAACTTTGACACGTGTTTCGCCTCTTTCAGAGGCATCTTCAGACTTACTATCGCAAAGTTTGCTTAAGTAAATTAATTAAGCAAACTTTGCGATAGTAAGTCTGAAGATGCCTCTGAAAGAGGCGAAACACGTGTCACAGTTAGTTACACAATACGTGGAATAATCAAAGTTATTTTAAATTTTATATTAATGTATAGAAAGTTTGTAAAAAATAATAAGAAGAAACTTTTTTTTCGTAAAACTTTCACATACATTTATATAAATATCAGGACCAGTTTCGTTCAAAGCTTGCATTATCAACTGATTTATTTGATAATTAAAATAAATATATCTTAGTTTAAAATTTTAATTTGAAAACTTTATTAATAAACAATCATATTTGCATAAAGACACCATTGGGATAAATATGATAAAACATTTATCAAAAAAATATATAATAACACTTATTTTGTACATTCACTGTTTAATTGTAGAATGTAGAATAAAGAATAAACCACAAAGCACTGCAATAAACAGCTTGGAATGGGAACATTTCACTTACAAGCAGATCATCCCTTAAGCCAGCCCTGTTGTGACGCATTCAGTCGATCACAAAGAAATAGATTTCAGTGTCCGAAGAGACGTCGCTTTTCAGTTTTCAGGCGTCGCTTTATCCCTCGCATCTAGATCGACATCGTTGGCTTCGGTGTCGCTTTTACCACTGTTCACTTTGGAGTGACGCGAGGAAATTCGAGTGCCCGTTAGGCTTATGGAAACCTATAGACAGCTTCCTTTGTTCGATAACCTCAAATTTTCCCAAATCGATTATTTCTTTTATTTATATGTGTGTTTTGTAGCCTTACAATAAAAATGAATTTATTTAAGTCGTACAAATTAGTTGAAGATTTTGAATAAAGGTTTTTGATGCAATCGCTTAAATTGTGTACTATTCACTTTTATGGTGTTCACTGTCAATACTTGGTGGAATGGCATTATGAAAAAAACAAAAATTATGATCAACTGACATCAGTTGATAATGCTCGCCATGAGCAAAACCGGTCCTGATCCAATAAATTGTATGTGGAATAAGTACTAAATATGTATTATTATTTTTACTATCGTGTATTATTCCATGAGTTTTGTCGCCAACGACCTAGATTTTGCTTTTCAGCATTTTTAGGTATTTAAAATGTACAAATGAACTTGAACAGACCATTCAGTTGAAATTGCACTGTCATTTCAAGTTTATGCGTGCACTTGAAATGCCTGAAGACGTCGAAATTCTAAGCCCAGGTCGTCAAAATCATGGGAAAGTACAAAAATTTTGCGATTGAAATCAATCATGGCCAACGTCATGAAATAGCTCATTATATATTGTAAATAATGCAGATAGATTTTGATAATAATAAAGTGGTAAATGCAAATAAAAAAAATCTTTTTATTTAACAAAAACAAAAAATTATTTACTCTAAAAAAACATTTTTACGTGGTGGTTTTTGGTAAAGGTGAGTGTAGAAAATAATTAGGTAGGTAATTGATACAAAACTTTGGAAAAAATTTCAGTATTTTGTCAGTATTTTCTCGTCAACATCCGTTTTTCGATTAACCTCAAGAACAGCGGTAGCTGTGGTGATTTATATTTTTTAAAAATGGCGATGATTTTTGTGATAATACTTGCGGCTTTTCCTGCAGAAATACTGGCTGATTAAAAATACACGTTTCAATATTGGCTCATTTTACACTGACAAGTAATCATGTCGAAGAAAATTGTCACGTATATTTAATGTGGCGACAAAGATACAACATATTAATCATATAAAGATTGAAATATGAATAATGGCATGGAATTAAGACAGAAACATTGAACATTAAGTGAATCGCTATAAAAATGTCTTTATTAATCGAGAGTGAATTGAAAAGTTACAATGCTTTCGCGATAGGTGTATCGTGGAAAAACGTTTATTGCTTGTTATATTATATTGCCCGCGGCAACATCGCTACGATGTTTCACGTGACACGCCGCGTGATATGTTTACGGACTTTTCTCGCAGGAATAGAAGGGTGGTTAAAACGTTCACGGGACGTAAATTCACGAGCAACACGAAATTGATACTTGAATTCATAAATCAAAACAGTTGTTTCTCGGTTAACTATGCCAGGTAACAAAGTGAAGGTCTGTGCCTTTAAAAAAATTGTTACTTTATGAAAAAAAAGAGGGATATATTTCTGGAAAAGAATTGAATACAACTATTGTAAAAGATTTCACAGCAGAATAAATACTTCTTTTTCATTCTAGACTAGCCGGTACCCGGTAAGCGTTACAATACCACTCAAAGAAAGAAAGTGTCTGTGCTTTCAAAATTGAAATTCTTTCGGATGCACAATATATAAGATAAATAATTTCACTTACATTGATCGGTGTCGATGACATTTGCCGTTTGACGTTTGCTGTTTGTCTTTTGTCGATTGTTGATGGGTTGACACAAGCGCCACTTACTGAAAGTTAATTGTACTATGCTTATAACCTTAGCGCAAGTGCAACAATAAGCTGTCAAACAGCAAAAAAAAGCAAACATTTATGAATTGCTACGCATAATAATTCGTTGTACAATAATCTGTAAACTATTTTCTTATTTCTCATATTGTTCGAAATACCTCGTCATGTATTGTCTAATATTATAATCATAATAATTTTTGTATTAATATATCATCAGATCATATCATCTATTAGTTTTTTCTCTCTGTTTTGATGACTAGGTACAATGTTTTTTTTTAATAATTTATGATTTTTATTATAAATACAGGTATGTATGTATATAAATGAATGTATTTAAATTTGTCAATGCATGGCGTATTGGCGTCAGCTGTAATGCCATGATTTGTATTTTCTTGAACAAATAAACAAATCAGTTGATAAAGCTGGCACTGAAAAAAGTGTTCATGACCATTATATAATATGTGTAAGCATTGCTGATAATTGTATTATTAATATTTACAATTTTGCGTTCTCTTGTTAATTATTAAGTTGTTTTTAGCGAAATAAGGAGCTTAAGGCTATGCTTTGAAAATGTGCATAAGAACTTTACTTCCACTATTAGACTTCAAGTTAGTTGCTTTGTATGTTTGAAGGTTAAAGATACAATATTATATCCAGTTCATCAAGACTAAAACTGAATATACTATTGCAATTAGTATATGTTAAAACGAATATAATATTCACAATGTTAAAATTTAGTCTGGAGTACTAAATAGCAAACCTGCTTGTCTTAATAATGCGAAATCCTAAACAATCCAGTAAATATCCCTCGAGAGTATGGTGTTAAGTGTTAAGTCAGCATATTTAATGCAATCAGCGGACTGTCACTTAAGGTGTTAAATTAATAAAGGAAGCCTTTCAGAAGTAAAATAGAGTCTCTTGGATTTAATTATGTACACATTTCCTCGAAGCTTTCCAAGACGATGATGATGTTTTGTATTACGCTTGAACAAGACAAACAACATCGTCCATTATAAATGAAAATTTTGTTTTGAATTAAGTCAATAGTTATTGAGTAAGTGGTCGGATTTAATTTTGATTAAGTTCTTAAAAATAAAATAGTGAAATAGTAGTTTATTGCAGCAACAGAAAAAATATTCTATATATATATAAATAAACACACATAACAATGTCCGGTCCATGGCGAAGTTGCAACGGTTTTGACCTGCGTGCCGGACCGTGCGATTCCTGGTACGAGCGGATTTTTTCAGTCGATAAATCTGAGACATACATAGGTGTTTGTGTTGTCGAAAATCCCTTCCCACCTTTCCAATCCCAAAGAGCGACGCATAGTGACAGCGATTAGCTAATCACTAGTCCTGTACTAGTCTTCGTATCCTTTCTCTCTTGAAAAAAGAGGTTGAGCAACTGTTCCTATCACATATCATTTTTTTAAATGACGATACAAAAATATTTTATTTCCTCTTCATAATGATTGTTAACTTAATGACTAATATAATCATTCACATACATTTGAAGCGCAAAAACAATCTCGGTAGTGTCCATCAACTGTTATCAAATTAATGTTTGTACTATTCATTCAGCACATCGTTTTTTTTATTTATTACCCAATAGAAGTTTTCTTTCCTTTTCAATAAGATAATGTAGATAAAACAAAATGTGATTCTTTATTTCTTAAATGTACAGAGAATGATACAGTTTACTAAAAACTATCTAACATCATTGGAAACATTAAAACGGTAGCAGGAATATTTTTTAAATAAATTCTGCTCCTTTTAAGAATTTTAGTAAATATAACTAAAGTTATCGGCTACCGAATATGATTCCTTCAAGACTTTTTCAAATCATTGTCCTATATAACGTCAAATATAATATTACAAATAGTCTCTAATCGAAGTGGATATAATGAAATATTGTATAAAATACAAATAAAGTTGGTTGAGAGATACCGATGTTGGTAAATCTATGCCATGTTATAAACAGTGAAGGAGAATCAGTAAATAAAAATATACAAAAATCATTGACAGATTTTTTTACCTGCTTATTTATCGTTTAATAAAGACACTATACCGATTCCGTCGATAAATCTTATCAAAAATAAAAAGATTGACTCGGGTGAGTTCTCAACTGAAGATTTTACGAAGTCTACCATATGCAAATGTTTTATTTTGATTAATTATTATTTTATTTTTGCATCTAGGATAAGGCGCAAACAATTTTACGATGAATTGTTTATTTATGTATATATCTTCCCGATAGACAATTCAACGTTATTTTCGTATATATGTACCTGAAAAATCATTATTCTATTTATAAGACCCAAATCTATATGCTTTGATCACACATATTTAAGAGAATTAGACTTGCATAGCAATAAAGCACTGTTAATTACAAGCCAATTAGCGTTCGCCTACCGTTAGTATCAAGTTAGCGTAGATAGTTTGCTGCAGTATATCTGTTCAGAGCAGGTAAGCCTCAGGACGTTCTTCAAACCCTTTCAATCGCATATCGATTTTCATTAAAGTCTTCGACAATTTTCATCGTATGGCAATGCAGTGGTCAATTCGTAAAGAGAAGTGTTTTGTAATGGACAATTCTATTCAAACATTCCAATTGAATTCCATCGGTGCATTCCCCGCACAAATAATTTATGTACACCACTTCAAGTCATGTATATCCTGCATATAACCACGACGTACTTAGTATGGTTAAATTAAGATTTTCGATATACATATTTCTCACAATACCTTTACAAATCACAAAAATGCTTCTAAAATGGCTTAATATAACCGATACAAACCATGTTCTACACGTCAGTTCTAGTTCACTCTTGTACTTAAAATGCTCAAAGATACCGAAATGCGAATCCCAGGTCTTTAGCGACAAAACTCATGGAAAATTACACAATTTAAGCGATTCAAATTTGATAATAAAATTGCATGAAGCACCTTCAGTCAAAATCCTTAATTATTACAGGTCTCAAATATTTTAAATTGTTCGAATGAATGAGAACTTAATAAGAGAATAAGCGTGAATGTTTGTTAAATTTCACTGGCAGAGAAGGAGTTAAAAGGTTAAGCTCAACGGAGCCCGAAGGCTATGAAATCAGGCGGAAAACGTCCTTTAAGACGCATCAATAATTCATAAACGAATTTTCCCTCCGCCGTGCGGTCATCTTGGAAAGTGATTAGATGGAGAGAACTTATTACGGAAATGTTATCGGGGGATTAAATTGATAACGGATAAGTCCCTGACGAATCCTACGGGCTTGGGAATTAGTCCTAATTTACATAAAACAAACATAGTTCCTGTGGGAAGTCCTGAAGTACCGTTGTAACTATTCCTGTAAGATCATTTAGATAAGGGGACAGCTCACAATTATCATATAAATCGTGTGTGTTCTAAAAAGCTTCCCTTACTAGACAGAAACTTTTCATTTATATGTATATTTAACAAAACTATTTTTAGTCATTACTTATAATACATACATAATTGTAATATTTGTTAAATTCGGTCCTAACTATTATTATCATCATCATAAAAACCATACTCTTAAAATTATTACAAATTCAATGCAATCGTCTATATTTGATTGATCAAACCACTGCTACGCCGTCGTACAACTCAGATAAGTAAAACTTCAGCGTTTTTTCGTTTTTTTTTTTTAAATATTTTGCTGCTTTTAATGAATATGAAATTGCTACCTATACATTCATATATTTACTGTTACTATGCTCATTTTAGAATTCAAATAATTAACGATAGAAGGTAAATATAAGAAACGAAGCCACTGCGCCAATAAGTAGTTAATGAACATGGAACATGGTTATATAACAGTAATTATATTTTACCATATCTACATCGAGTATGCTTACTTACACAATAAAAAAAAATAATCTACTGCATGTTTTTAAAATGTTTGAATTATAAACCAATTCTCCAGTCTCGTATTTAATTTAATCTCGCACTTGGGCTTGGCATTGCATTATCGGACCGGTATAAAAAAACAGTTAAAGTTTAACAAAGCTACAGCGGGATTATGATACCGCTTAAATAAACCAATATCAGCGTATTATTATTTCAACAAAATTTCTAAAGCATAAACATGGAAGGCCGTTTTTCAAATTTTTTATTTTTTTTTAAATAGTATTTTATAAATATTTATATGACCATAGATCATCTTCGGTGAAACATGTCAATCGTGGAAGTAAGTTCGGTTGCATAAAAAGCTCCTTCAAAGTTAACCCTTGGTGATTTTAAAATCATTAAATAATTACACGTTTTTCGCAAACGTTCAATATATGTTGCATTTAGATTTTTATTCTGCCAAGATTTGAAAACAGAAACACTGATATTTAGTACTTTCGATTGTTTCGATGGTTTCGATGATCTGCTATTTAGTGTTCATCAACCCCAGTATTTTTAAGCTTAAAAACATACAAAATAACGATAGGCTAATTTCGGCTATAGCGATAATGTATGTAATCAACTATACTACTTACAAAATTAGCCCTTTTGACGACCAAATTAATGTTAAATAAACAATTGACACCTCCTAGTATTTTAGGACATCAGCACTCTCTCGAACGGTCTATATTTCACCTCAGTCTATGAGTTCAAGACAATATCAGGATATCAATTCAGTCTTATAATACTCTATAGTGGAATCTAAAGCGATTTCAATATAAAGTAATTTCTAAATTTGTAAAGCCGACATTTAAGGCGACGTCTCCGGATGAGACCTGCGGACGTCCCGCTCTAAAATGTCTTGTCTCTGTTACGCCCTGGCTGCGTGAGATACGTAGTATTACACGCAGACTCCGCTGTACCAAAAAAATGGCACAGATGACGCATACTTAACCGAATGCTGCTACGTTCGCCTCACGAACGAACGGAGTTACGCCGGCTACAAGCGAACGCTGGAGCGCAGATAACATCGTAATTTCTCTCAGAAAGTCAGTCAGAATTGGAAAGCGAAGATTGCGCTTTGTACATCTGTTGGGTAAAGCTTATGCACGGATCGAGTTTAACTCTCCACAATAAGTTCCTCAGGTCGCCCTTCAAGCCAATAATCGTCTTTCTAATACGTTTAAATCCTGATATTGCCTTTGTAAAGGCGAGAAAATCGAATCATTATTGTTGCAACCTTTAAATTAAATTCTATATGTAAATCGTAATTGTATAACCTGTTCTGAAGACAAATAAATAGTGCGTATGCTATTTGCACTGTGTAACCCTTTGAGATCGTTTTCTTAATTAGAGCACCCCTCCTTTCTCACCTCCCAGTCCAATTTCCTCATCCCGAGAGTGACCGACAGGGAGGCACGTCCTCTTTTCCGAGAGGACTGAGATTGAAGTCGTCTCACAATTAAGCTTAAAAAAAATACTAATATCTTCATTTTGTAATCAGCGTTGTGACAAGATATTGTAATGAAACTCTTTTAAAAATACTGTTGGTCAATATATTGTTGACAAAACTAATTAAATCCGCAGATTAACATAAACATACTAAAAAGTTTCGCGGAGGAAGCGTTTTCAAATCGGATATGACAACGCGCTCGCCCCCACAAGACGTTGGCTATAATTTTATCCTCTCTTCGATTTCATCCCGCGAAGCACGGAATGAGATCTTTAACGGGGAAAGTAGTACTACCTGCTTTCCGCTCACTTAAGGGTAGCGAGAAACATTCCCTCTTGGGACACAATGTATGGTACATTTAAAATTCTTGAGTTATTCTGTTTTCATTCGTTGAAGTCGTGCCATCGCAATACTTCCAAGAACCGAACTTTGATAAGTTGAATTTAAATAGTCCACACTCGGTCGTTTGATCATGACAACGCTATCGCTCGTAGATAATTTTTTAACGTTAATTTTGATTTTATCAAAAAGTTTAAATATTTAAGCATTGCAGTTGTTCTAAAGGATTTCAAAACGGATATCGACTCGTCGGATATCGACGAACTCGTCACTCATAAATGACTATCTTCAATAATTAAAAGGCCGATGTGTGTTATTCGTTCTTGATTGGCTATCCTACAGGTGGTATCATATTGTTTTTGGTTAGCTATTCTTCTTTCTTACAAATCAAATAAATTTATTAAAAAATCAAACAAAATTTGTTTACGTAGATCACGACAGAATAATTTGAAATTCTTCGATCATTATTTCTGGAATCGTCTTCGTAGACCTTTGATTAAAAATCCTAGCGAATCTGGGTCGAACCACTAGTGTATTTATAAAACATCCAACTGCGAATAAATACCGTTTCTGGATACTGAGTGATACAGCTATATTCATGCTAGCTCGACCTTTTTTCTCGCCGTTGATTAAATGAAAGAGTGCTAGTTGGCATATAACTATATATATGCAAATCAATTACACCGTTACGATATAAATACTTACAACTATTATTTTCAAGATTTTTAGTTAAAATACTTTTATATTGACGATTCAGACATAATCTACAAAAATAGTTCAGCGGTGTATTTTCCAGTACTGATTAAAATAAGTTAAATAAAAATAATAAAATGGCTATTCGCAGAAAAATTGTTTCTAAATTGAGCAATTAATTAACATTGTTACTTTGTAATGTTTTGCTTTGACAAATGTTCTGTTATATTGAGAAATAAAAATAATCCAAATGAAATTGTTTCTATTTTCGTCGGATTTCACACTGACTGATCTTGTTTGCAAAGCTCCAAACGACTGACGTCTTGAAAGTATGTTACTGATACAAAATGACAAAGCTAAGCTCAAAGCTGACGAAAGCTTTCAACGTGATTTCACCTGAAAGCCTTCAGGGTATTTACATACAAACGTATTCTAGTGGACGAGCATTATTATTGTTAGTCATATCTACCCTTCTCTACTTAGCTCTAACTTCATTGCTTGTCGTATTTGTCTTTTTTTAACGAGTCTGGTTTGCTAGTTGTTTATTTTAAATATTTTACGTGTATGTATGTATTCTATCTACCACCACTTTTACAGACGTTATTTTAAAATGGTAGTTAAAGTATCTACAGCTTTATTTCCATAGCCATAAATGTCTTGTGGCTTACTAGTCAATACTTGTTACAATTATGTGTAATTTTGTATGCAAAAAATCAATCCCGCTAGAAAAAAAAGGCTATGAAAATGAGTTGGCATTTAGTAAATCTCCGTATATGTCTTTCTGGTCACAAAAAGCGGGGCGCAGCGAGGGCGATAAGCAATCCACTAGTCCTGTCCTACTCATCGTTTCCTTTTATTCTCTACTCTTTTCGAAAAATAGAGGTTGAGCATCTCAGTAACAAGCAGTTCTCGTAGAAAAATACATGTTGACATAAACTACGTAATTAAAGAAGAAAAATTAAATTCACCTTTTGGCAAATGAAATTGATCCTTTTTAAAAATCGTACTAATAAATAAAGAAACCGAAATAAACAATATGTGCTGTTTGTGTAATTAAGATTAAACTTATATTTCTGTTTCTCTTAACTGTATGTACTTTACTTAAATGTTACTTAAACTATATTTATTTTTCGTATTTTCTTAAAAATATATCTTTTTCTATTTGTATAATTCTTATCTCTCAAAGGAAAGACCATAAGGGATAAAGTATGAACTTCAAATGCAAAAGGGTGAAATAGGCTTGCAGAAACTGTATTCAAATAAAGTGATTACAGTCGTTCGTTTAAAAGAAAACAATTTCTAGATAGAAGTAATAAAAACCAAAAAAAAATATTTTAGTAAGAGATATCATTTTTATTCGTTTTTTGGATGTAAGGGGGTAATACAAAATGATACATTGAAGGTCTATAAATTGAAGGTTAAGCATACAAAAGATATGAAAATACACAATGGTCATTGCAGAATAAGATAAGGCTATATTTTAAACTCCAGGTCGTCCTCTGTTCTCGATCGTATTAACTCGTCCATAATACAACACCGCTGTCTGCATCCCAAATAAACTGCGGTCAAAATAAAATTAAACGCTCGAAAAATTATTATCAGTGCGCGAGGGTCGTTTTATGGTTCGGGGATTTTTATGACAGTCGTAAAATTCGTCCAGCGACCGCTGAAGGGTCAACACAGCGTGATGCGCGATCGGTAAATCTATCGGTCAACCCTCAGCAGGAAGTGATAGTGAATCTATGGGCGTTAGAAAATATTTTTAACTATATGGAAAGACATCCAACTGGCGTACTGCAGTAGAGTTCTACTAAATTTAACACTTAAATACAATAAATCTTACATCATATAATTCTGTCCGTAATATTTTTTAGGATATCTTTTTGATGGAACTTCAAGATCTAAGGCGCGGCGCGTAAGCGTCAAAGTTCTTCCCGTTTCCTTCGTATCTAAGTTTAATTTTTATATCCAAGTTTTATTTCCTTCTCATCGCTGCTGACAGGAGGGCGCGATCGTTACATTTCAATAAGTCAGCTTACTTTATCTGCCTACCTATGTATGGTCATCGAGAAGAATGGCTCTCGGTTTTTAACAAATCTCAGATACTTTCTCGTCATAATTCTGCAGGTAAGATATTTTTGGGTTACAGTGATGGTCCACTGCCTTGTGAAACTTTTGAGAAAATTGCGAATATTAGGTATACTTAACTCTGCCCATTACATAATCAAAGTCAACATGACAGTAAACCACATGTTGCTGATCCTTGATGGAACCGATAGAAACATTCTCCCAGGCACTCTTCATAAGTCGTTCAGGTTAGATACAAAATCAGAAAAGTCTACCCATTTATTGTTTATAGAACTTGTTTCTTAGAGAACTAATTGGCTTAGAATCAGTGGCGGTGGTGACAGAGTATTAGTGAGTTCAAAAATAGATTCTACTATTTTTGCAAGAGCTCTTTCCTACTCATTGGATTTTAAAACACTTCTATAACATGGACTTTCAATTCAGATGTTCGCAATACCAACGGAGTGCCAGTCTTATGAATTTTTGGCTGTCCGTAGTACGGAAAAATAGCCGAATCTTTTTTTGTACTCCCTAATACTCTGTCGCCAGCCGCCACTGCTTAGAATGAAAATAAAGCTGATGAGCGGTATACAATAAAATCATTAATTTGTATCCACTTTGTTGAGGGCGTTTTGGCATTCCGTGAATCTATAGATGGCAGTATTGTTTGTGTTAAAAATATGAGAATAAAATTTATGAGTATGGTTGCTGGTTGTTTAGTAAATTAAACTTGAAAACATATTAATGAATCAACAATCAAAACTGATGTTTTTTAAACCATCATCTATTAATGTTTCTAAATGTGATTATTGAAGGGTTAAAATAATTTTGCATCACTGTCCTGACAAAAGATACGATGGGTAACACGTTGGCTTTAAAAATGTGTATTTATACGTGGTTCCACTTTCACTTTTCTAAATATTGATGTCTTCCTATCGAGGGTGTTTGAACATCGTTTAATCTCGCCCAGTTTTGTCAAGGGTATTTTAATTTACGGCTTTTTTATGGAAGGTTTGTACTTAAAAGTAAGATTGCTGATGGAATAACAATTTTTGGGTCAGGGAGATCGTTTTTATTTAAATGCGTTTGGGCAAGTAATGCTTAACAATCTATAAAATTTTGACGTCTGTTAGTATTTTTTCATCTGAATTGTCCATAAAAAAAAGATTCGTTGGTTGTTTAAGCTGTGTTATATTTGATCTATTTTTATAAAATAAGTGAATATAATTTATGAAGTACATTAACTAATGGTGATGGTATAAATTCTAAAACAATGGTTTTTGTATACATGAAACATTAATCTAATTTCACGGTATCTTGAGTGAAAAATCTTCATTGTGATTCAGTATGTTCCTGTAAAAATTCTTGCTATTAAAACCTATGGCTTTCATTTATCGCAAAAAATCTTTTTTATTAAAATTTCTAACGATGATAATATATTTGGTATATCAAATAATGATGTTTTACACAACTCACAATCGAATAAAATATTGAATCGATTTGTCACATATGAATTAAGGTTTAAGCACATGTATTTCGAAATAATTATTGTATCAATTCAATATACAAAGACTTGAGTGAATTTTGTAGAAAGACTCCGATGCATTTGTTTCTATATCAAACATTACCAAGAGTTGATTGAATTGAATTGGTAAATTTCTCATAAATAAATATTTATAAAGAAACTATCTTATTTGAATCGTTTGGATTTTTTACTTTTCTCCGTGAGTTTTTTAAATTCCATCAAGCACCCGCAGTTGAAATTCTTAATTAAATTAACTTTATCTATCTTATATTAAAAGGTTAAAAAAATTGCAAGGACTGAAGATTTATCCATATTTTCTTTCTTGCTCTTTTGAAGACACGTCACGTTGTATTGAATAATAATATTAATAAATTCATGGAAAACATCAGCTGCAGATATTAAAAGAATAATAATTATAAATTATTTATACAAAGCTTTCTTTGTTCGTTAGTATGAAAAAAGTTCACGCCTGAACTATTCATGCAAATCCGATAAAAGTAAGATGTTTTTTAATTAAATCCGAATGAAATCATTATTAATACTACTAATATTTGAATTCATAAATGCGCATTCGAAGTGACGTATTCCGATCTTAAAGCAGCTTCGTAAACATATTGACATACATTGAATAAAGCAGTTTTATGGTACTCACTTACTGAGAAATATAATTTAATAGTAAAATTAGTCCACACTCATTGCTATAATGGCGTCTAGGCTAAGCCAGCAATATAGGTTATTACACACAGCAGCGATAGCAAAAGATTGATTTATAGAGTTCCAAATGTAAAATTGTAAACATAAAAGCAAAAAATACTCGCAATGCCTACGATCATGTAAAAAATTACCTCGAAAATTGAAGTGGAGATTTTTTTCCGAATATGGCATTATTTCTTACAATACCGTAAGAAAATTCCTACAACTAAGTCAATCTCCATATAAATCGGTTTATTCGATGCAACCCCAGGTGTGTTTTAGAAAACCTCATCAGAAGAAAACAATATCAAAAGTCATATGAAAAGTTTTCTTGCTAAGCTAAAGCAATTGTTTTTGCATCAATATCGGGCATCGTCAGCAGTTAGCTATCAGTTCACTGTTGCATGGATGCTTTCTACTGGGCTTTATGGCAAAAAAAATATCGGTTATCAGAATAACAAACAACTTGCTGTTTGATAAAGCTATTTTGAATGACACAAATGATTCGATTACTCAACGAAAAAACAGATATTTCCTATTTTACGATTTTTGTATGTATAAGATTTTCAATTCGTAAATAATCATTGATGTGTATCGAAAAAAAATGTGAAAGGGACTGTTGTGTAGATAGAAGATTTTCAAAATGATATGCAAGTTGATTGAGAGCCGAAATATATATATTCGGCAGATATTAAGCGTCGTTGGTTTCATTTTCGTCACATGTTAATATATTTTAATCGATTCTTGCTAATCTCTTACATTTTAAAAACTATGTATATCGCGAGCGATTGCAAACCTCTAGTCTTCTTCAAGCCCTATTATCATATGCACACTCTCTTTGGAACCAAAAAAGTGTAAATAACTATCCATTTGATATTACGGAAATCTTAATTATCGTTCTAGAGTAGTGGTTCTCATGTGCGGCCACCAACAGCTTGATAGGTTATATTGATATTAAATAAAAATGTGTTTTTACTTTTTTTTAAGCTAATTTGCCAACAAAACTCAGACATTTTATTGTACATCAAGAATTGCTTGTTCGCAATAACTCAAACACATACATGTATAGGTACTTTTGGCAAAAAAGACTCGACACAAAAATTTAGTGCGGCCACCATACATTTTCGTAGGACCACTGATGTTCCTAATGCAGCCACAGCCAAATTTCACGTGAGAACCACTGCTCTAGAGTTAGCAAAATGACATCGATATCGACAGTCGCTTTCAACCTGCAAATAACATTCCGATATTATTTGATTTATTTCAGACGGAGCGGGCATGCACCTTCGCAGTATGTTAATTATCTAAAGTTGTGCCTTCGGCTTATTTGTTAGGTAAAGATCGAGTTATACCGTCTCACCTGCTACTGAAAAAACTTTTCGCTTTCATAATAGTGGATATATGACCGCACCTCACAATGGCAGAGCTACGTATTAGATAAATCATTCTTAACACATAAAAGCTTCTTCGGCATTATTAGATACAATATTTAATTAAAGTCAGTATCTTTGCATATGCCATTTGCAAAAACATATCTTTCAATTATTTTATAGTTTATAGATATATATTATTAGTTGACAATTGTGTTTCAAATATAAACTTTACTTGGTTAAAGCTGCATCATTATGTTGTTAAATTTTTTTTTAAAAAAAAGCTGCCAATATATCTAGTCTATCTGAGTATCATGTCAATAAATATAAGCAAAACCTTATTTCAAAAACATAATGCATTATACATGAAAATGAATTTAAATCTCAATGAAGTAGCGATTTTGGAAAACCCTTACAAAACTGCTACATATACAAAAGGGACAAGAATTCTGTGAATATATATTTGCATCTTGATTTATTTGTCAAATAATGTATGATAATAGTATATTCATATTATATGATCGTTAATAATGTCGACGATAGTATATAATCATATGAAAACCACGAGAAACCATACAATGCCATCTAAAAAAACATCGCTTCAAGCCGTTGATTAGCGTTAGTCTACCACTTTAATTTTTCATTAGGTAAATCTTTTTTCAAAGTGAAAAATTAAGGTTAAATAATTTTTTTATGCATGGTATTTAAGTATAACTACAACAAGTTTTTATTTGATTGCAATTAATTCACCATGAATACTGCATGGTTAAACTTATGATTGTCAGTTAATCGTTTTCACTTCACCATACGTAATTAATTCAAACAGCTTCACCAATCGATTTATCATAAATCATGTAATATTATAAGATTAAGCTTACTGTAGAAAACACGTTTTTACTGATTATTTAATCTTTGGTTGACAACAGCAACTCCCCATACACCATTCCCCATACAAAACTTAAAGTACGATAATCTGTGCCTAGAACTTTATTTACATAAGGACAGTGAGCTTTAACTACAAAGCCTTAAAGCTTCAAATGCCCACAAAACCTTTAACCTATATACGCGTAGTTATAATACAACTAACAAGGGTGCAATACTAAGCCTTCGAATATCGCGAGCTTAAATTGGCGCTAATTTAATTATTTAATTACACATTAATACAACGCGAAAACTGAATTAATCACTTGAAACAATACTCGAAATCAATGGAATAACTGATTAACGGCAGATTGAATGTGATTGAATAGTTTGTTGAGTTTGGGAAATTACCAAAATAAGCAGAGTCGTGGATATTTCATATCGAAGAGTGAATTTTGCTTAGAATATATTTTGTACTAAGTTGAATTCGGAGTCAACTTTTTACGTTTTATGTACCGCCTACTCACTTAGGATTAAGTTTTCCAATCCCGGATCTTAATTTTGATAGCAATTGAAATAAGTTGATCCCGGGATTGGAAATATTTAACGTTTTTATTGATGACAAATCCATTACCATTCAAGACTTCAGAATCAATTTTTGAGTTGCATGGCACTCATTAAAAGATCATTAATCAATATTAATAAGCTCCAGTTTTATTATTTGATATTTTTCATCCTCTTAATTTCTTTCAAAACAATATTTATATTCGATGCTGTCATTAATGCATAGCGCAAATAATTTATGTTCAACGAGCATCCGATGTTTCAAAGATGACACGTACAAGTTCACGGAATATTACGATTTTTTTGATAATTAGTCGGTTATGCTTGATAAATAAATCAATCCTGAAATTTTCCGGATTGGAAACGCTACTTAGGATCGTAACATACAAGGCCGAAGAGACGCGACAAAATTGTTTCCATTTTATAGCAGTATTAGATATTAGAAGTAAGTAAAAGTAAACCATTGCGTCTATTTAGCAATGTGTGGCGATTACATTTTATATCCAAGTGCACTTTTCACAAGAAACTTGCTAAGCTAGCACTTACTTATACAACGGAAACCTCGACATTAACCTCAGAAAATGGATGTGATATAACAAGTTTTCAGAACAAAAAATCTTAACCACTATGAACCCGACGTCAACATGATGACTAATATATTTTCTCGTAGCATAACGCTAGAAAAGTATTAATTATTTAAAAAGAACTAGTGTAACATCTCCTGTATTTTTTTTAACTCTATAATAAATCCGGTAACCATCCTTTTTTAGCATGTTTTTTTTATTTATTTACTCGAATATAAAATCACAACTTCAATGCACCACCCGATCGTTGCTCATTAAACACTCTTTTCAGTAAGCATATTTTTTACAAATACGCTTTTTAATTAAATTTTGTAGGACTTTCCTTGAAAAATGACACTCAGGCCGAAGGGGGGTTAAAAAAGACCCCAGTGTCTTGGCCTTATTGGCAAAGACTGCAATAAAAAAATGTTTGAATATACTTTGACGTATATTTATACATCTTTCTGAAAAAAAAATCATATAAAATTGCCTACTTTTCTTATAATTATTCATATTTAAGTCACGCATGAAAACGACGACGTTTCCACTCCAACGGCTATGGCGGACTAACAATGGAGCCGGTGACTAACAAGCCAATAACCATGCATGAAGTCACATTATCTTATTTCTTATCTTATCGCTTATCGCTTTTTATTGTTACCAGATATGAAGCACTCCGTCCATGTTATCTATGACTCGGTATGGTCACGTTCTCTTATCGCTTATGGGCGTGAAATTTTATGTTAGCGCTTCCCAGCGATTGCTAACATCGACAATTAGACTGAAAAATTCCGACTTCTTCTCTTTTTTAATTGATAACGGTGCAACTAGCCAATACATATCATTTTCTTTCTGCAAAAGGTGTAAAAAGCTATGATTTAAGAATACCAAAAGTTTAGACATCGTATCACTAGTATTAAGTTAGATATTTAAGGTAAAGTAGCTGTTGGGACAAAATCTTTACCGTTAGGGATGGCTAGGTTAAAGCGACGTTAGTGAGTATTAGTCAAATTATAGTTTCATGTTACTGCGACCCTTGTGTTGCTACAATTTAAGATTATTGACTTTATTAGAAAATATGTAATTATACCTAACAAGCATATCAATGAATTTAATAAAATATTTTTCTTGTAAATAAAATACGTATGGTCACTGTAGTTACTAAGCACTTTCCAAACATCAAGTAATTTTTTATCGATTCTGCTTTTTATATTTATTTTCTTAGATACACTCCATTTTTTCTCAAAGTAAAATTTGCTGAAATAAGAATTCTTTATTTGCAAATATAATAAACTAATACACCAATTGATGAATTTTCATAAAGATAAAGTGAATGATATTTGAATTCAATATTTTTTCACTAAAGTATTGCGTAAATAACTTTTGTGGATTGGTTAACAATGTAAAATAATATTTGAGATTCAGAAATTTACTTGTACTTAAATTTTATATGTATGACCTCAATTATAATTAAGTGAACCAGCAGATTGTTTATTTCGGTAATAATTTTGAATAAATAATATAAAGAATTGTTCAGATGATGACATGACACTTAAATAACTATTATGTGCTAGTAAAAAAATCTTAGCACTTTCAATGGATTCGACAAAATAACAATCCTAGAACTAAGTATAAAATAATTCATGTGTAAAATAATGTCTTAATATGACAACTCTTTTCACTCTTTTTAGTTAACTCTTAAAAAAAATATCTGAAAGTGTTTTATCTTATTTTATCTTAAAACAGCGTTTCCTTTTATCATGTATGGAATGAGAAACGTATCGTTATTCGTTCAGTTTTTATAGTGCCCATCTCTATGCGAAAGTTCAAAGCTTAAAGTAGTAAAATAGAATTCAAAATAACAACGCTTCAGAATTTGAATGTTTGTCATATTAAGGATAATCGTAGGTGGTAAAATTAGGAAAATAGAACTAAATAAACTTGACAGCGAATGTAATGTAAGTATGCAATATCCAGTAATGATTATAAATTTTTATCGGAAGATTGATTACAGAAAACCTTCAATTAAATGTTTAAGGGTATACAATCCTTGAAACAAAACAAAATCGTACATTTGTTGCAGAGCTGTGGAGTCGGAGTCGTGGAGTAGGGACTTTTTGGCTAGAGTCGGAGTCGTCGCGGTGATTTGGCCGGAGTCGTAGTCGGAGTCGGAAATTTTGAACATTCTATTTTGCATAAATAATATGTCGAATTTGGCCATTGGACGAATTGTTTGAGTTGATATTCAATTGAATAGGAAATAGGCCAAAAAAAAGTGACGATATTAAACTTTTTTAGTCCGAGTCGTGTTTTTGGTCAATGTTGGAGTCGTAGTTGTGGTTTTGGTAAATGCTGGAGTCGGGGTTGGAGCCGGAGTCCAACTTTTTTTTACCGACTCCACAGCCCTGATTTGTTGAAGAAGAAAAATATTGTTTAAATGAACTGGCTTAGAAGCAGTCATAAAAAAAATGACCTCAACTCTCATTTGTAATAGAAACTGCTTAAATTTTATTTCATTTGTGATTGCCAAAAAGTTGTTTCAAAAACTTTTTATCAAATTGAGTAATCTTTTTTTTTATGTTAAAAGATAATAATAAAATATATAGCATTACAGCGATCAGCCAATGCTCTTATTTTTTTGTTATTTGTATATAACATCCGGACCGTGGTGTAGTGGTCAACGTCGTTGGCTTTCGTGACGGACCGCCCGGGCTCGATTCCCGGTACGAGCAGACTTTTCAGTTGATTTTGCTCTGAGGCAATGGGTGTTTGTAGAGTAAAAATCCATTCCGATCTCAAAGAGCGGCGCATAGTGACAGCGATTAGCTAACCATTAGTCATGTCCTAGTTCTCGTATTCTATTCATCCCTTCTCTCTTCGAAACAAAGAGGTTGAGCAACTGAGAAACAAGCAGTTCCCGTAGAAAAACATATGTTGAGATAAGCTCCGTGAAGAGTCCATATGCTCCAAGTTGGTAGATGGTAAAAAAAAGTCAGAGCAGAAGTCCAATCTTATGAAATGTAAATGTAACACTAAATATATACTTTTTTATTCTGTGTTCTCTTTCAAAATTGCAAATTTTTACTCTTTCATCTATGGTATAATAGAGAGTTAAATATTTTTTTTGATAATAAAATAAATATTACATGATTACAACTGAAATGGTTTTATTTGGAAAGTTAATCAAGTTTAACTCGAAGAGAAACTTGTATTTAACTTAAATCAAGATTCTGACTGCTGGCATAAAGCTTTTGCCTTTAAACCACAAAATTCGATTACATATCAATTGTCGTGACCTTAAGGACACTAAGATAAATAAAAGTAATTCGCTCCATCTCACTTGTCTTTCACACTTGCGAAGAAAAAAAACAAAACAATAAAATAAAATAAGTTAACCTACTTGCGAAAGGCGTGTAGGTTTGTTTTTCCGTAAAATCGATATTCACCCTTGAGATCGCGCCTTGAAAAAGTCAAATCGACGAAAAAGATGTGATTTTTTCGCAACTCGAATCTTTGAGGGCAAAATTTATCGTTGTGTTTTGAAATGAAAGACGTTTGGCGAGAATATTTGAGCGAACGCATGAAACGTGATGTGTTTTGAACATAAAGAACATAATATAATAATTCATAGATTTGGGTCATCGATTTTCAATGGTTACCGAACGGCACGGATATATAAGATTTAATAAATAAGAAGCATCCACCATACTTTTAGTATCGTTGATAAAGCTGAAAGAATATGATTGTATTTATCAGTCATCTGTGTAAAATGTTTCATAATTATAATACATACAAGCTTTTTGCAGTGTAAAATAAATTGACAAACAATAATTCTTTTGCATTCAATTTGGTCCCACTGAAAATTTCTGTCAAAGCTCATTGTTATTTGTAGATTTATGATATGTGAAACACGCAAAATTTTATTACGGGAGGAAGCTTGAAAGTGGTTTTCTATATCGACTGCCTTTAAATCAATCAAAGTTAAGAAAGATGATTGGTTTTAGAAATAAAATTTATCGAGAAAAACTTTAAAATGGCATTTAATTGGTAGAACTCCATTACAACACGGTGAAAAAATAGCAATGTATTTTAGTTCTACAAAATATATTGATATTTTATCACCGTCTTAATATTATATGGTATATTTCAATCATTGGTGGAAATATAGTCAAATTAATATTCAACTTATTATATGATATTAATTCAGTAAGTAGCTGAACGAAACAGGTTTTCTCTTAATAAAAAGTGGATTACGTACGATTCATAGTTTTTCTATTCTTATTTAGTTGTCATGGATTATTTGATTTTCAAACAATATACGAATGTTAAAACAAGGATATGTCGTTCAACATAACAAGCTGATTTTTACACGGCCGTTTGAGGGGTAGATGAAAAAATGTTTCATTCAATCAATAATCTTAAGTAGCATCCTTTAGGCAGCAGAATCTTCATCGTCCTGTTTTTGTTTTTATCAGCCTAAACGACGGGCATAACTTCGGTTTCGGCGGATAGAAATGCCAGGGGCGGATCTTAGCACTTGTAGGCGGGATTCATGGCTAAACTTCGCCCATAAACTATCCGGGGGCAAAAAGATAGCAATGCCAGACGGCTTGCCATTGCACGGAGCGCCGAATTTAGGATATTTTCTGTTCGGAGATTTGATTTATTCTTTATCTTCCCAAGATCATCATTGTCGTTTGCTGTTATCGAGTCTTTCAAATTATTCAACCTCAGCCATTTCTCTATTTGTAACCAAACTTTATAATCACTTCTTTTGTGTTTGCAAAAACGTATCAGTAAGTGGTATCTTGAAAATACAGCTTATGACCAAAAAAAAAATCATTATGTATTTCAATTCATACATTATTTAAAGAATACAATTTAAATATTCCATTTGATGCAGATATCGTAGCAATCAATGAATACTATCGTGATAAGTTTTGGAATAACATAAAAAACATAAGACCAATGAACGCGAGATATATTTGTTATCGTTTACTTTTCTAGTGTCTTGAATGTCTCGAATTTCTAAATGCAAACATTAAAATATATTTTTTAAATAGACCAAATTTTGTATCTTTTTCTTCCCTGTTTTCACCTTTTTTCTATATGATAATATAAACGTAAAAAGAGAGATAAGTATACTACTGGTTTTTTTTACCTTTATTATCATTAAGAATCTAGAGTTTTAGATTGAAAGAAAGTTGAACAAAATAAACCAGTGTTTTTTGTATTTTTAATTTTCCATATAATGTCCGCGGAACAACATACATAAGTGTTCAACATTAGAAATATACATCCGCATATATTGTAACCTAGAAAGCGTACATTGTTATAAAACACGTCAAAGGAAATGTAGTTTTTTTTGAAAATTAGTCAGTAACCAAACCATAATTAAAATATGATAACTTGTGGTTTGTGAAAATTTTAATCATTAAATGACGTCAAAGTTTTTGATTATAAAATCTATCACAGCTAGTAACTAATTCTTTTTAAACCCTTTTAAGCTTCACAGTATTAAATTGTTTTAAAAAAATCTTTATGGTGAGTAAATATTATATAAAATAAATATGCTATCCTATATCAAGTTTATAAGGGGTTAAGATTATATTTTTCAACCCAAGTGAGAAGTACAATTTAATATTTAATATAGAATTAATTCAGCGAAGCTGTCGTTGAAAATTTTAATAAGCACTTGGTCATCATTTTATTAAATTGTAAAATAACACGT
This sequence comes from Himalopsyche kuldschensis, assembly GCA_028554975.1. Lineage (NCBI taxonomy): Eukaryota > Metazoa > Arthropoda > Insecta > Trichoptera > Rhyacophilidae > Himalopsyche > Himalopsyche kuldschensis. Next base: position 1,819,650 of record JAHFWI010000045.1, read on the forward strand.
TCAACCCTCTTCAAAAATAGTTTATTCACATTTAAATGACCAACGTAACGTTACGTAACCTTTGAATACGGTCGTCAAAACAGTAACTATTTTATCATTTTTACTAGCGACATTGAGGTGAATTTATATATGAAAAATAACCAACACAAAATATTAATATATCAGAATTTACATAGTGAGTATTGAAAAATATTTCTTTGGTAAGTTCTCGGTAAAAAGCAAATTCATAAATCTTCTATTTTTTTTTTAAATTGCTTTTTCATGTCAGGGCTTCTTGGATTATTTCTACGTTCTTAAGATTCGACTTCATTCTCTTCGTTCTTTTGCTCTTTTTCAAGCAGTTTGAAGCAAGGGTCCCGTTATTTTTTCCGTGTCTATCCATTTCGTATGATCCCATCTTCTCGCCGGTCATTTTCTATTTCTAAGAAGGCGAAATTTTCAAGGATGTCTCATCTAGCAATGCAATTTTTTGCGGAATTTAAATGGTAATTTTTTTATTCCAGGCTTAGAAAATCAATCGTTAAAAACCCAAATGAAGCACGGCCTTGAACTTAACGTGACCTTTATATTTGGATCAGAATTAAGAAAAAAATCTGTAAGCTGAAAAGAGTGAAAAAAATAATAATTTCTATTTATCAAAATACACTTTAAATCTTTTTGTAATCTTTTCGAGGTAACGATAAGTGATATGGTCGTCAATTCTGTGTACCTATTTCAATATTATTAAAGAAGTAAACACAGTTGAACATTCATACTACCAAATTTGCTCATTTTTTCAGTCAAAATAAATGTATTTTAAAAAAAATAACTGAAAAGCAGTTTGATAACTGCGATATTTTACTATAAAATCGATTTCCTCAATCAAATAAATACACCAGTGTGTACTTTAAAGTGATTCTCACATCAAATTTGAATCTTTCAAACTCCAGCTTATATCTTAAACTATTTTCAGGTCAGTATGTAAGTATTAGAAGTCTGCATGAATAGTCTCATAATTATGAATACGTTATCGTTTCATTTCAAAATCAAAATAACTAACAATTTATTTTGTCTTGTTTTAAATATTCTATGAAAAATTTGAAACACAAAATAATTAAGATTTGGAGAAGAGAATTAATTAAGACTATTTTATTTGTTTCTCGGCTGCAAAAGACACGAAAATATACTTTTTGTTTTCATTGAAATTTGATCATTGATTACTTACGACCAATATTTGCTATTTTAGTATTTTCGATACACCTAATTTCATCTCGAATGTACACTGCTGTTGTATTTGTTTGTTAACGTAAATCAAAATATTATTTGTACGAATATCTACCTTTTTTCACTTAGCTCGGTGCTCGTATTTTATTTTATAAAGCTTATTATTTAACAGGTTAAAAAAAATCCTCTCTGTTCTGTGAAATTAAAATACTATTTTTTGGATGTATTATACTGTTGATTCGTCTTTAAGCTTCTGGGTTTAAATGTGGCTCAAAGGGGTTTTCCCCAGTGTCATGACAACGACAATAAAAAAATGTAATAATTTTATATTTCATTAATGTGAGTAAAAATTTTAATATCAACTGAAGCTTGATTAACTAGCAAGAATACGTAAAGCTCTCGTTATAAATGTGACACATTACGTAAAAATTAACGTAACGGTGTGCACACAGCGTTAAAGCTCCCGCCCTTGTGTTTTAGACGTGATGAGATTTTCCACGGCAACTTTTTTAGGCTGAACCGCTATTAAAATTCGTTAAAAAGAAAAATCTGACGTAAAACTTTGTAAAAAACGCGATGGCTAAGTGATTACTCTGTCACGAAACAATCTTTCACAAAGCAAAAGCTGTGATAGATGTTCTTAATTTTGACACTTTGAAATATGCAACAAATTTATTTAATATGAGGTGGGATTAAAAAATGTATAATTTATTAAAAAGATTTTCTAATAATACAAAGCACGGAAATAATCAACGAAAATGTTTTATTTTCTTTATATCTAAAAATACATTTTTATTTATGAACGTAGTGTAACGTGTGTGAGTGAGTGTGAGTTTAAATAGTTATAATATTACATTATTTAAATATCGTTGTTTGTATATAATCGTGTAAACTTATATAAAAAACAATACATTTTAGGTGCCTGACTAACCGACATTTTTATAATTTTAACTACAGTTACGGCTAACAACGAACTAAGATAACTTTTGCAGCAAAAACATCGATCTGGTTTGTCAGAAAAAAAATTTCTATTGGGCCAGTGTTGAAGAGTAATAGATGTATAATAAAAATTAAACTGGGTTACCTATACCATGTCGAGCTAGACTCGACATAGGAATTCTAGGAGTTAAATATTTTAATCGTAAGCAAACAAGTAACACCGTACAACTTGTCAAACTCATCAAACATCTGAGCTTATGTCATCTCAAACTCAAAATACTTTCAGCTACAAAAAAAATTAAAAAGAATATTTGTTTCTGAAATTACTACAGCCCATTCAATTACATTTGAAAACGCTTTTTTAATCGAAAAAAATGAACATAATTGTACACATTTTCCGTCTCACCAATTTATCATATGAACATCTTTGTGCGTTTGAAATTTTGTTTTTTTTTCCTTATAAATAAATAAACCAAAAAAAATAGAATCATTTTTCTCATTCAATGTAATTCCGTTTTTTGAATATTTTGCATTCGGTTTAACAGGTGAATGAATGCGAAGCACAAAGAAATGGAAGAAACAGAGTACGTGTTCGATTCAAAGGTGTCACCATAAAATAGTAAGGTTAGGCGTAAATCTCTCGACAGAGCTACATATATTCCAAGTCTATAAATTTATTGCAGTTTATAAAAATTTTACGACACAATATTTGTGGAGCATCGATATACTATCAGACAAATACTCACAAATTCATCGATATAAAGTAAAGTCATGTTTGACCATGCATGAAGCAAAAATATTTTAATTTAATATTCACAATTATTGGATACTAGTCTGAACTTCATTTAGTCATAAAAAACAGTTTTTACCTCTAATGTGGAACATATGTACATATAAAGAAGTTCATCTCAACAAAAGTTTTTTTTTGAAAATACTTTTTACTCAGATTCTCGGACCATTTGTTTCGAAGAAAGAAGATAAAGATGTTATGACATTAGAACAGGTCTAGTGGTTAGTTAATCGCTCTTACGACGTGGCATTTTTAGGATTGGATGAGAATAAAGATTTAAACAATACCGACGTCAGAAATCAATAATTGAAGAATAAAGCTACGCAGACTGGGACTCGATCCCGTGAGCTCCGCACTCGAAGCTTAAAACGTTGCCACTTGACCAACGAACCTCACAAAAATATCAATGCTTGAACATTAACTTCAACCATTGAAATGTTTAAATATATTTTTTTTTATGAATGATAACCATTTTATATTTCACAATCACCCGTTGTGTATACGCAGCCGCTAATTTAACAGATTCCTTAACCAAGCTTGGTCCGAGGAAGAGCTACACGGGACTGAACTCTTCGTTTGCGCCCTAAGAACACAAAACAATGTAAATTATATAAAAAAACACTTATATCGTGGTAACTGACACTTATTGGTGGAAAGGCATTATTATAAATACAAATATAAAAAAAGTTATAGTTCATTTATTTACATATATATTATACTATATTATACTATTATATAAATTCAAAGTTTTTACCGTGAACTACAGCTTTAGTGCCAAACTAAGTATATATCAACTATCCAACTTGGAATATTAGTGGCCAACTTACATATATCGAGTTTTTTTAGCTTTCGATGGATATGGCGGTAATTTTTTGAAAGTTCATTTCAATATGCAATTTTAAATAATTTAGATTATTCCACGTCAATGCGTGGAATTATTTATCATTTTTTTTTTAGAAACAGTTTGCAATGCCACTATTGCACTTCTCACATCACTTTTACTTTTCTTTAGACATCTATTTGATGGGGCTTTAAGTTCATAGTTGCGTCAGCGTCAAAGTTCTTCCCTTCTGCTTCGTTCCTTAGCTTAGTTTTTACATTCAAGCTGCAATCCCTCCCGATCGCTGCTGACTGAAGGGCACGATTGCTGTAGTGGTGAGAAAATTCTAGGCAAGCCCGTTCAAGAATTCAATCCCAATCCGTCCAATCTTCTCATGATCTCTTTTTTTGAAGTTACCTATAGCATTTTATCACTTGAATATTAGAATTAATTTACACAAATATATTGTCCCGGTCTGTGGTGTAGTGGTCAACGTCATTGGCCACCGTGACGGACCACCCGGGTTCGATTCCCGTTACGAGCTGATTTTTTGAGTCGATAAATCGATTCTGCTCAAAGGCGTCTGTATTGTTAATAATCCTCTCCCACCTTTCCAATCCCAAAGAGTGACGCATAGTGACAGCGATTAGCTTACCACTGGTCTTGTCTTTGTCCTCGTATCCTTTCTATCCCTACTCTCTTCGAAAAAGAGAGGTTGAGAAAATTAGTAAAAGCAGTTCTTGTAGAAAAAAAATTGTTGAGCTTTACTCTGTGAGAAATCCATATGCTCCAAGTTGGGAGCGGACATGGTTAAAAAAAATATAATAATTATTACTTTTTTTCCCCAAATTTGAACACCGTTCATTTTATCAGATATTTAGTCTTCTATTGTTATCGTGCCAAGTATTTTCCATTATCCGTTTAATAATGCATCCTTCTACGTTCTAATGAGGGAGAATTTATAAAACAAAGAAAGTAAATCATGGCCTATTAAAATAACGTAGTGTTGTTAGTTTTAGGATTTATTCAGGTTCTAGAAAGCCGCCTAGTGCGGTAGCTAAATTACTGCGCCGTGCCTATTTTACTGTAAATAATTGTAAATGTCTACCCTTTGGAAATATTTGCTTAATGTTGAGAGTGAACAGTGTAAGGAGACCACCAAACAGATAACGTGTGGTCAATTAATAGTCCTCTCAGAATGGATGACTCAAAATAATGTTTGTATATATGTTACAGTGAAACTGTATTCTCAGTGAAAATGGATCAAGTAATAGATTTGTATGACAACATGATTTCACTGGTCACCATCACTGAAATTATTGGCCCAAGTCGATGATTTGCCGGCCTAAAATTTTGGTTTGCTCGAATGAAGCAAAGTCAGTAAGTAGGTTCCTTCATAAAAAGAGAACCAAACACAGACAAACATAGGGATGAAGATAGGGCGGTCAAATTTAATTTCAATGACAGCTTCGAGAAGAATACATTTTCACTGAGAATACAGTTTCACTGTAACATTTTCAATATAAGTATATTCAGTGGCGGCTAGTGGATAAGATATATTTTCATTTTATTTTACTATTAACATTAAAAACAACTTTTCATTTCATAAATCATAAAAGCCATGCTTTTCCTTAATTGAGTAAAACACTTTCTAATGAGAAGAAACAAATAAGAAGAAATAAAGCTCGCAGCATAATATATCTGTACTGCGGTGTGTCATAATTATTAAATTCATCGATGCGTGGGCGATCTTAATACACGCTTAAATAATATTGATATTTTAAAATAATATACATAAATTTATGAATATTTTAATTTTACACTTTTCTCTATTTGCTTGGGAGTGCTGCAGTTCCTCAAAAAAAATAACAAATACAAATGAGAAATTACGTAAATTAAATCATAGCGGTGAGATTATATAATGTATAATTGATAGCTATTTATTATACAGTCAGAACTAGTTTTGACGAGGGCGTAAGCCGAAATAGGCATCTACTATATTTTAAATATTTTTTGTAGAAATAAAATACATTACTTTTTTTACCATCGTGTTATACTCGAGTTGTAGCAAGTAAATGCCAATTCACACAATTCAATCAATGAATTAAATAATCTTGAAAAAAAAATTTTATCCCTTTCAAAAAAATATTTCTAGTGAAAAAAAATGAGGTAATGTTGTATAATGTGTGGATTCTAGAGCTTTGTTTTTGATAGAGTTACAGTGTTCCACCCCTGGGTCACTTCATAAGAAGACAGTCTGATAATATCAACAGAGATGGAGTCAGAATAGATGTTTACGGTGGGAAAGAGAGGTCGCAAGATACAGATTCTTGGAGTATGGCTGTGAAGTCAGTCATAGACCTTATTAAACGCAAGTCTATCCTATTAAGAAAATATAGCAAAGTTGAAGCGGTAATATAATTTACTCTCATTTTTTTTACTTTATCTTCAAATACTTGCCATTTTTGAGAAGATAGGTTTGACAACTTAATTTCAACCTGTTTTTTTAAGTGATCTACTCACTAAAGAAAATAAAAGAATAAGATTTTTTTTATTTTATTAAACATTTGTCGTGGAATTGAAAAACACAATTTTATGAGAAAGATATCGTCACACCAAAATTTTCAGATTCTATATAAGTTTATTTTTTAAAAGTACAGTATAACCTCGGTTATCCGTACCTTGATTATCCGGATTCTCGATTATCCGGATTGGTCAAAATAAACAAAAATATTACAAATTTGCTGATATGCACGTGGCGAATTGCTTCCACTGTTAACGTAAGTGATGGAATGCAGTCTTAATATTTTGATCGTTGCATTTTTTCTAACAATAAGTCCTGTGTAAAAATTTTAAAAGATGGTTTGAAAAACAGTTTATTCCAGAAGTGAAAAAATATCAAAATTTTATAGATAAAAGAGGAAAAACGTTTTTATTACTAGACAATGTTCTGTCCCACCCATCTATTGAGTGTTTAAACCAGATTGATGAAATGTTTACGGTAAAATTTCTTCCACCAAATGTCACATCGATAATACAACCTATGGATCAAGGTGTAATAGAAACATTCCAACGCTTATATAGAAAGAGATGCTTCGACGATTATTGCTAGCAGATGAAAATAATGAAGAAACAGTTATCAGCTTCCACAAGAAAATAAATTTAAAAGATTGTTGCTACATGGCAGCAGAAAGAAAATACCATTAGTAAGTTCCAATAACGAAAATGAAAATGATAGAACAGAATAATTAAAGAAATATCAACCTCAGAGGAACAAGATCAAGAAGACGTAGAAAAAAATTTGTGAGGGAGGAGATATTGGTCCTACACATTCTGAAGCTTTACAGTGTCTAGATGTCGCCATGAAGTGGCTTGAGAGTCAAGAAGAGTTCTTATCAAGACAACTTATATGTCTTAAAAGTATTCGTGATTTGGCAGCATCGAATAGAAAATCTAGCTTTAAGCAGAGGTTGATTTTTTCAATAAAAAATAATTTATTATTAAAGTTATGTATTAATCTAAATAAATAAAAATGATTTATACTGAATATCCTTGTCTTTTCCAATCAATTATGATTTTTTCGATTACCCGGATTTGTCCATATCCGGACTACCTTCATCCCCAATCAGTCCAGATAATCGAGGTTCTACTGTAATAAAATAAAGTTTTTAGAAGAGTCTTTATAGAATGCTACATTACGTGCATATAATTTTCCGTCTAAAATAAACATTAAGTATTTTATTTAACAGAATTCATCTTTACCGAACAACTCGACATTACAAAAAAAAATTTTTACACCGCTTGTATTAGGTACAACTAACTCATGTGTTATGATAAAGCTCAGGTGATGAGCGAAAGTGGTCAAGATCATTATTAGAATACACGTAAAAGTAGTAGTATAAAGTGATTTTATTTTTTTAATTAAATGCCTTTCCACCAAAAATGATTGATCTCACAAAATGAATATATGCTCTATTTATGGAATCAATCCATTTATACTTTCAATCAAAACAGTTGAAAAGATTTATAAGCTCACGAATAAGGTACGAAGCAGTATCTTAATAATTCAAAGTAATAAATAAGCAAAACATGTTCCATATTCAAATTTGTGCTCACAAATTTCCTGAAATGATGTGAGATTTGTAACTCTGATATATTGCTAAGAAAATTTTCAAAGAGCTTACATTTTGATATAGGTCAGGAAATTTAATAAGACAGAATAGCTTCTGATACCTGTAAATACTTTCAAATGAGAAACATTTAATACTGAGAACTACATAGACGGCGAATATCGCATTACGATGTTAGGTAATCAAAAAATTATTTCCAATTATGTTGATATCGGAAACGAAGCTTTCATCTACCCACACAAAATTGAAGACAGAATTTTGGTGAAATTACATTTCCATTTTGTAATATTCAATAACCTATTTTTCTATATTTTCGTTTTAATTACATAATTTCACCGCTTGGAAAATACATGCATTGTGACTCAATTTATTTTAAGCTCACGCTGAAAGATTATAATAAATCCTTTTTGTAACACAAATATGAAAGTTTATACCATGAATAATCATGTGCAGTATCATTATTGCCATGAACAAGCACCTCAGAGTAGAATTTTAGCGTATACAAATGAAAACTATCTATATAACGTAATAAACACACCTTTTACTGAAAAGCTATTTTAACCTGGTCCGTGGTGAAGTGGTCAACGTCGTTGGCTACCGTGTCAAGCCGCCCGGGCTCGATTCCCGGTACGAGAAAATTTTTTCAGTCGATAAATCGATTTTTCTCAGAGGCAATGGGTGTTTGTGTTGTTAAAAATCCCTTCCCACCTTTCCGATCCTTAAGAACGACGTAAAGTATTGCATTACATAAAACGAAACGTCTTCATTCTCTTTGAGAACAAACATAAAGTGCTTTCATTTGTTATTTCATATTTTTATATTTTTTTTATTTATTTTAAAAAAAATATTTGGCATTACAGCTTGCGCCAATGCGCCAAATATTCTGAGTTGTGAAAGTCACACGAGATTAACTCGATGGTAAATAATGTATCAGTTGTGCACAAAATCAACGATAAATAACATAACACCCAGCCCAAGATCTTTTTTTTCAATTGAAAAAATCTAACCTTGCCGGGGATTGAACCCGGGCCCCCCGATTGCTAGGACAAAGCTCTTGCCACTAGACCACAGGGACCGACGTTATACAATAACTTAAATATTATTGTTATCAATTGAAATTTTATATTAAAACAATCATTGGCAAAATTAACCACCAAATGACATTAAAATGAATATACATTTTTTTATGATTCAATAACATACTAGCTTTCTTATACTGCCCTCTAAACCTTTTGAGTGGTGAGTTATTTTTGATTAAATTAGGTTTTTTTCTATAGATTTAATAAAATATTAATAGCAAACAAAAAAAATAAAAAACATATTTTTTTTTGTTATCCGTAAATCTAAGAAGAATATTATTACTTATTGAAGGAATTGATATTTTTTCCGATATTTTAAAACGCAAAATCTAAAAAAAAATTCAAATAATTAAATATTACTTTCAAATAATTATCTAAAAGCTTATACATCCAATTTGGGTCTGGATCTTTATTCCATTCATCTGTCAACATGTGTTTCTCTATTGACGGTGATTCCAGGAAACGTATAGAACTGAAATGGATTTTTACATTCAATAATATATGGCCACAGATTTTTTTTTTTTTTTCCATATCCGCTCTCTATTCGGAGCATATGGCCGCCACACGGTGCCTCCAAGATTCTCTGTCTACCGCCAACCTCCTCGCATCTTCCCAGGTCATCCCAGCGTCCCTGAGCTCCCCTGAGTACATCCTATGGATGGTCATCAGAGGCCTTCTGCGGCGTCGGGATCCATCAGGTTGATAGAAGAGGCAGGCAGGATTCAGGCTCCCCTGGGGCATCCGCAGCACATGTTCAAGCCAGGTCCATCGTCGCCTTTTAATTTTAGACGTAATAAAGGGCTGGTTTGTCCGCTTTCTTACCTCCGTATTCCTGACAAAGTCAAACCACTGTACTCCTAGTATTCGCCGCAGGCATCTGTTTTCGAAGCACAGTATACGGTTACCCTGTGCTTTTGTGATGTGCCATGACTCGCAACCGTAAAGCAGCACAGTCAGTATGCATGTGTTGAATAAGTGGCACTTGGTTCTGACCGTACAGCCGTGAGTCCTATAGTAAAATAGATTACGATGCCACCACCGCAGAAGCCTCGGGCGCCCTGTTCTACTCTTCGACGACAGATTTCTTACTAAATATTAACCTTTGTGTAAAACTCTTTTCCTTATTTCAAACATATAATAAAAATAATGTGACTACCAAAAATTACTGATTGACACCTTAAGTTTCAATATATGAAAAAATAATGACATTTTAATAAACAATAAGAGAATGGCAATAGATAATATGTGCATGACAACATACTACCCCCGTACCAGTAAGGCGATACTTATCAAATTAAGAATCATAGGAAAAAATCTCAGACAAATTAGAAGAGTAGAGAATATATTTCTTCAGTAAAAACCCATGGGAAAAGTGAAGTGTGGAAATCATAGAGGTGGCTACAAACAAAAAAGTTGGATACGTTGAGTGTATAAAATGTAAATGCATTTTCAGCTTTTCTTGTTCAAAAACTTCTCACTTGAGTCGTCTTTCCTGTAAAACAAACATAAACTAATTGTGATAAGGAAGAAATGTATTTCGCTCAACTGTACACACACGATAGTTGGTGAGTCAATCTTTAATGTTTATTTGAAAAACAAAATTCGGATTTTTTTCGGGCAAGGTTGAAAATTGTCGGGCTCGGGTCGGGTTCGGGTAAGATTTTTGGAAATGAGCCTCGGGCCAGGGCCGGGCTGGGTCGGAGATCTTCGGGTTCGGGCCGGCTGAAATTTTAAAATTTCGGCCCTTGCAGACCTCTAATATAAATACATCAAACCGATACTTCTTGTATCCGTATTGAAAGTTAAGTTATTTATAAGTTTATTTGTTATCTAAGATGTCGCTATAACAACAAACTATAAAACTACTATAACTGTATGTTTGGTAAAAAAAAGCTTAAAACTATTCAAACCACACATATACATATGACATCAAAAAGCATGAGTGACTCTACACTCTCACATACATATACATAAAGCTATTCAAATATATTGAGATATTATCACGAAGCAACCTTTACGATTTTGATAAATATGATATTGCTCGAATAGAAATACTTGTGTATATCATGCTCCTAGAGTTATTGGAATTTTTTTTCATCAAAAGTATGCAATACTGTTTTGTATTACAGCAGTAATGCACATCATATTTGAGACGAGATCTAAGTATTCTTGGACCAATTATAGCATTGATCTTTTTATAATAATTTCTATCTATCCAGTCAACATTTTTTACCGACTTACTGAAAACATACTATTCAAAATTTTCAATTAACTGATTTTCTTGTGTAAACGGAACTCATGAATAAGTTTCCAATTTCAAAAACATGATTTGAATAAATATTAACAAGTCACTTATAATCAGTATTGTAGCTGAAATGCTAGAACCAATTCAGAACCTAACTTGCGATATTAACTTTAAGCCACGCAAATCATTTGATTGTAATTCCAAAAACTGTCATCTTCTCATTACAAATATGGTTAATCGTTCAGAGTATAAATTAGAATATTTAAGACGTCACGAAATAAGTTTTAATTGGAATCAAGCATCTAAAATTTAAATAAGGTAGTATACATTAATCGAAAGCTTAAAATTTTTGAATATATAGCAGTATAACAGATTGAAACCATTATAAATATTAGACACTTTTTTTGTATTATCGCACAGTTTTATTTAATTATGAGAACCGGCAAAGCTCTTTGCGAGCTTTGTTAAATTCAGCAATCATTCGATATTACTTATTTTTATATGATACTTTTTTATTTTCTTACCACGTAAAAAATAAGCGCATCAAAGAGGAAAATACATGCATTTAAATATAATGATTCTGAATAAATAGTCACTCGTTCAAGTATTTACTCTTTATATCAATTATAGTTATATATTTTCTCTGAGCTGAAATATTGGCATTGAAGTTAAATGATCGAGTGTCGAGCTTTTCTGCGTTTATTTTACAGATAAACTACAAGTCCAGTACAAACAAAGTTCTGCCGATTATGTAAAACATTAAAAGCTCAAAGTATTATTAAACATAATACGTTCAAATTTTACCAAATAACAATGGAACTAGACCACGTTAATACCAATAAAATCAATATATATATATATACATTCATGTATTGTCATTGAAAAAGCTTACGGTATACGAAAAGCAGCAGCTTTTATATAATTTATATTATTATTAATATTACCTATTGCCTCTAAAACTCCATTGATGTTTTAACAACACAGTTTTCCATCCACTATATGAAAATGGCATGCTTTAACGAAATGCGATGCTTTAGATAGATTCAATGACATTTAATGTTTGCAATCCATTCCACAGCAAAGTCAGTTTGAGTAAAATGCATGGATTGTTCTTATTATAGGTTTTAAATTAGCATGTCGTCCAAATGGTAAATTGCTTAGAAAATGAATTATAGCCAGTTATGTCGTTCTTATGTTTTTACTATTTTTCCCGATTTTTTTTTCATATTTTAAAATAAACTTTTGAGTCTTTGAACAAAACAATTCAATGAAGTGACCAATAATGTTGTTATGAAATTAATCAAACCATTTCCATTCATTCAAAATTTTACATTACCTATTATTTATAGAATGTTTTGTTGTTGTTGATATTCTAACTTTGATCAATTGTTATGACAGAAAATATACATAAACTATTATTCAATAATAAAAAGAAGAAACTTTTTAAGCATGCTTTTTATAACAATATGTTCAGTCCGTTTAGAAAATAAAGTTGATAATATATATATATATGCGAAATATAAGTCAAACTGTGTTTATTTATTTATTTATTTATTTATTTATTGTAAAAAATTAAACAGAATACATGGCATTACAGCTGACGCCAATGCGCCATGCATTTGACAATTAATAAAAATAGCACAAAAAGTATTACACAAAATTGAAAAAAATAAAATAAATATAGAATTAACAAATGTATGGATCAGAACAGAAACATATTAATTACATAAAAAGAAAAAATATAAAAACAAAGAACCAAGCTCACTACCGAAGATGTCCACATCAACAGGCAGTGCATTCATCAGCCGAACAGCCCTTGTGACTGGCGACTCAAATGACCTACGTGACAAACAAGTTCTGACAAAGAACATTGATTGGCCTTGGCTACGACCACGGAGGTAGAAACTGGGGGCATGCAAGCTTAAAGTTTCAAGGATGTCAGGGTTATCAACTCGGCCCCGAAGAAGAAAAAAAAATGTTTCAACATTGAAATCGATCTGCGAGCTTCAAGAGAGTGAAACGAAAGCATGTTCGATGTCTAAAAAAAATTCCACGATACGTTAAAAAATAGTGCCAACAAGAGAAATGTCAAACGCTCAGCATACTGGTCGATAGTCTTTAAGAATAACTGGGCAAAAAAATGCTCATATTTCAGCACTGTAATAAGACTGCCCTTTTTGTACACATTTCTCACAGTTTTGCGAGAATATTATATCATAGTACATACTCTAAATAAGGCATGGTGTTAACTTGTCTGGCGTCGTGATTTACATTTTCATTAAGAAAGTATGAACAAAAAATTGATTGCGTTTTTACTGTTTGCACTTAAATATATTCATAAAGTTGTAGTGTTATAGATGTTTTAATAAATTACTGTGTAGCCTATAAGCTTTTGTATCTCACAGAGATTGTTCATCGTAAACCATTCAGTGTTAAAGAACTTTAAAATTAAAGCTTTTATTATCTTACGAGTCTAATATCCAAGAAGTTTTTAGGCGTTCGCCTTATACAGTTGTGGTGTCCATGAGTTTCAATGTACAAACACTTCGATTTTTAAATGAGGTTTTGTTATTGAAAGGCATGAAAGCCTTCGCTGTAAGCATTACCTCTCAACCAACCGATCCCAACACATTAGCGTAGAGATAGCGAATAACAACTCCACAAATCCTTTTCTTAACTAATCCTATGATTCTAAGCATCTTCTTAACGAAATGGTCTAACGAATAAATACAACCAGGCTTTGTAAATAATTACTGTAGAGCTGGTCCATTCTAGGTCCATATTCTACACGTTAGAAGCGAATTAACTCAGATATAACTAAACATATTTAAAGTCTTTCTGTATAACAAAGAAATCGTTGAAAATGTTTTTATAACTGTCATAAAATTTACTTCGAAGTGCTTCTTTCCAAAATAAAATATAAAAATAAAACTTGATTGAAAAGCTTGACAATCAACCTATTGACGTTGCTCTTAGCACGTATCAGTGTGAGTGGCTATTATATAACCAATAAAAATATCAAGATGCAAGTACATATATTTTTCACAATTTATATTAAAATAGCTAAAAAATTCGACCACTTATATCTTATTAATTATCAATTTTAAATAAGAAAATATGAAACAGTGATTACTCAGTTGTATAGCATGAAAAATACCAATTTCTATCATTGACAATGTATCCAAACATAAGTGAACCTTTAATACTTTTTTGGATTCGTAAATTTTAAATTTCGCCAACAATTCTAAATTCTAATAGCCTTTTTAATGTTTACATTCGGATTCCCTAAAATCCTTAAACCCCTCCTTGTAAATTATATTGAAACACTTTACCGCTAGTGGATGTCACTGACTTGCTCAATAATGCAATTAAAGCCAGACAGAGTAAATTAAACGTTTTCACAAAGGAAAAACATTTTCATTTCAAGTGCAGAGAATTTTTTGTGTTGAAATCCTAAATGACGTTTATTGTATCTCTATATGATTAATTACTCTATAACAGCCGTGCACACAGTTTAGATCTACTTTTCAAATGAAGCATTACTACAATGCTAAAAAATAAGAATACAAGATTTTTACGCGCTTTATGAAATGAAGTACCTTATGTTTTTCGAAGACACAGTATTATTTTAATAATTGGATCCAACAATCGTCGTAGAAACGGCTTCATCTCAAAAAATTCTTCTAAACAACAATGCATTCTGAAAAAATGATACAAATAGCAAGATGTTACACAACAAAGTATACTATAATTGAAAGGTTTTTTTATTTCTTTTCTTAAAAGATATATATAAAATACAGTTATATAAATAAGGGAATGTAATTTGCGCTCCATTTTATGTTAATATTCTTTTCACTGTTCAACAACAAAAAAGGAAAAAAATGCGCTTTTCTCGAATACAACTTGCATGTTTGATTTATAATGAACTCAAATGAACGTCTTCAAATTTACCGCTGAATCCATTGAAGATATTATAGTGAACTAGCTGACCTAGTGAACTTTGTACCGCCTCAGTATCAATAGATGTTGTGTTAACTTATAAGCTGAATTAATTCAGTTTTATATTAAGTTAAAGTGAATACTCAAAATGAATTTAGTTCAATAAATGTGCAAAAATCAAAATAAGATGTTTTAACACTTATTCTGATATTCGGGACGGTGACAAAGCCAAGAAATTAATGATCATCAAAATTGGCGCAGCCGATCTCGACTTATAACACGACTTTGTTCTATTATAGATTTACTACCCGAGCCGAAAGCTTTTTGACACTAATTTTTATACAAATTACTCATTTTATTTACATGATAATCAATTTTACTCAACAAAAAAAACTGCATAATACGAGTGGTGATCATTTTTGGTATAGTTTGAACCATCTTTGATGGAATTTGTATTCTGGTGGTAAGAGCTTTACTGTCGTAACCAGATCAGTTCTGGGCTCAAATCCAAGTAAGATCAGTAATAATTGAGATTTAAAAAATTATTGATCTTAAAGATGGTTCTTTACATCTAATAAAAATTGAATTAAATTGATCTCAGGTGACTAATAAAAAGTCTTTTTTATGATATTTTAATGTTACAAAACATTTGATACTGGGGCAATTTTCCTCTGTATGGCAAATCTTTTTTTTCGATTTCTTACTATGAATCTTTGCGATCTACCTAGAGGTGCTTCTTTAATGTATTATATATGTCTGTGTACATATATAAACGGATCCAACCAACACATATTATTCAAATCCAAATATGACTTATTAATCTTCTTGCGTTGCTTTAGACTATTTCCACTTGACATGACGTTTTCTTTGGCAGGCGTGTGTCAACATCATCAGAACGTATTTCCAGAAATAATTCATTTACGCTACGAAAATGCGAGAGGCGTCACAAAACCTTAATTCAATTTGATTATTCATTCAGCTCTTGAGGCCTCGAAATATCTTTAATATAAAGCGCTCCAAGAGAAAGATATTTTAATATAGCATCAACAAGACTTTGGCAAAATTTTATTCATAATAACTACGAGTATACCTTGAATTTTACTGCTTGGTTAATATAAATGAATTAATTAATTTATTATTAAAAATTCCCTTATAATGAAGTCGATGAAACTTTCGTTGTTAAATGTTATCTCAGTGATAATATTAAAAAATATTAAAAACATTTTTTGCATTATTCCACAATCAATTTATTAAGATCAGAACAGGTTTCGCTCATCGCGGGCATTATAAACTGAATATCAGTATAATATCAGTTACTATCAATTGATAATTCTTGCGGTTAGCGGAAATAGTCCTGATCTAGAGAAATATTATTATTAATAAGTACAATTTGTTTTTCTTCAATATACATAATGTATTGTCAGTGAACACCTTAGAAGTGATCAATGATCATAATTAAGAACTTCAGATGTTTTATGTAGTTCATACATAACAAAATTTATAAGAGGAAATATGTATTAAAATGCACGTTGTTTCAGTGCTAGGCGGACTAAAAAAATACTTTTTTAAATCATTTTTGTGGAAAAGCAGCCATATGGGAAATGATATTTTGGCTTTATTTATAAATTATTTTGAAGCATATTGTCTAGTTATAAATAGTTTGGAAATGTCTTGTGTTCATAAAATATACCAAAATAAATTTAAGCAAACCTTTTGTGTAGGAATTAATTTTATTATATAATATGTATGTCAACGTTTTTGGTATTTTCTCATTATAAACATTCGTTCACTTTATTATTATAAAGTAAATAAATCTTTCCTCTGAAAGTATAATGGATAAGTATCTGTAAAATAACTAATTATATGAAAAAATAAATGGTTTCGTTTCTTAAGACAATGTATCATTTATCAATATATTTGAACTAAATTAATGATTTCCCAAGACGTGCCGTTATTATATCTCAATATATTGGCATTGTGCTGAAAATAAAGAATGGTTATTTTTCTCTTGGGCTATAATTAACAGAGGAAAACAAAAAAGCTTTCCCATCCACCCCATCTTGTGACAGCTGATATCAGATTCGCATTTATCCAATGGGTATTGTCATTTTCTTTCGTCGAATTCTTATGAGAAAACAATAACATGGTATATTAAACATTTTTTTTTGCAAGCCAACCATATTTCTTCCAATTTTTTTTTACATTGTATTATCTAGCATTAGATTATTTGGCGAGTTTTTTTACAATATCCACTCCCAATCTGGAGCATATGGAATCCTGATGGAAAAAATCTCGATAGATGTTGTTCTGTTTTGTCAATCAATCTCTTTTTTTCTGAAGAAAACCAGAATAGGATGAACGAGAAAAACTTGACTGACCATCAGTTTTTATGTGGAGTACTCAACGGTAAGCTCGCCATTACCTGGTACGGCTAATTTCCTGTGCTTAAAAATAAAAACTTCTTCGATTCCAGGGATTTTCATTTAAATATAGAGCAAATACTTCTTAGGTGTTCACTGTCAATACTTTGTGGGATGGCATTGTAATAAATATAATAACACATTTTTAGTACTTATTTCACATTGAATTTATTGAATCAAGACCGGTTCCGCTCATGGCAAACATTTATCAGTTGATAATGCTCGCCATGAGCGAAACTGGGCCTGATCCAATAATTTTTATGTGGAATAAGTACTATAAATGGTTTATTATTTTTATTATAGAGCAAATATTAAAGTATACCATATTATTTATTGTAATAATTTTTATGAGTATAATTTTTAAAAAATGGGATGTCGCAGATTATATAAACATAAAATGAAATAACGTTTATGATTTTAATAAAATATTAAGTCATTTGTCAAGGTTGCTTAGCGTCAGAACATAATTAAATATAGTATAGTCCCTAAATATAACTATTTTCTCATCACTGAGTGAAATCGTATCCATAAAATTTGGTCTTATTTAATGTAGCATTAAATTTAATTTTATAATCCTAGCTATAATGGCGTCCGCTTTTATTAATCTCCATCATAAGACTAAAACGATCTTACCAGCACACACAATACATATTACGATAATATAAAACGTCGGTCATATATTTCACTCAACAATTTTCAAGTTTGTAAAAAAATAATACGATTTTTGTCGAAAAAGAAAGATTCCAATTCCTGCAAAAACAACGTTCAAGCAGATAACCTACCCCTTCTTAGCTGCTCACGAAACAAGGGGGCTAGATTACTAAAAACCTTTTTGTATGATTAGTTTCTGGGGTTGTTTAGACTTTTTTCTTTTTTATCTTATTTTTGGTGTTCATTACCCAACATAAATGTTCATACGGCCACGTTACCAAAAAGGAATTTACAGGGGGTACATGTAAAGAGTTTATTTTGATAAAGTTGTTTGGCATTATATGGTTGACAGGTTACACATACCTTAACACGGAATGTGAATGATATGAGAGTATTTTCTCTCTATAAGTATCTTTTTTTAGTCATTAATTGGATTGAATTTAAATTGAAAGCTATTTTGACAGTATGAAATTTTTCAAAATATCGAGATAGCTGCCAGCTTAAAACACTCTTCGTGGTATTAGTGAAAGAATTCGCTTACTAATTCTGAGATAAATCCCTTAAGAATATTTAAGTTACTGACTTCTTACATTTACAGGAGACAAAAAATTGACCCCGTTTTTTAGTAATCCTTATTTCAAAATAAATACTGGCTTATGACCTGTTGCACATAATCGGCGATATGATATGTTTAATTTTGTGTCGCTCAAAATTAAGATGCGTCCAACGAAGCTTGAACACGGCAACAATGATTTTAATTTAAAAAAATTGAATTGATTAAATTTTGTACTGACAAGTCAGTTTAAGTACATCCGTGCACTTGAAATGCTTGAAGATGCCGAAAGGCGAAACCCGGGTCGTTAGCGACAAAACTCATGGAAAAGTACACAATTCAAACAATTCAAATTTGATATTGAAATTCCATCAAGCTCCCTCAGTCGAAATCCTTGATTTTAATTTAATTTAATATTTAAATTTATAGAATACACAAAATGGTTTATATTTGTGTGACTGTCTATATTTTCATGTGATTCAAGTAATCTATTGTCTCTTTGTACATTTGACAGTAGGCGCAATCGCAAATATGTGCACAGGTGTGATTATTTATTTATTCTTTCCTTTTATATTTTGATGAATTAATCTTGAAATAATGTTTTATTTCTTTTAGCGTTATTAGCGTTTTTGAACTATTCATCGACGCTTTAGTCATTTTGTAATAGTACAGTAGTTCTATTTTCCTACGAATCATAGTTACTAATTTGTTACTGGTTTTTTACTTGAAAGTATTTGCTAAGCTTTCTTTTTTTAACTAGTAGTTTAAAGACGTTTTACAATAAATAAAGATAAAAACACTTATTTATATTCACCATTTAATTGTGTTACTCCAACTGTTGGAGTGACAACCTCTTTTTAAACTAAGTACAAAAATAATTTTCTTTTTAGCTCAAGGAAACAACAAAAAATGTTGTAATACAGTGTAAAATTATCAAATAGATCAATCAAATTGTAATATTTTCAACAATTCAACACGATTTGACAGCTCGGGCCAGTTTGAAAAATTTTCGTGAATTTCTGGTAACCCGTTACAATATTCTAGGTTAGCATCCCTCATAACTAAGATTAATCGAAGACACATTGTGCCACAGAGGGATTTGCCAGAAATATTATCGCTTCTCTCATTTCAAATAATGTTTTGCTTTCTCTCGGCTATAAAAAGAAAACATCTCTTTTTCAAAAAAACACGTGCTGCCTTTTTACCATCCATCACAATTTGTTACACCCGACAAAGTGAGCTTTCATTTTATCAGTAATTTTAATGTCAAGTTAAAACTAGTCTTGTTTTTTTTTTAGCAGTGATTCGTAGTGTTCTGTTTTTTTATATTCAGTAGGAAAAATTGTCACTATCATCGGATTATCTTTCACTCAACGTCCGTTCTTGAACAACTTAAGATGTAACTATTAATTCAAAAGAATTATAACATTAATTTGTCTATCTAGTACCTCACACGCACGAGCTCGTGCAACTTTGAGGTCTCAAATTACGAGAAACGTAATATTTTCGGTTAAAATTGGTTTACGAACGTTAAGACACATCTATGCTTCACATGATGAAATTAAAATATCCCAGTATGTAACGACGAATGAGAAAAATAGATGAATGTAAAAGGTGTCGACTGGGCGTGTTGACAGCAGTTTATAATATCGGGATATCATTTGACAAAAAGATGTTAAGGAAGCTTTGCGCGATATTATTTGACACGTCGAAGCAAAATAGGGTTTATAAAAATGCAATTAAAGAAAACATATGTTTAAGGTTAGTTACAAATTATATTAATATTAAAAAAAAAAAATTTCAATGATGTGCTGACAATCTTGATAAAAAAATGTCGCCTTTGGACTGGAATCAACCGTTAAATTAACTCGAGGTAAGATATGGGTGATTATTAACATAAAATGTGTATTTGTGACATTTTTTGTACTTTAAAAACTGGTGGCACTGAAGCGGTTAAAGCTGACAGCAATGTACATTCGGGCAACTATGATTTAGTAATACATACATGAAACAAAAAATTCGACCAAAAGTAAAGATAAAAAGTAATCATAGTTTGGAAAACAGTCGTTTAAATAAGAAAAAAATTATAAAAAGGTTGAGGTTGAAATCGTGTTGATAAAAAAGTTTTATGGTAATCTAACAGATACAGGAGGTGGGATTTGCTTTTTGCACTGTTGTATGTTCAGACTTTCGACTACATATTGTATAACACTACCGCAGGGGTTCTTAACCTTATTGCGGTGACGGGCGCATTTGAGATTTTGGAGATGAGTCACGGGGCAGGCCGGATTTTTAAAAAACTAAATTTAAGTATGTATGTGTGAATTGTATTATTGTTCCCTTGACAGCTTTACATATTTAACATTCATTATATTGTGTGACTTAATTGTGAATTTTAAATCGGAAGATTATGCATTTATTTACAATTACAAAAAATCCTAAAAATAAAAAAGCACATTTCGTGTAATCTTTCACAGTGGATTTCACGAAGAGCATTTTACATTGACAAAACCATGTTATTTTTATCAGTTTTTCTACAAGGGCTTTTAATATTCTGTGAGATAAAGGTCTTGTTCCAATATTGTTCGAACGACATTCATGAGGTGTCCAAAGGAAAATATTTTGTCACATGATGCTTCTTGATAAATAATACAATGATAATTCATAAAGTATCTGAAGGATTCATCTCTCTTGCAATTGGAATTTAATCCATTGTTGCAGCCGACCATTGCTGGAGCATTATACATATTAAGGCAAGCTAATTTCTTTCACGTAATTTTAGACATAAAAAATATCATCACTTCTCAAAATTACATAGATAAGCTTATATTTGTGCAATTTCAAAAAATATATTTTAATTCTTCGCCGGGCGCACGAAAATGACTCCGTGGGCACATGGTTAAGAATCCCCGCACTACTGATATGCATTTAAGTTAATATATATTTGAGCTAACTGAAATAATCAGGCTAAAGTACTGAACCGAGCTTTTATTTCTAGACGCTGAAAAAATACTTTTTTTGCAATGCGCTTAAGCGGGGTATGTGTATTTTATTTTGAATTTGTTAGTATTTGCAAATTGAGAAAAATGTAATAATGCAATATACTTATTATCCTTATTATATATACACATTAATTTATGTATATTATATGCTCACCCCCGTACTAATACATCCAATAATTATCACTCACCTCGGTTCTTATTTCAGAAAATAACATCTTTATGTTTTTGTGCAACGATTGAATAATATCGAGTGGTTGACGGAGCGAAGAGAGGAGTTTTCAGACACAAGCTTGATTTGATTTTGTACTCTCCAGCAGTTTTGTGTCCGTACGGGTGCGAGTTTTATTTTTTTTGCAATTTTTTTCTGATTTAAAAGTGTTTTACTCAAGGAAATAAACGCATATGATTATTTATTTATTAAATACAGAAAATATTTAATTTTAATAATTTCGATGTTGATAGTAAAATGTAATCAAAATAAACGCTTTATTTATTTTTAATTTTCCTCAACACCTCCAAATACCTTATCCACGAGCAGTCACTGGGAGTAAGTACAACGAATGTTTTATTATTTCTCAATTAGCAATATTTGTTTACACTATTTATTTGATCAACCGATGAATAAATGTGACAGTTGAGTTATACAGACCAGTTAATGTATGTCATGAACTCTAAATATCCATTCAACTATAACACAAGCTAATATGATAGTAAACTTTCATAATTAATTGGTTTCCATGCAACGGTTTGCAATTCATTGTTACAGTATTGAATGTTGACTTTATGCTGACATGTTAATGTTACCAATAAACATAATTACACTTCCAAAGCGAATACAATCGATCGATGAATGCATGCAGCTTGCATCAGAGTTACACGGAAACAGCGGTTGGCCCAAGAGATTCACTAATTACAATATCAGGTTTACTAAACTGGTGAATACATGCAAGCCTTCTCAAAGTTTTCATATACCCATTAATACAATAAAACCTTTCGATAAGACTCAAATTTAAACATTTTTACTACAATGAATGCGCGGAAAAAATTGAGGTTTACTTATTGAGTATCATTCTAGAATAAATTAAAACTTTAAGCATTTATATCCGAGAATCGTAATCACGATACGTTACCTTACTTTGAAAAGGTTTTAACTGATATTTTGGCAAAAAATGACCTTTTGGTCGTAAAAGGTTGTATTGACCGCATTCATTAGCATATATGATAACTTCAGAATCATATAAATATCATTCCGTCATTAAGATCAATATTTATTAATTGAATGGTTTGAGTTGTGAAAAAATATTCTAGTAATTTTAATCATTTTTACTTGCTCATTGTTAAAATTTAATTTTATCTTATGAATTATATAATATGATCAATCGAAACTTCAAACGCCTATATCTCAAAACAGGGTCAAGATCAGTCAAAATCTTTTCAAAGTAAGGTATCGAAAACATAAAACAAAATAATCACCACATCACACAAATTTTATACGCAGCGTAAAACTGAAATTCAGTCACTCAACAACATACCTCAAAGACATGAAAAACCTTCATTGATAATGCAATATATGCGAAATATAAATTGTAGCTTTAAACCCAGATTATGGTAAATATTTCATAGCTTCATTAGAAGACTACGTTAATTTTCAATTATTTACATACATAGTTATACTGGTTTATACGACAATGGACATAAACTTAAGATAGGTAAGTGCGACGATATTGATCCATAAATTTTAAACTGTTCTCGAGTCGGTTAAGTTTAAGTGTCGTAGTTGCAGGAAATGCAATCAAGAAGTGAGTATTTTAGGTGGTTGATGCATCTCCGATTAGATTGATGCATTCTAGATATTACAAAAGCTCTTGAGATCGCAGATTATAATTGGAACATATATCAAAATTCTGACAGTGTGTTGTCATAAATTATGATTATAATAAATGGTTTACCAGTTTTTCTTTCAATATTACTAGACACTTTAAATTGAACCGACCTCATTTGCATCTGTGTAGTCGTGAGCGTAGCGATTACTATTGACATGATTATCGTCACTACAAGAATTATACTCTTCACAACACAAATTAGTTATTTTGCTAACAAAATGCGCTTCTACATTGTAATTTCTATAAATTGGCCGATGTTTTATTGTGGATGAATATGAAGCCGCATCCTCCATTTACTCATTTGAAGCCCGTTCAGTATATAAATAAGCAAACAGTTTTTCTTAACATCGATCACCCACTAAAGTCACGATAAAAATAGTGGGATATGAAATATTTAAGCGAATGTTTAGTTCTCTATGCAGCCACAATGACGCATTGATCAGCTTGTGTAAATTACAGAAAATGGTATGGGTAGGGAAAAAACGACGAGTTGTAAACAAATATTTTATGATTCAATTCTTTACTTGAAAAATTGAAATTGCTTTCTTACCATTCTTGGCATTTTTATTTTATCAATACTCAAAGAAAACTTCGTAGCGTTTGGTTAATTTTCATCAATAATTCACAATGATAATCAAATTAATTCTTTTAGCGATACTAAAAATAAATTCAGAATAACAACATAACTAATAAGACAAATCAATTTTCTCTGTCAAAACTTGTTTGTCACGTAGGTCTTTTGAATCTCCAGTTGCAAGGGCTATTCGGCTAATAAATGCGCTGCCTGTTAATGTGAACATCTTCGGCGGTGAACTTAATGCTTTGTTAAACAATTTTGTCTTCTTATGTAAATAATATGTTTCTGTTCTGTTTCTTATTTTTGTGTAATATTTAATGTATTTTTTATTAATTTGTCAAATTCATGGCGCATTGGCGCTTGCTGTAATGCCATGTATTTTATATAGTTTTTTTGCCAATAAATAACTACCCAAGCATTGGAAATCTTTATCTCTGAAACAGACTATTCAATAATTAATCGTATTTATCCTCGCATGAAATAAAATGCTTGTCCATCAAAAATCGACAGTTAAAGTAGAACAAGTATTTAATAATATTACTTTCGTAGCAAATTCTGCTGTATGGGTTTATAAAAAGACGTTATAACAAAAAGATTTTCGCTTGAATAATAATCCCGACTCAAATATTCAATGCGGAAAAACTAGATGAGTATTAAATTTACGAAAATGCTTGGAAATTGAGAGACTCAACATTTTTGCAACAGGGTGGTTCTAACAAATCGAGTTTATGTAATATTGCTTAATATTAGCGTCATCAGCTTTGATATTATGCGTTGCTCACGTAGTTTTTATAAGATATTCTTTGAGAAAATCTGCAACCTTATCATTTTACCACCTTGTGGTTTTCTGCTACACATTAATTTCGTACACGATAAGTCATGGTCATCAGTTATCATCAAAAATGCCAGTTAGTTTGAAAATAAGCTTTCAAGGGAAATGTTAATTTAGCCTTTTGGTTCCTTGAAGTCAATTGTATGAATGGTAACCAACGGCTGTTCAAAAAGCCTGAATTCCGCCAGTTGGAAAAAGAAACAAGCCGGGTTAAAGTTTTCCGGAGGCATCTACAGCTCCTGTCAGTTCAAGACCACTGACGTCATTCGACGTTGTCCGGTACGTTTCTTAGCCTCCAAGTTCCTCACGAATTCAAACCACTTTCATCTGCGACCAACTGGCGCCAGCATCTTTTCTTGACCACTTCAGTTTAAAAAAAAAAAAACGTCAGGTGCCACGATTCGCTACTGTAATCAAAATTGTTAAAACACATGCTGCAAATAAAATGGTACTTTACTGTGCAAATCTGCGTCTCCTGGACAGTGTGCATTGAGTTAAATGTGATTCCAGCCGTTCTCAAGTAAATAAAAACTCAGACAAAACATACAAAAAATAAAACAAACACATGCGATTAAGATTTATGTTTTGAAAAACAGTATGAAAAGCTCAGCAATGAATATGTCAACCGAATAAGCGCAGCGTTGGTCACCTAGATAGCCCTTACAACG
Source organism: Himalopsyche kuldschensis (assembly GCA_028554975.1). NCBI lineage: Eukaryota > Metazoa > Arthropoda > Insecta > Trichoptera > Rhyacophilidae > Himalopsyche > Himalopsyche kuldschensis. The sequence continues at coordinate 1,845,381 of JAHFWI010000045.1, forward strand.
GTATGTCATATGATTAAAATAATTAAAATAAATTAGTGTTTTAGTAAAAATCAGGGCTGTGGAGTCGAAAAATATTACGACTTCAACATTGACCAAAAACATGACTCCGGCTAAAAAACGATTAATTTCGTCATTTTTTTTCGACCTCTCCTATTTATGTGTATTCAATAATATATCAGTCAAAAAATCCGGCCTTTAGCCAAATTTTACAAATTATGTACATATATACAAAAATAAAAAAATCATACTTTTCAAAATTTCCTACTCCGAGTACGACTCCTGCTTAAACGCCGCGACGACTCCAACTCCAAAAAAAAAAGTACATATACCAAAAGTGCCACATAGTATACTGCGGTTGTAAGTAAAAAAAACATTAAGCGTATTCTACCAATTAAACAGTTAACATTATTTTATGGATTGATGATTATCAATAAATATTTCTAAAGCTTTTGAAAAAATAATTCAATGGGGTGGTTACCACAGATAAGAGATACGAAATTAAGATGTGTTAGTATAAGGTGTTTATAGATGATAATCTTTCTTTCAAAAACAATCTACACACTTTTGTATATTCTCGGCAATCAGTTTCAGATCATCTTGTATAACCCTCTTGTGGCCTTTGTTCCTCTTTGAAATATATCAATCACCGGACCCAGATCCTAACACAGCTGATAACCATTGTTGAGGTAATCCTTGAATATATATGTTAATGTATGCATGTGTGCGTTCGACATTCAGGTCGCCTACGAAAAACGCCGTATCATAAATTACAAAATTTTACGAAAATAAACTCTTGAGCAAACTACGATATTATTTGTAATAACTGAATATTTGAATACTTGATTGCGATCAATATAATATTGCGGAAAATAACAAAGCATTTAGATACTCATGAATTGTGTTGTAATAACGATAATTTGACTTCGAAATGGTAACTGATTATTTATTAATCTTATTTATTTTTCAGCTGACAATGAGAATATATTTTACAATATGAGAATGACCAAAGGCGTGGATATATTTGCTTTTTGTATACTATCCTATCCGCCTCTCATACGGTACGCATGATTTCAAGTAGACAGACATATCATGTTATTCGTACATTATATTATAGATAGCCATCCCACTATCACATAAAGACACACATTTTAATTCAGTTCATTTAACAAACAATCTCTTAACAAGTGTTATATTTGGGAACATATTACTCAGAGAAAAAAGATTTTAGATTTCAATTGTAATTGTAGTTATCCTAAATAAAAGACGCATTTTTCCAACGTTGTCTAATAGTTATATTACGATGCTTAAAAAAACGGCATGCTGAAAAATCAATTATTTCCCTTCTGAAAAAGAAGTTCAATGGTAGTTTCTCAAAAAAATACACTCTATAGACAAAGCAGAAATCCGATCTTAAGATATGTAGATGTGACACGTAATATATTTATTATTTATTCTGTGTTTTATTTCAATGTTGTAAATGTTTACTCCTTCATCCTATGGTCTAATGGAGAGAGAGATAAATTTATTTACTATCTAATAAATAATGAAAATACTTCGACGAAATCATTAAGAACGACCGTTCATTGACTTATATTAGAAAAATAATTATCATGAAATAGGTACGTCGTTTTTCAAAATTCACGACGTTTTCGTAGGCCTAACTTGGTAAACAACGGTCTTTCGATACGAGGGAAGATTTACATGAAGGATAATATCTTCCAGTTTGCATACACATCAGTAATGTCCTTGCTACATAAACGAAATTTATATTTTAGTGGACATAAAAAGTTGAACATTACACGAAATACAAGGAATAAAATTCAAAATACTGCCGAAGCCAGAATGAATCGAAGCGTTTCCTATTCAACATTAATGTCTAATCTATTGATTTCCCTATAAACAAAACGTAGCAAAAATAATTACCTAACCATAAGTCATTTCTTAGTCGTATCCTTTCCATCACTACTCTCTTCGTTAAGAGTCAATGTGCTCCATTACGGAAGCAGACATTACGAGAGAAAAAAAACCAAAAAAACGAACGATATATTTTTATTATCAGTATTCAAGAAATCTATTCTGTCGATATTTTGATATATTGGGTTACTTACATTAACTTACTGTGTGTTTGCTTGAAAAGAAAAATAAAACGAGAAATCTTTCACTTTTTCCGCTTGATTTTTTTACGATGAGTATTTTTCCGAAATAATAAAGGGGCTTAGTGCCAAAAAATAAAAATAATAAAGCACACATTTCATTTGATAACGAGCATTCTTAGCAGATCAAGACGTCGTTTTAGCGAGTAGGCTTAGATCGCGTCGACAAAGTCTGAGCCCATGCTCACATGAAGCGATTCCTTCTGTACGATACATTTATAAGATTTGTTTGCAAAATACAGTTCGTTACCTTACTTTGAAAAGGTTCTAATTGACATTGTTGCCTAAAATTACCTTTTGGTCGGGAAAGCTTGTATATATTTATCGCATTCTATCACAGTGGTTATCATGTGCGGCCACCAGAGCATTAGGCTACGGCCACCAACAGTTTAATATTAAATATTGATATTTAAAAAAAAAATGTAGTTTTACAACTTAATTTATCAACAAATACTCTAAAATGAAATATTTCATGTGTAATTAATAATTGATACCCATAGTAAATTGTCAAACATGTTTAGGTCCATTTGACAAAGGACAAACACAACAAGTTGAAAACAAAAATTTTGTACGGCCACCAGACTTTTCCGTAGGACCCCTTTTGTATCCGATGCGGCCACAAGACAATTTTACGTGAGAACCACTTTTCTATCATATTTATTCAGGAGTAACTTTTCAAAACTGGTTAATTCCAAAATAATTTTATTTCACTACCAATTTTAGATTAAACTTTTTATTCACTTGGGGAAGTTTTCATTTTTACAAATACATAGTCTGTGATTATTAAAATTACAAAATATTTAAAAGATATTGCTTGTAAACACAAACTTATTAGGAAAAAGTAATGAAAATATCTCACTTTCTCAACAAATGGATATGACCAAATTTGAAATTTTCCTCCTGATATATGAATTTCAGAATTATACATGGTTGAATAACGGAGTAAGAAGAATTCCACAGTTTCACTGCACATGAACACTTTTTTTAATAAATTTATTTGACAAAGTTCTCATATTGTCATCATTATTAAAATCGCTTAAAATAAGAAATTTGAAACATTTTTACTTGCTCATTGATACAAGTGAATTTTAATCAAACCAGACTTCAAACGCTCATATGTCAAAACAGTGTCAAGAGCAGTTAGAACCTCTTCAAATTAAGGTGTAAATTTAATAATACTATTTTGTTTGTACAAACTAAAAAGCTCTACGCTTATAAATTCTGACCATTTGTAATAATTGTTACTGATAGGCACCTATATTCAACAGTTAAAAAGATAACTTATTGATATAAAAGCCACCGAAAATATTCGATAAACTCATCGATATCTAATCTCAATATATAACGACGTTTTAAAAATAAATCTTCTACAATGAACACATTTAAAAATTTCAAATGGGAATAATTTATAATTTTGACTTGTTTAGTAATGATTTTAAATATTAATACTGAAAATGTTTAAAAATAGGCATCTATTATTCGAATAAGCTGAACATCAATCTATTTCCATAACACAACAAATGCAACATTAAATAATTTATTGAACTATTTAGTATTGAAAATAGCCTTGAAACCTTGATCCATATATTTAAATGTAATATAAAAATGAGATTACATGACACTATCACAAATATTTACCACTCGCGTGATAACGTTAAGGTTTTCTTTTTTTTTTACCAGTTTCGCTTCCAAGCTGGAGCATATGGACTCCTTACAAAGTTTATCTCAGCATATTTTTAGAGAACTGCTTGTTACTCAGTTGGTCTACCTCGCTTTTTCAAAGATATTAGTGATTAAAAGGATACAAAGACTAGGACAGGACAAGTGGTCAGCATGTCGCTCTTGCTACGCGCCGCTTTTTTAGGATCGTTCCCAAAATTCCATGATGAAACCCTTTCCTTCCCATTCCTTCCCAACACCGAATGATGGGAAGGAATTTTAGCACAAACTAACCATTGCATTCAAACAGATCGATTTATCTACTGAAGAAATCTGCTCGTACCGGCACTTAAACCCGGGCGGTCTGTCACGGAAGCCAATGACGTTGACCACTACACCAAAAACCGGGTAAAAATATATGTATAATTATATCATTTTCGAGTGTATTCACAGAGTGTTCAAGTAAATCTGTTCAAAAGCTTTATGTGTTTAGGTACCAAATTAATTTCTGTGAGAGCAGTTCTTAAGCTCCATAACGTTAGAATAGCATATTATCTAAACTGAAATTACTGCGGTTGTTAGAAACAGTGAGGCAGTGATGGTTGATAGTCGAAAGTTTAGACCGCCAAGTATTGTTTAACTAATTCGACACAATCTGTGCAGTTATTGGTTTAATTCTCAAGCCATACTGTAGAGAGCATTTGCAATATTGAGTGAGTATATATACAGATTAGTACTGTCTGTTAAATCACTTCAGATAGTAAATTAATAGTTATTATTATATTTCCTTTATTTTAAAACGCAAAGTATTACTATTTTGGTTTATCTGAATTCAGTATTCGACTTACAATCGCTGTCAAATTTCAGTGGCATGACTAGGCAACTACAACCTCTTAACGTTCCAGTCAATAAACCATCTAAACACTTTTTATTTCATTGTCACTTTTGGGTGGAAAAGCGTTATTGTAAATTAATGAAACACATTTTATAGTACTACTTTCTCATGTTGTGTGATAAAGATCGGTTTCGCTCATCTCGAGCATTATCATCTGGATACATGGCTATTTATGTGTATAAGAGAAACATAAGACGCGTCATAACAAACAATAAAATTGGTTTAAGAAGTTTAATGACTTCTTACAAATGAATCAACACTTAAGAGGAATCGTTAATTATAAATAAAGTCCACATAAAAATACAAGTGAGTAAAAATAATACTACATACAATAAATTCTAAAAATACTAAACATACTATTTTTTTCATGAATAGATGAATTATTTTTATAACAAAGATACCCTCGTCTGGAAAAAAAGTTGAATTGAAAGACACGTGGGCTAATGCAATAATTGTTCACTTAACTTTTATGATAGACAAGCCGGTTCCCATAAAGTGCTGCAATGCTACTTAAAGAATGGAAGTGTTTGTATTTATTGAAGTGCTTTCGGATGCACAGTAATTTAGATAAATAATTTCGACTTGATTTCACTAACATTGATTGGTATCGATGACATTTCCCGTTTGACATTTGCTGTTTGTCTTTTGCCGACTATCTACACGCGCCGCATACTGAAAGTTAATTGTACTATGCCATAAACTGTGCCCAATGGCAAAAATAAGTGTTGAAAATGGACGGTATGTCAACGCATAAAATATGAAAAACATTGATTTTCATATTAAAGACCTTTTGTTAGTTAATTTTACTATGCTTATAACCTTTCCGGAAGTACAATCAATTAGTTGACAAAGTTTTATCGCAATCGGATGAACGGTATGGCGACGCATATAATACGAAAAAGCAAACAAACATTGATTTTTATATATTAGATGTGATTCTCAAAATTCCATAAATTGATTTTACAATTTCATTTTATGAAGACATCTATTTAAAAAAAAAATGGTTATGAAAAGGTGATCTGGTAAAATAAAAGGGACAAGGTTTTGCTTCTTAAAAATTCAGTTAAAAATAGCTGTTATATGATGTTCAGCTATATCTTCTCGCTGATGAAATATAATACACGATAGAGAAACAACAAAAGCTGTTTTATGTGAACTGGATATCAGTCAGTCCCTAAAGCTCACCTTAGAGATGGTGAGGTTAAAGGGTAATGTTGGCAATGAAGCTTCTGCCGTATTATTCAAACTCTATTACGAGGAATTAAGTTGGATGGAAGCCTTCGAACCGCTATAGAGCTTAACGGACTTCTTTTAAAAAAATCCTTTCGGAAAATCTTGAAAAATGTTTAAATGGAAAAAGGTGATAAAAATATGTTGTTCATAAACTCGGTAACGAAAAAGGTGATAGAAGTTCATTTTTAATGTGTCCATTGTCAATACTTGGAAAAGCATTATAATAAAAATAATAACACATTCTTTGTACTTATTCCACATAAAATTTATTGGATCAGGACCGGTTTAGCTCATGGACAGCATTATCAACTGATAAGTAGGAAATTTTCATGTAACAGCTTGCATTGCTAAGAATTCTTAAACATTTTAATTGTAGTCTATTTTGCTTCAATTTATTTGCTTAGTTGTTATACCAATTGTATGTCATTACCTTGTAATTCTTGCTAATCTTTTGTATAAATATCACTGTTTCGTTGTATTTCTTATCAGTTGATAATGCTTGTCATGAGTGAAGCCGGTACTGATCCAATAAATTTTATATGGAATAGGTACAAAAATGTGTTGTTATTTTAATTGTGATAGAAGTTATTTAAAATTCGTCTTTCCCACGTATAGGTCAAAAAACTACTAACGTAAATAAATGACACTTTGATTTTAATTTGTTTGCATAAAAAATCTGAATATAAAAAAACAAAGTTGACGAACAAAATTTTCACCAGTAATTCAATTATTTTAACTAAATTACAAGAAAAATTATCCTTATACTTTTGAAATATTCAATATTCTTAACCGTTTGTATAAGTGAGTACTCTTAATATTTATTTTTTTCTTTTCGTTTTTTTGTTTCATTAAATTAATCGCATTTTTCAAAGCGCTGAAAAAACGTGCGTCTTTGTTGATTACTAAAAAAAGTTATTAATTACGGAAAATTTTGCAAAATAACCACCATTAATTATGATAAACTTTCGCTTGGTCCATATTTTGATAAACTTCATAATAAAGCAACCCCAGCGTTCGTTTTCTCGTGAACTAATTCAAAAAAATACCCGGATACGATTCGGGGCACGAGTTCAGGCCGTGTTTTAAAAATCATATTTTAACGACATTAATTAAAGCCTACTATAAATAAGGGGCGAGCTTAAGAAATTGCCTAATAGATTATAGTCTATGTAATTTGATCTTACATTAGTGTCATTTAGCATTAAACTTTATTAACCTGTTTTTAAATGTGTTTCGCATCAATTAATTCATATGTTTATGCTAGAATTATTAATTTAAGATTATAACGTAAGTATTTTTTTTTGACTTTTAAAAAACTTTGAAAAATTTCTTCTTCGATTAAAACTTAAATATCTATATTCATAAGGAACTCAAAGTCATGTCCGACAGTACATGCTACAAACATAGTATTATATATACATATATGTTACAGTTAAACTGTATGCTCAGTGAAAATATATTCTTCTCCAAGCAGTCATTGAAATTTAATTTGACTGCCTATCTTCAGCCCAATGTTTGCCTATGCTTTCTTTTGTTCTCTTTTTATGAAAGGGAGTACTTTCATTGAGCAAACCAAAATTTTAGGCTGGCAAATCATCCACCTGGGCCAATAATTTCAATGATCGTGACCAGTGAAATCATGTTGTCATACAAATCTATTACTTAATACATTTTCACTAAGAATACAGTTTCACTGTAACATATATAATATATATTTTGTTTGTAGCATACTACTACAATGCTTTATATGTGTATATAACATATAAAGCAAAGTATTGTTTTAAATGTCAAAATAGTAAGGAGTATCTCAAAAGCATCTAGACGATTATAACTTTCGATGGATTCGGCGGTAACTTTGTGGAAATTTATTTTATTATGAAATTCAAAGAGTATTTCATGTCTTGTGTTACTAATTGTGACATGTGTTTCGCCGCTTTTAGAGGCATCATAAAGCTAGATTGGTTCTAATATTTTAGTATTTAATAAGCAATTTACGATATTTTTACCTTAATCTTGTACACGAACTCATGAAAAAGTATAAAATTCAATTGATTCAAATTTGATAATCTATTATTTAATTTAAAAGTTACGTCTACTCAATTCATCTCATGCTGATATGATAGTTTTAAATAAAATAAAAACCCGCGTCTGTGGAAACCAATATTGTTTTTAAATTCCAACGTGAAATCTTAATAAATTGCTCTGATGACTTAGCAAACTGCTGAATCTGTAAAAATTCTAGCCTATCCGGGAATTTGGGGCTGCAAAGGTAGACGTACTTTGCAGTGATAAATAGCACATTCATCATTTTGATTGATGGTAAATAATATTAAATGAAAAAGTCACTAAAGGGCGAATGGATAAATAGAAAGAATAATATCTCCCATGGGACGACTGTACCAAAAAGATAAAAACACAATCGGTTATAAATTTTGTCTCTTTATCAAGTTATCACTTATCAAGTGGAAGAGCTATCTATCTTTATAAACAACTGGGCTTTATTTATTTTTATGAAATGTTTTTCTTATCATTCAATACGGGGGCCGCATTGGCGATAAAAAATAGTTATACTTAAGTTACCCCAGGAAAAACTCCTAAGTGGCACTTGGGTACATGTCTGGGTTGACTATTTGACTTAATATACTACTTTTTGGAGATTGGATCACATAAATATCAAATAAATGATTCTGGAGTAGGTAGCTTCTTTTCTAATCCGCTCTATTTATAAAACACGTTTTCAAGTCATCTTTAATTTTACTTAAGAGTATTTTTTTTGGAACCCAGTTGAAGTAGCAGTATGAAAATTCTATTGGTATTAAATTTGTCACTCTATTTTGCATGGTCAAGGGTTCGTATCCTTAAGAGCATGGATATAGTTAATTACAATCTACAAAATAGTAAAAACTACAATAGATTGTCATGGCTTTCATAATTATAGTCCTCTCCAAATACCAACAATATCTTTATATTCACTTATATGAGAATTAAATTTCAATGATTTAACGGAATTTGAAAAAAAAAATGAATATTACAACTGTATGGAAATGTTGATATGGTGAGTGTTGCTATTATTATTAATTGAATGATTATTATTTATTGTAAAATCAATGTTATATTAAATTTTTTTTCTATATTACTTGAAATAAATAACACATTTTAAAGTTATACTTGCACACAAATTCTGATAAAGATAAGGTTCATTTTCGCTCATCGCGAGCATTGTCAACTAATGAAAGGACTCGATTTTACAATAATCTTCTAGAGTAAAGCTTTTCAATGAATTGATTGATTTTTGGCAATTATCACAACCGACAAAAATTCCTGTTTGTTCAAACTCAGTGGAGAAAAATATGAAAATATTAATTATCGTCAATGTGGTTGTGAGATTTTACTACCGAATGGTTTAGCAGGGAATACTTAAATTGTTAGCGCGACGTTTTACGACATTAATTTTTAGGAAGGTGGGGGAGTAGAACCGGTTTTAAAATCGTATAAAGGCTTGAATTGAAATCATAAAACGTGAAACTATAAAAGGAGAGCTGACGATCATAAAATGTTTAGTACAATCCTTCCTTAGGCCTATAATCAGCGATTGTTAACCTTTCGGATTTCTGCCTGCTGCCGATTAGAAGCTTATAAATGTTAAAAGGGACATAAAATAAGAATGAGGTGTTGACAAATTTTACATGAATTTCATAAATTGGCATTCATTTTATTTAATTTTTTGATATCTCTGCATGCATTTGGATTAAGATGAACTTTTGTAATTCTACACGTCCAGGGTGTTAATTGACAAATTTTGGTAGAAATACATTATATTCAAATAAATAAAACATAAATTTTACTCATTCCGCGTATATTTTGTAAACCATGAAGAAGTTTTAGTCATCATGAGTGGTTGAAAATGTCGTGATTTTAATAATTACTTACTTCACAGAGTAAATTCACATATTTTCTTAAAATCCTGTTAAACTTAAATTTCTAAAATCATACGGTATGCTAATATAAAAAATAAGATGTTGGTTTTATTACTTTTACACAAATAAATCAAAAAATTATAAGTTACGAGCTACAATTCGTAAAAATTCAATAAAAGATATTGACTGATTGTGATGATGGAACTTCAAATTTGAATAGCTTAAAATTATAACACCAAAAAAGTTCTCACTAACGACTTTGGATTCGCTTTTTGGGATATTTAAGTATTCAAATGAACGGGTGCACTCGAATTGTCTGGGTCAGTATTTGTGGTTCTTATTTTAAATAGTGAATTCGTTTTATATAAGACTTATATTTTCTTAAAAAAAAAATATTTTCGTTTCAAAAGTTTAATATTTTGTATGAGAGATTTTAGCCCTATTGAATTTTAAAATGAAAACGTTAAATTGTAGACCATCTATATAGCAAAGATATTCGGAAAAAAGTTATTGATTGATGTATACTATTTTGTCGCTGTATGTGGTAGGCAGATTTTATTTGAGATATTATAAATGTATAGACTTTCCCAGAAGACTTCAAGTAGTTTCAAGAACTGATGACTTTTTTTTACTTGATTCAAAACAAGCTCAAAAATCATTTGAAGTTTTTTGAATAACAACCGCTATTAGCAAACATAAATATAGTAATACAGTTATGCTAGTTTTAAAAAATAATTCATATTTAAATGTTTGAAGATCTTTTTAGCATAGGTAAAATCAACAGTAATTTTCAGCTGCATGGATGTCCAATACTATATTTTTTTTGAAGTTGCCTGTCTTTTAAGTTGTCATTTTGATGAGATCAGCATCCCTTTTCATTACCTTTGCAAAAAGCCTACGAAATTTATATGTTTCTTTCGAATGAATTTAATTGCATGTCTTAAATTCATCAAAATATTTAGTTATAATATTATGTTTTATTAAAAGATCTGCAGATTGTATGATCATTTGTTTATCAGCCATTTAAAAAATAAAAAAGGAACATGTAATTTTGAATTTGGAACAATTAGAAAAAAACTTACAATTCACTTGAACGATATCATTTGTTTCACTGCATCAAGTTTTCATAATATAGTTCTGTGTAACGTATTTTTATATATTTATGTAATATATATATAAACCATTGTATTATTTGTTTTAAACCGAGATGCTGTCAACATTCTACTTTTTTGGATAACAACAGTTGAACTCCAATTCATAAAACAGTCCATGGCTAATTAATAATTAGTAATTATCCTTCTTAACAGTCACTTCAATATCAGATACAATTTTTATCTTCCTGCTACATAAAATTTGTTAAATATATTATAGTATGTATTTGCTCATAACAATTTATAAATCCATTCTTGTAAAACCCGATAATTCGACACACAATGTTGGAAATTTTCATTTCCTTTGCCTGTTGTCAATGCCTTGAATATTCTCATTTTCCTCAAAACGTATTTCACAAACATCGAACGAGAAATTAATGCAGATGTTAATTAAGATATTTGCGATATACTTTGACGTTAGAAGCTGCTATCTCTTCAAATTTATGATGGAGATATAAATGTAGAATAATTATTTATAAGAAGCAAAATACCTTCAATTATAATTTGTTGTCGGTTGTGAATATATTAGGCATTCAAAAATAATATATGATGAATATCATAAATTATTATTGATAAATAACAAATTTTGAATATATATAAAATATTGTGAAATTGTTCTTAAAGTTCTGTAAGTTATTTTACGGTCAATGAACTGTATTCAATATTTTTCATTTTATAGAACATTTTACTGAAATTTAACTGAACTTGTATTTTATTTATTAATATTACTTTTGTGTTTGATATTTCTTCTCAGATTTTGGTTAAATATATTTAAAATGTGAAACAGGATTTTTTATAAAAAAAAAATGAATAAAAAATTAACAACCTTTAACAATACCATGATAAGCCATAAGTACGAAAAAAGAATATTAGTAGTGGCTAAGTCTTTTCCCAGTGGTTTCAGCTAAGAAATAAATTATCCCAGGAAACTGAGTGCCCGCTTTTCATGTTCAACAAAATTTACTGTACACATGTTGGAAAAATATCAATTCATGACTTACAAAGACATTTTTTTTTCTTAATGAAACAACAAACCAGTTTTGTGATTCCAGGATTTTGGATTGTCCAGACTTATTTTATGTAATAATAAAAATAATTTATGAAAGCTAAATGTTAAATATGTTGAGAATAATAACGATTTCCTTAATTAGAATATGTTAATAGATAGAATCTTCTGATGATTTCAATAAAATAGTATAAATTGGTAGAAAAAAGGCTGTGAAGATAAGAACTGGAAATCGATACACCTCATTAGGATCAGGCAAGATAAATGAAAATTCCGTATTTGGGAATACTTATTCTGCGTGTGTGATTTATTGCGGGAGTTGACTATCACTGCCGTAGGTGGTAATTTTAATGGATATACTTCCAAACAGATGGCGTTATACCCTTGTCAATAAAACAATATCAATCCTCTCACCAGTGCTTGTTTTGATTACATTGTACCAAAATCTGACTGGGGGTTTCCGGAAAAGGGTTGTTAAAATAACGAAAAAACGATTTCTAACACGGTATCGCTATTTCTTATATGTCTTTATTATTTTATATTATATGTCGTTTTCATATCAATATATTGTATATATTTTTTATTACTCCCTTGAATACCATTGCTTTAGTTTAACCAAGGTTTTATTGTATCCACATATTAACCCTTTGAGGAGTATCGCCGTACCGGTAGGTCCAAATATGCCATCATCTATTATCCGTTGCCATTCTCTTCTTGTTTATTGAAATATTATTATTTTTTCATTTTTTGAAACTAGAGATGTCAATCAGTAATTGTTTTTAGTCACATTATTTTGATTATATGTTGGAAATAAGCAAAAGAGTTTTATAAAAGGAATAATATTTGGTAAGAAATTTGTGGCCATATATAATGGAGTGTAAAAATCCATTTCAGTTCGATACGCTTCCTGGAATCACCGTCAATGAAGAACCACATGTTGACAGATGAATGCAATAAAGATCCACACCCAAATTGGATGTAAAAGCTTCTGGATAATTATTTGAAAGTAATATTTAATTATTTGAATATTTTTTTGGTTTTTAAAATTGCGGAAGAAATATCAATTCCTTCAATAAATAATAATATTCTTCTCAGATTTATGGATAGCAAAAAAATATATGTTTAAAAAAATTTTGTCTGCTGTTAATATTTTATTCAATTTATAGAAAAAAAACCTAATTTTATCCAAAATAAATAACCACTCAAAGGGCTAATATAGACTTTGTTCTGCTATATAATTTCAATAATGAGCTATACGAATCAAATTCATTCAAGTTGCTACTGTCAATAATACTGGACGTGATATTCATACATATGATATTTTTTGATAAAACTTTGTTTTATAATGTCATTCAGACATTTGTCCATACAGACATTCACTGTGACAGTTTGAAATCATTAAACCCAAGGTAGGAATAATCTTTATATATTAAACTTCAAGTGTCATTGATAATAGAGAGACTTAAAATGCCTGAGATATTACATTTTTGAGTTGCGGAGAACATTCCATCAATTCAGCAAAGTTCACAAAATATTAATTTAGGCCTGGAAACCTTCTGGGATTATGTACGTCATGTACCTGACTCTTTTGTCTATCTCTCATACATATCTCTTAATAGAATTCTATTGAGTAGTCACCAATCTATTGCTGGGACTTTTGAGAACATTTCGAATCGGCTTATTAAAAAAAACTTCCTTAAACATATTCGCGGTCCGTGCATGACTTGCTTTCGATAACAATAATCTTGCTGAGTCTACAATCGACTATGTTTTGTCTCGTCCGAAAATCGTAGTGAATTTTCGTGGTACTTATTAATAGCTGTATAAAAAATTGTAGATGCTGTCTAATTACCTTCAAATAGTGATTTAACCAGTTCTAGACCGTTAAAAAACATTTCGAAACGTTACTTCGAAGGTTCGAACTGCTCTTGACCCTGTTTTGAGATATGATCGTTTTAAGTTTGGATTGATCATACTATTTAATTCAAAAGATAAATTCACTTGTAACAATAAGCGATTAAAAATGTTTCAAATTACATATTTTAAGAATATTTTTTCACAACTTGATCCATTCTACTGATAAATAATGATCTTAACGATCTAACGATGGAAATAATGATGACAATCTTAGAACTCCAGTAGAATTCGATTATCTGAACTAATTGGGGATGAAAAAAGTCCGGATAAGGAAAAATCCGGATAATCGAATAATCGAAGTATATAGATTAATACATAGCTTTAATAATAATTTATTTTTTATTGAAAAAATCAATTATCGATTTCTGCTTAAAGTTAGCTTTTCTTTTCGATGCTGCCAAATCACGAATACTTTTAAGACACATAAGTTGTCTTGACAAGAACTCTTCTTGACTCTCAAGCCGCTTCATGGCGATATCTAGACACTGAAAAGCTTCAGAATGTGTAGGACCAATATCTCCCCCCTCACAAATCTCTTCTACGTCTTCTTGATCTTGTTCCTCTGAGGTTGATATTTCTTTAATTATTTCGTCATCATTCAAAATTTGGAATGCAAGATCGTTTGCATCGCAATTTGACCACTCGGTTATATCTTCTTCGTCGCATTCAGCACATATTGAATCACTTTGTTTTTTTTATATCCGGACCGTTGACTTTCCGACACCATATTAATTAGACAAAAAACGTCCCGATTCACCCCATTTCAAAGCATCGATTATATCTAATGTATCTTTTAATGAAACTACGACTTTCGTTGACATATCGGTAATATTAAAAATAAATATTTAAATCGACCCATATTTAACACAGGAAACAAATGCAACGATCAAAACATTAAGTCTTCATTCCATCACGTTCGTAAACAGTGGACGCAATCCGCCACGTGCATATCAGCAAACTTTTAATATTTTTGTTTATTTTGACCAATCCGGATAATCGAGGTTCTACTGTATATCAAACACATTTAGTTAAAAAAGTGTGCTGATGAATTTTGGAATTTGGCTAACTCCGTTATCCAACCGAAGATAATTCTGAAATTCATACATATGATAAAATGCGGTAAATATAAGCTTTTCCGACCAAAAAGACATTTTTTCTATAACCGTTTGTCAATCAAAAAAAAGTAAAGTAGGCCACTTTTTTTTTAGCATCGACTAAGCTTTTTGAATCTTTAAAGAGATAAGATGTGAGAGCATAATATGTGAATATATTATTAATTTACATGATTAATATATGATCATATACCAATATATGCAAGTTAATTATATTATTATATGAGCTTAATCTCATTGAAAGTTTATATTTTAACCTTATCAATTAGTGGTGTTGCTTAGACTTAAGATAATGTAATATTAAACGCATCCAATCGTCAAGTCTGATAAGTCGATGTTGTTTTGCTTTCGTGGAAGGCACGCCACATTTACTTGTAATAATATTATATTGAGAAAATCAATTTAACATTATTTGCTAAGCAGATTTTGTAATACTTCCCAAGACGTAAAATAAATTCATAATTATTTTATCTCAAACAATCGATTATCGAATTTGTATTTAATAATACTAAATCTTACTATACTACGAATATCCATCGTCAAATAATATTTTCTGCAGAGTGTTTTTCTGCAAATTTAGTATTGTTTTTGGATATCCAATGATGGTGCTTCAAGTTCTGAGGCGCGTTAGCGTCAATGTTCTTTCCGTCTCCGTCGTCTCTTAGATAAGTTTTTACAATAAAAATAATAAAACATGTTTACTACTTATTCTACATTTAATTTAGTAGGTCAGGATTGGTTTCACTCATCGCGAGTATTATCATTTCAAAATTGAGTAGTATTGACAGTGAACACCTTAAAAGTGATTTAGTTTTTATATTCAAGTTGCAATTCCTTCCCATTGCTGCTGACAGGTGGGCGCAATCGCTGTAGTTGTGAGCAATCCCTAGTGAAGCCAGTTTAAGTGCTCAGCTTACTTTTACCTATGGAGGGACATCAAAAAGAATAGCTCTTGGTTTAAAACGACTCAGATGCCTTGTTGTCATTATTCTGCCCGCAAGAGGCCGTTGGGATACAGTGATGGTCCACTGTCTTGTGAAACTTTTTAGAGGTTTCACGAACGAACTTGCGAATAGTGGGTATACTTAAATATCTTTGAAACAGCGAACCACGCACGAACCATGGAGCATCACATAATTGCCGCAATGACTAATTCGGAAGAATCTCCGGAAGCCCATACTCGTGTAGCTTACATCGTATTTGTACTTATTATTTAAACAGAAAACAAAAAGTGATTTTTTATATTTCCGCGAATTATTATTACTAACATTGACATTCTTTTTGTTTTATGTTTAAGATGTTCAAATCTCAAAATGATACATTTATTTTTGATTTATGAGCTTGCGTGTGCTATACTTTCGTGCCCTCATACTCAAAACGAAGCAAAGAAAGGGCCATAAGCTTACTTCTGATTTGTTTCTATGTGCTTCTCTTCTCAGCAAGGCAAGTTTGAAATGCTCCATTTGGTGTCCGCGTACTCCCTTAATTGGAAGCCGACCGTAAAAAATGGTTGTTGTTTACAAACGTTCTGTTACTTTTGATTAATACTAGTTGGCTGAAACCAGCGAAGCCGCCAGTTTTTTCGGAACTCACAACAAATTAATAAGTAGAAATAATTCACTTCCAGGAGAGTTATATGATATAACATTTCCGGCATCACATCATTGGCATAGTTCAGATGATATATTATAGTTGCGAAACTTTTTACTTGGTCATTGAACTAATCACCGCGTTTTATAAATATATATTTATTAATGTTAAGCCGTAGCACGCTTTCTAGAGGTCTGCACGGGCCAAAATTTTAAAGTTCACCCGGCCCGAACCCGAGTCTCATTTTTAAAAATCTTACCCGAACCCGACCCGAGCCCAATATTTTTCAACCTTGCCCGAAAAAAATCCGATTTTTTTTTCTAATAAAAATTAAAAATATTTAAAAATTTACTCACCAATTATCGTGTGTGTGCAGTTGTGCGAAATATTTTTTTTTCCAATTATAATTAGTTTTTGTTTGTTTTACAGGAATGACGATTCAAGTGAGAAGTTCCTGTTTTTAACAAGAAAAGCTGAAAATGCATTTATATTTTATACACTTAACGTATCCAACTTTTTTGTTTGTAGCCACCTCTATGATTTCACTAAATGATTTCCGCATTTCACTTTTCCCATGGGTTTTTACTGAAGAAATATATTTTTTACTCTTCAGTTTTGTCTTAATATTTTCGAAGCGCATTTCTTGCCGGTAAATAAAAAAAAATCAACCCAACAAATCGAATTGCGACCGATCGAAATAACAATATAAGAAATACTGAAGTCAGAATCATACTATGAAATTCATTATCCGTATTGCACAAACTCCTCAAAATCAGACATCATTAAAAAATATTAAAACAGCGGCGTCATAAGTCATTAAATTAAGAACAATGCATCTTGTTCTTTCGAACGGGTGTTCATAACAGAAGGTTTTTAAATAACGAACAAGGCGTCGAAAAAATGACTTATACGAGTACGTGAAGTTTTATTATAGTATTAAATTTAGATTTACAGTAATGGTTGAGCCCATTCGGAAATAGCTCGATTTTTGTTATATTTTGTGGTATGCTTGCGCCCGAGCCTGGCCCGGGCCCGAATGCCCGTGCAGACCTCTAAGTCGCGGAGTAACGTTAGTCGACCACATTAAATTCTCATTATTTAAACCTTTTTAAAAATCGCAAAAAGAGAAGTAAACAATGATCTCATGATTAGAGACATATAATATAGCTGCATGGATATCATGAAATAATTTTTATTTTTATTTCGTATTTCGAGTTTTCGTATTATTACAGGGAGTTTTATTTCATACAAAAATCACACTCAAAAGTCTTTGTTTTTTTTAAGTTATTGTAGATTCTATAGACCTTGTGTTTCTTTAACAGCTTAACTGATTTTTAGTAAAATTTTAGAGATTGCTTGCTATGTCCGTCACTTTTTTACTACTCTCATACTCAAATTTTAATTGTTTGAATTTTGTAATTTTCCATGAGTTTTGTCGCTAACGACCCAGGTTTCGCCTTTCAGCATCTTCAGGCATTCCAAGTGCACGGATGTACTTGAACTGACGCGTAGTAAACAGTTTGTATCGTTTATATACAAAAATATAAGTAGATCACTAAGTTAAAAGGTTATTAAAATGTAAATTAGCGAAATTTGAATGAATACAAGTTTCAATGAATTAAGTGGGTTTGTTATAATTATGAGGATTTTTGAAAATATTAATGACCAGATAATAACATAAGAGTATTTAATTTAAATCTAGGGTTATATCCGACCTAACATTAATGAGTTGATTGATTTTAAGCCTTTGAATTAATATTTAATGATAGTAAGTGAATTGATATTTAATGATAGCAAGTGCTTGAATTATAAAAAAATGACAATTATTTAAAAGGGTACAACAATGGCGAATTAGGCATATAAAGTTGCTCGTTCAAAATTGGCACACTGATTCATAAAAATCATTGTATTCATTCCAACTCAGTACATCCATAATAGTACATCGTACATCGTACATCAATCAGTACATCGCTAATTTTCATTTTAATAACCTTTTAACTTAGTGATCTACTTATATTTTTGTATATAAACGATACAAACTGTTTACTACGCGTCAGTTCAAGTACATCCGTGCACTTGGAATGCCTGAAGATGCCGAAAGGCGAGACCCGGGTCGTTAGCGACAAAACTCATGGAAAAGTACAAAATTCAAACTATTCAAATTTGATATTGAAATTCCATCAAGCACCCTCAGTCGAAATACTTAATTACTCACATCCTGTTTAGTTATTATCAATTAGGATTTCTAAATCTATGCATATCTCCTTTTTTTATCACATCTACTCCATTCACTAGTCATTATGGGCACGACTTATTTACTATTCACTTCATAAATTAAACGAATACAGTTTGTCCTATTATATGTATAAATAAATGTCCATGTCCGAAGATTACAATTTTTACATAAAGGTATTTTTTGGCGGTGGTAAGTGCGAATTGTCATAATTCGAGAACTACCAGTATATGCAATGGCTCACTTACTATGGTCAAGCAAGTGTTAAAGTCTCGGGTATATTAAAAATACTAGAAATTTAATAATATAACATTTTTTTTAAATGCACAGGTGTCCCTTGTATCATTCGATACTGAGTTAGCACGATAAAATTGATTTAGTAGCAATGAAGATAATTGTGAAAAAACATTCCCCCAATATGATGGAACGCTAGAGATAACAACTTAGTTACGCCAAATACCAGGCCGATCGAAAAACCTATTGCCGCTCTAATGTTACGTTACGTGTGCTTACTATATTGAAAGAGGCCCGGGAAATAAGGTTCTTTGATCTTCATATTCTTTCTCTTTTTTGATAAGAAAACTCTTATATTGGCAAGATGTCGGAAAAAGGACGTCTCTAATAAACAGTCCAAAAGAATTCAGAACTACTTGACAGTCTTGTGATAATTAAGTAAATATATTTCCCCACGTTTATTAGCAAACGTATCTTTCTGCTGTATCACGATTATTGTAAGCAAGCTTAAAAGAAAACTCTTTTCGTAAATGATTAACTTTTGCTAAGCATTTTTCAAGATATTTACTACGGTAATTATTTTTGTCCGGTAATTGTCCGGTCCGTGGCGCAGTGTCAACGGCGTTGGCTTGCGTGCCGGATCGCCCGGGTTCGATTCCCGGTACGAGCGGATTTTTTCAGTCGATAAATCTGTTCAAAGGCATGGGTTTTTGTGTTGTTGAAAATCCCTTCCCACCTTTACGATCCCAAAAAGAGCGACGCATAGTGACAGCGATTAACTAATCACTGGTCCTGTCCTAGTCCTCGTATCCTTTCCATCCCTACTCTCTTCGAAAAAAAAAGAGAGGTTGAGCAACTGAGTAATAAGTACTTCTCGTAGAAAAAAACCAAAATGTTGAGATAAACTCCGTGAGGAGTCCATATGCTCCAAGTTGGGAGCGGACATGGTTAAAAAAAATATATATATTTTACGTAAAAAATAGTAAAGTAATACTTTTATTAATGATTTTTTATATATTAAAGTTACAAACTGTACATTTCGTTTCAAATAGAGTTATTCTGTGTACTCGGATGCTTGAAGATGCCATAAGGTGAAACACGAGTCGTTTATGTTTTCTTTGCCTTTTTTACTACGCTTCCAGATCGATTTCATGTGTCTAGAGAGAGACTAATGTGACTAGAAACTGATAAGAAAATTATTAAAGTACACATTCCCTAAAGTAACTTAAAATGACATCTATGATTTCGCAATAAAGACCAGTTTGAATCTTAGTCCGCATAGTTTAATGGTGCGATCGATTTATTGATTTCTGCTCGGAAACATGGATTCTATGTTGTATTAAAGTAACTCTCATACCCATACGACACTAAAAAAACTGAAAGTGGCGGGAGTGATTAGCTAAGCGTTAGTCTTATCCATTCTATCTCTTCTCTTTTCAAAAAAGAGAAGTTGAGTAGCTACATAAGAAGTCCATATTGTTTTACATAAGGAACGGGTTTATAATATAAAATGAAATATCTCTTGCGCCTTAGTATTTTAATGTACGACACATGTTCAACCTTTAAGTATATTCAGAATGGAAGAAACTCTTTCCAGTACAAGAATAAATGATTTCGAATTTTAGTCGAAGAATTTTTCTTTTTTCAATAACTTTTGTTCAGACGAAAGAGTAAAAGATGACAACTCTACCAAAGAAGGTATTTTTTTCATAAAAAAATATTCCGTTCCACATTCCCTTGAACTATCAAAATATGATGAAATCGTAAGTACAACGTAATGATATATTTTATATTATTCAAAAGAAGGAAGAAGTGTCACGTACCTATATTTTTCACATAAATCATATTTTTTATTCGGAAACGAATGCTGGATTTTCATTTCACACACCATTTTATGTAGGAAAATAACCTTCGCGTAAGTACAAATATTCGAGAAGAAATATGATGTAAGTTTTTATTCTGTTCGTAGTTTTAATGGCTTCATAAATATTGTAAGAGAAACACAGATACGCACTGATTTATAAACAAACGTTGAAATAACAACGAAAGGAATAATCATGTAAAAGATAAAGTGTTGTCTTATAAACAAAACAATTGTTCCAATTAATAAAACTGACAGATATCCTGATTCATTTTTTTTACATGTTTCGAAATTAGGTCGATGAATATTTAAGTCCATAATAAATGCTATAATATCTTGTCAGAACACCTCTACAATTGAACAAATGTTGTTAGTTTAGTAATAAACAGTTGAATTGAAATTTTGTAAGTCAATTAATTTCAAATTCATTTGTATGCTAATTTTTCAGTCTGATTGTTCAGTATTGTTGGTTGTTTATCTGTATCATTTGTATGGTGTTTACGAGTTTGTGTCCTATTACAGATATGTGCATATCTTTTATGTTAAAATGAACAGTCTTCTGATTATATTTCCATTTAGTCTTTACAAAATTGCGTAATATAAACGTTTAGAATTCTACTTTTTTCTTTAATATAAAATTTTAATTCTGCATCTTTAGTATTCCACTTTTTTACTAGTTGAGATACCTGCTTGAAGATAATTTTTATGTCCAAACAAAATTGAAATAACAAAGTGATCAAGAAACAATAACACATTTTAGTGCTTATTCCAAATTAAATGTATTTGATCAGAACCGGTTTCGCTCATGGCGAGCATTATCAACTAAATGTCAGTTAGTTGATAATGCTTGCCATGAGCAAAACCAGTCCTGAGCCAATAAATTTTATACGGAATAAGTACTAAACATGTGTTATTATTTTTATTATAATGCCATTCCACCAAGTATTCACAGTGCACACCTTAAGGCAGTATTCTGGTCTAGAGGCTCAAATTTGAGGTGCTTTTTCAAGTGCAATAAAAAAACTAATAACATTTTAACGTCCATTTTTACCAGATATTTTTAATTATTTTAGGAATATATAAAAAAAATTTAAAACCAAAAAACTAAAAACCTAAAAAGTTACAGGCTGGTAAAAAAAGGGGTCTCAAAAAAATTGCCCTCCATAGTTGCCATGATCCCATCTTTCTAGTCACATGAAATAAAAAAAAATATATTCGTAATCAATAAAGATGCAATTCTGGTATATATATATATATAGAATAAAGTCAAAAAAATCGGCTTTCTCAAAATCCTAGACCAGAATATTGCCTTAAAAGTGAAAGTAACGAATTGTAAATTTAAAATTCTTATTCTATCTAGTAGAATGCTTAAATCTTTACCATCTCTGATAAAGAGAGTTTGAATGGTTGAAAGAAAGTACTATAGAGATAAAAAAAAAACAAACATTTTCGTGAATGGATTCAAATTTTTAGTGGAACTATTTCTAATGTTTAATATTAAAAAACGAATATAATATAATCAATGTGATGAATTTGAATTCAATCAAAATACCAGACTTAACGCCCTTTAAAAGGTAACCAAGCCTTTGACAGGACAATAAATAATTGCTATCGCATCGCAGTCAAAGAAATTTCATTGACATTGGGCGTGCTGTCGATAAGGCAGAAAATCCTCTTACCGCCACGGTGTCGAAAAAAAGTTCTCAACAATTTTCACATCCCATCTATCAACGTTTCTCAAAAGTTTCCCGCCGATTGTTTTCCTGATGGATGTCTTTGGATAACAAAGCACACCTGCCTACTAAGATAAACTTTTTCTGGAGAAATATTTCATGAAAAAAATGCGAAGTTACAGAGTGCACGGAAAAGACGACTAGAAAGTTTAACCATCATCAAAAATATTTTATCATGAAGAGTATTTCGTAGATTTTTATGTATAGATACGTGTTTTTCTTCATTGCTTTATATCACTTTATGGGTGTTCTCTGTGAATGCTTGGTGGAATGGCATTATAATAACACATTTTTAGTAATCATTATATATCAGATTTATTAGAATCAGGGTAAATTATGGATGTATGGTCACGGGACAGAATTTTTGTAAAGTTTATGAAAAATAAGCACATTAAATGAAATGAATGTAGGGCTTACGATTTTTTTTGAAATGTTGCGTCTTTAATTTTTAAATTTATTATAATAGAAGATCCTAAACGAATACTTCGCAATTAGTGAAATGAAATCGAGTTGCTTTAATTTACAGGAGCAAAAAAGCAACCACAAACTACACAAATAATAATATTATACAAATAGAGACAGTCACATAAGTTTATTATTTGTTTAAAATAAAAATAATAATTTTATTATAGGCTAATATTAAAAAACAAATTCTTCTTTCAGAACTCTATATCAGTAATATTCTTCAGATTTAATTATTTTGACTCCACATTTTATAATAATCCACAAGAACTCAAAACATAAAATTATAAGCCAGTATGCATAAATTTTTTGAGCTTATTTCGAGAGGATTGGGATTCTGTCGCGTGACCATATATCCATAATTTACCAGGATCAGAACCGGTTTCGCTCTGATTATCAACTGAGTTAGAGGAATCATTTGATAACCCTCGCGATGAGCGAAACCGGTCCTGGTCTTAATAAAGCTAATGTTGAATAAGTACTTAAATGTGTTATTATTTTTATTTAGTCTATTTGAAGCAATGACAGTTTTCGCGCTATTTAAATCTAAATAATAAACACTTCTCCGGTTTATTTTTTGATTCGAGGCACATTTTAAGTGTATGCAATAATTAAAGCGAAAATTGTTCTTAATTTAAAAAGCTCAACCGTATTTGATTAAAACTAACATTTTTTTATCATGTTTATTTCGGTTGCCATGACTTTGACAAAGTTTGCGTTGTTATGGCTTCTAATTCTACCTATTTGTGAACAAATCATTACAGCTGACAGTTGAGAGTTCAATTCAGGATTTGGTAATGTTAAACAGATCGCTTATCAATGTCAGTTTGAATTATTACCCAGTAATAAAACTTCCGGTAAAACTTGAAATGGTTTTGAAAACGTGATCTTGGGTATTTGGAGAATAAATATGAACACAGACAGGGAAACAGAAATATCACTCGATAATAATCAGTTGTCAGATCCAGTCGAATTCTTTTACGCATAATTAAAATGGATAAGCCAACATCACGTGTATAATGCTTTAATAAATGTAAAAAATCATATTGGTCTTTCCAAGCCAAAAGGCGTTAGTGACAAATCGCATCTTTTTTACTTTTAAAGAAGTGAATAAATCTATACTGATTTTAATTCAACATAATCTTGCTTTATTACTAACAAGTATTGCTACCCGGCGTCGCTCGGACTAAGCGACCAATAATTATTTAATGTTATATTATTCGACATAATTATATCACAAAATCTAACATCCAAAATAGAGTTAAAATAAAATCACAAACTTTATTTAATTCGATGACAGCCCCATTCTCGCCCATTAAAATGTCCAAATTCAAGGAAAAAATCTTATTTTCTGTCGAAGAAATGTCAAATAATACCTTCACGTAAATAATAAACATTATTATATTAATAAAAGCCGGGAAAAGTTCAGTAGAAGACTAATTTATTACATTTTGACTAAATGTCTTCGCCGATAAAAATTCAAACATATTTTCTTTCATAAGATTACACTTTGCGATAGTAGGGTAGAAAATGCCTAATGAAAATGATTCGAAAAACATGTCTCAATTAGTTAACGCAATACGTGGAATAATCGAAGTTATTTAAAATTGTATATTTGATTTAATTCATTCTACTGTTTGAACCAAAAGTATGTCCATACTCCTTCAAAGACCAAAATAGTTAAAAAATATTGTGTCAATTAAAACAAATACGTTTCTTTACAATTTCTTTTAATGTATTGGAGTTTTTGTTTAAAGAACATCCATTTTTTGTGAACCTAACCTCATATTTATTTCAGAATCACAAAAATTTTACTAACGCTTAGTTTTTAAGGGATAATATGTATTTTTGTAAAAAATACTGTTATTAACTGTCTTTATTAAATGAATAACCACACAAACGTCATTTAATCGATATATCTCATAGTTGAAAAAATCATTTGTAATATTTTACGTATAATAAGAACGAAGAACACTCGGTTGTTTTTTGTTCTAGGAGTTTTCAATAGATAAAAGTGGCGGCGATAAATTTGTCGAAGGATTGACTTTGAGAAGTGCACTTGGAGCAACTGTCGCTTTTGAACCTCATAAAAAAATGAGGTATTGCAACGTCGAATTCCCTTGATCTTATAACACTCATAAATATGTAAACCTGTCGTGATATTATTTCTATGAACAAAATTGAAAATAAATCGACCGGGCTTTTTTCATTTAAGCTACCTACATACATATGTGAAGTTTCAGTTAAAATCAATTTGAAAAATATATTTATAAAAAAGTTTTTGCTTTATTTATTATTTGTGAAGATATTTTTTTTTATTCAAGGGTAAATTTTAACAGAAATAGGATTCGAAAACTAAATTTATCAAACTATTTAAAAAAAGAACCGATTGTTTAATTTTCATTTTGTATCCATATTTTAAATATAAAATAATTTAATATATATATTATTTTTCGTTTAGAGCAGTGGAATACTCTGTGCTACCATCGTAAGGTACATACATCCTTACTCTAGTAATACATAATCTACTACTAGCTTAAGGATGTATTCTTAGAATTATTAGTGTATCTACTTCTAATTAACTAGATGCTTTGTTTATTATTATAGTTAGCTCAAAAATATTATGTATGAAAAGTGAAAAGATCCAAGAATAAAATTGGTGAAACCGTTCTTTTGGACTTTTATGTACAATCACGCTTTTACTTCGTTTTGTTGTGTAACTATGTTAACATTTTAATATTACGTAGAAAATTACCACATAAATGAACAGAAAAACTCTAACTCTATATCTAACTCATTTTTCAGGACAAGATTGGAAACTGTTTGAGCTCACACTGCTCAAGCCTGATCGTCTGACACAGGCACGTAACGGGAAGCAAGACTGTAAACCGTTCAAGATCGCCATGCTCAATTTAGACGAACAATTCATATCATAAATTTAAAGGAGAAGATGTACTGTTGCCACGCATCCCAATGATTCAGACAGAAATGCCATTCAAATAAAAACGTTTGAAGTTTCCGATACGACTCGCATTTTCAATGATCATCAATAAAGCACAGGAACAATCACTTAGACCGCGTATACATAATTTGGAAAATTCATGCTTTTCACATGGACAGTTGTGTGTGGCCTGCTCACACGTTGAAAAACCTTCTGATTTATTTTCATACGCACCAAAAAAGAAAATATTGTGAATCCAAAATCACTTCAATGAACACAATTAAAACACAAACACTTTCTTCAATTGAGTGGCATTGCAACGCTTGGGTACCAGCTAGTATGGAACAAAATATTTGAGGCAATTATTGTAACAACAATTTATATCTTGTTAGCCAACGTTTCATTAATATCAATTAAGCTTACTGATTTTGTAAATGATTTGTATGTCAACCGTGTGAGATGTGTATCATTGAAAACCATATGCACCATTAGCGCATGCAGCTTACAAACAAATATCGTTAAAGTGTCATTCGTACCAGGTGTCACTATGGATTTATAATAATCTGCATCCATACACGAGAAACATGAAAAATTGCTTTTTCAAAGCGCATTGTAAGAATTTTGACATGTGATTTGCAAATAAAAAAAGTACGCACTGGTGCAGTTATCTTCATTACCCGCATAGAATAGGTTGACCAAAATTTGACAGAATGTTGCAGCTAAAAATTCTGAGAAATTTGCATAAAACAAAAATTTGCACGAAAATAAAATGAAGAATAATTTTTAACAATGCTAAACTACACACAAAGAAAACAACGTCTAAAATGGCTTGTGTGCATTCATATTTAGAACATCCAGAAATATTTAAATTTTGGAATATATCAAACGTTGAGGAAAAACAAACGATCCATTAATTAAAATCACAGTTGTTTAGCTATATTAAAATTTCTTATATTATTATAGAATATTTTTTTCATAAAAGAATACAGTGAAACCCCGATTCTACGTTTTTCAAGGGACCGTATAAAACAAACGTTAAATGCGGGAAACGATGAATGCGGGAAAGTTTTATATATAAACTAAATGCTGAGACTATATAAAATGAACTCACCACGCGGGAAAACGTATAATGCGAGAACTTAAGATCGGGTTTCACTGTAATTGCCCGGTGCGTGGTGCAGTGGTCAGTTGGCTTCCGTGACGGACCGCCCGGACTCAAGTACCGGTACGAGCAAATTGTTTCAGTCGATAAATCGATACTGTTCAAAAACAATGAGTGTTTGTGTTGTTTAAAATACCTTCCCACTCTTCCAATCCCAAAACACGGCGCGTAGCAAGAGCGATAAGCTATGCATTAGTTCTGTCCTAGTCCTTGTATCCTTCTAAAAAATAGGTTGTGCGAATGAGTAACAAGCTTTCGTAGAAAAAACATGTTGAGACGAGCTCAATATGCTCTGAGTTGGG
Source organism: Himalopsyche kuldschensis (assembly GCA_028554975.1). Classification (NCBI taxonomy): domain Eukaryota; kingdom Metazoa; phylum Arthropoda; class Insecta; order Trichoptera; family Rhyacophilidae; genus Himalopsyche; species Himalopsyche kuldschensis. The sequence goes on from JAHFWI010000045.1 coordinate 1,872,942, forward strand.
AGCGGACATGGTAATGTTGGATTAATTATTTATCTAAATGACCCGGATTTCGCCATCCCGTATCTGCAGACATTTCTAGTGATCAAATAAACTTGAACTTATTCGAGCACTAAGTTAGTGCGCAAAAAATAAAATATTGTCAAATACGCAATTTGAATAACCTTTTAGATCTAGTTAGATGACAAATTTATCAAGCTTTAAAAAGTTTCTTTCTTAAATATCACATGAAGGTATCCTATTTCATTTCTTTTAATATGATCCGATATAAAGAACAAACCATTTTTCACTTTTATTTGAAAGACCTATAATTAATAAATTGTTGATTTTATTTTACTTAAGAAGCCGATCGAAGCTGTAAGCATGCTTGTATTTGAACGCGATGACAAGATGTTTTATTATTAAATCTTTTCACTTGATAAACTCATTTGGAACCAAGTAAATAATAAGTTAATTTGATATTTTGCCTAACAGCCCGTTAATGAAATAAAACTTCGCATTTAATTTGTAATTTTCAACGATTTTGTTTTAAACTCTAAAAATAATGGCTAATTTTTTCGTGCGTAATGGGCAATTAACAATTAAAAATTGTTGGTTTTTTTCACCTTATAAAACGTTTTATTAATGTGTTTTGAAATATGAGGGGTGTCCAGTAAGTCGCCTTCATTTAAAACGACAGCATTACGTTACAACAAATATCCAGAAGGAGGCTTATATTTTTTTTTCACTCCTATTATTTAATAACAATGATATTTACAAGATAATATCAAATATTATATACAATAAAATAAACTGATGTCTTTTCAGTTTTTGAACAGTAACCAGTTATCAAATCTATAGTGCAGTGCCCAGGGTCTTTGGTTTCCTTTGAACGTGATAGAGACCCAGTGCGAACTGTATTTTTTGTCAGCCGATTTATTAATTCTGTTCGAATGCATGGGTATTTGTGTTATTTCAAATATCCTTCCCACCCTTACGATCCTTTAATCGTGGTGTAGCGAGATCGACTAGTTAACCACTAGTCCTGTCTTAGTCTTATGTGTTTTATCCCTAGTATCATTAAATTAAATAGAGGTTGAGTGAATCTGTACAAGCAGTTCCATTATTTTATATAATGGTAACGTAATTAAAACAAAGTATATTTGTTTTTTTTTATTGGTCTTCATAAAACATATTATTATCTCCAAACCCAGCTTGTAGCATATGGACTCGTTACGGAGCTTATCTCAACATGCATTTTTCACTCAGTTGCTCAACTTTAATTTTTTTAAAGAGAGTAGGGATTGATGAATACGAAGACTTTAAGATTAGGACAGAACTAGTGGTAAGCTAACCACTCTCACTACACTTGTTTTTGAATTCAGAATGGTAAGGAGGGAATCTAAAAACAAAAAAACCATTTGCCTTCGAACAGTGTCGATTAATTGACTGACAAAATTGCTCGTACCGGGATTCGAGCTTGGGTGGTCTGTGAAGGAAACTAACGACGTTGAACACTGTACCACGAACCGGAAAAAACATTTTTCTATTATCTTATTATTGTATAGAATTTCAAAAGTATTTTATCTAACAACCACGCCACTGTAAGCAGTTATATAAGGTCCCAATTTAAATGCTTGCTTAATGGTGGAAAAATGATATTAAGGCACAAGCTTTTTTATTCAATTAAAAAAACAATGAATTTATAATGTAAATGGTATATGTCTGTATTTCGCTATCCGTGGTGTGTGGGTTACATAAAAAAATAGTATTCAATAAATTGTTTTTCTTTGTTATTATACGTTTAAATTAACAATGTTAAGCCTGTCTCAAATATTAACAAATTCTGTTTTTAATTATGAGCACCTTTTTTAAATACAAAGTTCATTTTTATTTAAAGAACAATCGAATTCATAAGTCGTATACTTTATAAAATTGTTATTTTGAATGATTTCATTTCACGTCATTTAACATAGTTTTAAAGACATTCGTGTTTTGGTATCTTTGGTGTGAATACAGTTAAGTCATCGATACATTAAAATATTTTGATTCATACTTTATTTGATGATTTAATCACCATTTCATTTCCATGGTTATTTTCTTTGAATCATGCTTACTCCTTATTTGAAATATTGGTTCTCCGTAAACGTAAACGAAACTTTTCTTAAAAGGGCGTCTTATTATTTTGTTGATATGTCTTTATGTTTTTCTAAAGCGTAGCGATAAAAGGATGCGATAAGGACAAGACAAGTAAGAAATAATTTAATCACTCCTACTAAGACACAACAGATTTCTATGTGATCGAACGAACGGTTCGAAGTCGCAAGCACCCCAACCGAAGCCAACAACATTTTCACTTGACTAAGAAGCTGGAAATGGGCCTGCAAAAAAGTATAATATCAATGACAAGCTATTCAATGTACATTTATCAAGCAAAAAATATTAATATTGAATATAAAATATGTTTATGTAGCAGAGCTCAAGAGAGTAGTTTAAACTTCAAAATATCACTGAAAAAGCTAATAACTAGCACTAAAAATATACCCAAAAGGTATTTGACAAACAACCCTGAAACTACTTTGAATAAAGCACGTCATTATGCAAATAGAGTTGCTTAAAATACTAGACATCAGTTTCATTCCGACAAAGCTCACGTCGTTTAAAAAAAGCTGTGTGACAAAGTATTGTAATGATAAGTTTCTGGCGGGAAAGCTTGACGGTGTTTTAAAAACGACATACCTTATGTCCCGTTTACACACCGTTTTAAATGGGCAAGAAGATCTTTATTTTTATTTCTTTTTCACGTTCAAATTATGAAAAATGAATTAGTTTTAGTCGATATCGTTTGTATTATTTGTCTTGTGTTGATTAGTAATGTCTTCGCTCATTAAATTCAGTTAACCAACGCTGCTATATCTTTTCCGTGCTTTTTCCGTTTATTCTCTCTTTCTGAGAAGGTAAATTTTCATCCCAATTTTCTGAACTACTATTGATGAATTCTTGACAAAATGATATCACATAAGTACATAACTTTAAATGAGTGAATAAAGAATTGTTAAATATACAAACATGCCATCATTAGCTTTGCTATTATGTTTGTCATACAAACACCAGATAAGAAAAAAATATGTGATGATAGTTTAATTTCAAATTCGCCTGTTGTAATTTGTAAACTAATCATCCTTAATGGCTTGAAATAATAAAAGTTTAAGCAATAAATAAATTACAAAACATAGTATAATATATATACATAAAGTAGCTTGAACACTGCAAAAAATTCTTAATTAGTGAACGAAATGGAAAAGAAAAGTGAGTGTGGAGATTTTACTGTTTCTTGGTGTTGAAGAGATGGAACACTCACTACTTAAATTAATAATTTCAGAAGATAATAGTTATATTTAAGGTAATTGTAGTCATTGTTATTCATAAAAATAAAGCTTTGATCGTCTACTTACTTAAATAAAATTATCATTTTTGCCATCATTACAGTGTCTAGGATCCATTTACTCGATATATGTAAATGCTGCTTAAACTGTATTAAATCTGGCACATTGGTTGCCTCGGGATGTTGTAACAGTGGTATTGTGTAAATCGGGATTTAAAAACTCAACAAAAAGTGGGATGTTACATTTCGTACTTTAAAAAAGAATTCTTACGGAATAACTTTACTATTCGCAATAAACCAAACTTAGCATTGTCAGAAGAGGCATTTCGGCTATAAATTATCATATTTCATGTTATGTCGCGGAGTTACTTTTTTTCAAAGGTCGTCATTATTTTTGCAAAGGCTTTGAGCAGATACGTTGTTCTCATTAGTACTACTAAACACTTTTTATGCAAGTAAAAGCTTTGTTTTGGTTGATATTAAGACTGATTTTATCTACTCAATCATCTCTTATATATTCCCGTATTGTGTTTATATTCCAAAATAAAAAAAAAGAAAATAAACTTTCATTAAAAATTGTAATAAAGATCAAGTATTGACATTTCAAGTCGATCGAAGTACCTATCATGATAAAGATCTCAGTTTTATAGAGTATATTTTATCAAACAAAATTATTTACTTAACTATAAAAACAGGAATCTGTGACAGTGCATTCCATATTTTACAAATATTATTACATTTTTTCAGATTATGACCGATACATTACCAGGCACGATCGAACACATTTTCATTGTTCAAGTAATCCCTTTGGTGGTGCGATTGTGTTGAGCCCCGAGAGGTAAAATGAGCTTAGTTCAAAAAAATATTAAAAAATATAGGCCTTATATGTTTACTTTTTTGTGAAATTATCTTAATTTTAATTTCAACACTACGTGGAAGCTTATAAAATAAATAAACAGAATACAGTATTTTAAGGAAAAAATATTCAAAAAACTGCTATAAAAGAAGTGAGATTAGTTCACAGCAAACATTTAATTTGATCCCTTGAGAAAAAAAATCAGCCAATTAAATATATCCTTTTATTATTGGAAAAGACAATGAAGCGGTCAATTTGTAATGAATACTGTTTTGTAATGGAGTTCAAGCATTCCAATTGAATTTCATCGGTGCATTTTCCGCACAATTAAGTAATGTACACCATTGCAAGTCATGTGATCACTGCATATAACCACGACGTATTTAGTATTCTGAGTTAAAATAAGTTTGTCTATATAGATATATCTCACAATACAATTACTTAGCACAAAAGTTCTTATGAAATGGTTTAATATAACCGATAAAACCCATGCATTACGCGTCAGCTTAAGTAAACTCTTACACTTGAAATGTTAAGGTGAAACCCGAGCCGTAAGTGACGAAACTCGTGGAAAAGTACAAAATTATAACGATTCAAATTATATATAATAATATTTAAAATAACTTTGTTTTTCCACGTATTGTGCTACTAGCTGTGACACGTGTTTCGCCTCTTTCAGAGGCATCTTCAGACTTACTATCGCAAAGTTTGCTTAAGTAATGAAGCAAGATTGATTCTAACATTTAAAATTACAAAATGGAGTTTGGGTTTTTTCCCTTTTAATCGAAGCAAAGAGGGGGTTATAGAATCGAAACAAAGCAAACAAATAATCATACTAATGAGCTGCAATCAATCAGATTGGGATTTTTCATTTTAGGGGAAGCATAAAATAGAAGCGAAAAAAAGCAAACAAATCATCATATTACTAATGACGTTAAACATTATAAACTATTAAACTAATGAGTTGCAATCAATAAGATAAGTTAGTGATTACACAAAGTTACCGCCGAAACCATCCAAAGTATTCAAATTATCTTTAATAATATAAATCATTAAGATAATATTAGCAGTCGCTTCATTGCGTGACGTTTTGTATTATTTTCATTATGCTTCAAGACGACGTCACAAATAATGTAAAAAATACATCATTGCCTCAGTAATCTATCTTGTGCTTTCGACCGTGACAGAATAAACAAAGGAACAAAACAATATCAAAGACCGTTTCCTGTTTTATTTATACCATGTCCACAACACACAACAAATTGTTGTGTTGACAAAAAAAATACTTTACTGTATGTTGAAAAAATCATATTAATTCAAAGGTCTTCCGGGAATCCTGGCATTGCTGGAATCATAATAAATGTATCGTTGAACATATTTGATTTCAATACTTATACTAGAAATATTGATTCTCTCAATTCTGATAGTTTTACCATTTTATAGTTTTTTTTTACATGTCATGTTATTTCCAAAATATATTCAATAATCATTTCTTAAGCCAATTTTTGGTTTGTTTTTTTCCCGTGGTTTGTGTTATCTAGTAGGGCGCCAACTAGAACCTCCAATTCGTGTATCAAATACTCGATATTCTAGAAAAATGTGACAAAATGGTTGGAAGTAACAGAAATATATTTTAGATATTTTTAATACTGTCTGGAGTCTGGACCAATAAATATTTAAAAATCATGCATTACAATGAACATAATTATTTTCTTTTTCCAATAATATAGTAAAAGTATGATACTAATCTTATATATAAAACCAAAACGGCGTATGTATGTATGATGTCTGTAATTCCTTTTTGCATTGTTGTTGCAAGTTGCCATAAAAACGAATATGTAAGAAAATATGTTTGAATTTTTATCGGCGAAGACATTTAGTTAAAATGTAATAAATTAATCTTCTACCAACTTTTTCCCGGCTTTTATTATTAATAATAATGTTTATTATTTACGTGAAAGTATTATTTAACATTTCTTTGACAGAAAATTTGATTTTTTCCTTGAATTTGGACATTTTAATGGGCGAGAATGGGGCTGTCATCAAATTAAATAAAGTTTGTGATTTTATTTTAACTCTATTTTTGATGTTAGATTTTGTGATATAATTATGTCGAATGATATAACATTAAATAATTATTGGTCGCTTAGTCCGAGCGAAGCCGGGTAGCAATACTAGTAATACATATATATGTACATAAAAATATTGTGATGAAGAACTTATATTTTATAAAAGATCTTTTTACTTAGATTTTTACGCTTTATGTATTTTTATTAAATAAAGTTATAATGAGCTTGTCTATCAAAATAATATGAAATAATTTTATGACACAGACGTGAAAATATCTTGTATAAGTAATAAGTTTATTTTTACGTAAAATACTTTACATTAAGAAAGATATGCGTGATAAAAGACTGAGTTATGAATTATTAAGTTTTAAAATAAAGATAAATTTTATGATACAAAGGTGTAATTTGAAATTTTAAAGTATTAATATTTTTTAAATGGGGTATTTTTAAACATACATAATTCCATTGTTATGCAGTTGCATGCAGAGATTTTTGGGTAATGGTTATGGTAAATGAATCGGACTAAGAAAAAGTTTTAAGCTAGCTTATCACTAAATATAAAATAACTTTGATTATTCCACGTATTGCCGGTCCGTGGCGCAGTATCAACGTCGTTGGCTTGCGTGCCCGGGTTCGATTCCCGGTGCGAGCGGATTTTTTTAGTCGATAAATCTGTTCAAAGGCATGGGTGTTTGTGTTGTTGAAAATCTCTTCCCACCTTTCCGATCCCAAAGAGCAATGCATAGTGACAGCGATTAGCTAATCACTAGTCATGTCCTAGTCAACGTATCCTTTCCATTCCTACTCTCTTCGAAAAAGAGAGGTTGAGCAACTGAGTAACAAGCAGTTCTCGAAGAAAAACATATGATGAAATAAACTCAGTGAGGAGTCCATATGCTCCAAGTTGGGAGCGGACATGGTTTAAAAAAAATTACACGTATTGCGTAACTAATTGTGATACGCGTTTCACCTCTTTCAGACGCATCTTCAGACCTACTATATATTACTATAGTAAGTCCAAAGATGTTTGAATTTTATACTTTTTCATGAGTTACTACTCTCTTTGAGTTTGTGTACAAAATTATGGTAAAAGTCTCGTAAATTGTTTATTAAGTACTAAAATATTAAAATCAATCTTGTTTTATCACTTACGCAAGCTTTGCGATAGTATGTCCGAAGATGCATCTGAATGCGGTGAAACACGTGCCACAATTAGTAATAGCAATACGTGGAATAATCAAAGTTATTTTTAACTTTATATTTAAATGAACTTCCACAAATCTACCGCCGAATCCATCGATAGCTTATCACTTTTACTATGTCTCGTTCTGCGAAGTGGATTTTAAATTCGATCCTTACGGTGAGAATGAAAACATGATAGACCCATAATGTTCAATTCAAATTAATGAAACAACTGAATTTAAATGACATGATATTCTAAAAGCATTAATATTTATAAAGCTACGGTGTCAATTTTAAGCCTCAAGCAAAATGTTTTGATTATGGTATCTAAGAAACATTTTTCTGTTTTTTTTAAATATATTTTAGCTTGTCTTATCGACAGATATAACTCTTCGACCATGATGTTCTCACATAAGAAAAGAATAGTATCGAATGGCTTAATTGTCATTGATAGACACCAAGAGAATTTATTGCGTTTTTTATACTCAAAACAAAGGTTGAATACTTCAAATCTGTGGAACAACTCGCGGATTTCCCTGGCGAGTTTCGCGAAAAATTTCGAGCCTCATTAATTTCCCGGCACTTAATTGAAGCTCGGGATCGTCTTTATTCAACTCGCTCAAATGTTGAAAAGGTGTATTAAAAGAGCAAAGTAATATTTCCGCTGATTAACTTTATCAAGTCATCAATTTTTATTTATTTATTTACGAAAATATTCTGAATTCTAAGGACTTAAATATGTAATACGGAAAGAAAAATAACAATGTATTTTAATTCTACATAAATTATTTTTAAATATTTGTTGATAGCTATTTCGGCTTACGCCTTCGTCAGAACTATGTTTAAAACGTGTATTAGGGATAGCTTATATACCCTTTGCTAGACAGGGTGCCTCCTACATAATCTCTTTCTGTTGAAACCATACCGACGTCGTACGACGACGAAGCACTTAAAATCTGCAATTTCTAACTTAGAAATTGCAGATTTTAAGTGCTTTCACACGATCCCCCAAAAAATAACCAAATTATTGTTTCCCACCATTACTTAAGACCAATAAATCAAACCTATTTAAATTCTTTCATGTGACGTCGGTATGGTTTCAACAGAAAGAGATTATGTAGGAGGCACCCTGTCTAGCAAAGGGTATATAAGCTATCCCTAATACACGTTTTAAACATAGTTCTGACGAAGGCGTAAGCCGAAATAGCTATCAACAAATATTTAAAAATAATTTATGTAGAATTAAAATACATTGTTATTTTTCTTTCCGTATTATAATGGAGTTCTACCAAGTAAATGCCTACTCAATCAATAACTTAAATATGTATTTTTGATACATTCGATGAATTCGGTGGTAACTTTGTGGATGTTGATTTTAATTTAAAATAACTTTGATTATTCCACGTATTGTGACACGAGTTTCGCCTCTTTCAGATGCATCTTCAGACTAACTTTCGAAAATTTGTAATAAATAAAATCAAGCAATAAAATTACAAAATGGTGTTTGGCATTTTTCCTATTTACGGTATGCAAGGAGGGTATTATAGATTCAAAGCAAACCAAACAAATAATTATACTAATAATGACGTAAGCAATTAAAAAAGAATTAACTAATTAGATGGAGACTAGAAGCTAAGGAGAAAATTTTAGAAATTGTAGAATCCATGCATTTTAACACATATCCATAAATTGAATTATGAAACTATCCGTGCTGGGATTAGAGTCCAAGAGCACCGCCACTGAATCCAATACAAATTCTATTTAACTATTTAAAAATAAACAATGTTAGCTTTTAATGATCTATTATACATATATAAGCTTTGGATAAAATTTATTTTTACAGAATGCGCAAAAATACTTTCATTCAAAATAGAATTTCTCGCGTCAAACAAAAGTCAGATTTAACACTGCCTCATGAAATGAAAACGTTGACGTTCAAAATTTTTAAAAGTATTCATTTATTCATAAAAATCTGTTCCGTTAAAATAACGCAATGAAGAGTTTTTTCTCTCTCAATTACAAGTAATTATAAAGCTTTTAACGTTGTGTTTAAAATTTCAAGCGCAAAAAATAAACATGATATAAAAAATACATATTGAAACTTTCAGCATTGAAACGTTTTATACGGCCGGAAAGTTTTTACTAAATTATAATTTTCTTTGAGTTAGCAATATTTTTGAAATTTTCTTTTTGCACCAACTTCAAAACTGGTATTATGTTGTTATCATTTGTAATTACTTGTGGCTATACCTACAGCCAAAGTAGCATGAAACAAAGATACATTTTTACAATCAAAAACACATTAAAATTTGATAGGATATAATGCATTTATCATGCAGGTAATTTTCAAAACTCGTCAATTCGAAAACTGTTTTTTTTAACTGCCAATTTTAGATTAAACTTTTGAGACCTTTTCACAAACATATTATCTGTAATTCTTAAATTTAAAACATATTTTAAAAATATTTCTAGTAAGCACAAACTTATGAGGAAAAAGTAATGAAAATATCTCAATTTCTCAGTTTGTCAGCAAATGGATTTGACCAAATCTGAAAACTACCTCCTGAATTATTTAAAATTCAAATTGGCAATAGCGTTGATTAAGCAAATTACGATATAAAATAGTTGTATAACAGAGTAAGCTTTCATTCTCTCATTTCTACGTCGAATATGTGATGTAGTTTAGCTAAGCATTTTTAAAGCGTTTCATAAAATATGATAGTATCATTGGAAGAACGGCTTGAAGCTCTGAAAGAAGAAAAATTTCGAGTCCATTACTCAAATAAATCATCAGTGACATAAATTTTGTATGCCTAGCAGAATTCTCATTTATTGAGACTCTATGGAATAAAATATGTTGCCATGTATACCTATTTCGTTTCAACTATAAATAATGCAACTGATAATAGCCATAAGACCCTATTAAAAAAGATAAAAACTCACTCCACTGGTTGGCGAAAATAACATTTTTAGTCTGGCTTTGTTTTGAGTAAAATCCTTAGGGAAACGTCTAGACGTGAAACTTTGAAATCTGGTGAAAACAGTTTCAAAACGTCGTGTGAATACCACCAACCATGAAGCGTTTTCAAAATATTTGTATGAAGTAAGAATATTATTCACTTTCAAGATGTTAACTGTCACTTCTCAGTGGAGAGGCATTTTTTAAATAAATAAGTCAGATTATATAGTAACACTTATATTCTTAAAAAGATCGGTAGCGGCTTCACTCATGCTTCACGATTACGATAAGCAAAACTGGTCATGATTAGGGTTTGAAATAAGTCGATCTCGGGACTTGGAATATTTTTTTAATGTTCGATAATTTTTATATTTATTAAAAATTAGCCATGTTAATGTTAAATTAAAAATAGTTATGAATAATTGATATCACTATCTTTTAATGAATATAATATTTTGGTTGTTTATCCATCACTGAAGGGCGAAAATATTCGATTGAAATATAATTTGCGAAAGTGTCGGTCCCGTTTGAATGCGATCCGAAAACTAATTGAAATAAAAAATATTTCTTGTTGTGTAATTTTTAAAAAAATTTCATATTGTAAAAATGAGGACAAATTGATGGAAATAAATAACGTTTTTATTGATGACAAATCAATCCCGAAAATTTCGGGATTACGTTTTCTAATCTCAGGAATAATCAGGTATTGAACATTTTCGGGATCCCGGGATAGGAAACCCAGTAGCTTTTTATTATTTGTTTTAAGTATTACAATTTTCAGACAAATAAATGAAAGTTTAATGCTTTTTAATAAATAATTACAGTTTCAGTCAGTACTTGATAAAAATAATCATTCAAGTAAATGAAAAGACGTGAAATATAAGCGAAAAGTTACACCATGTGTATAAATGATGGATGTAGTACCTTTGCGTATTTCGTTCGTTAAAATAGACGATACGGAAACTGACAAATATCACTGAAATAAATCAGGTTAAGGTAGGCTGAACGTCAATTCGGTAGGTCGGTTTACCCAACTTGATATGAACACTAAGCTTTATCCCACGTGTATCCTTGGTAAACTAATATTTGACGTCTAAGTAGAGTAACTTATATCCTTGTCGCATGTAGGACTTAAATCAGTTTTTATCTTTTGCAGCAGGCACAAGGGGCACTCGTAAGCTTGCAAATGTTAACTTAGCATATACAAATCTTACGTCAAATGCGTAACAATTATAAATTTATCATTTAAATAAGACACGATATGGCAAGCACTGGCATTTCAAAAATGTTTCAGTGGTTGTGCTTAATGGTGGTACTTAATAAAATAATGGTAAATAATATGTACACATGATAATGATACAAAAAGGCAAATAATTATTTGATGAAAAAAATTATCAGTAGCGAGTTCATAACACGGTCGGTAAATAATTTATTTTGGTCAGTATCTTATTGGTAAAATTGTCAGTATATATTTTTTAAAGGTAAGTATATATGTATGTATCTATAAATGGTATGTAATTAGGAGAGGTAAGACGATTAGGTTAGGTTAGGCTTAAGACTTCTTTTCTAAAAAAATCTTCATACGACCTTATTTTGATTGTCACAAGCTATCAAACTTGCTATTTATTTAAAATGACTGACCACTTAATTCAAATACTAGCCGTTTTACATAAATTACTAATCGTTTCATTTAATAACTGTCAACATTCATACTGAATCAATGGAGACTGACCGCTTATAATATTTTATAAATACTATTTTGACATAAACTGACCATTTATTTAATTAACTGACCGAAACTAGAATTACATACTGACCCATTAAATACACGCCTTATAAAAAGGGGTTTTGCACTTCATTATTTTTGTATTTGCTGCAATTTCAATTCAACGTTTTCTCGGTTAAAATAATAAAATAAAGATAGTTTGTGGACTTATATGATAAACTTCTTAATTATTCCTGGAAGGATTTAGGTAAACCCAAATTCATGTGGTATTTAAATAATTAAACTAATCCTTTTTTAATCGTTTTGTGACATTCCAAGGATTAATCATATCTGACTTTATTGAATGCAAAGGGAGTTAGTTTCCGAGTATGCGAACATTAACTTGGAACAAAGATAAACATATTACAATTGTATTTTCAGTTAAAATTCAGATCAGATTTTAAATACGATTGCATGCAACATTCATTTTTCAAAGATGTTTTGTCCAACTTTCACCGTTTCATGTAATGCTGACAATTTTTTCAGCATAAAAGTTAAAATAATATTCTTTTTGAAACATTATAATATTAATATTGTTAATGGCTCGGTGAAATAAAAAGGTCTCACATTTCGACTGCGTTACGATTTATTTTGCAGCTAACTACTGCTTAGGTTTGACAAATTCGCTAAAGCTGGCTCGGTCCATTGTCCCACTTAATATAATATGTAAGCTGAAATTGGCCCTCGACTATGCTTAGAATTATTAGAAGTAACCTTCTACACTTCGTTTGGGACCCATTAATATAATATACGCTACATTATTTAGCTAAATAATATATGGCCTGGCATGTGTGCATTATGTATGAAGGGCCGGCGAGCACTCGCGTTCAGTTTTGCTTAATTATTTATAGATTTTGCTATAAGACATTTGATACGAGATTAATTCGAAAAATTGTACTTTATTTTTATCAGCATTTGCAAATTTTCATGATTATGTAACACCAATAGAAATTACATACTTACAAAAATCGCAAATACAAAGATTTTAGGTACCGATTCATATCAAAACTAAAATAATAAATCCATGCAAGTTTTTTAATTTTGCACCTATAAGGTTCTAATTGAAATTTTTGCCTAGAATGAAAAGCTTTTATATATCGCATTCTTTCATAAATATTTATTTCAGATTAACCTATGGTTGAATAACGCAGTCAGCAGAATTCCAGAGTTCCACTGCATCTGCACACGTTTTTTTACTAAATTTATTTAACAATGTTTTAAGATTTCCATCATGAGATCTTTTAGATCATTATTTCTCAGCAAGAGTTGTGACAAAATATGCTTAAAATAAGTAATTTTAAACATTTTTACTTGCTCATTGTTACGGTGAACTTTAATCAATTGAAACTTCAATCGTTTATATCTCAAAACACTGTCAAGAGCGGTTAGAACTTTTTCAAAGTGAGGTGTCGAAATACAGAATGTTATCAAAATTGACAACGTTAAAGCAAGTTCATCAAGTTTATAGCCCGATGCAAATTTGCATGAGACTGATTTTTTACCGTTTGCTTCAAAAAAAAAAAGAATTAAGTAAAAGCAAAATTCATCTTTCAAAGCAACGTTAAGGAATGGAAAAAAAATTAGAAGAGACGATGGTAGAAAAATAATTCTACGTTCTTAAGCAATACGATTGATCAGTTGGCAACTTTTGCAAATCGGATACACGTTTTTCTTAACCAACTAAAAAGCTTCATTATAATCGTTGGATGATCACATGATCAATCAACTGATAATAACTTTAATTTTAATGTAATAATGCCCATTAAAATTAATTCATATTTGTAATTTACAGTTAGTATAAAGATAAAAAACAATATTTTTGACATTGATAAACATAATGAATTTACTGCAACTGCCACAAAAACACGAACCCATAAATATCGTTAATATTCGTTATATTAATTGCAATATTAAAACAGAAACAACATAAATTATAAAGGGTTAGCTAATTGCTTTCAGATACAGCTTCATCCGGTAACATTAAATGTAATTTATGACTGAAACTTTATGCCTTTGTTTTGAATGATTAGGACTGGAATATAACAAATAATTTTATAGATTTTACGTAAATAAGCACAGCTTCAAAAACAAGATATATGTAATAAAAATAACATTCTAATTTACTACTGAACGAGCTACAACTCAAATAATTATTACGAGAAAGGAAGTTAATTATACAAAATAAGCGGCAAAGGAAAAAATATACTTTAATTTCGATGTATTTCTTATGCACGCAATCACTAAAACCGGTCCTGATTTCAATAAATCCAATGTAGAATAAGTACTAAAATTGTCTTAGTTGATATGTGAAACTGCTTTTCGGCACGTTGTACCATCAGCAGTTACTTTAATGGTAATCAGCTTTCGATGAAGTCAGCGGTAACTCTGGGTGGATTTAGACGACTAGCCGGTACCCGGCAGCGATGCAAATCCACTCAAAGAAAGAAAGTGTTATTTAAGTGCTTTCGGAGGCACAATATTTGAGATAAATAATTTCGATATAATTTTGCTTACATTGATCGGTATCCATGACATTTGCCGTTTAACGTTTGATGTTTGTCTTTTGCTGATTTTCTTTGGTGCGCGCCACCTACTGAAAGCTAATTTAACTATGCTTATAACCTTTGCGCAAGTGCAACAATAAGTTGTCAAAATGAACGGTATGGCTGCGCACAAAATAAGAAAAAGCACTGATTTTATATTAAAGACCTACTATAAGTTGATTTTACTATGCCTATAACCTTCGCACAAGCGCAAGCAATTAGTTGACAAAGTTGTATCGCATTCGGATGGACGGTATCGCAACGTATAAAATACGAACAATCAAACATTGATTGTTATATATTGGATTTAGATCGATAATTTTGCTAATCTTCTGGTCGTGTTGCTTGTGGAGATACACGTTTCAACACATTATAAGCATATTCTGAAAAAACTGCAATTAAATTTTTACTAATCGATTATTTATGTCTTACTTTTAAATCAATTTCTTACGATATTTTCAATCTAAAGATACTACTCGAAGAGTCGTCAAACACGCGTTACAACAAGTTACATAACCAGTGGGATTACAAAGTCATAAATTAATATTTTATATTCACATGACAATTTTAAGGCGATCAGGCTATTTTGTGGCTATTTTCCATAATCGAACTAGACGGCTGTGGGAAAATTGCTTTTGATATCTCAAAATTTACTAGAGGATAATAGTTTACGTGTTCAATTACAGAACATCTGAAGACCGGAAACCACGGAGAGAAGTCATGTGATTTCATTTATAGAATTATTTGGCACGAAAATATATCTTATATGTGCATGGATGTTATTCGAATATTATCTCTTAGAGAACCGTTACTGATTTAATTTAATATAATTGATGATAATAATATAAGATTATGAATAACACACAGCATGGCTTAAGGGGGTCCCCCCATGTGAAATTTTGAAACAATCTTTTTTGTTTCAAAATGCTTTAATTTAAAAAGGGTTAAAAAACATTCATCATCCTCAATCCGTCTAGCCATATTTATAACTATTAAGGGGGTCCTCCCATGTAATATTTTGAAACAATCTTTTTTTTTGCATAGAATGATTCTTAAACACGTGTAGAATATGCTGATAAAGTGATTTTACAATATTTGAAGTCGTTGAAAAGTTATTGCAGTTAGACTACACTTGTTTCGAGGCGGGACATCGGTCACATTTTTACGCTTCGGCTTGTTACATGAGAACTTTCAATACACATGTAATTTCAATTCATGAAACAAACCAAAATTTAAGCAAGAGCAAAACAAGCAGCTTTAAAAGTTTTAAAATAGAAAGAAGAAAAAAATATCTATTGACCAGGCATAAAAAATTAATGGGGAGTAAAGATTTCATAGTTTAAATCGTATTTGAACACACAAACGCGTTTTTCTCAAAACTGACCTTCACGATATCTCAAGAAAAGGTTTACCGATTGCTTTAAATTTTAATGGCAGATTAAAAACATTTTTTGTCATCGTTTGAACTAGGAAAGTGAAAGAATTTCCAGCCGTTTTGTTTTTACGTAGGCAAATAGTCGAAAAAAATCATGAATTTTGAACTTTTTTTTTCAAAAACTTGTCAATTTTCTACATTTTTGAATGATCCTAGTTAAAACGATTTTTACAGTTTTATAATTTAAAACACCGCTAGAATTTTTGATTTCCAATAAGCCAATCAACCGGTCAGATGGAGGCCGTTTACCACCTTTTTTTCGACATGGGTGCGTTTGGAGTGGTGTACCACACATTTTGATGAAGGTTTTAGTCTGAAAATATTTTGACTTACTGTTAAAATGTCAATAAACATATGGTAAAGTTTTCAAATGTCTACGTTAGTAAGGTTCATCAAAAATAAATCCCAAAAAAAGCTAAAAAAACTGACCGTCACATGGGGGGAACCCCTTAGATGATGTAAAGCAACGCAGAAATAAAATTCGAAATAGCTTCTGTGTATAAATAAATATATTTAAGTAATTATATAAATTTCGTTGGAATTATTTTGCTCTTGTTGCTAATTTGACAACAAAAAATATTTTAAAAATGTGAATTCGTGAATTCAAAACCACATTGAAAACTAAGATTTTTGCTCCGCTCACTTTCTTTCATTTTAAATCCTTCAGTAGATCCACTTTTTTTTAAAAAGACTTTTTAAAAAAAAATCATTCACATTGTAGGCAATTATTGCTTAACCCTTTGTACTCCTTAATATATTAATTGTTTCCTTTCTGCAATTCCTCAATAGATTTGAGAAATTATTTGATATCACAAGTTTTACCTATTTATAATATTAGCATGGTAAAACAAAAAACCATGTTAATCCAATATAAAGGGTATTTCAGTAGGGACGCTCAAAATATGTTACTTTGTCCTGCTGAGTAGATTATTCATTGTTTAGTGGCCAAATTTGAGTCAACCAGTTTGGTAAATAATCGGCCAACACCTACCTGTACGTCATCAAAATACAATATCTGGTAAAAACATTGCTGCTGTGTGTGAAAGTGTACAGGAAAACCCAAGGCAGCTTATTTCTCGTTGTTCACAAGAACTTGGCTTTTCTGCGACTTCAACTTGGTGAATTTTGAATCGGGCCTTATGTCTGCACCCGTATAAAATCCAACTAACCAAGGAACTTCAGGTAAACGACCACAGACAACGCCTGATTGGGAGCAGTTGGAAGTTTACCCAAATTTGTGAAAACAGTCAACTTTAGCGACATGGCCCATTTTATAATGAATGGATATTGGCAGACATTTGATGCTATATTCCATATTTAATGCCGTAAAATATACTTACAATTGAAATTAAAATTTAGTCGAAATCTCACAAACAACTGGTTTTATTTACATTTCAAAACTAAGCGTCCTTATAAAAAGACCCTTTACATATACGGTTTTTGTAATAAGGATAATTTTTTTTTTTAACCATATCCGCTCCCAACTCGGAGCATATGGACTCCTCACGGAGTTTATCTCAACACATGCTTTTCTAAGAAAACTGTTTGTTATTCAATTGCTCAACCTCTCTTTTTTGAAGAGAGTAGGAATGGAAAGGATACGAGGACTAGTGATTAGCTAATCGCTGTCGCTATGCGCCGCTCTTTGGGATCGGAAAGGGGGGAGGGGATTTTCAACAATACAAACACCCATTCCTTTGAACAGATTTATCGACTGAAAAACCGGGAATCGAACCCGGGCGGTGTACAACGTCGAGATAGGCCTGACATAGTAGTTCAAGGAGTTAACAACTGTCGATTGCATATCTCATATGTTGTTTTCCAATATTGTGACTTCCTTTTACTGACAGACGTAAAGTAAGACCATGCACTTACAAGTTGACTGCTTTTTTACTTAAAAACGTTCATACAGCTCATTTAGGGCGTGTGATCTAAAACTCTATGAAAAAAGGGGTGGCCATAAGTTTTCACGGTTTGTATTCTTATTACGGCTTATAAAAGCAAAGCGTCTTTCTTTAACGAAAATTGTCTCCACCAAAAGACACATTTTATGCCAACACAGGACCGTATTGGGAACAAAAGGGCATATATATCAACATCGCGACGGGGAGCAGAAAATATTTCACGCTTCTCTTCTTCGGAAAATATTAGGTTTTTTTGTAGTATAATACTTCATAGAATCGTGATCACAATACAATGATAAATAAAGCGATAGAGACGCTGTATTTCCAAGCCGTTGTGTAACGAGAGTTTTTTCTTTATTATTCTAAAATATCTTACATATTTTATTTTTGTACTTCTTATGCAATGTTTAGTTTTTACAAGTAGTTAGTATTTAAAAAATCGAAGGAAAATTTTGAGTAACTGAACATGCACATGTTTTTTTAACATGCAAACGTTTCATGAAAAATATTAAAGTTAATATTATGAGTTATAATAAATACGCATTTCCTTTGATTTAGCTGTATGTTTGTTGACTGTATGGGGTCTAATTCCATTGATTCGAGAAAGAATAAAGCACGCCACGTTTTTGCCACGGAGAAATTTTAAATAGCTAGAATGCCTCGGGAGAGCTTCATTGGTTAGAGTTAACACATTAGCTACGGGAAGCGTAGAATACACGCTATTTCTCCATATGTTTAGATCCCGTGGCCAAGTTTAAGGACAAAGGAAATATAAAAACTATTTTTTTAGTTTTTAGTTCAAAGATCGGGTAGTGGTGGTAGTATGGTTGCTGGTGAGTGCCTTCATTTAGCCGACCTTCTCGTTGAATGCCTCACACGAACACTAACATTACAAAAACACGAGGTGAATCGCCCACAGCAAGGTAATGTCAAAAAGTTCTTGCCGCCGTCTCCATGTACCGTCGTAAAATTTTAGAGCAGGATATGTTTGTGGAGTGATTCATCCCAATATTCTATCAAAATGGCAAATCAAGCCAACGGCACGCGGTGTTCCCAAACGGTCACCCATCCAAGTACTATCCGCGCCCAATGTTGCTAAACTTCGGTGAACGGACGAGAACCGGTGCTTTCAACGTGGTATGGTCGTTGGCGACTGCTAAGAATTAGCCACCTTACTAGTAGTTGGAAGCGTCACTGTACATGAACGTTGATTTATTAATAATTTGTTAAAAATCTCTTTTTTTATTATTTGTTACAAGAGATCACTTACGATTATATTACGCAGTAGAAGTTTACAATAATTGCCATGAAAACGTTTATCAGTTCATTGATACCGTTTCTGAATTAAAAAATATAGGGGAAATCATGAAGTAAATGTAAGCAACATTATTTTGAATATGCCTTATTTATTTTCATCTGTGCGCTGTGTCAAATCGAAACCTTATTTTGAAAAGGTTCTAACTGCCCTTGACACTGTTTTGAGATATGAGCGTTTGAAGTTTCGATTGATTAAAATTCACTTGTAACAATGAGCAAGTAAAAATGTTTAAAATTACTTATTTTAAGCATATTTTTTCACAACTCTTGCTGAGAAATAATGATCTTAAAGATCTTATGATGCAGTGCAGATGTGATCTTATGAAAAA
Organism: Himalopsyche kuldschensis; assembly: GCA_028554975.1. Lineage (NCBI taxonomy): Eukaryota > Metazoa > Arthropoda > Insecta > Trichoptera > Rhyacophilidae > Himalopsyche > Himalopsyche kuldschensis. Next base: position 1,892,662 of record JAHFWI010000045.1, read on the forward strand.
AAGTGTGCAGATGCAGTGCAACTCTGGAATTCTGCTAACTCCGTTATTCAACCATAGATAATTCTGACATTCATATATAAACATATGATAGAATGCAGTAATTACAAGTTTTCCGACCAAAAGGTAATTTTAAGCAAAAATGACAAATATGACCTTTTTAAAGTAAGGTAGCGAAATATACGAATTTTTTTAATCCATTGTGAAATTTTTATAGAAATAAACATCAAGAAAAGATGAAGACATAAACTATGAGCATAGAAAATGATTTTGTACCTTTATTTTGTGACAGTACCAAAACTCAACAAATCTTTTAAGACTCGATCCGGAAGACGTTTAATTTTCATTAAATTTGTATTGTTTACTAGAAAATTCGTGTTTTTGACGAAGTACTTAATTTAAATTCTCATTTACTCTTCTCATAAATTCTCTTCGCTTAGCTATACATTTTCGTTAAAATTAAAAGCAGTTTGCAATTGTGTACTGTATTACAAAAAAACATCTCCTCGCCATTAAAACGAGTCCAGAAAGGTTTCCCTTGTTATCGTCGATCCGTTCTTAAAAAATATAGAATGATTGAAGATTTTCAGCCGAAACTACATTTGGAAAAGAGGCGCCAAAGAAAACTAACAATGAGCCGGCCAAGTGAAAAGGCTCCCATCAAATGTGACCGAATCGAGTACGGAGGTGTCCTGGACACTTTGCATGTCCGGCGTAGCTCACTACATTGCCAGTGTAGGGAAACTTTTCTCCCTAAATTATACAAACTTTTATCTAATCGAGTAATTTTTTTTTTTAATATTCATTTAATTTTCTCAAAAAAAGTGCGCATTATATTTGATTAAAATAACTAAAAGTGCCGAGTTAGGTACCTACATCATGACATTTTTCTATGATAATATATTTGTTCAAAAAAAATACAAATCATGGCATAACACCTGACGCCAATACGCCATTCATTTGACAAATTAAATACATTTATTTATATATTTGGTACAGTGAAAATGTATCAAGTAATAGATTTGTATGACAACATGATTTCACTGGTCACTATCATTGAAATTATAGGCCCAAGTCAATAATTTGCCGGCCTTAAATTTTTGTTTGCTTCGATGAAACAAAGTCAGCAAGTAGTCCCTTTCATAATAAGAAAACCAAAGACAAACACAGACAAACATTGGGCTGAAGATAGGGCGGTCAAATTTAATTTCAACGACAGCTTGGAGAAGAATATATTTTCACTGAGAAAACAGTTTCACCATAACATATACATTATGAAAATCACAAATTGTAGTCATAAGAACAGAGACAAAATAAATAAAATCAAATTAGAAATTTACAACGCAGTCAACTAAGTGAGTTCCGACAAAATCAACTTTTCAAATTGACAAAACATAGTATTCGTCTGAACTCACTCAAGTCGATATGAAATATGTCGACATCCTAATCATAATATGTCTCCAGATATCCACGTTGTTGTTGTATCCAACACCATTGAAACAGCGGCTTGTATTATCTTTAATTCCTAAATTAGGTATTAATTTTTACAGTTGATGCAGAGAGTTTATGTGAGATAAGAAAAAGGAGAATTCCTTCAATAGACTACTGTTATACCAAAATTTCCAGTATTGAATTTACGTTAAGCTTTGCTATTTATTCCAGCACCTTTTAAGCATATATTGGTAAGAAACAATTGATAATGTGTGGCATGCTTTAAATGTGTACAATAATGAAAATGATGATTAAACAGAACGAAATTTTGTTTAAAATTATAGTTTAACTTCTCCAATGCAAAATATGAAAACAGAATCATTTTCATGTAAACCAATTTCATTATCAAAAGGTACTATAAAAGCTCTGTTTTAAATTAATCAAATATTGTTCCTAAATATATCCATTCTTAAATAAAATTTTGATAAAAACGCAAAAATAAAGTATTAACCATCATAATGTTATAAGAAAAGTTTGTAAATCTCTGCCCTCTGAACTCCTCTCTATGTATGTGTTTCACTATCAAGTTTTGAAGCCTCCAAAAAGGTTCTAACTTCCTTTCCCCGGAAGTACCGCTTTTACCCTTATTCGCCGGATGGGGTGCGTTTTTTTCCAAACTATATTTCGTATTATTGAAACTCGATTTCGGAGTTACCGATTTTTATCATAATGTGACATTCCAATTTATTCTAAAAAGGAAGCCTTTTAAGTGAAATTATTTTGGGATGAATTCATGATGCCAGAATTTGTCATTCCAAATCGATTTTATAGTTAAAAATGACAAAATTTATGAGAAAACGTATGAAAAAAAATATAGTACAAGTTTTTCACGTTAATTCACGATAGATATTTGGCATCCATAGATGTCCAATGAAAATCCAAAGATTTTGCATCTAGGGAAATGGACAGAGACAAACCAAGTGTATTTTAATGAATGATTATTGTGAAAAAATTACAGCAAAAATTTTCAAGCCACTTAGGCTAAAATTATATGCCTATATTGTTGTTAATGTAAACATTGTTTTAACTCAAATTAACAAAATTACATTGAACAAATAAAGAATCGCTTCTTTAAAAAATCTTGATACAAACACATCATTACAGATTTTATCGATTTACTATAATATGTAATCATAACTTTATGAGCATATTTACGGCTATTTTTATTGCATTTCATATTTGAGCACAAGAAGTAAATGCGAAGAAATGGAAGATATTTAATGTTTGCGACAAAAATAGAAAAAGCGACCGTTTATCATTGTCAGCGCATGTATCGGTTTTTTGTTTGTTAATCATTGAATATTGCCACTAATCTATAAAACATGTTTGATTTCTACAGGAAACAATTTGTAATTTGATGGAATCAATAATTAGTATGCTCAAAAAAATACTAATGAATAATATCATTTGTTGCTAAAAAAAGGTAAGAGTAAAAAAAATAATTAGCATCACTTCGTCCAAAATAAATCAAAGACAGAGACAACCATCATTTGTAAAAACCTCAATTATGTACTTTATGTCATTGCTTTGGTGAGACATTATTCCACTGTAGTATATAAGTTTTGTTCTAATCAAAGAACGCTAATTTACTATGCATTAAAAGCTTCTGGGAACGCTTTGTTTGTACTATTTTGCAGAAACAAAGCTAGTACTGTTTCATTTCATTCTATCTATCAACTTGTGGAGCAAACATTCGTCCATCGTTTTGCAATTAGACTTCTCGTAGATAAACATTCACATCACAAATAAATTTATCTTCTTGGTGAGGATTCTCTCATCTAGAAACTAATAGACTATGGAATATTTCAACAGGCACACTCGCATCACTTTCATACGTATTTGTGTTTAAAGGCTACAATGTAAGTTTTTTTTTATGTCTAAATTGTAAGATTCCTTTTCAATATAAATGTTTGAAGCTTCCATTTAATTTTTGAAACGCAAAACATCTAAAAAAATAACGCATAGCAATTATGTTTCATACCTGCGAGATTGAAATCCTTTGTTTACCTACATTAGATTATATCCGCTCTCTTTGTGGAGTATATGGTCACCTTTGCACACCTTCAAGACATCTAACCATTAATCAATCAGCATTCTTATACTCTACTTATTCAAAATTACGCAAAACTTTACAACTTTGTAAATAGACTAAAAAGGGAATAATTCTAAGACAAATCAGATAAATATCCATTTTCATCCTTGCCCACTTTCAATGTATAGTATATTGGCTTCTTATTGATTTTCTTCAACAGAAACTATTCTACAAAAACTACTTGTTACCATGTTTAACTGTTTTTTTTTATACAGAGAGTAGCGATAGTAAGTAGGATGGGTCTAGTGCAGGGATTGTGATTAACTAATCGCTCTCGCTACGTCGCATTTTGAGGATCGGTTGGATGTTTTTTTAGTCAGCTTAATAAAGAGATTCAAAAATGAAACTGTTGAGACTAAGACAATTTATAACATTCTTGAGACTGTTGATGATCTGTAAAAATGTTAAAATATTATAGTATTTTATTGAGATTTTGAATGTTCAAATGGCTCTTTCATGAATATGACTATTTAACATTTTCTTGTGACTGCAACAGACTTTTAAAATATATACTTATATGATTGTGATCAGACAGAATGTCTCTAAAGCTCGGTGTTAGTATTTTACTACCTCTGCGTAAAATATCGCTTCTCCATATCACTCGACAGTGTTTTGTGTCTCTATTCCAAGTGATTTTTTGATAAGACGAGTGAAGCACTTTAACTTTACAGCCAATCCAACGCTGAGTCGAGCTTTTGGCTTTTTTTTAGACTATGTCGTTTATTTTTTATCATTTCCGTATTTGGTAAACAATCTAACAAATAACTGCTGGATTTCAATACACTTTTCGCCCATTAAACGCAAATACATACATTTCTTACGCATCTTTACAAATATGTTGTACTCAAGAAAAGACAAAACACTGCATCGCATTAGTCAACGTTTTTTTTAGAAATATCTTAACTCACGTTAACCTAAATAATACGATCATTACCATTTCTTCAAGTCAGAAAAAATCTTTAAATACAATTAAACTTTCTCCCACTAATTTTTGTGGGAAATTTTAGTTAAGTCTCGCTGATTATTTTCACCATTTGAAGGGTTGCAATAACATAAATATTAAAAAGAAAAACATTGAGAAATTGTGAACATGAGTTGTTTGTTCTTTCAAGGAAAACCAGCCTGCCAATAAAGATACCACTCGAAGGAGCTTCAGCCATTTTAAGCGGTATTGCTTTGGATGTTGAGATATTTCACTTGGACGTGAGTGAGTTCAGACTAGTACTATTTTTCATTTATCATAGTTGATTTCGACGGAACTCACTCGGTTGACTTCATTGCCAATTTCCACGTAAATTTTTCACTCTTATATATCAGTAAACCATATATTTTTTCTTCCAACGTTTCAATCTTTTTTTCATATAGCAATAAACCAATATTTTGTGAATTTTGTGATAAATATATGTAGGTATATAAATAAATAAAAATCGTGTAAAAAATAGAGACAAAAGTCAAAATATATTTCAACGGAACACGTTTGTATGCTCTTCATATATGCCTTTTTTTTTTCTTTTGCTAGATTTTTTTGAAGTATTATCAATTGATATTATATAAAATAAGCAAAACACAGTTAAATAATTTTTGACTTGAATATTAGTTCAATAAAAACACGTCAAAATTTGTTTAAAAAAACGTTTACGCGTAACAGAGACTTATTTAGCAATGAGAAAAAACAGTATTTTATTTTTATCATTATTTAAAAAAAAGGTTTGAAAAATATTGTATTGTATACCAGATTTTAGGAAAAACCTTTTCTTTTGTGGATGTTCATTTTTTTTTTAAACTTTTGTGACTATTTTTAACTATTGTGTATTTAAAGTGACTTACCTATTTAAGTTTTATTTTCATTGCAATATTTCTATAAAAGATAATAATTTTACATGATCCTGAATACAATTCATGAATATTTTACCTTATTATTGATTAAATCGTAAACAATTAGCAAATTCCTATTCTAATATTTTTTATGTTTTTGTACTGAAACCGATCAACAAGTTACCAAGTTCTTTTAAAATTGACATTGACAGCTTACACCACTTAAACCAGTGTTCTTCAACCTTTTTATATGCGTGGACCAGTGAAAATAAGAAAAAATATTTCGCGTACAGGCATTTATACGTTACACATATTTTCACTCTTCAAGACAAGACAATAAACTCGTGCGGGCCAGTGGTTGAAGAACCCTGACTAAGACAATGAAATAGTATAATGGATATCAATATATAAAATCAATCTAATTTGTAAGCGTTGGGATCAATTCAACTCAAATTCGTCAAACTATCAAGATCGGCAAAATTAAATTATACAAGAATTCAAAATATTCAATGACACTAAATGTGTTATTTTAATTAAGTTGCAATGATCTTTGTTTATATTTGATAGTTTTTATTTTATTGAATGCTAACTAAATGGAGATTTTCATACGCAATTGAGAAGTTATGTTATTTAAAAAAAGCAATACATTTATATTTTTTACTCTGTCGCGTTAGAAGCAGAGACCACCGGATGTATGAACGTCATCCTAATGATCTCTCACTTAAAAATACGAATGGTGAATTAATTATGTTTCTTTGATTTCACTTATAATTAAGTAGTGGCGCATACTGTTAATCAACGCTTGAAACATTACATTCTATGGACAATCCCAAGAGTAAAAATAGGCTGCTTTGTATTTTACAGTACTAGGAACGAAATTGTAAAAGCTATTTTCATTGTGTAAACATTTCAGTAATCCAAAGCTGTGGTTGTGTTTATGCTTATTTGATTATTTAAATGTGTTTTACAATTAAAGTGAAGCTGAATAAGGCATATCTTTTCAATAGTATGTATTCTTTTGCTCTTTAGTACACAATTTCAATCAAACAATGAAGAATATAGTTATATAAAATCCGACTGTCTTATTGGTTCACACAAAAAAGATTCACTCTATTTTCATTCAAAGTCTTATTTATTTTACCAGAATATCAGCGCTGCGTATTTTTACTTAATTCGTGCCACTAAAAATCATGAACTGACTCCCAAGTCACTGGAATTTAGGATGTTAGTAAAACGAAAATTTTATTTTCAAATATATGTATGTAAAGCTTACATGCTGAGATGTAAATTTAAGCTTAAGAAATAATGCTTACACCAGATGAGTTTTCCTTTGTAACTTTTTTAGCGTATCAATTATAATATCAGCCACTAAGAGACTCCTCCGTGGATTAAAATATTTCAAATGACTGTTTAAAGAATTAGCGCGAAATTAATTTACTGTCATCATCAAAGGTGACAGACGTTAATTTAATGTTTTAACAGAGTACTTCATCATTTGATTATATTTTTTCCTAATATAGCTCTTAAAAAGATAAATATACCATCAATACTGATTATCCATATATTTTCTTTTGTTATTTTTCAATAAAGTGGAGGTTATACGTACATATGTTCAAATGGTTATTTTTAAACAAAAATGTTTAAGCCAGAACACTTTTTGAACATTTCGGCCATTATTCTGAACGTGTTTATCGACGGTCCAATCCTACACAGAACTTAGACCACGCCGAATTAATCTTGAGTAAGGGCATTATATAATGTTATATAATAACTTATATAATGCAGTAACAGTCACTTACTCTACAAACTTTCAGTAAATAGCTATTTCTTGAAGAATCTTTGTACTGTTACGAAGTACTTTCTATCGAACTATATACTGAAGATTTTAATAAGTCACTTAGGTACAACTAATTTAATCTACTCACCAAAAAAGAGAAAATTGTAAAACATTTCATAACGAAATAGTTTTAAGCTAAAGCTTAAGTTTTTATAAGAACAGGCAAAATAAATAAATTAAAATGTGTCAATTTTTTTCACATATTCATTTCACTGTAAGCTGAGTCAATGTTTTTCTCTCTGCGATTTTTAGAATTCAAGTCTCAATAATTCATTATAATACGTATTTATAACGCTGCATTGTAAGAAAAATACAATAAAATAAATCTCGACCTACGTATATTTTGATTAAAACTGAACAACATACGTCTACTTACTTTGCAGAATGGTGGAAAAATATGAATATACGACGTATGGAATAAAAACACCTCAGTAAGCATTAAAAACAAAGGGTTTTGCACCCTCATACGTCAGCGAGACGATAAGAGATAGGGTTGGTGGGTTCTGAATAACTGTGATGGGAATAATTTACGTATATTACTAGAAAAATATATTTATTTTTATTTCTAACATTGTTCAGATTTTGGGTTTTAAGATACGCCTTCTGTTTATAGCTGTTATTTATAACTTTGGCATCCGTACGAGATTCGTTGATTCAAAAAATTGTGTAGTTATTTTTTTATGATACAGGGTATACTTTGGGCAAAGAAGCTTTTTTTGTCACTGAATTTACTGCTCATAATTTTTGGATAATATTTTGATAAATGATCGAGTGCGTTGGTGTCAAAGTTTTTTTTGTATCCTTGGTACTAATGGTTATTTATTACGTAATTTTTTCTTTTAAATATTGACTTAATAACTTTACTACTTAAGCACACTTGGCGAGATATTCACTGAAATCAATATGTATTTTTTTAACTAAACCACTTGATAAAATATAACATTTAACATTTTTATGTGTAACTGGCATGTATATACAAAAAAAATTTCACTCAGAATACATCTAAAAGTATTCGATCGTCGAAGAGGAATGTTCGTTAATGTATCGCTTTGGTTGTTTGACCAACAACTCTTTACGGATACAACCAACAGTAATAAGACTTAACAAAGAAAAAACATAGAATATTTCGCTCATATTGTATATTAAATTGCAGCATCTAAAAATATAAAACAAAGTAGTGAGTTCAAGTCAAAGAAGGTTCAATACGTGGAATAATCAAAGTTTTTTTTATATACATATAAAAAGTAATGAATAATTTAAATATTGTTTAATATTATAAAACTTTTGTTAAAACTCCAATGAATGAATTTTTGAATCACCCTGTGCGTAAAAATCTAGAGTGAGCTTTACATAACCACCATATTTTGTTCGGTTATCGTTCGTCGTAGCGTCGTAGCGTCGTAGCATCGTATCGTCGTAGAGCCAAGCAGTAGTGCCTACTTGAACGCAGAACCGATATTCCTTCAAGTCATCACATTGGAAATGAGATTTTGCTAAATCGAATCCACCATTTCAATAGATTATGGAGATAATTCAGTTTTATTTTATACTGCAAGCTTTAAGTAGATTACATTACGTTTTTCACTTATCATGCAGTGGAATATTTTCATATTTATTCATTATGAAAATATAAGATTTATGATGAACTCTTGAAGGTGATTACTAATGGCAGATGACAAAATGAAAATGTTTAATTTAAAAAGGGGTTAAAAAAACATCAACATCCCAGCGTCTAGCCATATTCGAACTATTAAATAAATTATGCAGTGGCTTGGTGCCAAAATAACTATCAAAAATATTTCTTTTTGTCATTATACTGTGCTTACATTCATAAAATAGTAATAACGTGATGTTGAAATTGTTATCAACATAATAATCCAATCCTTTCTTTTGTCTTATAGCAACAATTTGACTACCAGTTCAATCGATATATTATGGTTTTGTTATATGCATACATATTACAGATACGCTTGTTGTCAAACCAATACAAGTGCTATGAGTAAGTGTTTAAAAATATTTTTAATTATTTCTTTGAATTGAATATTTTTTACATAATTAAAATCAAAGATAAATTCGTCAACGCGATAGCGGTATTTATAAATTCCATCTCTTGATGGTTTGTTTTTTAATACGGTGATTTTTTAACGTTCTCCATTTTACGAGATATTAAAATGAAATTAAACACTTATTCTGCAATGTGTTTTCCAACTACCATCAATGCAAGAAAATTGCGACAAACTCTTTGTTATGTTTAGCAATTATTTTAAACGATCAGTCTGGAGCTAGAGTATTACACATAGAGAAACTAAGCACAAAGATTCAAATGAAAGCAAGCAGATAGCTTGTTTTTTTTAATTAAAGTCAATATAAAGACTTGTTTAAACAAAAAATGCACTAAAATTATTAAAAAAAAAAAAACAAGCATACTTATTTTGTGTGGTACATTTGTTCTTGTGTGGTACATTTGATAAATGTGTTGTTACGAGTATCCGACCACAAAATGACATTGAGAATAAAAAATAGATCTTAGTATGAAGTTTGGGTAAATTATGGATATATGGTCACGGGGCAGAATCCCAATGCTCTTGAGCTAAGCTCAAAAATTTTATACTTACTGGCTTATAATTTGATGTTTAGACTTTACTCTTTGAGTTCTTGTGAATTATTATAAAATGTGGAATCAAAATGATTAAATCTGAAGAATATTACTGATTATTTACTGATTATTGTATGAGTTCTGAAAGAAGAGTTTGTTTTTTAATATTAGCCTATAGTAAAATTATTCTTTTTATTTTAAACAAATAATAAACTTATGTGACTGTCTCTATCTGTATAAAATTATTATTTGTGTAGTTTGTGGTTGCATTTTGGCTCCTGTAAATTAAAACATCTCGATTTCATACTTATTGCGAAGTATTCTTTAGGATCTTCTATTAATATAAATTTTAAAATTAAAGACGAAACATTTCAAAGAAAATCGTAAGCTTTACATTCATTTCATTTGAGGTGCTTATTTTTCATAAATCTTTATAAAAATTCTGTCCCGTGACCATATATATATCCATAATTTACCGAAGTTTGGACGAACGCAACATAAAACTCTCTCTCTTGTTTGCAAATTGCAAATTGTAATAGCATACATTAAAACGGATTCACGGAAAGTACATTGGCCAACGCAAATGTCAAATTCAAATGAATAAAGCATATTTCATCTCCCGTTCTTCAGTCACTCATGAAACGGATAGCAATCTAAGGCACCAGGTTGAGAGCCAAAACCAAACATCAGAAGCGTCCAACTTGTTTGGTGTTTAATTCAAGGTTTTCATCGCATGACAGTTTTTGAGCAATACATAGTTCAAGCAAGACCAAACTATGAATGATACTTGCGTTCAGTGCATTCAGTTGTGATCTTTGAGTCATTACATAATGTATTATTGTGAATCGCGCTCTTAATAATGGCATCACAATATGAATGAACATAGAGCTTGTAAGGATGATGCCTAACTGCTCTCAAATTAATCTTAGAATTAATTATCAATTTTATGTATGATAAACAAAACTGGAATCGGCCTAACCAACATCTTGAGTTTTAATTTTGGCTGATATCATGTTGTGTTAGTATTTGTACGTATGTGATTTGACAGTTTGTAGTTGAATTGAGCCTATATAAATAAATGAAAATATTTTTATAAATTGTAACCTTTACTTGGTGCATTTTTATGTTTGGTTGCATTCGTGTCCCCAAACCACAAAGCCGATTGCTGTTTTGAAATGAATTTCAGTGAAACCTCTGAAAGAATCTTGGAACACCTCCAATTTTTCAATTTGATTAAACCCTAGATTTCAGGGGCTCTCTTTGAAATATGTTTTTGATTTAATATTTTGTTAAATATGTTTTTCAATAATTTTAAAAACTAATTTTGTATATATTTTGTTTTCTTATCCATTGAGTTAATACATGCCCTTCAGTAATTGTCATATTTTATTGTAATGCTGAACTAAAATTTTTATCGTATTTCTTCAAAAAGATTTTAGCACATTTTTCTAGTATATATGCAAAATGTTTTTACGATGCGATTCAACCAATTTTTTTTAAATTATTGCTATATCAAAAGTACAAGGTTCTTGAAAATGTATGGTACTTTGAAAACTTTTATTCTCTCACATGAGTTTTTATCGGTGTGTTAAACCAGACGATAGAAACTAAAAAATATGAAAAAAAAATTTGAAGAAGTTAATGCTTTTTTTTCAATATTTTTTTTATATTTTCTAGTTTTATGCCATAACATGAAGGATATTATATAAACTTGTTATTTACTTGTTCTCAACGCAGTAAAAACGTGATTGATCGCCGTTTTTTTCTTTTTAAGAATTAGTTCAATTTTTTAGAATAATTCGTTCACAAAAATGTGTGCAACTCAATAAAAATCTAATAAAATAGTCCACGCTTCGATAAATAGGTGCTGGTTATAAATAACAACGAAAAAAATAGAAATATCAGATGAAATTGCTTGTGATGAGAGAAACCGTTCTTGGGCTGTTTAGAATTGTGGAACTAGTATAATAATTGTCTTGTTTTTTTTCAATAATAAAATTTCACTCAAGACCTTTATTGAAAGCGTATGAGTTATTTCAATAATAAATGAAAAAATATTTATCGTCAAAAAATGACGCCCATTTTCTATTATACAATTCTTTATTCAACTCATATATTATCTTACACAATGTAAATGTTAACAAAGCATACCTTTTTCTTTTACCGATGATAGAAATACAATATTTTTCTTTGATCTCCACGAAGAATTGTGTAATCGATATATTTAATATACATTTCATGACCGCGCACGAATTTTCGTTTTAAAAATATGTTATAAGACATTATGTATTCTATTAATAATTTTTCTTTTCGAACCAATATATTGCAACTGTCGAATGCGTATTTTAAGGTATAATAAAAGAAAGAATAACTAAGGATACATAATTATCAATAATAACTTGGATTCATCGGTAACAACATTTCAATAACAGAGCATGTAACTTTCTTCAAAAAAAAACAAATCATAAATTATATAATTTAACTTTCGCAATAAATTACCACAACCATATATATATTGCTAATTTTCTGATTATGTGCTGTAATCTATAGTTTTTTTGGTGAAAAGTTTAGTGAAATACAACTTAATATTTTTTTTGAGTCGCCAGTCGCAAGAGCCTTGTTCGGCTGTTGAGGTGAACATCTTCGGTATTGAACTTGGTGCTTTATTTTCTTTTTATGTAATTAATATTTTTTCGTACAAACATCATATATTTTTTTAATGTTGTTATATGTTTTTTACTTGTCAAATGGCGCATTGGCGTCAGCTGTAATGCCATGTATTGTATTTGTATTTTTTCCAATAAATAAATAAATATGAAATAGTTTCAGGAAATTATCATAGTATAATATTTTCCATTGCTTAAAATACTGTGTACACTATTAAACAACATCCTTAAGGTCCTTACATGTATTTTGATGATAATGCAAGAGACAAAAAGGATATCTGAGTTCAATAAAGATTCGATACCAAAAGCGACCTTTAATTCAAAGCTTCAAAGTTGATATTTGGTAAGCCGACAACTTTTTATTTTCTGGAAGCCGTTGAGTAAACAAAATGTCAAAACAGCTACAAAACGTATTGGGGGGGAAATCCACATTGAGTTGACCGACTGACTTCGAACCCTCATAAAACGTTCGCTTTTTATTGCGGGTATATCCCTATTTAAGAATTTCGGGGAAATCACTACTCAGTGGAAAGTGTGCTCCAACGGAAACGACTGCACTATAGTTTGCATTATGAAAGAAATGCTTTATCGAAAGGAACAAAGGAATTCTGTAGCTCGGTTATTACATTTTTGATTACTAATAGCTTGCACACAGGCTGTGGAATTTCAAGGTAAAATCTATTGACATAGTTTCTATATTTTCAATATTATTTGCGACATATTTCTCAAAATTTCATTCAAACTAGGATCAAATTTTAGAAACTAGCAATCCAATATAAAAACTTCTTATAATATGGCTGCCAATCTTTGACAACAAAACGATCAGAATTGACGGAAACGTTCCAATTTTAACACAATGACAAATAAAACTGATACTTACTTTAAACTAGGTATGAGACTTCAATATTTATTACTACAGCTCAATATGACTGACATTTCAATTTAAAAGGTTTTTTTCGTCCCACTACTATCACAAACAGTTTTTTCATCGTTAAGTAGAATGGATTAATTTAATCATGCGTGTAAAGATGAGTATATGTTTAAACCTTACATATGCCTAAGTATATTTTCTCTAATGATTCATGTTTGTTTTTGTGTTTATGAGATAAAAACACTGGATAGAAACGTTGTTTTTATTTGAAAAAAATGGCGTCATTGAAACAAAGCACAGCTAAAATGTTCGTTGTTCAAATGTTTGGTGAAGAACAAAGCAGCTCCGATGTTTTATTACAATTTTGATGGTCTTTTCATTTCAGCTTGAACGAGGAGGAATCTTTTATTACATATTTTCGGCAATGTAATGTTGCAAGACTTTGGAAAATTTCCCCATCTTTTTACGCCGTAAACAAGTATAAACAGCCGTGGAGCGATGTTTTTACATGCAAATGCATGAGATTTTATGTGTACACATATGAGAGTTGATAACTCAGCAGCTGGAAGGATTGTCTTCGCATGTGTTTTTCAATTATTACAACTAAAAAAATAGCAGTGGTTAAGCGGAATGCCTGCTTTATTTCGGCGCGATAAATATAAAACTCATTCGAGCCTTGTGCTAAATGTCCGTCATAAATCTCGATCTAAAAAAGACATATAAGTTACGCAAGCTCTGAGAAGAATACTTATATAAATCAATAGCAAAAGAAACGTCGTTTTTATATAACCAGTAGATGGATTAACGGCTGATTTTAGAAACATTCAAAAAGCTCGTTAGGATATTAAATCTTACAAAAAGCGTTATTTTTGTTTATAGTAAAATATTAAACAACATAACTTAGCATCACAACTGATGCCCGTGCATTTAGAAAACATAATAATAATTTAATTTGATAGTCCAGTGAGTAATCCATGGTGAAGCCAGTTTAGGCATTTTTTTATACTGACGAATAAATGTTATTGTGAATGTTGTAATCATTTCAAACTAAGTGGGGATGTCGAACAAGATTTTATTATGATTGTGTAAGTAAAAAACGTAATTTTAGACTTAATCTAATATTCACTTTGAAAGCGTCGAATGCTATTTCTCGGTAAGAAAACATACTTTTAAGTAATTTAAAAAAATTGAATACTTCTCTTATATATAATTTGATAAGGATCAGGACCGGTTTCGCTACTAACGACCATTTTCAAATTATGCAGGGAGGTAATGCTAAAAACTTGTGTTTTATTTATTTAAAATCAAATATTGTCAAGTTTGTTGCCGTAAACTACAAGAATTAGTAAAAAAAAATCTCTGATTCGAACATGGTAAGCTATGTGTGGTTTCAATAATATAGATTTTTTCTTTTTTAAGTAACTAAGTCAGTTTTATACAATCACCGACATAAGTACAGTAAACGCTTTGCGGCTGCCTTTCACAAGGGCTCTTCAGGGAAAAAAGTAGTGTTGTCATTACATGCATGGCTCGAACATGAACGCTAGAGACAGCTATTTTAAGCCATGCACAAACTTCATAAAGTGTGATTTTCTCAAGTATTTTTCTTAACAGTAGAAGTCAACCTACTTTTCTTCAGTACTGCATAATATATATTTTAAATAATGGAAAATTCACGTGCTACTTAAGTAAAACTAAAATATTTAACGACTATTATGTGAAAGCATTAATAAAAAGTTAAATAAACATGTTACTACCATGAAGATAATATTTGAAGATAAAAATAGAAAGCTCGATATATTTGAGGACCTAGACGGATTTCGCCTTCCGACATATTCAGGCTTTTTAAGTGCACGAATGAACTTAAACTAACCAATTTTTTTGAAAAGACTCATGGAAAAATACAATATTCAAACGATTCAAATTGTGTTATATTTTTAAGTAACGATTCATTTTCTTACTTTCGATGGTTTCGGCGGTAACTTTGTGGAAGTTCATTTTAATATAAAATTTAAAATAACTTTGATTATTCCACGTATTGTGCTATATATTCATTACTTAAGCAAACTTTGCGATAGTAACACGTGTCACAGTTACTAGCACAATACGTGGAATAATCAAAGTTATTTAAAATTTTATAGTATTCATTTTCTTCCTTAAAATATATAATATTTTATCCTTAAGTAATTTGGTTGTATAGTCTAGTCCAGTAGTTGGCTGTGGCCACATTAGGAACATCAGCGGGCTTACGAAAATGTCTGGTGGCCGCACTAAATTTCTTGTTTTGTCAAAAATACCTAAACATGTATGCATTTGAGTTTTTGCGAACTGAAAATTCTTTTTAGCACAATACAATGCATCGGAAATATTAAATTTTCAGTGTCATCGTTGATAAATTTACTAGTAAAAACACATTTTCTATCAAACTATCAAGCTGTTGGTGGCCGCAGCAAATTCCTCTGGTGGCCGCACATGAGAACCACTGGTCTAGTCTAAGATTTTTTATTCATGACAGTTGTTACGGGTGCTAATTCCACGTTTGATTTAGAATTTAAATATAATATAATATCTTCATTTTTCTGTACCGATATGTACATCAAGACTCTTTTTGCTTATCGTTAACATTTCTTGAGGAACAAAATCGTGTATATTTTTTCCAGAATTTTCGATCTCTTTTCAAAGCCCCGCTAAACTTCTTAAACACAAGTATGTTTTGCTGCTTTTATACATTCTTACTCCCTCAGTCAATGTCACTCGATCGCTTTGATGAATTGACAAGCCTCCTCTCAGTGATTGATTATTTCCCGTCCTCAAGACATCACCTGCATAGTTTTATTAGTTAATCTTCAGTCGGAAAATTTTACAGGGCGACATGTCTGTATTTTGTCATGGCTCATTTCTAAATACAATGCATCTCAATCGGAATGTTGAAAGAATCGTCAATCATCTTCATCAAAAGTATCATTTGATATAACAATTGATTAAATTAAGAGCTGTAAAATCGATAAATTTGATTTATTAGAATACAATTAAGTAACGTTTTAAAGAATTTTGTTCGTTTATGCTAGTCATTATTGTCTGTGCTGAAAAAACCTCGTAAGAAACGCTATAAATTTCACAAACAATAGCAAAAAACAACTAGTGTGCTTATTTTTAATTTTTTTACTCTTATAAAGTTTTTCTGAACAGAGCTTGTTAACGAGTTTGTCGAGAACTGTTTATTACTCATTTGCTCAACCTCTCGTTTAAGATGAGAGTCGGCTTATAAAGCAAAGTATTAGTGGTTAGCTTATTGATCTCGTTAAGTCCCATTTTTGTGATCAGATAGGTGTGTGAGGAAATTTTTACACAAGAAATAAATTATGCGATATAAAAATGGAGCTGAACTAAGATCTCAACCCATAATTTTTTCAACAGAGGTTAATGATGTTGACGTGCTGGACAAGTAATGACGCGAAAGTAAATTGTGAAAAATTCATAGACACATATTTTATCAAGCTATATATATATATCCTTAAAGAAAAATCTTGAATCGCTTTTGATTGTATCTGGTGCAGCTTAATTTTTTTATTGTCACTATAATATTATAAGTTTTCACCGTCACAAACATTGACAGACTTGAAAGAAAAAAAGAAATAGCAAAATCTCGCCTTTTGGCAATAGCTATTAATGCTTCGCATTTGTGTGTTTTATTGAGATCCTAATATATATACTTTTCGTATTGTTCGGGAGACCAGTCAGATAATAAAATCACAAAGATATATTTCATACTCATGATTTAAAATCTTAAGTTAACAAGACTTTAGGTATGTATTTATTTAACGGGTGTAAACATATGTATTTCTAGTAAAAAAAGCCATTTATCACAGCTATTTATATTTTGACATTACATATGAAAGAACAAAACCTTGTGCAAATGAAACAGTGCTGTTTTTGTAATTTGCTTAGAAAGATCCTAGCTTTGTTTAAATATTTTTAATTTAACCTTCGTAGGACTATCCTTGAAAAATGACTCTCAGGCCGAAGGGTGGTAAAAAAAGACCTCAGCGTTTTGGCCTTATTGGCATAGACTGCAATAAAAAAATGATTGATTATGCTTTGACGTATATTTATACATCTTTCTGGAAAAAAAATCATATAAAAATCCCTATTTTTCATATAATTATTCATATTTAAGTCGCGCATGAAAACGACGACGTTTCCACTCCAACGGCTATGACGGACTAACAAGCCAATTGACGTGCACGAATTAACATTACCTTATCTCTTATCTTATCGCTTATTGCCTTTTATTGTTGCTAGATATGAAACACTCCGTCCATGTTATCTATGACTCACTATGGTCACGTTCTCTTATCGCTTATTAGACTGAAAAGTTCCGACTCCTTCTCGTTTTTAATCGCTTACGGCGCAACTAGCCAATAAATATCATATTTTTTTTTTGCAAAAAATGTAAAAAACTATGATTTAAGTATACCAAAAGTTTAGACATCGTATCTTTAGTATTAAGATAGATATTTAAGGTTAAGTAGCTGTTGGGACAAAATCTATATTGTTCGGGATGGCTAGGTTCAATTGCTGAGCATGAAATTATAAAAAAATAAGACATTACCAGTGGTAATGAATGTAAATATTGTGCACGATGTATATTAAATTCAAGAAAGATGTGATCTAGAATCCAGAGTGTATTCATTTTTTTTAACCACCTTTTCTTAAAGTCTATCTTATATTTCAAAATTGTTATATTCTTTGTTTAAAGCATTTTTGGAAATTCTTACAATCGGGAGGTTTATGTGCTACAATTATTTGGTTTAAAGCTAAAACTGAAAATGTACGATAAGTCTTTAAATGCAGTTGTTTGAAGCTAAATATTACTACCACGAATTTAACGCCTTTCATTAAGTATACATTTGCCATTGTTAAACAATATAAGAAAAACGAGGCAAAGACCAAATTTGATAATAAGTCAATGTTTAAAACAGCGCGAAATAATACACTCAACATTATATAAGTTTGTTATTTGTTCGAATTATTAAAACATTTTATTAGACAGAAAATAATAACAATGTTTCAATTTTCGATTAAAAATATTCAACCATCGTATGTTTATGTTTACAAGAGAATATACCAAAGTTAAGCATATGCCTTGTCAACATTTCAGCAAGTAAAGTGAAAACGGACGTGCCTTAGAATAAAGAAACTTCTAATTCAACGCTTCATTCGCTTGCAAGATATATCGTTTCAAAACAAGCATATGGGCTGACATAATTATTTATCAGTGGCTCATATCAACCACGCATGTAAAACTTTGAACAGTCTCAATTCACTTTCAAAACATACAAAAAATAGGGTAAATAAAATATGAAAATCTTCTATCATAACAATTACTTATTAATCTTACATTACCATCCTTTTTTTTAGTTCATCTTGATAACAACTAACTCCCTATTGCAAACTGTTAATTATGATTAATTATTACTGAGATATTAATATAACGATATTCATACATTTTTAGTACTTTTTCCACATAAAATTTATTTGATTAGGACCGGTTTCGCTCATGGCGAGCATTGACAACTGATCAGTTGACAATGCAAAATATAATGCCTTTCCACCAAGTATTGACAGTGAACACCTTAAAAGTGATAACGATAGTCTTTCATTTTACCAAGATTCTTTTTTTTAAATTGATAATTTCAGCTAAGGCTGCTTGCTAAAATTTCAATATCTAATTTCAATCGTTTGAATTTGGTTGTTTTCATGAGTTTTGTGGCATTTTAAGTGCGTTAATATGTCGAAAGACGAAACTCAGGTCGTTGAACGTAAAAAATTCAATCGAATTAATAGTGAAATTTCATCAAGCACATTCAGTAAAAATCCTCAATTGTACAAATAAAGATTAAGTTTAGTCACTTTTAAGGTGTTCACTGTCAATACTTGGTGGAAAGGCATTATAATAAAAATAATAATACATTTTTAGTACTTTTTCCACGTAAAGTTTATTTGATCAGGACCGGTTTCGCTCACGGCGAGCATTGTCAACTGATCATCATAGTACTTTTTCCACATAAAATTTATTTGATTAGGACCGGTTTCGCTCATGGCGAGCGTTGTCCACTGATCATCAGTTGACAATGCTCGCCATGAGCGAAACCGGTCCTGATCAAATAAATTTTATGTGGAAAACGTACTAAAAATTTATTATTATTTTTATTAAGTTTAGTGTTTCATTAAAAAGTAATACTATTTTATTCAATGGTAAAAATAAAGCAACTCGTTAGATGACTTAAATAAATAGACTAGTAAGCGGGTATCTAGATAGTAAAACCAAAACTGCGTTGACAAGTAAAAATACGTTATATGTATTTGGCGGTAACTTTGTGGATAATCACTTTTAATATAATATTATATTTAATAACTTTGTTTTACTAAAAGTGAAGCATTTTTAGACCCGTGTCACTTTCTGTAACACAATCAGTGGAATAACAAAGTTTAATCTTATATATAAAACCGAAACGGGGGATGTATGTCTGTAATTCCCTTTTGCATTGTTGTTACAAGTTCAAACAAACGAATTGATTTCGCTCGCGAAAGTTTCGACGGTAAATTTGTTTCGTTATCAATGTGTGTGTAGAGACTCCAATTACTCGAGTATCGAGTAGTACATATATAAAACCGAAACGGCGTATGTATGTCTGTGGGTCTGTAATTCCCTTTTGCATTGTTGGTCATTAAGTTGCCATAAAAACGAATATGAAAGAAAATATGTTTAATTTTTTTATCGGCGAAGACATTTAGTCAAAATGTAATAAATTAGTCTTCTACTGCACGTTTCCCGGCTTTTATTAATATAATAATGTTTTTATTTACGTGAAGGTATTATTTGACATTTCTTTGACAGCAAACTAGATTTTTTCCTTGAATTTGGACATTTTAATGGGCGAGAATGGGGCTGTCAATATATGAAAGGGGCTGTGAAATGTCAATGCCAATATGAAATGTTCATTTTAATTCCATTTTAATTCACCTAGACTTTTGAATTTTGAAAAAAGTTGTTTCAACTTGGCCCGTCTGAATTTACGCGCCGAGGTGAACATAACCCCAAACTGGTCCGAGCGAAGCCGGGTTCGAACACTAGTTTAATATAAGTTACACACACATACTTTCTTACGAAGAGATTGTTTAACCTACATTTAATGTATAAAATTTTTCGTTGAATAATTAATGATTCCCTTTGTATGACCTACACCCATTAGAAGTTAGGAGAAGAAAGTCACACAAGTGGAACAATGAATATACTTAGGTAATTACTTCCAGAAAAGTTTTTGGTAGAACTACAAAATAAATATTGACTTGTTGAGAAGTTGAAAACCTTGCCGAAGAAAAGATCTGAATTCTACTAAGCAACAATTTCAAAACCTTTTAATGTGATCTGTATCTTTTTTTTTAATTAAACTAATAGTGGTAGTCGCGAATCAGCGTTCCATTTTTGTTTTTCGAAATATATTTTTAGGATCGTTTTTTTTTTTTAAATATAGCATAAAGGCGTAATAACAGTTACTCGAGAGCGGGGATTCTTAACCGCGTGCCCGCGGAGTCATTTTCGTGCGCCCGGCAAAGAATTAAATATTATTTTTTGAAATGGCACAAATACAAGCTTGTCTATGTTATTTTGAGAGGTGATGATATTTTGTATGTCTTTAATTACGCGAAAGAAATAAGCATGCCTCCAAACAAGGTATCAGCAATTATTACTGATAATGCTCCAGCAATGGTCGGCTGCAATAATGGATTAAACTCCCATTGCAAGAGAGATGAATTTTTCACGTACTTTATGAATAAGCATTGTACATTCATCAAGAAGCATTATGCGCCAAAATATTTTTCTCTAAACATGTCATGAATTTCGTTCTGAAAATAATCAACAATATTTGAACAAATCCTTTATCTCACAGAATATAAATATAAAACCCCTGTATAAAAACTGATATACCTAACATGGTTTTGTCAATGTGAAATGCAATGTCAAAGATATAGCGAAATGTCCTTTTTCATTTCTAGGATTTTTTGTAATTGTAAATAAATGCATTATCTTCCGATTTCAAATAAATAATTTAGTCACGCAATATAATGAATGTAAAACATTTAAAGCTGTGAAGGGTACAATAATAAAATTTGTACATATATAAATATGTACTACTTAAATCTTGTTTTTTAAAAATCCGCCCTGCGCCCGTGACTCATCTCCAAAATTTCAAATGCGCCCGTCACCGCAATAAGGTTAATAACCCCTGCTCTATAATTTCGTCTTGTTTATCGTCGTTCGCTTCGATCGTGGAGCTCGGTTCTAGTTGTTTTATAAATTGATTGATTTCTTGGTTTCCTTTCGCTAACCACTCGATTATAAAATCGGAGCGTTAGCTATAAGTAAAGCACTTAAGACTTAGTTATTATAGACACGGCTATTTGTTTTAATTAATATGAATGTTCGTTAATATTATTTTTAAAAATCGGCTGGAAAACAGTTATTTTAAATAGAGTTTGATCATATTAAAAATTGTGATCGTTCTCAATAAATTATTGTATTTTGTTTATATTGTTTCAAATAATATGTGATACCTTTTATTTTAAGCTTTGTCGAAAGGACTAACAAAAAGAAAATGGCAAAGCATTCTTCGTTGTTGTTATTATCTAGCTAACGATTTCAAATCAATATAATATTCATTATTTTTGTATTGAATATCAAATTGGGTATTCGAGTCAAGGAATCAATAAGCGATTAAGCTTAATTTGGCTGACTTCATAATTCATTATAATGAAGTCAACATTGTCTGATGAATTCGCATTTCTCTCAGAATGAAGGCAGTTAATTAATATTTTCAATGATAAATAATTATTCGACATATTTCATGGAAATCTTATTTATAGATTTATTAATAGCCTGTTTTTCATCATCTTCGTTTCCAACAAATCTACCTAAAATATCATATAATTATTCATTTAAAGACACAATTTTCAAGATGATTAATTCAATTCCAAGAAGTTTTCATCATTGATGTTTCATATGCAATATTTGTGAAAGCAAAATTATGCTCCCATTTCTCAGCGTAATTTTCATAAATGTCGCGAAAAAATATTTTGATATTTCATATTTTATACACTTCATCAAGGCTTTTATCTTGACGAACTGGTTCCACCTTATGTGCTGTGATCACTTTTATATCTACTTCTTGTCATAAAAACTATCAACCACCGTTCGTAAATTCGTTCGTTAAACCTCTAAATAGTTTCACTCTTCAACCTAACGATCTCTTCACTGTAGAATTATGAGGAGAAGGCACCAGAACATCGTTATAGACCGAGAACCATTCTTCTCGATGACCCTCCATATCTAAA
The DNA here is from genome assembly GCA_028554975.1 of Himalopsyche kuldschensis. Classification (NCBI taxonomy): domain Eukaryota; kingdom Metazoa; phylum Arthropoda; class Insecta; order Trichoptera; family Rhyacophilidae; genus Himalopsyche; species Himalopsyche kuldschensis. The sequence continues at coordinate 1,915,423 of JAHFWI010000045.1, forward strand.
AAGAAAAGGTTAGCTGACCTCTTGAATTGTAGGAATCGTGTTTTCCTGTTAGCAGCGATGGAAAAGGAATGCATCTTGAATATAAACTAAGAAACGAAAGAGACGGGGAGAACTTTGACGCTAACATGCTTTAGAACTTAAATCTCCATCTAAGAGATTTTAAAAAAACTTGTTTTAAAAACGAAGCAAAATCAAATGATGGATATCTATGACGCAAAAATTTCCAGATGAGTGTAGTTTCAACAATGATGTTTTCATATATGAGTAAAATGGCGTAGATTTTGTAGATTTCTTTGAGCCAGCTTATGCTACAGAATTTCCTAAAGTAAAGTTGCGAAATGTACTTACCACGTACAGTTACAGACGAACAAACAAATTGACAGAAGCCACGAAAACCCGTAATTTTAAAATACCCAACACGAATTTACTGTTCAAAGCTTTGGCATGTACAGAAAAGTACGAGTGTTGTAATAAGCCACAGCAAAGGGTAAGCTTTATCACTTAATCTTCAAAACACCGTTTCTTACCAATTAACATGTCAAATGCAACAAATCTCAATTTAGAAAGTAATATATTAAATAAATAAGTTATAAGAGCTTTTCTCAGAGGCATATTTTTTTGATAGTTTTCAAAATTTGAAAAAGATGATATTTAATTGGTTTTTGATTGATTTCACATTTACTTGGGAGGAGATATAATAAATTTAAAAAATAACCAATCTATTAAGTTCCACGAATAGTTTTTTATACTAAAAGCATGTATTTTAAATAATGTTTAGTTTTTTAAAACCTTAAACATGATTCTACAAGTATTTTGTATGTATTGCTGATTTATACATATCATACATAGTATATAATAAAAATATTAAAATATTTTTAGTAGTTATTCCACTTAAAATGTATTGGATCAGGACCGGTTTCCAATGACGGACCAAGGTTCGGACCAAGGACCAGTTTCCAATGTTTCGGTTGACAATTCTCGCCATGAGCGAAACCGGTTCTGATCCAATAAATTGTATGTGTAATAAGTACTAAAAATGTTTTATTTTTTTCATTATAGTGCCATTCCACCAAGTATTGACATTCAACATCTTAAAAGTGACATATATATTTGATGGTGGTTGAAGTTCCAAGTCGCGTTATTTTCAAATTTCTTCCCGTCTCCTTGGTCTCTTGGTTTAGTTTTTATATTCTAGTTGCATTCCCTTCTCATCGCTGCTGACAGGAGGGTACAACTACTACAGCTCATAAGGTCAGCTTAGTTTTTATTTTAAGCTATGGAGGGTTATCGGGAAGAATAACTCTCGGTCTATATCGATTCTTTGATGCCTTCTCGTCATAATTCTGCAGACAATACATCGTTGGGTTTTATTGATGGCCCACTGCCTTGTGAAACTTTGTATAGGTTTCACTAACGTACTCGCGAGTAGTGGTTGATAGTTTTTACATATTACAGCTAGAAAATATTTTTTTGGGATTTTATAAACGGTCTATTTTTTTTTCAATTCAAGGAAACAGATCAGATAATCGGCACAAACTATTTACTACGCGTTACGTCAAGTACACTTGAAGATGCCGAAAGACAAAACCCCGGTTGTTAGCGACAAAATTCATGGAAAAATGCAAAATTTAAACGATTCATTTTAATAACAGATATTGTACGGATCAGTCTATTTTTATCATCCCTTATAATTATAATTCCAGTCTCATAACTTAAGTAATAAGAGAGCTTACTAACAATGTTAAACCAATTAATTTGTCAAATTATCTAGTATATACGAATTAATATTAATATAGTACTAAATATATTATATTTACAACTATATTAATATTAATTCGTAGAGAACAATTCAATCTTCTATAACAATAACAAGCAATCAATAGATATAAAACGTTCAAACATTACTGTGAAAGGATTTCATTAAAATTACGTCACATTATGAAATCCTTTCACAGTCTTCGCTGAACAAATAACACTCATAATAATAATTAGTGTCAGGCGTCTTCATGTTTACCGACGCACGTATTATGTTACTCGGAAAATAAGTTTAGCTGTAGTAACAAGAGCTTAAGAAATAAAGCTTTGCCGAGAACTTAGACATCACGTATTGCTTTATAATAAACATTACTTTATATGTGAGATCGTAACATTGCTGTTAGCAGTGCTTTACTTACATGACAGTTAGTGACAGGTGATATATTATTTCCGGGTATTTTCAATGAATATTTGACCAATAAAAACAAATATTGTTAGAAAATTACATACTGACAACACTATATTCCGAAACCAATAATATATATTTCAAGCTCAGAAACCATTACATATACGGAGAAACAACTGTAATGCAATGAACTTCTACAATCAAATTGTTTTATTTACTCTACTATCGTATTTGAACTTAATGTAGAATCTTATTTGGTGGATACAAGAGACTTCAATTCGAGTATGGAATACTCGTCCATTTTTCAAGTACTTGATAATCGTGCATTTTGAAAAATACTCGAGTATTACTCGTAATTTATAAATGAAGATTAATTTCAAATTTTATTTCCGTTTAAATACATATATCGATAATGTTCAACCGTCAAGTTTTACTGAGTCTCAAGCGTTGGTTTTTTTTATCATGTAATATGTTTTTTTAAATGGTTTTGCCGTTGACGCGAGAATTTCTTTTGTTACTTTTGGTTTGTGTCCTGCTAACTTATCGTATCAATGACAAGTTTATGATGACAAGACAAACATAAAATATTTAGAAATAATCTTTTGACTTGCCGACTAATGGATGCAATTTAGAAAATTTTAAATGCCTTTACTGGTTTTTTAATATTACTTCGTCGCATATATATTTATTTATAATCTATTAACATTCAAAAATTATAGTTAATAGTATATATTTTGGTACATCTGAAACTACTCGTGTATACTCAAGAACTCGAATATTTTTAATTTTTTCTACTCACTACTCGAGTAGTTGAAGTATTTAGTTCCCTTTCCCGCAAGCTTTTGATATGATTCTATCATTTGAATCTTTCGTGTGGTGAGATTAATTGTCTTGGAATCATTAACAAAAGATTAACTTCAACCAAGGAAAGCTCTTATTTTTTGGGTGTTAAAGTAACATTAAATACCTATACGTTTTTTGGTATGTATACATGTGTACCTGCTAAGTACCTTTCATAGCATTTTCCGCAGCAAGCGATCAAATTACGCCCAAATGAGTGTCAAGGGAAAAACCCGAGAATTAATCTCGCAAATGCATTAAATGCGAAATGAAACCTTGGTTGCTTGGGGATTGAATCAGCAGAAATGTACAAAGCACTTTTATGATTATGGCACATATAAAAAATAAGTCTTTGTAAGTAATGGATGTCTGTACTAATGGGAAAACGTGATAATAACAAAGTTCTTGGAAATGAGACTATGATGCTATTGCTCATCATAATTATTGTGTGACAAAGAGATAATATATCATTTTTAAAACATACACAAGAACATTAAAATAATATTTTACAAATATTTTTTTTTAACCTATTTCCAGCTACGAAAATTTCCCACTTTTTGCCTTGTACGCTACGTCTTTTTCAAAAATTGAAAAAGGACAATACCTTTAAACTACTTACGCTATTTAAGTGCTTAGTGGTGTCTGCGCCCTTATGAAAGCAATTACCATACCACATGGCTTTAAGAGTATATTTAAGAATCTTCAATAAGGGTTGTCACACACAGTTTATAATATTATGTCAATTTTGCATCCCGATTGGCTATCATAAAATAAATTTTTGTTGACTTTTTCTTATGATTTTTATTTATTCAATTGGCTTAGAACATATATACATGCAAAATAATATTAACGTTAATATTGTGAATATTTTATCAAAAGTTTTGACAGCCCTAATAACCTCTATACACTTTTTTCTGAATATCTTATAAGAAAACTATTAAAACGGAAAGCTTATATTTATTTTGGGAGCCTTAAGAGATGTCGAATACATATTCGGTGTTATAATTTGAGAAATACTATTGTTTGACGCCTTTAACATAGTTGCCCACCGGTGAGTTCTTACGTGTCAGAGCTTTTTCTTGCGACACACTGGTGTGCTGTTAGCTTTAGAACGGTTAAGTTTTCAATAATTATTTGGATTCAATTACAAAAACTTATTAGATGATGAAAAAAGATATATTTGGGTAAAATACAAAGATAATAAAGTCTGATATTATTTCTGATGTTTGTTCCAATGTGGCCATCGTGTCAGTGATACCAGTACAATAAAAACTTTTCTGAAAAAACACATTCTGACGCATTCACACACATTATTTCGGACAATATGTTTGGAGTATTTCTGACGGTACTGAGACAAAATTACAATTCTTTACAACGATTTTTTAAAAAGTAATTGTTCACGAGTTTTTTAATGAATAATTATTTGACAATAATAAAAAATAATAATTCACGTGTTTTCATTCTACTGGTATCACTGGCGGCCATTTTGGAAAAAAACGTCAAAGATAATATCAGACACTATCTTTGTAGTTCACCTATATTTGAAATCGTTTACCTTTGTTTTTAAGCATTTAACTTTTTATTTTAAGCAAACAAAATAGAATATCAACTTCAAATAGATATTTATGTACCTACTTATCCTGACATTTTTGTTTACTTTCAACCCCTTACTACAAATTATTTTTTAGTAAAACTATCTAAATGTTGCATTTGGCTTAACTATAAAAATTTTGAGACCCGTGTTCAAACAATTTATACACAAATAATAAAAAATTTACTTGATATCACTATGATTTGAAAAGTAAACTTACTTCCCTTTAGTATATTTGGTTCTTACTTAGAACTTTTCAAATAACATAACTTCCTGTAATGCGTTTGCATAGTTCATAAGGTCAGATGGGTTGGTATGAAAACATCACGGACATCTGTGCCATTATTAAAAATCCAAGACTGAAAGCTGCCTTTTTGGAGCTTCAAATACTTTACCGCACAACCTAGGTAGAAGAAAGCATATTTGGACAGGGCAATTATATCTTATATATAAAAATCAATATTTGTTTTGTTTGTTTGTTCGCACTCTATGCGCTGCCGTACGGTTCATCCGATTTCAAAAAAACTTTGGTGATTTGTTGTGTAGACGCCCGGGAATGTTCTTGCGTTCCCAAATTATTCATCCGATTACGATAAAACTTTGGTGATACGTTGTCTGGACGCCCACAAAAGTTTTTTAACTACCTATATATATTAAAATGAATGTTTTTTAGTCCCGTATGCGATTTTATACTGTCCATCCGATTGCAATACAACTTTGGTTATTTGTTGTGTGGACGCCAACGAAGGTTTCTTAATTATCTATATGTAAAAATGAATGATTGTTTGTATGTTCCATATGCGTTCATATAACGTACATCTGATTGCGATAAAACTCTGATGATTTGTTGGGTGGATACCTTCGAAGAATTTTGAATTAAAACTGCCATTAAATACAGCCATACACAATTAAAACATTTTCTTTCTTTGAGTGACATTGCAACGCTTGCCGGGTACCGGCTAGTAATTTATAATGCATAAATAAAAAAAACTACTTGAGCTTCCCTTATCTAAACATTTTCGTCAAAGGCTTGCTTAAATTATATATTGCTTATATAAATTAATTAGTATATTTTGAAATAATATTCAATAATTATATTTTATTGTTATTGTGAAACAATGAAAAAGCAATTCAGTTTTATCAGATAACAATGGGCAGTAATGAAAATAGTTTGTATACATTTATATCTACATATCTAATTATTGTTTAGATAATGAAAAGTGGAATCCATTTGGCCATGCTTCGATAATTTATATTATAGATGTGCTATGCATTACAAATAAACCACAAAGGCCCACTGGAATATGTGATTAACATTGTTAAATTATTGGTAGAGGTGTTAAATTTACAGATATTTTATTCTTTCAACTATTTTTATATTCTCACATTTATTTTAATCATAAATGTGAAGAAATATTTTACAATTTCATAACATCAAAATTGCCGCTCAGAATCAATATTTCACATTTTTTTAATTGACTGACTTCACACGTATTGCAATTCAATTTTAATCTCTTACCGATAAAGATTGTTCCAATCGAACAAAATATAACTTTATTCAAATTATATTTTATTTAATATTTTGATTGCAAAAAATGAATTAAAACTCTCGATTGGATAATGATGTGCCTTTTCTATAATTGTAACTGTATTTTTTTGGTAGTAGAGCTTTTTTTCCAAAAATTAAGACTTTTCATTGTAGTCACTGCACATATTTACAAAGGTCAAGCCTAGTTCCGCTCATCTCAAGCATTTTTAGCAAAAACGTTGTTAATATTTTTTAAACATGGATGTTACCAAAAAAATGTCTTCTATTGAAATAACATTTGACAATGGAAGAAAATATGAGATACAAATTAAAAAATACAGTCCACCGTAGATTTAAAATAATTATATAAGAAAATTTATCTAACCCATACATATTTATACATTAATTTTCAGAACTTAATGCTAGGAGAATATCAAATACAGCAATAAATCATAACATTTACTGTAAAAGCAAATCAAAAATGAATGGATTTGTTAACGGGTACTTCAAAATTACAATGAAAATAATAAAAATATCGAACAAAAGTAAAATTAGCTTTGATTTTGTAATCACAGGAAAATATTAAACGTAAAATCTTGTATTTCTCATTAAATTATTATTCTTAGTGAAGATAGGTTGAGAACTTGGATGGCATTATGGATCTTGTGTTATTACTTAGACTCCAGTTTCAATGAAGATTCAGCATGTGTCTGAATAGAATTCGCAGAAGCCTGTCAATCGTGATGCACAACAGGGATTATTATCATAATATATGAGGCAACAAATTTCAACAAACAGCGACGTCCAGCTCTTAACCCTGTATCAAAGACTGTTATCTTTATACCAGACACAAATATTATATTGAATTATTAATAGTAACTTTACACCAGATTAATTAATAATAAAACACTCCATTTTAATACCGAACGTTGTAATTGTTATATTTAAATCATTTTTAATAATAAAAAACAAGTTTGTGAGTAAAATTACACTGGCTTGTTAAAGGGCTGATGTATCATTTTTAATATACAAATTTGATTATATTATTAGTGGTATTCGGGGTGAAATAATGCAAATAAAGTTGATTTCTTTTCTTGAGGTGACGGGATTTTGTCGGCTATTTATTTTATTGAAATATTGAAGTTGCATATAGCATTTATTCCAGGCACGCTTACCAATAAATAAATTTTGTAATAAGCATTACAAACCAATATTTTAAATTTAATGTTTCTTCGATAGCTAGTTAACGTCGTTTGAGGAGTTAATTTTTCAGGAAAGCAAATACTCTTTTGAAATACACACAACACAATAATTTTATACGTTGTGACTTTATATCTGAAAACTTTAAGTCAATAATATGAAACAAAAAACATTGTACTAATTTCAAATATTCACATGAAGATGTCCGTAATAATATTTTCCACGAGGTGCCGACTATCTTTTTTTTCACAAAGCTTCTTTCTTTATTGAATAAAAACATCTTATATGTTAAAAAATCCAACCATTTTTCGAAAAGCTTCGAATCATGTTTCGAGCTGTGAGATGTATTGCTGAATATTTAATGTGACGGGTCTGTCTATACTGAAAAATTCGTTTAGCGGTTGGGGCAGGATGTTTATCACAAATTCAGTGTGTATTGTTTAAAAAGCTCTCGAAAATCATACAATTTATAATTGTGTAATTAAATTTAAAACTTCATGATTTCTAGCACATATTTAAAACAATGGTTTAATTTTTTATATGAATTCTTAACTATGACTTTTTTTCGATTGTTAGTCTCAAAAAATCTAATCTTTGAAACTCATCAATCTATGAGAAATGGTTCTCAATCTTCTGCTATAAAAAGAACAATTTTTTATCCAAAATGCCAAGATCTTGTCTGTTTGAAATGAACGAAAGATCTCGTAATCAAAATAGTTAAATCCCGGAATTTATGTTCCTCTTGGTTACCTGCAAACTATATAAATTATATAAAGATACTGTTCATAATGTTTATTTAATGTTTTGTTTTCGACTATTTTTATAACTGTTATTTAAAAATACTTGTTCGTACATTCGTATCGTACGAGCATGAATTTTAAGCAGCGAGTGAAATTTCATATAAAATTTTCTTTCTTTTAGACAGTTATTTTTTTAAAATTTCAAAGAATGTTCCTTCTCAATTTCTTTTTTGTTTTAAAAAAAAAAGCAGACGTATAATTTAAATACATCAAACATAAGAACATCATTAAAAACGATAAGTACAGAATGTCTGTATTATAAACATTTGCATTCGACCTTTGTATCTTAATATTCCGAGTTTTTGAGGGCAACCCCTTATATATTGAAATTTTATTCAAAATATTAAAAAGATTGAAATTTATTCATAACAGTCCAAGTAATATTACAAAATGTTTTGTGGAAAAGAAAGAAACATAAATTACTGTATTCAAAACAAAGATAACGTTTCTAAAATAGCGTTGTTTTATTGAATTATATTATTCTGTATATTTTGATTTCAACCTTCTTTAACATTTGATTGTTTGACATTCCCACTCCCTCTGAGCCTAGTTTATACAGAGAGCTTGTGTGTAAACTGCGTTTAGATATACAGATGAGCCAAGGCAAATATATTTGTGGGGATGAGTTTTCACGCCCTGCGTCCACATCTACCATAATTATGTAACCCTGAAAAGAGCCTTAGCCACTTGTGCCTAGACGGCTGCGGTTGGCATTATAATTGCTCATTTTGAATGCCTCGAGGAGTTTTGAGAATCAATTGTATCGTATTATGATATACAAATTTGTTACTTAATCAGATATGATATCAACATTCTTTACTTCAATTTTCAAGTTATTATTTTAATATATTACGTACAAACCTTTTTGAAACCAATCACGTGCTGTAATCAATTCATGCTTAAATTGCCAATAAACAGTTAAAAACTTAGTTTTCTTCACGAAGTAAAACGCATAATAATCGTGTGGCGTAAGCAATATTTTACTTGGATAATCTCACAGCCCATAGTATTTCAAGTTATTTTATTATATCTACTAGATGGTTTTTAGTATTTTGACAATTGACAAACCAATATAATATTTTTTTGATGAAGAATCGCTCAAGATTTTTGCTAAATTTATCCGGTCCAGTTATAGAAAACCTTTCAAGCAGCTCAGATTTTTTGAAAAGGTTATAGATACAAATCAAAACCAAAAAAATCTACATGGATGGGGTAGCATCCATCAAGTGACGCTATAAATTATGAGTGTTATGACTAAATAGCTACCTACTTAGTGTGATTAAAAATGATACATTTAGACTCTTAACATGAGTATCTTAAAAGATTTGTTTTGTTAGTAAAGTAAATACGATAAATCGGCTGAAAAATCAATCGATTAAAATCCGCGAACACTACAACTGAATATGACGACCACCGAAGAGCGTTTGATGATCACTTATCAACAGCTACACGACCGGCGATTGATATCAATAACAGATTGACACTAGATGACATTTAATTTCAAAAGACATCATATAGAATGTGTATTCATATTCAAATATTCCTATAAAGATGCAAAACTATAATCAAACGTTTCATAAATATAATAATGTCAAACATTTCAATTTATTTATCCGCATTAAAATTTTGGTTCCGTATAAATTCCAAACAAACTTGTCCCATCAAAGTGAAAGAGGTTTAAAACATGGAAACGTGCATTTGAATAAATTGTGTAGTGCACATTGCTAACATGTAGTCCTGGCGTAGAAATATGAAAAGCTCAACATTTTATGAATACACTTAGAAGCTTTTACTTCTGAATCTATCTCTTTTGGTTAGTCTGTACGTGACCACGTTATCCTTGGCGTAAACTTCACCCACTGCTTGTGCATTTTGCATTTCAATTTTGGTAAATGTTGCGGCTGCAAATTTATTTTATATCGTGAAAATACGTCATGGTGACGCAATCTGCAGACATTTTATAAATTTTGCAAAGTTCTAATCTAACCTCTTTGAGTCGTGTTGGTAAGATAAACCAGACGTCTTTGATACAAATAAAACCATGTTATTTTGAGGAAACTGTTAAATGCAAGAAAATGTTCACGATACTCTTTAAAAGTTATACAAAGTCAGCACTGTCCAAATTGAGCTGTTGCTTTGTATGATCAGGAACCGTTTCTTTTATTTTCAACTGATGAAAATTATAGAATGAATAAAAAAAATGTTGTCGCCTTTTAAATATTCAAAACTATCTTCTGTTTGTATTTTAATTGCTATGTTGGTCTATTCACCATAGACAAGTGTATCTTTCGCTATTTATAATATACATGTATTTTAGATAGTTTGCAAACTATTTGAGTGGGACAAAAATACCATTGCATATGTGTCAGTATTAGACTTAACGGTAAAATTTAAATGTAAAACCTTTGCTTTAGAATCTAGATAACAATCTTAAGAACACGGATTTCCATCGTTTGATTCCTTTGGTACGCAAAATATTCAAAACTCAAAATGAAGATTAACCAAAAAGCTTTGTATAAAGTAACAAAAAGTTCAAAATTCATTATTTGACAATAATGAACTATGTAAACTAATAAAGAGGTCTTCAACATTTTATTTATAGTCTATTTTTCTAGTAATTTACTTCAATTTATTTGCTTAGTTGTATTACCAATTGTTTGTCATACCTTGTTTTTCTTACTTAACTTTTGTAACTTTTGTATAAATATCACTATTTTATTGTATTCCTTATCAGTTGACAATGCTCGCCATGAGCGAAACCGGTCCTGATCAAATAAATTTTGTGTGGAGAAAAAGTACTAAAAATGTAATATTATTTTTATTATAATGCCTTTCTACCAAGTATTGACAGTGAACACCTTAAAAGTGAAAAATGATATGTTTTCATTTATTAGAAAAAAAACAGTTAAAGAGCAGTTCCCAAATATTTTTTCGAGTTTTAACATAGTATATATTATTTGCAAATGAGTCTGTAGTCTCACTGCCGTTCTAAAATATTTTAAATCACTTATTCAGAACCAAATTTACACCACATAAAAAATGTACTAAAATAATAAATACAATGTAGTTAAAATGTACAAGTAACTTTATTAGATGTTTGGCATAGTTTAAGATAATATTTTATGATTTAATTGTTATACTATACCAATAGATCTTCCAGCCATAAACTAATAATACACATTACACAGGCAATGTCGCTTCCAGTCTAGCCTATTTCCTCAGACACGTAAGAATTTCAATAGAATTACATTAGAGAAGTTATTAAATTCAGTGCACGATAACTTCATTATATTAAGGCAATGTAGTATTGCAAATATTACTTTTCCATCCATCACTAAAATTATTCCGAAATGTAACGAGGATAAATTTTGTCAAAACCAAGGCAAAAAAATATTTTTATTGATTATTTGCTTTGCTAATAGTTTTTTATGATTGAAAGATGTTCGATCGATAAAGTTTACTAACAAAATTACTGTATATATTCAGACGACTTCGATCTCAGCTCTCTCGTAAATGAGAGAAAGCCTCTCGTCCGGTCACTCGGGAAGAGGGAATTAGGACTCGGAGGAGGAGAAAGAAGGATGCTCTGAAGTTAAAGACGATCTCAAAGGGTAAAACAAGTGCGATTAGCACTCGCGAATTACACAGGTTATACACGTAGTTTACAGTTGACACAATTACATATGGGGTTAATACGACACAGAAGTTAGTTTAAAATTGCAAGGAACGATTGCAGCTACCTCCTCGCGTTGAACAAGGCGATATCAGGATTTAGAATGTTAGTGAGAGTATTAGTAGCTTAAAAGCGACCCTCGGGACTCACACGGTGGGGAGAATCCTCGACGTCTGTAAGATTTATCCGACTGGTGCACACTCAAAGCTCCCTAATCTCTCTGTAACTTTGACTACTAATTGAAAATAAAACAGGCTCTTATCTGCGCCTCACCGTCCGTTCTTAGCGGACTGTATCTCTCCGGTCACGATCCGAACGGCGCAGCATCCCGTCTCGAGATGCGCTAGCCGTACCATTTGTTTCCGGTCCAGTGGAGGCTGCGTGAAATACCACGAATCTCACGCAGTCAGGGCGTAAAAGAGTCAGCTATATTTAGAGCGAGACGGCTGTGCGTATACATCTTCGGAAACGCCGCGCCGAAATGTCGCTTTTACAAACTTAAAAAATACTCTATATCGAATCGCTATATATTTCAATACAGAGTATGATTAGACTGAATTTACTACCTGATATCGACCTAAGCTCATAGACTGTGGTGAAAAATAGATCGTTCGAGAGAGTGCTGATGTCCTAAAATACGAGAAGGTATCAATATAGCATTTTTTTTTTCAATGATAATAGGTGTAAATTATCTTGTTCTACTGATAGTATTTTACATGAGAGTTGGCTGGCCACACCATATTCTATATGCATATTAAAAATAGTCATATTTTTCTCAGCAGCTTATTGTTCCAGTTCAAAATAAATTATTGTGATGAAAGCTTCAGGAACGTCAATTGTACAAATTGTGTTTATGTGTGAGCATTTTTATATTCCAGTTACATCTACATACAGTATAGGCACATGTATAAATTTACTAGTAAATGAAAAAAAAATCCATTTCAGCCAGTTACAGTACACATAAGAAAACAAATGAACAATTTAACTAGTCAATGTGTACAACTACACAGACGTGGTTCAATTGTTTACAATGTTAAAAATAGTCACCCGTGCACTATTTGACAGCCACGCAATCATGAAGTTGTTAATTTTGGATTTCGACTGAAGGTACTTGATGGGATTTCGATACAAACTGTTTACTACGCGTCAGTTCAAATTCAATCTATAACTATCATCTGAATTTTTGCATTATTTTATACACATACTAGTTAATTTATACATTTACTATTGAAAGTTAATGGAAACAGTAATGATGTAAGCTTTATCTAAAACGGCATGTATTTAATGGGTCAGTATCTAATTCAAGTTTTGGTCCGCTTAATAAATAAATTGTCAGTTAAAAATCAAAATGGTCAGTTAATATTATAAACGGTCAGTTGTCATTGTATCAGTGTGAATGTGGTCAGTTATTAAATAAAACGGTCAGTAATATACATATTTTAATGGTTGGTTATTTATTAAAAACTATTAGTATTTAATTTAAATGGTCAGTTATTCAAAAAAAATGATAAGTTTTAGTTTGACTGCTTGTGAATTTTATCAAATATGGTCGTAATAGGCAAATTTATGATATGTTTTTTTTTATTTTAACTGACCATTTATTATTTTTAACTGACCGTTTTAAGTATTTATTACTGACTGTTTTAAGTATTTATAACTGACCATTTATCGAATTAAAAACTGTACAATAATAACTAGTCATCTAAAACTACTAGTTAACGTATGAATTGACTATTGAAGGAATACTTTGACGGCATTCCACACGTTATAACAACATATACCCTCTTAATGAGGTGTCAAGAATTCCCTGATGAAACAATGCAAGTCTCCATCGTACCCCGGACATCAAGATGCATATCTCAGCAGCTGACTGCAACTGACTTGGAACCAGTCGCGGTCGTACACATTAATGCAACTCGGGTCTTTTGGGATTAGATTCTCAGTTTGGTTGCACCACAAGCTAACGTTGTGTTAGATCTCGAGTATGTGATATATATGTAAGAGTATTTTTTTTTCCCGCGTGGTGAGTTCATTTTCTATAGTCCCGGAATTTAGTTCATATATAAAACTTTCCCGCATTAATCGTTTGTTTTATACGGTCCCTTGAAAAACGTAGAATCGGGGGTTCACTGTAGTTAAATACAGTTGTAAAAAAAGATGACAAATTCTTGGCCCTTAAAAATACCAAAGGTACAATTATTGCGATTTTAAACAGGACTCAGTATTGCAACTTTTCATTATCTACAAACAAGAAATAAATAATGTGTATCTGTTTAGCAACATCGTCAATATTAAAATCGTAAACTGTCTTGAAACTTTATTTAAGTATTTTCCTAACCCAAACAGTTTTTCTCCGTACAACCCTAACTAAAAGTTAATGCTATCCATTTTAAATTACTAACAGTATTGACTTTGCCACGGAATCCTGTAAATATTTTTCTGCACAACTCAGTGAAAATTATCGGGTTATTTATTCTTACTCTCAGCAACAATTTAATGGATTTCACCATAGTACAATTTAATCGAATCTGTGATGCAGTGGTCAACTTCTTTGGCTTCCGTGAAGGATCTACGATCGGATGGGTTCGAGTTCATTTGTATGAGAAACATTTTTTCAGTCAATTTATAAATTCTGTTCGAAGTTATGGATGTTCCCACCCATTCGATTCCATGGGTGAGGTGTTGCGAGAGCGACTAGATAGCCACTTGCTTTATCCTTTCTATCCCTACTTCTATCAAACTAAAGAGAATATGAGCAATGGATTAACAGTTACCCTAAACAAAAATATGTTGAGATACTTCTATTACGAGGACATATGGTCCAAATTATGAGCGTACTTAATCCTGTTTTTATTTGTTTATTAAAAATCAAAAATTTCGGCAACTTATACGTCTAAATATCTTATGTGTAAATATTAAGTCTGACACGTTTAATTAATTCTCTCATTGACGGGTCTTTTGCGTTGTGGATATAACCTATGGAAAAGACAAGGCGAGTGGTGGAGGTTTACTAATCTAATATTCTGTTTGCTTACGGCCAAAGGGTATGTGGTGTTTTGTACAACTTTGCATAGTATAGTGCTGTAAAGGCTGTCTTTCACATTCCTTTTAGATCTCAAATTCAAGGTCTCGTGTTCGTGAAATATGTGAAAATTTCAATGCCAACATGTGTTAAGTACAAAGCATTTCAAAAATACCACTATTCGAAAGTCTATATTGTTATATTTTTTATACACAGTCATGGAGTACCAGAATTTGTGTTTATCTTACTTATCGCTTACAATTTTGGAATAAATAAAATTTAAGAATTTGGAGAATATTACAATACTACTTGTGCAGAATTATTTTCTTAATGTTGCTTAAACAAAGAGAAATTGTCATATTTGTTAACAGATGAAGCATTATTATGTCAGAATTCGAATGTCTTTAAATCAATATCAAAGTGGTTTCTTTCCATTCCATCCATGAATCTAACTATACAAATACTCAAAAGAACCTACAATAAAACACCTTCAATGAAAGCGTGAATGTTTTACCCATAATGTAAAAGTATTATGATTGTATAAATTATTTGAAAACAAAGAGAGCTCGCCAAGTTTCTACACAATCGAGTTTCATTTCATCCTTCATTTTCAAGCATTGGATTTGTAGAAACTGTAACTTTTTAAAAATACAATTTATAAATCTATTTTGAGAATAATTTTCTATTTATGCGACTAATATTACCAGCAGAATAAAATATGTTTTTATTTAAATATCAATTAAATTTGAATCGTTTGAATTTTTAACATTCTATTTGGCACATCACACAGGGAAGTATTTATTTCCATAAAATGGTGAATTGGAAATAAGTTTCAAATAAATTACTGTTAGCCAAATGGTCGATGAAAAGGGAGAGTAAAGACAAAAAGAAGAAGTTAAAACGATACACAATCCACTTCATTGTTCAAATCACCATGTTTTCTCAATTTTCGACCATTTCTTGAGAGCACATGTTTGGTTTTCTAACAACCATTTTAATATTTTAAATCTTGCCGAAAGTTGCTTGGTTAAAAATAGTTATACAATTTTGATTTGTGTTTAAATTGATAAATAAATACAATACAGCACTAAGCGTTGATGCTTAGCAATGTAATAATTGCAAAATAAGAATAGATAAAAAAATCCTTTCTTTAACATTCATCTGCGCTCCCTTAATGGACGATTATAATTGTTAAATAATTATGAAACACTAAAATATGTAAGGCTTAAGTTCTTCTGATGAATGAACATTCTTGAATGGCTGAAAGAAGCTTCGGAAAGTTTTTGCTATAGAGCAATATTAATGAGAGAGAAATTTATCAAACTTAATTATTATTTCAAAGCGGAAGAGTGGAATTTTTATAACAGCAACATCGTGGTTAAGCGTTTTTGCTGATGTGTATATAATGCGATCATCCACGGTATTTATTATATTGAATTGCATAGTTTGTGAATGCTTTCCTTAGGTTTTTTTTTAATTTTGAAGTGCTTCATGTAGCGGGTTGTCATATTTGCAAGCTAATGGTATTGATTTGCAAAATAGTGCGGTAAGCATTTTTTATTTGCTTAAAAGGGCTGCAAACCTTACAGGATATAAATACTTATTCGTGTTTTTGTACGCTGGTAAAAAGTACATTGTGATTTGAGTCGTGTACTATAAATAGTTTTTTTTAAGTAATAACGAGGGCTGTAAGCTGTTCAAAAAAAGTAACGACTCCGACTCCAGCATTTACCAAAAACACGACTCTGAATAAAATTAGTTTAATTGCGTCACGTTTTCTTCCTACTTTTCCTATTTATGTGTATTAAATTATATATCAACCAGGCCAATTGTATATTCAGGCCAATTGTCAAATTTGACATATTTTGTGCAAAAGTTTCCGACTCCTAGTACGACTCCGGCCAAAACGCCGCGACGACTTAAACTCCGGCCAAAAAAACCCGACTCCACGATTCCGACTCCGACTTCATAGCTTTGGAAATAACTTACACGTTTGTTTGATGACATTGAAGTTTTCAGTTCGGATTGATACTTGTTATAACAATTAGTAATAAAACTAATAAAACATTATGTATGACGAAAATAGGCTGGGATGTCTATTAATAATTTGAATGTGAGAAAAACATTTGTATTTGCAGCCGAGTCCCTTCTCACTGTGGAGCGTGTAGGTATTTGTTTTACAACCATAAATGGATGTTTTACAGTAACTTTTTTCCGAGAGAAAAAAAGATAGAAGAATAGGACCATAGTTAGTTCTCACGATTCTCTGTTTTTAGAATCTGGTGGGTTGGATTTAATGTAGAAATCATAGACTATTCATGTCTTTGGAAACATAGTCATAAATAATTGTCTGTATTTATTTTCGAGCATGCCAACACCGCAACTGAATAGAATTACCCAACAGCTTTCAAATAACCATTAGCTGTATATAGCATGTAAAATGTTATTTAAAAAAAAAGTTGGTCCGGCCTTGTGTCAGCATGGGTCTAGTCTAGTCGAATTCAGTTTAAAAGCATGATTATTTAATCGATTTATGGAGTTGTTTTCAAAGATATGGATGAATGTGATTCATAAAATACCATTTCACACATCCGATTCCAAAAGCAAAGCGCAAGTTTTATCTTAGAATTTTCTTATAATCGTCGAACAAAATAGTGGATTATCAACTCAGTAATAAGCAGCTCCTACAGAAAACTTGCTGCACTTGTTTATTAGTTTATATCATCCACATTTAGAGTGGTTTAAAAAAAATCACTTTTCATCTTGTTTATAATTTAATTTAAATAAATATAAAACTTCTTTTTTATAGACTAAATGAACAATTTATATAATAACGTTGTCGTAACTAACGTATTTATTATCAAAATATTTCACAGAACAAACAACACGTAACAAAATTAATTTATTTACTATCATTAACGACACACTTTTTGAATGCTTTAGATAGGTATGGAAGATTTATTAATTTGTTGATACGATGTGATGTTTGAAAGTTGTTAAGAGCACGCGATAAAAACTTTATTTACTCATGCCTACGCCCATACTTGAGGGTAATAGAGCGGCGTACAAAAGTTTAAATTAAAGTGCTTATTTCATCAAGAGAATTGTCGCAGACTTAACAATGTTATAAACTCGTGCAAGAAGCGTTAATTCAAAAGCAATCTATAAAGATAATGTAATTGTAATGGCACTCATACAAGTCACGTAGGAAAGGCGTTAGATAAAAAAAAAATCACATACTTGTATCCGTTTTCTAATAATTCTGCATTCAAAATTAATTTAACGGCTTATTTATGTAATTTAATACATTAATATAATAAATATTTGGCATTACAGCTTACGCCAATGCGCCAAATATTCTTAATCGTGAAAGTCATACGAGATTAACTCGATGATAAATAGTGAATCAGTTGTCCACAAAATCAACGATAAATAACATACACCAATCCCAAGATATCTTTTTTCAATTGAAAAAATCTGCGCTTGCCGGGAATTAAACCTGGGCGCCCTGATCGCTTCGACAAAGCTCTTGCCACTAGACCACAGGGACCGACAATATTTGTGTTGGAACAAACATAAAATTCAAAAAGCATAGTTACCTAGTCAGAATATTACATTTTCACAAAATGATTTTGTGTCAAAATGGATTAACTCGCGCCAAAAAGTTACGTCGTTAAAATAAACGATTGGAAACCGGAAGTGGAATTATCGCAGAAAAGCTCTTTTATTCGTTGGGCAGTTTTCTCGTTAACTCCGCATTACGAAAATTTTAAAATTGAAACTCGATACTTTTTATAATAAAATAATCATTACAGATCTTTGCTATTTATCTATCGTATCAAAACAGAATAAAGGTACATTATTCAAAGGTTTTGACGCATTTAAAATTTAAAAAAAATTTGAATTATTTAAAAATGAAATTTCTCATCAATTTAGTTAGCTCTCTTTTATATTAAACAAATTAAACAGTTTTTTTCGTACTACTTCTACACTCAATTGTATAAAGATCATGACCGGAATCGCTCATTACGAGCATTGAACATAGTGTACTACCAACAAAAAGAAGTAGCAATAAACACTTTAAAAGTGATCAGCGTCTATTAATAAAAATGAGAATATAATAATATTGAAATATTTCATAGGAGATGTTAATTAAAACAGAAGCAAATTCAAATGCAGATTATTTCGTTAAAATTAAATTATGATTCAAGAGAGTATGCCAACTACAGTTTCCTTTTGTAATCGAGGTGGCTTTATTTAAAATAGTGAAAATAAAAGTATGAATTTCTTATTGTAAGATTTTGTATTTCTACGTGTTCATTTGTTGAATACAAAAGAAAATTAAGGCAGACTCTCGCTAAAAATACGCTCCGATGCTCCGGGTTAAGCATATAAGCTCTGCGTGAATTTAAATTATTAAACTGTACGAAAATGGAGCAGGCATGTATTATTATTTTGAAACGGGATAAGAGAAAGGCTCGCATGTAGATTATGTGGAATTCAATTGGTTGAAATAAACTCGAAGATTTTATGTGTTCTTCATGTGGAAGAATTCAACAATATATTATTTTATATGTGCATATACATAATATTTACTTTTACATACTGCTGATTTTATTTGAATTCATGCCCTCAGTGATTATTTTATAATAAAATTATAATACATAAGAAAATATCATGATTTGAATAAGTAAATTTTATTTAAATTTTATGTATAAGTGGTTTCATACATGTTTGTATTCATGAATAATTTACATTATTAATTCCAGCGGGCCATGGCCTACTTTCTTAGCGTTTCTCATCCTCTACGGTCTAAGGTTGTCTTAATCTAGAGACTGAAGGCTTATGCGGTCTTTTTATTCTCTGAAAGTGTGCACATAGCTATCTCCGCTCTACCTGCATTACCTGATGGTGCCAAATTTAGCACATTCTTGGAATTTTTGAATGAACAGTGCTTTTTATTTCTGTTAAGAGATTGGAAGCGTTCGCTGTGAAATCATTGTGACATTGTTCTAAGCCTTCGCTACATGTTATTTTGTAAAACCATTGGACCGTTAAAATATTGAATGTACAAACTAAAGCGTCGTTTGAATTTTGTACTTTTCCATGAGTTTTGTTACTAAAGACCCAGGCTTTGCCTTTCGGTATCTTCATGCATTTCAAGTGCATGGATGTACTTGAACTGACGCGTCGTTTGAATTTTGTGCTTTTCTATAAGTTTTGCCGCTAAAGACCCGGGATTCGCTTTTTGGCATCTTTTTGCACTTGAAATGCCTGAATATACCAAATGAAGAATTCCGGATCGTTAGTGACAAAACTCATGGAGAAGTACAAACTGTTTTTTTTTTAAATATCCTTAAGCCTTCTTATCAGATCTAGACAGTGATAGCCACAAAAATCATACGTCATTTTTAGTTAATTTATAGCCCAGCGCGTTTATATTGACTTATTGCATTATCGGTCAAAATTCTGATGATCCTGATGACTCAAACGTTATTTAGATCTATGTTTTATGTTTTAGTTCTACATAAAGATTTATGTAGAACTAAAATACATTGTCTTTTTTCTTTCCATATTATAATGGAGTTCTACCAAGTAAATGCCTACTCAATCAATTATTTAGATCTAGTTACATAATGTTGTTGAAAAATATTTCGAATATTCAATCAGCTATAACGTAAAAAAGCCTTGCATCTATGAGCTACAGTTTTATGGCAGCGAATTAAACATGGCAAACAATCAAAAACTCCATGTTTTGTAGAAATTAAAAGCTCAAATACTACGCTTTAAGTTTAGAAATGTTTATTTTGCAAGGAATATAATAGATATTATTTTTATATCGCAAGCAATGTGAGTTAAATGAGACAAACTCAATGCAATTCAGATATTTATTCGATGTAAAAAGGATTTCTTCGAATAATTAATATCCAAACGAGAATTTCATAAGTTCACGGAAACTTTAGAGAGATACTGCAAGTTCTCTGAAGTTTCGAATTAAGTGTGATCACTAGTTCTTTTCTATTTGGAAATATTCTCGAGAAAATTACTGAGGGAAATTTTTATTCCGATTCAAAATTGCCGTCTTGTAATAAGCTTATCTCTCAAAGAAACGATGCTATCTTATTAGGAAAACTTTTAGCTACATTCTTTACAATTTTTGAAAAGAAAGTTTAAATATCTGTCGAAAGTATTTGCATATTCATGGTTTTGTGTTTTAATTTCATTACCATAATCGCCTTTATGCATCCATATTACTGAAAAGTTTTAAGAAATAAACATTCAATTAATGGAATAAAGTTAAGTTGAAAGAAGTAAGAAATTATTTAGCGGCCAATAAGTTCAAGGCGGTATAAAATTAAACGTTCATTATATTCATTTGGAACTGCTTTGATTTCATCCCAAATCACTTTGATAATTTTTCTTTGAGTTTTCTCCATTGATGATTGATTAAATATATATATGCATCTTCTTATCGCACTGCTTTACAAATAAAAAGCAATTTTCTTCAATAATTCTGCCATTTTTATTTCAGTGTTACATTATATTTTCAATAAGCATTCAAATAAAAATGTTACAGCTGTGGTGTGTTCATTACAGTAGCTGGGATGTCATTCTGCAGTGCTTAAACATATTCATGGGCACTATAGCATGGGTCGTCAATCTGGTCCGTTCCACCTACAATTGGTCGGTAAGGGTTCCGTGGTGGGCGATTTTTGCTCTTACTTTAAAATCTTTCAAAATCATGACAAAACAAAAAGTTCTCATCCTTCCTTTGTTTTGAACAAAAATTGATTCAGACACAAAATATTTAGTATCGCAGCATGAGGTTCAAGGTTCGCATGAATTAATCAATTTGATTTTGTTTTATTTTTTTCAATACTCACCATTTTTTTTGCAGTAAAATTTTGGTTATGAAATCTACTAAATCTTTTGCACGCATATACTGGATTGAAATATATCAACGTTGGTAAGCGAATATGATTTGACGAAGCATCATTTGTCAAATGGGAGCTAAGCGAGTCATTGTTTTGAAGCCTTTTTTTTAACCTAAATTTAATTTATCAATATAAGAATGAATATATTAAAGAAAACACGATTGCTTAAAATTATCGTAAAAAATTTTCTACTGCAGAAGTGAATGAAATATACAGAAATAAAAATCCTACAAAATTTCAGTTCCGTGGAAAATAAGGCCTCACGGCAAACATGTAAAGTATCACTGAAAATACTGCGCTGCAGGGTGTTTCTAATTAGAGCCTACTTTTAAGGTTTAACTTGTATCGTTTAAGGGTTTTCTCAAAGTCTTTGAATGCACAAGAGTTCTAAAGGTGTATTGTTTTTAATGGCAACAGATTTGAAAAGTGAAAACACAAAGCTTTACAAAGTTTTTAAACATCTAACGTGAAGATATTTTCCCTTTTTTGCAATAATATAATAATTCTTTCGCGTTGGAGTTTTATATTTTGGTTTTTCTTACGATCCAAAAAATCTTTTTGTTAGGTGCTTAATATAGTAATTAACTTATTACGATATAACGTTCTGGTATAAATATTGATGGCAATAACATGTTCTATTTATATTTGTATACTTTTTTAATATCATGTCTTTTAAGATGAATTCACAAAAACTAGATAATTTCAAAGTAATGAAACTGACGCTCAAAAAATAATACCAACGCTCGAAGTAGATAACATAATTTAAAATGTAATAAGCCAGCAATTATTACTTGATTCTACCTGTAGTCTAGTTTTGAAATATTTTGAATTGCTTAAGTTCGAAGAGCAAAAATAAATTAAATAAATTGAGAGAAATTTTGCTCCGAGTCATTTATTCATTATTAATATTTCATGTAAAGCTAACTGGAGTTATCTAAATAATTATTAAGAATGTGATATCACAGCTCAATAAATTTTATACTAACAAGGCAAAGTTTTTATATCACTTGGGATATTAGTGTGAAGCTAAAAAAAGTTGAGATCGAATTTGACCAGCCGTAATGATCACTTAAAATAGATCTATATAAATAATTTCATTGGATTCAATGACCAAGATTATGTGATGAAGGTGCAAAGCTTCTCACATATGTATTCATTATAGGATATCGGATATATCACATAGATTCTGCCCACTATATTATTTCTAATCAAATGCTTACTCAAGCGTTTATTGAACATTCTCTATAGATCTCATTGCCAATCAAACGTATTTACATCAAGCATATAATATTATATTGAACATGTATCTTAATTTATAAAACTTGAAATATACATAAATACAAATTACTTGAGATTTGTTCAATATTTATTTTTTATTCACAGCTTAACGATCGTAATCTCTAATTTAAGTTAAATGTATTCATTTAAGCAATCGATTTCCTTAAAAAATTAAACTTCTCTCTGTTGACATAATTTACATTATTTAACTTAACCTTAAAAAAATCATCTTCATAACTACGGAATTAGAGAATATTATTTACCAATAAAAATATGTTTTATATATTTTAATATAATGCTTTATCTTTTATTATTCATTCCTACTAATTTTGTAACCAAAGAAAATGTAAATTGTAATGCCCTCGATATACAATTAGGTATCGCGATCACAGTTCATCTGGGCATGTATTTAATGGGTCAGTAACTAATTTAAGTTTTGGTCAGTTAAAAATCAAAATGGTCAGTTAATATTATAAACGGTCAGTTGTCATTGTATCAGTGTGAATGTGGTCAGTTATTAAATAAAACGGTCAGTAATATATTATTAATAAGTTTTATTTTGACAGCTTGTGAATTTTATCAAATATGGTCGTAAGAGGCAGATTTATGACATGGTCTATGAAAAATAAGCGCATGAAATGAAATAATTTCTTAAGTTCAGGTATTTGAATGCAGATAAAGTTATTTTAATAAGTGTATACTGACCATTTCTTATTTTAACTGACCATTTATTATTTTTAACTGACCGTTTTAAGTATTTATTACTGATCGTTCTAAGTATTTATAACTAACCATTTATCGAATTAGAAACTGACCAAATAATTAGTAGTCGTTCATCTGCCAACAATCTAACGAAGATTATGCAGTTCTGCCGTTCCAATAAAGAAGGAAGAAGGCAGTAACTAGAAAAATTTCTATAATAGATTCATGAATGCCAATTGTTAGATATTTTTGAAAGCTATACCTAAATGGTGCTCACTCCTTTGCAGTATTATAAAATCCTTGGTTGAAAAAAATGGACATCTGATAAAATTTAAAAAAAATTATTTGATTTTCATGACAGCTACTTTTAAAAATTCAAAACACTACACATTATGTCATTTTTCTCATCAATTTGTTGAAGTTAATTACTTACTGCCTTCATGGTTAAACCGACACAGTGATTAGCATAGTGGTTCTTTTTTGTCGCATTTGTTTTATTTAATGTGTAGATGTATAGTTGATTTGCTCATCACATATTATTATCATATCCTGAAAGTAAAATAAAGCTTCATTCCAAAATCATTTAAAGTCATAAATGACTTTGATTTATTCAATAACACGATTTATGATACTGGTATATGTAAAATCTTAAAAACGCCACTTTATAGCTGTCCTTGATTTTGAGGCGCCATCGATGTTAAACGAAAATACCCTTATTTCCAAATACCAATAAAAATATATCGTCAAAACTTTATTATAACATAGAAGTCACACGATGGCAGTAAAAGACATTTAAAGATAGTATTAAATCTTTCATATGTACTTCTATGTTATCACCTTTTCAGTGGTAAACGATTGAAGACTCAATGCCGGATTATTCTTAACCATTAAATGACTGTTTGTTTGCGTTTTCATATAAAATATTGCGCTTTGTACAACCAATGACAGAAGTATTGAAGCATTTCTTCAAACAGTATTTCACCGTATAACCCTCAATAACACTACTCTCTGCGGAATTTTCTTTTGCGAAGCTGTGCATGCTTCCTGCCATTTTCCGCTTCCGGGATTGTCACGATTGCTGCATTTTTGATAGCGATTGTAAGACGAAACTCAAATTCAGAGACACCAAATACAGACGTTAGAAAAATACATACTTGGAATAGTTAAGCAGATATGACTTTCCAAGAGTTTCTTATTGATAACCGACCTAGGGGTATATTATATTTACTGAAATTCAGATCAAAGTCGTTTTCTTTTCTTTTTGTATCGTAGCTATTTTTATAATTTCTAGGTGGGTTAAAACTAAATCTTGTAGTGTTTGCTGTTAATACTTGTGAAATGTGGTGGATTGGCATTATATTAAAAGTTGTACTTATTTTACATTAAATTTATTAGATCAGGACCGGTTTCGCTTAAGTCAAGCATTATTATCGTCAGTTGATAACGCTCACCATGAAGAAAACATGACAAACTGTCCTGATCTAATAATTTTAATGAGGAATAAGTACTAAAAATGTTTTATTATTTTACTTAATCTTTACATGTAAGCTTAACACTGTATTGTTTTGGATTCAGTCTGCTAAATACCATGAACGCTAAAAACAATTTTAAAAAACCCTTGCTTAAAAAAAATTTACTTAACATGTTATTTGAAATAAATTACTGCTCGATTCCGCAGAGACGAGCTCTATGGTTTCCACATTATTTTTTATTCATATTAGTTTTGATTTCCCTGGATGAAAGTTGTTTTTATTTTTATCAAAATACACGTCAGTACGCAGTATTCAAAACGTGATGTGATAGAATAACAAAACATACGATATGGAATAAAAGCTGGGCATAAAAGTTTTTGTGGGTCGTCATAAAATCCAGTGCATAGAAAGTTTATGTAGTGTGGATGGCTGAAAAGTTCAATAAGTTGGTGGATCGATTACAGGATAAGGTTATCGTAAAGAAATATACTGTTTATTGGAGAACGTTTTATCGTGTAATATAAAAGAATGTTCGAAAACCATACATAAATATGTTTATTTTTATTCGGCTTCATTTAAATACAATTCGAAACATTTATTTTATAATTACGTATTTACCTATCACAACAATTCAATTTTTCATGCATACAAATCTAAATTATTCAAGAACAATATATTAAGGAAAAATTAATTTTCTTCTTCGATTCATAAATTATTAATAAATTTACGATTTCGTCTTAGTCGGTTGATTATATTGAATATTTTTTAACATCGTCCGCTTCTTATATGGAACATATTTTCACTATAATTCACTGAAATGCATGTTTTACTCCACAATTTATTATGATCTAAACCGGTTTCACTCATCTCGGATATTTTCAATTTTCAGTTGAAAATGGTCGCGATGAGCGAACTCGCTACTTATATCAAAAAATATTTGTGAAATAATTTTAATAGGTTTATATATGTATATGAATTCGCGAAAATTGATTGATCTTGTAAATGAAACAGTGAAACAAATGTTAGCTAGTCAGCTGTAAAGATTTGACTATCCAATTTTTATCTAATTGATAACCAAATATAAAATGTGAGATACAAGAGACATTTATTTAGTTATAAAAATACATATTTTGTTCGTGCTTACATTTTTATATCGCTTTGAAACACAATGATAAAAAGGTTATAGAAAATGAATGAGACATTTTACAGTTTTTAATATTGTTTTCCTCTGTCATTTCAAAATAAACAGTTTTTCCCTTTCAAATATTACAATTTACTCTATTCCAACGTGATACGTTAGCAAGTGCATGGTTACAAAAAGTCTGAAATCAAATCAGAAATAAAAAAACATTTATGTTCTTAAACTGTAACATGCGAATAAGTAAACAGCATATACTAGGTGCAAGTGACAGCTGCAAATTAAATAAAGCATAAAATCTCGCCCAGGTAGTCTAGTATAAAATAATATCGACATGTCGAGAGGGAATTAAATTGAGTTGCATAATAATTGGTCATTCCGAATATAATATGTTCATATAATGACGAAGCTCGACGCTTAGACGATAGTTAGCTCATATTGCTTGGATCAAAGTAATTATTCAGCTATATTAAAACTTTACATACCTTTGGGGTATAATCTGCATGATATATTTTACCGTATTATAGTGAAAAGGTTAATTTAAATTGCATACACGATGTTTCAATTGACTGTTCACTTTATTTAATGAACGGGTTATATTAAAATATCTAGGTTAATGTTTATTGCCATAGTAAAATTTAAATGACTTTCATATTAAGTTATGTTAAGTCGAAGTTACCTTTATACAGAGGTAATAAAACTTAAAACTGTATAAAAACATGCATTCATGTATAGTACAATTCTTATATTACGAAAAAAAAATGATGAAAAATGATATCAATCGGAATATGTTTTTATTTCCATTTTTTATCGATTGGAATTTACCGCTTACCGTTGAATGATGACAGAATAATTTATTTTTAAAATAGTACATAAACGACGATCAAAATCATAAATATTCTTTTATGGTCGTGGTAAGAGTTTAGTATCGGACATTTCTAGGTTCAAATATCAGAAAAATCAATACCAAACATTAGTTTTATCAATTTAAACTTGAGATCTCTGATAGGAAACTTATAATTAAACTTTCCTTTACGGTACCTACTAAAAAATACATCGGTGATGTGTAGTCACTACGCTTTATCCAAATATGGTGTTTTTATGGTGGTTTGTTGCACATGTCATATATGCAATTATTCGCCGTAAAATACCGTTTTTGCATGAAGCGTAGTGATTACAAATCACCGGATCGGATGTGTTTTTATGGTACCGTAGAAGAAAAGGTTAATTGCATCATTGGATCGATTTTTGAATTTATATATTCAGATGTTTGTTAATAATCTTATCACCCGCTTTAATATATATGCTATTTTCTTGTATATAAATATAAATACAATAGTATTTTTTTTACTAAATATAATATGCAGTTTTTGCCGAGTCGGTGGTTGAGTGTCGGCGATTACGAAGCTCGGAGGTTCCGGTCTTAGCATAGATAGTTTTATAAATTGATTTTAGAATTGACTGATTAATTTCTGTTGGAAGGTAAAGATGTTTGTGAAGTTATCGATTAGCTTACCTCAAGTCTTTTCTTAACTTTTTATTTATATACATATCTAGTCTCTTTTAAACGAGAGCTTGAGCGACGTATCCTAGAAACCAATGATATAATTTCTGTGAGGAGTCAATATTCTGCCAGTCAGAACGGACATGGTTACAAAACAAATAACAAAGTATGCTTCATATTCGTCAATAAATATTTTCTCCAAGCCTAAGAATAACATAATACAGCAAGCAGAAAGTTTTTATGTATATGTATCAAGAATAATCAGGCAATATATGCTAAAGTACATTTAGTGAACCCAAATCTAAAGTTTCAATTTGTAAAGTTTGAAGAAAAACAAACACACAAAAATAATAGTTCCATAACTTATTTGTCAAAATTATAATACAAAAATATGTGTCCGTTGTTTGCGAACTGGTCCAAATGAAATAGTACTATTTTCGAACATGCTTTGCAAAAAATAAAACGGTAAAACATCTGGTAATAAAGTTGTATAAGTTGTATGTTCGAAAAAGACACTGTGAGGTCACCGCGCGCTATTCCATGTCAGCATTTTATTTTATTTCGACAGATAAAAATGTTACCATAGTGACTGCAGTTGCTTTGTAGAAAATTCTTTCCGATTTTATATTTGGAAAATAGAGAAAGAATATTTTCTTGAAACAATTTGCTTCAAATTATTAAGTCCAGTTTTTTTAAGCAAGCTCATGTCAAAGTCCATTGTTTCTTATTTAATCCCCCAAAGAATATCAAAACATAAATCCGAAATTTTATTGGGATTTATTATCTATACCAATTTAGCTTAATCAACCATTTTTCGTAAGTATAACTGACAAGAAAAAATTATTTTGATTGATTGACATGAACTATCTTTTTTTAATCAGTTTGCCTGGTCCGTGATGCAGTGGTCAACATCGTTCGCTTCCATGTCAGACAGACCGGGCTCGATTCCCGTTACGAGCAGATTTTTTTCAGTCAATAAATCGATTCTGTTCGAAGGCAATGGGTCGATTACTTGTGTTGTTAATCATCCCTCCCCACCTTCTCTTTTTCAAATAAAAGCGGGGCACGTAGCGAGAGCGATTAGCTAACCACTAGTCTGTTCCTAGTCCTCGTTTACGTATAATCTCTACTGTCTACAATCCTATCTATATCTCACGGTAGATCTTCTTAGACATCTTTTATTTTACAAGGTTGTCTAGAATAGTGATGAGAAACAAAGAATCGCTGTTGCACTGACATAATATATTCATGGTAAAAAAAGTAAATATTATACACAAAGTTTATCGGAATGTTTATTTCATCAAAAAAACAGACCATGTCGTGTTTCATCGAACAACGTAAATAAATTTTAATAATTGACATTGACTTTTTAGAAACACGAAATGTTTTTGTATGTTTGACTTGTTGACTTTAGTATTGTGGTTGATTGGTCTGTGAAGTTTTGACATAACCACGCATTGTAAATAAATGACAGTTCGGACCTTCAAATGACATTAAATAATTACGTCATGGACTAACAAATTTCCCAATGAAATTTATACAAAGGTTTTTTTTTTAAATATCTTTCTCGAAAACGAAATTAAGTGCTTCAACGACAAAGTTATTCTAACTTATTAACAGTCGACGAATAGCAAAATTGATTCAAAGACATTATTTGTTTCATATTCACTCATTGCAAAATTAATTAATTCGATGCATGGATTTTGCCACAATTGGATGCCACAATTGCATGCTACAATTATTATAATCATGAATTGCATGAATTTCATAAAACCAAGAGCAGAGCAATGACGTAGCAATAGCGTGGCAATGTAGTAGCAGTGGTGTAGCAATGTCGTAGCAATGGCGTAGCAGTGGCGAAGAATCAAAATTAGTGACTGAATAAATGAATATTTGATACTGGTTTTGTGTGTTTTGCTTTTTTGAAATTTGATGCTTTAACATGACAGTAGGATACATAATAATATTTTTGAGGACTATCTTAAATTAAAAATATTTGTATAAAAAATGCCACTGCGATAAATATATTTAATTCGACATCAGTTGAGATCAGCGAAAAGAAATAAAAAAATCATCCGAAATTAACTAGATTAGAATTAACATGAAATCACCAGTGCTTAAAAGCTTTAGAGCGTTGGGGAAGGGAGAGGGTTTCAGTTGGCAAAATCAATATTCTATCGTAGATTTAGCCAAGAGTCTTATTCGTTTGATTGTGAAGAAGACGTTAAATTTTATGAGAAACAAATAATATTCTCATTTTTTTCTATAATTTTCAGCTCAGTTTTCGCTTTGTATACTTATTTATCTAGATTTAAGTAGAGATATCTAAAATTGGAGAATTGATACTTAGAAATCCAAATAATGAATAAGGCAATTTTGGTTCAGCTACAATTCAGATCGAACTAAGACCTACGAATGTTAGATTTCAACAATCCACATCTTGTAATTTATGGCGTATTGAGGATATATAACGTGACACTAAGCCATGGTAAAAAAGGTTTCTCACTCATGAAAAGCTTTTTAAATTTCACTCATTAATTTATTATTGAAATAAAGCGTTAAAAAATACCAGACGACGCAAAACATTTAAAACCGTGTATCAAAAAAAAACGTATGAAATATTTAAAAAAAAAACTTACATTTGTCATAAATAATTGTCCAATCCGTCCTATGTGTCGGATAAAAGGGCCGGAGTGGGTTTTTAATCCTCGATCAAATTGGATCCTCCCTTGGACGGCGAGCGGAAAATGTAGCAGTACTTCCATTTATCAAACGCGCTATCTCAATATGGCAATTTTTCATCCCTGTACCTACAGCCTGAACTGCGCTCATGTTCGATTCGAATAAAAAATATTGCCTTAGGCCAACATACAAGGACGATGTGAAACGTGTTGTGAATTTTTCTGGCGTAGCTTAATATACATACCTGTAGAAAGATGTGTTTTTTTTATTCAAGGTTGATTCTATTTATCTGATCCTGATATGTGTTTGCTCTTTAAATATAAATATTTTGGCGAATTTTCAACGTAAAAAATGTAAATATTTGCCCTATAAAAAAACATAATATTCAAAGTGAATCATCTAACCTTTACGGATCAAACGGCATTAAATTCAATACAGGTCATTTATTCTCTTCTTTTTTTATAAATAACTAGCGGCTTCGCTCAATATTTGAAAAATGTATCAATAATTACAATCAGAGTTCTAAACGTAGTAGTACTAGTTTTTTTTTTAAATTTAAACCATACAAAAAAAGTATATTCAATGATAGCCAATCAGAAACGAATCCGACGACAGCCAATCAGAGACGAATATGACGACAGCCAATCAGAAACGAATTAAACATGGTATTTGTTTTATAAAAAAAAACGATAGCTTTATGGCATCAAGATATGAGTTCTTCGTCAGAACAGTATCAAACTGAAAATATTTTTTCAATCGGTTATATTTTTATCAATAACCGCTATGAAATAAGTCACTCAATCGGCTTATTTATATATAATGTGGATATAAGAAGCACTGTTAAGTTTAGAAGTAAAACTCGACTTGCGGTTTCAAATTCCTTTGAATATATTTTTTCAAATATAATTAAGATGAAAAATTGACTTCGAAGACCGATGAAAAAAAAAGAAACAATCTGCAAAATTGAATATAAAAAACAATTGCATCAAATTTTATTGAAATAAATTACTGTATTTTTGCAATAACATATTCTTAGAAATACACCTCGCTAAACCGTGGCTAATGAATTTTCATAGCAGACTGTTTTAAATGACTATTTATTTTATGGTTCAAACTGTCACTTCTTGGTGGAAAGGCATTATTTTAAATACACTTTTTGTGTATTTAAAATGTTTACTACTTACTTACTAAATACTAATTAGCCGGGTATAGAAGATGAGATATAATAATTGACATCATAATTCCACTTATAAATGACAATCTTTCAATACTATTAAACAGGAGGCTTTGTTTATTATTAAGATAATTAAACAATTAATCTTACGAATTATCAATTGTCTGTAATGTCAAATATTTGGATATATAAGCATAGAAATACATTCGTTTTCATGAGTATATGTATAAATAATTGTCAGAGAGAAAACGTTACTGACGTCACAAATAAACGCAAATTCTTGAATGAGAATTCATAAATTAATATCAAGCACTCTGTATTTAAAACTTCACCCTGGCAATTAAACACAGTTAGTTTAGATGAAGAAATTTAGTAAGTAGTGAAATAAATATCATAAAAAAGTAGAGTGCATTTTATATTCGTTTAGGTGTATACTTACACTCTTTGAATACTTGCAATCAATTGAAGTATACTTGAGTTGCGATATGGTTGGTATCGAGTCAATCTCTTCGACTGCATGACTAAACATACTGTCGTTGGTCCTGGAAGCTTTAGACATATATTGGTAAACCTTTTTAAGGCCGCTGCATATGTTTTTCTCAAAAGAAAGATAACATATTTAGAGAAACTTATTTTTTATAAACAAGAAAAATAAAAAATTATCCGAAAGTTTACTAAAAATGATTTGTCACTTTTAAGATGTTCGCTGTCAATACTTGGTGGAATAGCGTTATAATAAAATTAATAAAACATTTTTAATTCTAATTCCGCACTATTAACTGATGTTGGTAATTCTCACTATGAGCGAAACCGGCCTAGATCTAATAAATGAACTGTGGTATAAGTATTAAAATGTTTTATTATTTTTATTACAGTGATATTTAATTTACTCTCATTTTATAACTTGTGCTGAAGGGCTCCTGATTTTTTTGTCAAATGAGCTGTTTCAACTACTCTTGAAACCAATTTAAATTTTGATGGATATAAAGATGCAAATACTGGTCAATCAGTATCAATATATTGCTTTTTGAAACCGATCAAACAATGGCACAATAATTATAATAAAAAAATATAAATCTTATGTCATGGAAGCATTTAATGCATAATTTATTTTGTAACCAATGAAATTGATTTTACCGTAAAATTTTTTGGTATATATTATTAGATAAAGTTCCTCATAAATGTTATCTTTTTTTAAAGTACGTTTTTGTTTTCTAGTAATAAACAAAAGCAGTGGTTTTATAAAATGTTGCCATAAATTTTAAGCTACTTGAAACGTTAAAATGGTTTTATTTTGTCATTTTTCGCGAAGAACATGTGAACTTTTAAATTTCATCTTTGCGGGAGCTTGTTTCATCTATTTTGTTTTAATGTTAAATGTGTATAAATAATCGATACACTTTATACCCAGCCGATTAAAACATATTTTTTACTAAGAATTCTTTTGAATTGATAGGTTTAATAAAAATATCACACACAGCTTATGGCCAGGGTTCTATAACCAATCGTGATCATTTTATAAATTTTTGGAAAAGGTTATTAAAGAATTTTTTACTTTTATTACTAATATGAAAACAATATTTATTGTCAGTTTTTGCGGACATATATATTAT
Organism: Himalopsyche kuldschensis; assembly: GCA_028554975.1. Lineage (NCBI taxonomy): Eukaryota > Metazoa > Arthropoda > Insecta > Trichoptera > Rhyacophilidae > Himalopsyche > Himalopsyche kuldschensis. The sequence goes on from JAHFWI010000045.1 coordinate 1,948,736, forward strand.
TGTTAATGTTGAATTACAAGTTGGTCTTTTCCCAGCACCACCCGTTGTGTATATGCAGCCAATGTTTCATGGCCGCCTTTCACAACGCTATCGACATATAAAAAGGACTTTACTCCTCACATTCATGGCCAGAACAGATATGCACGGGACTGATTTGAACCATGCACTCACTAGTGTGCTTGAAAACGGATATTTTTTTTTCAATTGAAGTGACTAGCTCAGCCACTGAAATCAGTTTGATACAAAGTATCCTGTGTATATCCGTATACTGAGAGCCCGTCGAGTAAGAGGAGTTAATTGACTAGTGAAGAATCGAGATTATGTCGATCCCCGAATATTTTTTTTTAAGTTAGCCTTAGTTGCAATTAAGTCAGCATGGACTATTGGGCCCGTGTGAGGACGGACCACAGCAAACAATATTACAGTTGATTCATCCTTTAACACGCATTTAAAAATTATAACTCAACTCTTAAAAGTGAGTTTCAAATTTCCTAACTACATCTCGGCTATCATCAAATGGAATTTTTTGAAAATTTGAACGAAAAAAAACGAGATGATATTTTTCCTCCGTTTTTATCCTCACGTCCTTTTTTATTTATTGTGACATCGTTCTTATTTTTCATTTTAAATCTTTCCATCATTAGTTGACCTTTTTAAGATTTCAGATCAGGCTTTAATATTCATCGCACACAAAAATTTGCTATCAATTCTTATTTTGAGTTGAGCAATATTTACAAAAAAAAAAACGCACGGGTATCTTTTTCTATATACGCTTGTCCCCGTCGCTAAATTTTAAATATATTACACAAGGATTGAAGAATTGGATTCAATGGTTACGTGAAAATTAAAAATCAAACGATTCTTTATTCTGCCGATTTTTCAAAGAGGCGGATCACGTGCCATAGTACACAAATAGAATAAATAAATTAGAATCAACATTTCGGTGACTTTTCCACAAATCATTCATGGCTATTTTGACTTCATTAAATATTCGTTGATTAAAATAGATTCTTCGTTCATAAATCTTTTTGAAACTCACTTCATCACAAAGTGGGGATAGAAAGGATACGACTTAGGCAGGATTAATGGTTAGATATTCGCCCTCTCTACGTGTATCATTTGGGAGCAGATGGGTGTAGGGAGAATCTAAGACAATACAGAAATCATTAATTCGATTGATCAATAACACTGCCTGGATTTAGATTTGAGCCCGTGACCTCTGCAACCGAAGCCAAAGACGTTGTTGTTTGACAAATATACAGCTGTCCCAAGGAAGCATTATATAGTGCTTACATTTATAGTAGTATTATTAATGAAAAAACCTAAATATGGACTCCATCGAAAAGTCTTCAAAATCGTAAATTCTCAGCAAAAAGCAGCAACTCTTGTTTTCTTTTTTTAACCAATTCCGCTCCTACCTTGGGTCATATAGACTCCTCACGGAGTTTATCTCACCATATGTTTATCTACGAAAACTACTTGTTACTCAGTTGTTCAACCTTTCTTTTTCAAAGAGAATAGGGATTGAAAGGATACAAGGACTAGGACAGAATTAGCGGTAAGCTAATCGCTCTCGCTGTGCGTTTATTGGTATTGGAATAGTGGGAAAAGATTTTTAACAACACAAACACCCGTTGCCTTCGAACAGAATCGATTTATCAACTGAAAACATCTGCTCGTACCGGAAATCGATCCCGGGTGGCTCATCACACAAACCAGTGACGTTGGCCACTGCACTACGGACCGCCTTTATCAACCGCCTTTTATGTATTCAACATACTAAAACTAGAAAAAACACATTATGTATTTTTCTCAAGTCTTTGTTTAGAGTCAGTTACTGCCTTCTCGCTTGGTATGGCACTATAAAATATGAAACAAATTGGCAAAAAGCAAAAATATTGTATCTGCATAAGTAAAGAGTTAACTTCATCGGTGCTCTTTGAACATTTCAGTAAAAGGTTACCCGAATACCAAATAACTTTGGATTTCTTTGAAAGTGTTCTATCTTAAATTTTTTATCTTCCTACATCAATCATTTTATAATATACTTGTAGATACTACAAAGGGTCTTTCCAAATAGTTGAAAAAGTATCAACCTTTTTGGTGGTATGCATTTTTTACATTTATTCAAAGTTCAATTTAAAGTAAACAGAATTATTAAGCTGAAAGGTCTTTCATCCATGATTGTTTAAAAATAACTTCTGTATACCCCATTTTCTTTTAACGTGGTTTTGAAATCGCACAGCACAGTGTAATGGAACTCTGTAACGCATTTACCGCGTAGAAAAGAATTAAATGGATATGCATTTAATTCTTTTTTTTATGCGGGAGATACGTCCAAAGACTACCGTGCCATCGCGTAAAAAAATAAAAGGTGCCCATACAAAAATAGTAGATAGGTTCCATTATTATAAATCAACTCAAAATCGAATTTGTTACATAAAATACATACATAAAAAATATTTTGTCATAAACATGCACTGTTTTCCATTCAAAGTAAACTAATTAAATAGTAATATATTTATTCAGTTTTGATATTTGGAAGTTAACATGCCCGTTTAATGCTTTGTTACAGTATAAAGTTTTTTTTAAGCTGTGTTAAAACAAGAAAAGTGCAGATCGTGCAGATAAAAAATCGTGTCTATATTAAAAAACAGGTTTTGTGAGATGGTCTGGTTTTTTTATGTAGAAATATTGAAAATGAAACGTTTTACAATCTCACATCGCTCATTCAGCATAATGCTTTGTCAAATTTAAAAAATTCTAACGAAATATTTTTTTAATACTTTTGATGTTTTCATCAAATATTTTTCACGGTTGGAAAAAAAGTGGCATTTCTAATACGTGCCTATTGATATCCACAATATCAATAAACTGCTTACGTTATTTCCAATTAAAGGGCTTAACCCAGCTCTTATCTGATTGATTGCATCTCATTAGTTAATATTTTGTAATGCTAACGACTTTAGTAGTATAATTATTTGTTTGCTTTGTTAGTCCTTGCTTCCCGTAAAAATGAAAAATCCCAAACTCCAATTTGTAATGTTATCATTTTAAAATATTAGAATCAACCTTGCTTCATTACTTAAGCAAACTTTGCGATAGTAAGACCGAATATGCCTCTGAAATAAGCGAAACACGTTTCACAGTTAGTATTACAATACGTGGAATAATCAAAGTTATTTTAAATAGTGAAATATTTTTTCTCAAAATTAGCAATTAAAAAAATAAAAATACAATAGCTTTATATAATAAAAGTTAATTGAAACAGTTTGAAACTAAGCTGTCAATATACTCTTATCGACAAACAAGACATTATTAAGATTGTAAAATTCATGTTTTTAAACTTCGAGAGGGAAAATTGACCGAACGCGATAAAAACCTACTTAAGCAAATTGTTAAAATCACGGAAAAACAAAGTTCCTCGCTAGTTTTACGAGTAAAAACATAAAAACATCGATCTAACGAATTAAAATGTGCAAACGTGTTTACAATGTAATATTAATTTCACCTTTAGTATAATAAGTAATATATTATCGAGATAACTAAACGAGTGAATATCAAACATAATTGAGATTCATGCATTATATGTTTTTATTTAAATTACTGAAAGAAATTGTACTACTGAAAACGACATCAATGAGTTATTATGTTGTTTTCTATAAAGCAATTATCCTTTATTAGGAGATTAAACCGACTTTCCTGCAACGTGATGGCTGGCAGTGATGATTATTTAAATGTTATCGTTCAACAATGTTACGTTTTGTATGCAATAACAATCTAAATCTACATATAATACAATACATATGACACCTTGACGTTTTGTCTGATATTTTATTTGTATCTGGAGTGGAAAATATACCATTTGGTTGTCCCACCGCCACCCATTATGTGTATGCAGCTGCTGTTTCACGGCCTTCCATAACGCTATACGGACAAGAAATAAATTAATTTATTACCCTTGTTTTTTGCTTAGTTACATAGCTGCACGGGACTAAACTTTAACCTTATTTTTTTTTCCCTACCATTACTTTCTACTAAAACTATACATGGAACATTCTCTATGGTGCTTTAAATAAAAAAATAGCTATGTAGTTAACTCCATCTCCAAATAATGTATGCAGAATAATTTCGAATATAGTTATTATTCTGTTTGGACCATAATCGCTCACTATGTGGAGCATGTAGCCACCAAGCAGCGCCTCCATGACGTCCATAACACTATATGAAAAAAACCAAAAGATTTGTTGACCATTCAACTAAGTATTTTAAGAAAAGAGTCAGCTTTTGAAGCTGCATGGGTACGTAATTAAATTATCGATATTTTTAGTGTATATTTTATATTGTTCTTTAATCGTAAAATATTTGTAATATTTGTCATATTGGACCGCGTGAACTGTCATTTCAGGCAGCATGCGCTGGTCGTGCATCAGTGAACTACAACAACGTTATCTTCGTTTTGTACTTCTACATATGATTACAACGTTTATTGATTGAGTAGGCATTTAATTGGTAGAACTCCATTATAATACGGTAAGAAAAATAACAATGTATTTTAGTTCTACATAAATTATTTTTTATATTTGTTGATAGCTATTTCGGCTTACGCCTTCGTCAGAACTATAGTTCTAATTAAGTAAAAAATAATTTATGTAGAACTAAAATACATTGTTATTTTTCTTACCCTATTACAACGTTTTTTTTAAAGAGGTCAAAGCACGTGTTTTTTTCAATGTTTATAGGAACCACCAATTTAATTTATGCTGAAATCAAGAATGAAACTATCATAATATAATAGCTTTAATACGGTAAGAAAAATAACAATGTATTTTAGTTCTACATAAATTATTTTATATTTTTGTTGATAGCTTTTTCGGCTTACGCCTTCGTCAGAACTATCAGAACTATCAGAACAGAAGGCGTAAGCCGAAATAGCTATCAACAAATATATAAAATAATTTATGTAGAACTAAAATACATTGTTATTTTTCTTACCGTATTATAATGGAGTTCTACCAAGTAAATGCCTACTCAATCAATAAAAGCTTCACATTATAATTTTAAATAATGGCATACCATTTGATATTCATTGGAGTAGATATTTTAAATTGTGTGGATTTCATTGTATCACCTGAAATACTTTTATTTAAATATTCATTTCCGCTAAATGTTCCATTGATAAAAAAAGGCTCATCGAAACAATTGTCTACTTTTATATTGCACTCGATCCGTTTCAATAACAGCCTGTGTTTTTTTTTAAATTCAACTTCACTGGTATGCTTTAGATATTTCATAAACGAATAAAATTCGGTGCATTACTTGGGAAAGGATCTGTTAAAACTAAAAAACGTTATCTTTGAAAAATAAATATGTTGTAACGTTATAACACTGACACTTGTGACAAGTGTTTCACTTCTCTGGAAGCACTTCAGACTATGTATATCGTATGATTTTCATGTGTTACCTCAACAGTGATTCTAATTCTTGTAAACGAAAAATCATTAATAACAAAAGGTACGTTTTTGTGGTATAAAATATTATTATCTTGTAAAGACTGCCAAGCTACTTATATTGGTAGACAGATATTAATAGTATAAGACTCAAATTTAAATATTTATTTACAGTGGTAATTTTTCAAAGTTGGCTTAGCACTTAATCGACCACGGTTGCGATTGATATTTATTTTTTTTGGATTTCCTCCAAATCGGCAAATCAGGGAGGCCCCTCTCCCCCTAATTGCTATTTTATGCTTATTGTTCCTTTTGGATGTATCTATGTCTCTCTTTGCATTCAGTTGAAAGAGCATTTAGCAATAAACACCAAAATACACATTTTAAAACCATACTGTCTGAAGTAAAATTAATAAAAAAAAAACTGCTGAATAAACAATACAATTTAAAAATATATTATTTTACATTATGTCCAAAATATATGACAGATAAATTATTCGGAAGCTCAAATGAAATAAAAGACCGTTTCAATTAAATTTCAGATATTTCAAGACATTTATGTGCTTTCTTGTGTATATTTTTTTATTCCTTTAGTCGTACGAAAAGTTTTCTTCCTAAGTAGTTAAATTATTCAAATATTTATTAGACAGCTTAAGCCGTTTTCCAAGCCAGCTCCGCAATTAGTATTGAATATTCAGGTAGAGTTTTCCCATCCTACAGCCGGAAATGTTTATTTGGGACCAATTTACGTTACAAAGCTTTGTGAAAATGTAATCATTAAAACATATGTATAGTAAATATTTTCTTTACTTACCCTACTTGTGCTATTTTTTAATTTACAACTACGGAACTACTGATTAAGAAAAAAATTTGTATAACTAAAAAATAATTTGATTATAAAACACAATTTTAAAAGGCAGCTAGTCTCCATATGCAGTGTCGTATACGAATACTTGAGTGTATTTTTTATACCTTCTATAATTTACTTTTCTAATAGCTGAAATAAAAGCAAATCTTTTCTCTGCGAAAACTACTTTTTTTCAGTCGCACAATCTATATTTTCCGGCTAGAAGAGAAAAAAAATAACGAGACAAGAAAGGAATTATAAATAAGCTTATCATTCACGCTGTGTTTGTTTTTTACGATTGGATTAGTTGAAAAGAAATTTAGACAAAGATACATTAAAACTTTTAAAAAATAAATCGTACCAGGGTCCAAATTCTCCAAAATAGTATCCTTCGCGAACAGGCCTGAACTATGTCTGCTGCCTTATTAAATTCCTTCCATCTTCAATCTTACTTCTTTTTCAAAGTCAATTTTTGAAGTTTCATGATAAATTGTTATTTTGAATCAGAACGCGTACATAATAAGCATAAGGAAGCAAATAGTAAGTTTGTTTTTAGCTCAAAAAATAGTTGTAGGTCTGACATTTCTGACGATATTCAACGACAGCTAGAAAATAACATCTCCCAAAAGTTTTAATGAGAAGTGGTGGGACTTAAATACTAGTCGATATATTCCTGGTTTTTTAGAATTAAATATTAATGGGGAATAATTTGGCAACATAAAGATGCCATATGGCATCCAAGTTGCTTTTAGATAGCATAAAACCACCAAGCCTGAATGACGTTTTAAAAAGGCTTTTTTCAGTCAAAAGCTTGAAATTAAATTTGTCTAACACACTTATTTATTTCGTTCTACAGGGATTATCAATTAAGAAAAACCTTTTTTGCTAACATCAATTTTGCAGGTCTTTGTTCTTCTTCCCAGTATTCTACAGCTTAAACTTTATAGCAGATAACAGATTTTTAGAATATATTTTCGAAAAAAAAAAATATTTATATTCTAATGTTAATGATTTACACGTGTCATACTTATTATTTATACATCAAGTGAAATGAAAAAGCTATCAACTTCAATTATTGATTGAGTAGGCATTTACTTGGTAGAACTCCATTATAATACGGAAAGAAAAATAACAATGTATTTTAATTCTACATAAATTATTTTATATATTTGTTGATAGCTATTTCGGCTTACGCCTTCGTCAGAGCTAGTTCTATAATATAAAATAATGTATGTAGAATTAAAATACATTGTTATTTTTCTTTCCGTATTAACTTCAATTATGTATATATTTAAAAAAAAAAAAAAATTTTGATCTTATTTTGCATAATTTATTTATGATAAACATCAAAAAATGACTAATGACAAGGTATATCAAATCTCTGGTACAAGAAATATGACAATAATTGACATCCAATCATTCAAATAATCAATAAATCGAATCGCTTACTACACTTAAAAATATACCAGGTTGATAAATGGGAAGGTTTTAAAATGGCTCGTGAATTGTGAAACCAAGTCGGATCTTTAAATTAATAAACGAAAGGTGCTTCTTTTTTTTTAATTTAATGCTTTTAAATGTATGTTTTTTTGGTATCTTACATTATTTTAACTCACAAGTTAAATGATATTTTCTTTCATCTCTTCGCAGCCAATTTTCCTTGAATTATCTTTTACATTATTTAATAATAATTTAAAATGCTTGATTTTCAAAACATTATCTGTAGTCTGCCAACAATGAATAATGATAGCCACACTGCACGCTTGCGTTGTCATAGAATTTACTATGGTTTTTCATTTACCAATATTTAAGAACATAACCCATGTTGGATATCATTGTGTACAACACTCGTTTGCAAATACTGTTGAGTTCAGGACAAAATAGATCAAACATTTGAAATGAGTATACTCATAAACTGATTGAACAAAGTTTGAATCAATTTACAGTTATAATAATTATAAGAGTGGTGAGTATAAACCGTTAAAAATACTTTTCGTTTACAGTGAATGATAAAACATGAGTAGTAGTTATACAGTCAACCCTCCTATAATAGTTTTCCTTGCTATAACTCATTATGTGGGATATTATATTCTATTATACTTTATTATATTAACGTGTGTGGGATATCCTCATATAAAACTCCTTCTTGGAGGAGCGTCCTCTACAAACAATAAATTTCGTAAACAATTCATATGAAACATAAGAAAGGTATAAAGCAATGCTATTCATTTAAAATATGTATGTATGTAAGTATTTACAATCTGCTAGTTTCTATTTGTAGCGCGGTCTCTATTTCGGCTTAAAAGAAGCTTTAACTTAATACCGTAAGAAAAATAACAATGTATTTTAGTTCTACATAAATTATTTTATAAATTTGTTGATAGCTATCTCGGCTTACGCCTTCGTCAGAACTATAACTTCGAAAGATCTCAGAACTTTAACTTAATTATATCTAGATAAATCACTAATAATCTAGCTAACTATTATGTATCTAAACTCATCGCTTAGCTAGTTAGTTTTTTCAGGGTTCAGTTATTAGCATCTTAATACCTCGTCGATTTTTGACGTCTTTGGTTTCGGTCGCATAGTTTACGGACTTGAATGGCCAGTCCGGAAAGTTTCGTGTTTCAATTGAAACATTGATTTTTGTTTGAACACGTCAATGCCTATCTTGCGTTAAATTCCCTACCACAACCACCCAATTCTAAAAACGGAGAGATTAGCTAACCTCTAGCTTTTTCCTAGTCTTATTCTTTCTACTTCTAGGTACTCTCTTCAAACAAAAATGTTAGGAGCAACTGAGTGACTAGCAGTATTCGTAGAAAAGTTATTTTTTGATAAACATCATTAGAAATCCATACGCAAACCATTGGGAGCAGACACTGTTAAATAATATAAATTATTATTACAAGATAATGTTTGTTGAACATAGTTTCATGCAGAATTCAACTAATTGTTTTAATTACTTTAAACTAATAATGACATATTATAGTTCCACGTCAACGGAACGTTCGACTTAAATTCATATACTGTAATAACGTTATCATCCAATGATTAAGGAAGTTTGATGAAGACGTCATTGTGTAATTTGCTTTTGCATCAGCTTAAAGTGCTTGCCTAACTCTTACTGATGTAAACAAGAAACTTTGCACGTCTGTGCATTATTTAACATCATCGAAGTATTTTATGTGCGATCGGGATATTTCGAGAGCAGTTCACGACTCAGTGATATTTCATCACGAAGATTGAAAATATTTAAAGCCACTCACGATTTATTGATTCATTGTGTCATACAATTTTTCGTTATTTTAAATTGATATTAAACGTTTACTACAATAACAAATTTAACTCACACTCAACTTATTGATTGAGTTGGGATATACTTCGACGGATTCCATTATAATACGGTGAAAAAATAACAATATATTTTAATTCTATAGTAATTATTTAACATTGTTATTTTTTTCATCGTATCACACTCGACTTGCAAAGCTGCGTTAATCAGTTACCGATAACATCAGATGGAGCCTTTTACGTGAAACGTAAAGTGAGATTGGTTCCGAAACAAACATCTCATTTTATTTATGGATCAATTTAAAAGAATATCAAATATATATTTAAAAACGTACCAATTGATAAATTGCGGGTTTCCTGGTAAAATCACATTTATTTTAAAGACAAATGTATTTTTTTATAAATACTGTACCATTCTACGTCTTGTATCCAATTTTCCATTCTTTATCACAAAATTGTAAAAAAAAAATAATCATAAATTTAAATGTAGTATGATTAATTGAAAATAAATTATTGTATGTCAATAGTGTGATATTTGTTTTCAGTCAATAATCTAAAGCTAACAACGTTAAAAAGTGTGAACTTGTTAAAAACATCACTTCGCTTGTTAGATTGATATTTACTTAATATAACTATATTACAATTTAATTATAAATTGAAGATTTTAACTGAAGGTGTGTTTGATGGATTTTTTATATCACACAATTCATTGAAACTCATTAACATCAATGCTTTCGCTAATTCACCCAGATTGCGATAGTTACAATTAAACTCAGTGATCCACTTTAATTATTATATATCGGTGATACAAACTATTTACTACGCCTCAGCTCAAGTCTACACGTGCACAAAAAAGTGAATCCCAGATAATTAGCGACAAAACTAATAAAAAAGTACACAATTCAAAGTGTTCAAATTTAAATTATAAACATCAAAGGATTTTTTCATTGATGTATAACGCTCTTTGTGGAAGGTTATACTTTATTATTGTTTACGGTATCATAAAATAAACATTTATCTGGATTATTTTTGTTGTTGCTTATTCCACGTGATTTTTCTTGCTTAAACGTTTTAACCATGTATACTAAAAATTTGGGCATTCTGCTATCCCTTACTAATTCATTATAGTAATTTCCTACCAAAACCAAAAATAAAGCTCATTTAAAACAAGATAACACGAATCCCATTTTACGGTGCTTTAAACAAGATAAGACACGTATAAACAATTACGTATTCGAAAATTAATATACTTGTATGATAAAGTAACATAAATATGTAAATAAAACCAACAAAGTGTTATTTGTGCTTATGAATTACGTATATATTATATATCATTGTTTGATAACTTCGTAGTATAATATGAGTCAGCTGTCATTGTGTGCATTGTTTTGTAGGGGTATTTGTTTATATTGGGTTTATAATGCATTAATATTTCAAACGATGTACCTAGTCATAGTAACGAGCTTAGTTCAGAGGTTACTATGGGAAGGTTGGCACGCAGAGAAATAACAATATTAAATTCAATTATTCATTAATGTTAATAATTGATTGATTGAGTAGGCATTTACTTGGTAGAACTCCATTATAATACGGAAAGAAAAATAACAATGTATTTTAATTCTACATAAATTATTTTTAAATATTTGTTGATAGCTATTTCGGCTTACGCCTTCGTCAGAACTATAGTTCTGACGAAGGCGTAAGCCGAAATAGCTATCAACAAATATTTAAAAATAATTTATGTAGAATTAAAATACATTGTTATTTTTCTTTCCGTATGTTAATAATTGATTTCATTGTAATCAGTCATCAGTTCTGTTTGGCAAGATTTACTTGTATGCTTTAGGTATTTTACAAAAGACAGTGTCAAGAGTAGGAAACATCAAATATTTTTTTTTCTCTAGAATACAAAAACTATTCAGCATTTGAAAAAGCAATATTTTACTCGGGAATTTCTATTGCACTCATGACAAAAATTAAGCAAAGCTGTACAAAATCACATATTCTTGTATTTTCGTCTGATAAAAACATGAAGACAAAATACTTCTAGCATTATTCTAAATGTGCTTCTTCTCTGCATCAAAAATTTTGTCTTCATGATTCCATAGTACCCACGGTAAGGTGAAAACGTATTATGTGAAAGTCTGGTGGTCATTTGGCATTGCTCAAAACTGAACAGGAGCCACGTGGCAAAAAGTTCGAAGAGTTATGCTCAGTCATGTAAATTCATGTCGGAATAAAACGGCGCAAAAACAGAATTATTTTTTAATTGGTAATAAAAGCAGCAGTGAAAAAAAACAACAAAAATCCCATAAAACAAATTATATTGCCATTAAAAAAAGGGGAAACGTTAAGAAAGAATAATTGTAGCTAAAAAAAGGTTCAAATTATATCGCAAAGCATGCTTCCGAGAAACAATTTTTAAAATATGAGAAAATACGAATATTTACACTGCATAACATCGGGTGTACTGCCAATTATTCTCAATATTAACTGGAACGATACAAACAAGCGACTAACTTTGAAATACCAAAATATTAGATTATAACTAATATTTTATACACTAAAAAGCATAAAGATATTAATTATATAAAGACTGTTTCAAAACTCGTAATTAAGCAATTGATTAGAAGAACGATGCTATCGAAAAAAAAATATCCCAAATATGTACAAAAGATTTCTTCTGATACGAAAAACACCTGAGGCTTCACTTGATACTTTCTGAGTAGATAGGGAGTATTTTTGAATTTTGAGTATAGTACTTTGGATATTTCTTGCTTCTAAAAAATTGGATTTGTCGAGAGTCAAGACATGTTATATTATATTTTAAGGGCTATTTCAGGAATTAGTATGAATAATGCAAAATTCGCTTGAAATATTATATAACTGGGAGATTTTGAATAACATATGCGATATGAATTCAGTTGACCTTATTACTAGTATCATGTGTTTTCAATTTCAAAAATAATTCTGTCAAAACGCATAAAGGCTACATTCGTTTCTTTATTTATTAAATTTATTTTAAGCGAATTCGACATACATATTTGGAGACTTTCGATAAGAAACAAATTGCAGAAAATTCATCGTGGAGACATTTTTATAACAGTGGTAACATCACGTCATCATTCAAGAAATATTTGTACAGGTCTTAAAAAACAAATGCATCCCATTCATCCTAATCAAAATGATGAATTTTAAATGATATTGAAAAGTGACTATATGCCGCTTTAAAATATTATAGTAACCGTTTTATTAATTTTTCAAATACACGAAACTCTTTTAAATTGTGTGAAAACTCAGCACAAAATTTATATATACCGCAGGTGAAAAACTTCCCAGTGTAAGATTTTCATATTTTTATTTCTTTCTGATAGCTGAATGAGAACAATATGAACTAAGCAAACATATTTCTGAATCACACATCATATATTAACGTGAGCAGAGTTGATGAAGCCTGCCTTTTGTCAATGCTTTATCTTGTCACAGTATGCAAATCTGGCTTCATCTGAAATGTAAAGTCGTATTAGGGAGCGTAACAATACGATCATTATGACTTCGGATTAGATTTAATACGCGCGTGATCAAAATTTAAAGCCTAATCGAATATTTAATAATCTAAATAAAATATTAAGTAGGTACGCGCTCAAAATCTCTGAATTGAATATAAACTTTATTTCAGTGTATGTAATATTGTTAACGGTGCTATAATGTTACACTTGCAAAACGATTACGAAGTCTGAAAGAAACACAATGGGATTCATTCCTTTGCAATTATTTAAGCAGTCATCGTTAACCGGATGACTGCCACAGACGTCTTAAGACGCGAAATTTTCCGTGAACGGTCTTTAGACGCTCGCCTTAAGCGGGATTTTACCAACTAAAATCAATTGTAACTGATGAGCTATAAATATTTTAATTTTATTATCATGGATAAATGACGTCCCAATCGCATCGTAATCGGCAAGTTGTTACAAATAAACATGTTCAAAATATATATTTAGAACGATTTATTTCTACAATAAAACTCGTGGCGTGCGAGGTACCGCCATACATGCACATGCTGGCAGTTAAAAGATTAATGTCGTTCGCTTTCGGTGCATCCATATAAAAGATGTTTCAATTAATTATCACTTTAAGGTGTTCACTGTCAATCCTCGGTGTTTGGTGGAGTGGCGTTATATTATATTGTCAATTGATACTGACCTAATGAGTTGATAATGCTCGCGATGAGCGAAACCGGTCTTGATCTTGATAAATCTAATGTGGAATAAGTGCAAAATGTGTTATTATTTTTAAATTTATGAATTATGTTATTGAGTGTGCAATGCACTATACAAACAGAAACAAGTCAAATGCTAATTGGCAATGAAATTCTACTGCGCGAGTTCCTACAAAATCTACTTTAAAGTTTGAAAACGTATTGACAGAACTCACACGTATATATTATGTTGAAACCCAAAGCAATATCCTTGAATAATGTTGAATCTCTCTCCAGGGGCTTCATTCTTAGGATAACTCACTGTGTTAAAGTAACACTCAATGCCCACGATGAACGTTATAAAATTATTAGATACATAAATTAGAATTGTTTGAGACTGTCTTTAATGTTAGAACTCTCATTTTGGCTTCGTTGAGCTTCTCTTTCATTCTGTATATTGATTGCTTTCTGACAAACGAATATATATGATAGATACAATTTTATTTCTACGCGTTGTTTATTGAACCCGTAACACATATTCGTAACTAGAGACACTAATTCGAGTATCAAGGACTCGATACTCGAGTATACTCTTCTGTTTTTCAAGTTCTCGATACTCGAGTAATTTGAAAAATACTCGATTAATACTCGTTATTTATAAATGAAAATTAATTTGCAATTAATTTTGACAGAAAAACTTGATAGCACTATTGATGTCATTGATAACTTAATTTTTTCTACTGCAAAAAAAAAACAAAGCTTCGAACCAAGTTAAAATTAGAGACGTTCAATTCTCTATTATTATCGAAATATAATATTTCATAAATTGAAAAAATGTATTAATGCAATAAAATAAGCTTTTTTAATTACCATCTATTTATATACACAAATTTGAATTCATAATATATATTTTGGTACATCTGAAACTACTCGAGTATTTTCAAAGTATACTTCTCGATACTCGAGTAGATGAGATGTCGAGTAATTGGAGCCTCTAGTCCAGTGGTTCTCACGTAAAATTTGGCTGTGGCCGCATTAGGAACATCAGCGGTCCTACGAAAATGGCTGGTGGCCGCATCAAATTTCTTTTTTATCAAAAATACCTAAACATGTATGTATTTGAATTTTTTGAACTGACAGTTCTTGATGCACAATACAATGCATCCAAAATATCAACTGTCATTGTTGACAAATTAACTTGTAAAAACTCAGTTATATTAAATATCAATATTAACTATCAAGCTGTTGGTGGCCGCAGCAAGATCCTCTGGTGGCCGCACATGAGAACCACTGCTCTAGTCGTAACCTCAGACCACTTTATATCGCCATTATATAAGCCTATTTAAGAAATGGATAATTTTACTATACTCGGTTATATTTTATCATTTATATTATTGTTTAATTAATTGAACTGGGTCTTCTAAACTTAGCTAAGCACTTAGCAAGAGTTCCTGGTATGATCAAGCTGTGTGTGGGTAAACTAATACCAAACATTTTTTTTTTTAATGTATTTATGTATTTAAATAACTGTATCCGTTATCAATAGGTAAAATTACGCCAGGGTGTCGTGCTGTAAAAAATAAAATAAAACTTTCTTGATAATGCTACGATTAAAACGTTAATTAATTTTATTTGCGATATCGCTTTCTGTGTCTCGTTAAAAAACTTATTTATTCAATCTTTTTAACGCAGCGCTGAAAAAAAGAATTAAAGGCAGCTTTATCCGAGCGATAAAGCCTACGCAATTCTTCCGGTGCGACAAAAATGGCGATTATCAACAACAGAAAGATGTTTAATGACACGGAAAGGAATTAAAACGGAATCACGGAGTAATATTTAAATTACTTTTACCGTTTTCTATCTGTTAGGCTAATTTTACAGCTGCCTTATTTACACTCCAATTCTTTTCGATTTATAATTGATGAAATTTTCAATTTATTTTGATATACTCGTCCCGTTGATAAATTGCAAATGTCACTCTAATTTTTTTTATGAATTAATTACTACGCTAATTATCGTGAACTATGATTAATTTTGTTTATTGTCTATAACTCAAAAACCAAATACGTCTTGCTAATAATGCTTTCAAAACTGCGAATCATTTTTTTTTAAACTTTACGTTCATGTTTCCATACCATAATACTAAAACATATTTATTTTATAAATGTATCAGTTTTAGTCATATACCAAATTTCCGCGTATACCAAATTTGTATCGATTGTTCTGAATTGTTGATTGGTGAACGAACGTTTACCATTTTCTTCATGTCCACTCCCATCGTGGAGCATGGACTCGTCACGAAGTTTATCTCAACATATTTTTTTTCTACGAGAATGCTTGTTACTCAACGGCTCAACCTTTTTTTTTGAAAAGAATAAGTATTGAAAGAATACAAGGGCTAGGACATAACTAATGGCTAACTATTCGCTCTCGCTACCCGCCGCTTTTTGAGATCGGAAAGGTGGGAAGGGATTTTATACAACACAAACACCCATTGCCTGAAAAAATCTTCTCGTTTCGGGACTCCGACCCGAGAATATCTTACTACTGCACCAAAGACCGGGCTATTTACATGCCAAACGTAAATTATGATATATTTGTATAAAGCAATATGTGCAGCAAAAAAATTGACAGTAGGCTGTCTGTATGACCCAGTAATTTTTGATACTCACTTGGAAAAAAATAGCAGAATTCAACTTGAGGAGAAAAGACATCACAAGAATTAACATTCCTTAGACATCAAGTCAGATATGTACATTACAAAATAAATGTGTCACAGAGGCGATTTAATTCCATCTAAGGTATGCACAAATTATAAACATTAAATAATTAAAAATCTGAAACCTCATTTAAATCTGTTATGATAACTGTAGCAGATATATAGCAATATCGTCAAACGTTTACCAGTTTAACGTCTCGTTTTTTTGTTTTTATTATCCTTTGGTATCGATATAGAGATTTATGGCATTTGGCGATGATAATAATCGATCCTGTGACCTTTTAGTTCACTGTGGGTTCACCTTAGCCCGCTGGGCATGCCGATAAATCTTGAATATGATTTAAAAATCCGTTTTCGCTAAGCTACTATGAAATTTATATCTATGAAAACGATACGGCTCTTAAATAAATGGCAGTTTTCGTTAATATATAGTAGCGATTTTTTTCGTTGGTTAATTATCGTTTTATCGTTGGAAATATAAAACGTGGTTATAAAAATTATTTTTTTAGTTGTGAATACTCATTTTTTAAATATTCTTTTTATGCTTAAAACACTTTTTTATCGTCTTTATAACCTTAGGTTTTAATATAAGTTTAAAGTAGTATATTTTCACTAAAGATTTCATTACCTTTGTTTCTTCATTTCTCTTTTCGACATTATTCAGGCTATAATTCTACCTTTCCTAAAATATTCTAACTCAATAGCGGCATTTGAAGCCATATCCTTGTTTATTGATTGAATTGTCATTAACTGGGTAGAACTCTATTATAAAACGGTGAAAAAAATAACATTTTTGTCTTTTTTGATAGCTATTTTAGCTTTCGCCATCGTCAGAACTATATACACCAAAATAGTTCAAATAGTCAGTTTAAGTTCATCCGTGCACTTTAAATACCTCAAGATGCCGAAAGGTGCAACCCGTGTCGTTGGCGACGATACACATGAAAAAGTAAAAAATTCAAATTTGATATCGAAATTCCATCAAGCACCTTCAGTCACAATCCTCAATTTCTTACTTGTTTTACGAGACTTAATATGTGTGTGCTAAAAAAATAATTCTTTGGATCATTGTAAAAATTGCATTATTAAAAGTAAAGAAGCAGTGTTGTGTTGTATGGAAATTATCAAACAACCATAATACTATAACCTATGAAAATGATTGTTTTTTGTGAGATAAAGAAAAACATGTTGTGATGATTTTCAAACAGATGTATTGATTCAAAATTTTATGGTTTTATTAGTATATTTTGATTATATTCTGTGTATCAAAAAATTCTTTTTTCATAACGTTTGTCGCAAACAAACTCATTCAAATGATATTTCAATAAATATTATCATTCTTTATAACAAACCTATTTCTCAATAATGAAACAACCGATAGTACTCATAAAACTTTGTTTATTTGCATAGAACTTCCTTTTAATGAAAAACAAACATCATAGAATATCATTTGCATACGTTTTGTACTCATCGCTAATTTATTATTGTTTATAATGACACCGAAATATTTGTATTGAAACAAGCGAAGTAAGGCCCTAGGGAAATTCGCGCAGTTCAGAATGAATAGCTGAATGCTAATTCACCACATCGTAGAGGTGAAAGCAATATAAAAAAACGTGAGGATTTTTATGATTTATAGGAAAATATCAGCGAAAAGATGAAATATTTTAAACATCTTTTTTGGATCGTCATAACGAATATTTTTTAAATTATATTACATTTATTTTTATCTACAATGCATTATTTTGCATTATTGCCTTCATAGATTCAGCAAGAACGAGGTAAAAAAAAATATTCTACTCTCAATAATTACTGTCCGCTCAATAATTAACACCGCGGCAAAAATGATTTTATCCCATACCATACTTCTCATATTTAATGATACGATCAACATTGAAAAAATCCAAGAAGTCTCAGCTAAGCTCCATTTATATTATAAGTCACATTCGAAAAATATATAAAGTCATTTGGTTTGCGTTACGTGTCTCGTCAGTTAATTTATTAAAAATATGGCATCACCATCGTCTAAAGCAGACGAGCAACGGGAAGCAAGATTGGAAATCGTTCGAGCTCGCACTGCTCAATTCAGACGCACAATACAATACATAAAGTTTAACGAGTAGATTTACTGTTGCCACGCATTCCAATGATTCCAACAGATTTTCCATTTTAGTAAAAACATTTTGCAGTTTCCGGTGCGACTCGCATTTTCAATGACCATATATAAAGCACAGAGACAATCGCTAAAAGTGTGTCGAATAAAATGTTTCTCACGGGAAAACGTGTATGTGGCCTGCTCACGCGTTGGAAAACCTTCTGATTTATTCGTATACGCACCAAACAGAAATAAAATATTGTGTATCCAAAAGAACTTTCTCTCGTTGTGTGGTATTACAACGCATGCCGGGTACTGGCTACTATCTTATAAAAATCTCTTTTATTTTGTAAACTATCACTTCAAGGTGAAAAAGTAGTAAGCCTTTAAAAATATCTAATATTCATAAAAAGAATCAGGTATACTGATCATTTGTAAAATAAATGCGAATATATTTGATTTATTTTTGAAAATATATTTGATGTAATATACGTGTAAGGCTAGGTTGATGTCATCAAAATCATAATAATATATCTCTCGTATGTATTATTCTCAATTTATATTTGTTTTTTTCCAATTCAACACAATATTTTTAAATATGCTTATTTTTTTACTCAATCCATCTGTAGACTGAAAACGCAATGAAGATGTCTAGCCTTAAATTAAAGCAAATGTTTAAATGAAATCTCCATTAACTTGTTTGTTTCGTGTCATTTAAGTTTAATTATGGAAGCTGTCATAAATTCATATATACATACATGTCAAAGCAGTATTATTTTTATAAACACAATAGATTTTTGTTTATTTTACTGCTCCTGTGATACTTCACTCCGTAAAGATAGAGTGAGATGGATGTGTTTTATCTTTTTATTTTACATTGTGTATTATTAATTCTTATTTAACCTATCTTGTGCTTAATATGTTAATAATTAATAATATGTTACGTATTAAAAATAGATTTTACACTTGCCATCACAATATTTACTATGAGAAGTATTAATTAAGAAATACGTTTACTTGGTGCAGAAATAGCTTGAACCATTATATGCTAGTGGGTATAAAAAAGTGCGTGCAATTAGGGTGGCGATTTTATTTGAAAAAATAGCAATAGATTTTGGTAATACAAAGAAAGCTCTCGTTAATACAAAATATGTCAACTGTAAATATAGGACTATGGCTCTTAGAGGTGTATGTGTATAAAATGTTTGAATTATAAAATTGTCAACCTTGTCCAGTTTTAGTGGGTATAAAGTGAACCGTATATATACGCGCATTTTCTATTTTCACTTTTAACACCTCAAAATTGATAAATACAGATGGAGCTGAAGATATACGGAGTATAAATTTTAAGTCTTTCTGTACATGGTGTTCTAAAATCTAGATCAAGTTTTTTTACACAATACGACGAATTTCCAGCTTTAATAATTTTTGATTTACTTTTTTAATTTGTACTTAAAATTTTAGATGCCTATATTTTTTTTAATTCTTTACTTGTACATACTTGCAGATTTTGTAAACGTGGCGTAGATAAAACTTAATACTTTCCTAATCGGTATCATTAATTTTTATTTCAAGAAAGTTTGAACGACTAGGTAACAAGCACTTATTTTATATTGATTCATTGATTGATTAATGATTTATAATTTTTAATAAACTTATTTTATCGCATGATAGATTATAATTTAAAAAATCTTTGTAAATAACCAATCGCTTAAACGAAATAAAAACATTTGTTTTGGACAGTGATTGAAAGTTTTCAACTTTGATTAACTGGAAAACGCTAAGTAAAGACTCGTATGTTGACAGTTATAAATTTGTATCATAATGTTTTTCAAAGCTTTTTTTTCTATAACAGCTTGATACACTTTGTTTTTCCACGAAACTTTCGAATAAAGAAGCGTTCTTTAGACTAATGGAATAAGTTTTTCACATGTCGTATTTTGTAAATGGTGTATACATGATATTCATTATTACAAAAATTAACAAAAAAATCGCTGCTAAAGCGTTTTTCAGCCCTTAATAAATCTAGCATCAATCGACGGCCCACGCCAAAAACATAGTACACAACATAACAAAAACATTCAATCGTGTCACCACAAAAGCCTCAATAAAGTCGATAAAATGTCGTACATTGATTTATTTTCCCCGAGTCATATTCTGACAAAGGTTTCGCAAATTTGAAATATCGTTTTTCTTCTGTCAAAGAAGAAACATTGACAGATAACTCGCGGCATTTGCACAATCGTACGTCACCTTTATTATATGACATTTCGAATATAACGACATTTGACAGTATCACCTTTTCAAAATTTCTGTTTACCATAGCAAGAACTTGACGTGGATTTTCGATGCAGTAGTAGAATATGATTGAAGCTTTAGTTCATAGATTTCCAAAGTTTTACTTTTTTGCGCTGCATTGATAAAAGAGTGATATCGAGAATAAATATCGGCTTCTTTACTCAAATAGTTAAAACCTGCAACTCAGCTGGGTTCAAGTCCCAGCAACATCATTATCAAATTAAATTTTATATATCAAACTTGGGTGTCTATAATCAAGACTTCTAATGTGAATTAAGTTCGTCAAATATATTAATTGAAATTATCATAATATATCTCGTACATTTGCATATTTTGTATTATTCAATTTAAAGAAAGCCACACATAACTAATAAGACATATAACTGCGTCTGCTTCGATATGCGTTTTTGCAATTATTAAAACTTCTCATCAGATTAAAATCAGTTATACATACTTTATTATTGGAAATAGTTGATAATATATAAAATAAACTGAGTAGCAGTTTGTTTCAATACATTTTTCTAGCGTTCAATTTTTGGTTTTTAATCTATGCATTACATATTTGGATTGAGAGGTTTTTAGACTTATTAAACATCAGTATAAAATATAATAAAACATTAATGATATTTGGTTTTTAGTCGCAGATTAGACACACCTGCTATAGGTTGAATTTTTTTTTTAACGATACGTTTCCATCAAAAATTGTCATCTTTTTAAAATACGCTTGTATTCAATATTTTCTCTCTCTAGTATAACATCACGATCTCTGCAGTCCAGTAGTAACAATCTATGCGCTCTATATCAATAACTTTTAACCATTGTGAAGTCGGAAATTTTAAGTTTTTATGAATAAAATTAGGAACAATCATTTTCATCTAACTGCTCTCTGTTCCCTTTTCTTAGAATTGAACAGAATAGAGAAAGGATAAACTTTACAAATCTAAGTATTATTAATGCATAAACATACCACAAAATTAATTGAAATATATTTATTATTTGATCATATCTGATTAATCTGAAATAAGGACTGAACTATTTAAACTGTATCACTCGACTTCAATAATCAGTTATTTTCTTTTGTACTTATAATAATCAACTTTTTTGTCACTAACAACAATGGTCATACACTTAACCCTTTCCGGTCCACAGCAAAAAAAAAAGTTCCACTATGTCCACAATAGATTTGTAGTATTGTGAGAGAAACTAATAATTATTTTTTTTTTTCAAAATAAAAACTAGAATTTTCGTAAAAATGAAATTGATTTTCAAAATATATAACGTTTTTTCCTTATTATCTATATTTTGATCTATGTGAAAAAAAATATGGACTTGCTATTGATATTAACCCAATACTAATGAATAAAAAAAATATATCCCCGACATAGGACCCACGAGAAAGAAATCAATGTCGAATGAGATTTGACTAAGGACCGGAAAGGGTTAAGCATCTTTATGCATTTATAGTGCACGGATGAAGTGAACGATGATGAAGTACAAAAAAACGATTCAAATTTTATCCTGAAACAGATTTTATGTTTAAATATGTTTACAGGTCAAAAATACATACAAAAATATTAACCTTCGAAAGCTTTTCTAATGGGGGTCTTAAAAAGACCCAATAGTATGGCCTTATTGGCATAGACTGCAATAAAAAATGGTCCATTATGCTTTGACGTATCTTTATACATCGTTCTATAAAAAAAAAAATATGAAAATCGATTATTCTCCTATAATTATTCATATTTTAAGTCACGCATGAATGATACAACCTGATCGTGTTCTTCTTTATTCCAGACTGGCGATATCAAAACTGTGAATGCGACTTCTTATCTACACCTTTTAATGTAAAAAACATCCATTTGATTTGTAATGTTCGCTGAAAGAGGACCGTTTGAGGTAAGATAACGTAATTTAAATCTTGGGTAGTGAAATTTTAATCTTGGCAATTGGTAGCGACAATATACCTAAATGGTCTTCGGCCAAATATAATCTGACTTATTTTCTTTTTTATTTAATTGTGACGAAACTAGTCGATCAAAATCATATTTTTTGTACTGCAATAAATATACAAGTGTACACATTGTATCACTAATATTAAGATAGATATTTAAGATAAAGTAGCAGTGGTGGTCGACTGTTTCACCATTAGCCTGGCAAAAGTTAAGCCAGTAAATACTGATTGAGAAAAGGTTCCGTTCTGCTGAAAAATTCCTTGTCTACACGTAATCAATGTTCCGCTTAGTCTCAACAAAGAGATTTTAATATATTAGTATGAGATACACCATGTATGAAAGGCCTTCTGAGATTATCTTTTGGTAGCATGCCAATCTGTGACTCGAGCTTGATGTGATTTTCTGAAAAATAAGTAAATATGTATACGTAGAATTTGTAAGAGTTCAGAGATAAATCAGTACCAAGTGGAAAGAATTGTTTACTTTCGTTGGCTTTTCAAAAAATATGAATAAAACTACACTGTGGATACGGGAAAACAGTTGAATGCATATACGAAACTTTTGATGGTTTACCTTTTCTCTAATGAGCCAATTTACGCATATTCCAACAATTAAGGTTTCCAAAATTAATTCATCTTTGTGTGTGTATATACTCTCATGGATGTTATCAGACCAAGTAATGCACCAAGTCGGTCCCTGTGGTCTAGTGGCAAGAGCTTTGTCCTAGCAATCGGGGGGCCCGGGTTCAATCCCCGGCAAGGTCAGATTTTTTCAATTGAAAAAAAAAAAAAAAAAGATCTTGGGCTGGGTGTTATGTTATTTATCGTTGATTTTGTGCACAACTGATACATTATTTACCATCGAGTTAATCTCGTGTGACTTTCACAACTTAGAATATTTGGCGCATTGGCGCAAGCTGTAATGCCAAATATTTTAAAAATAAAATAAAATAAAAATAAAATAAAATAAAATACATATTTAAAAAAATCTTATAAATGATAGTTTTGACACTGTTAACTCGTATTTATTTTTGAATATCAATTTGCAACACTTCGCAATCAGGCGTCTCTGCATATGAGACGCTAGAAGTCAACGGTATATAATAATAACTAACTAGTAAACTCAAAACAAAACATTCTAAAACAATTAAACCATTATATCTGGAAACAGTCATTCGAAAAACACGTTAAAGATAGTGTGTCCATAAAAATATAACTTGATAATCTCCAATAAAAAATTATATTCTTCCAAACCTATTTACCTAACCTACAGGAACTGGGAAACCGGATGAAGCTGTCTCTTCGTATTGGAAAATCGGTGACATAAAAATTCGTTTCCCGCACACTTTAATAGTATGAAAAATCGATAATTTCTTTCGGTAGGCTAGTTAAAATCTCTTGAAAAGAATTTATTTTAGTCTTCACCTTTTTTTTGCATAGTTTATGTTTTATTTTATTGACAAGGATTATAATAATCAACAAATCAATCACAAATGAAGTATTTAAATGTTCATATTGGAAGACGAATACGAAATAATATTCCACAGCAAGTCAATTGAGAATCTTTTTATCGACACAACATAATTCTGATTGGGGATTCAATTATCAAAATTGTATGGAATAAAAGACCTTAATTATAAAATTTCGATGATATATGGTTTAGACACAGATGTTAAATATTTACTTGAAGGCTGCAAATGTCCGTAGTATTTCATTAAACACTTAATACAGTAATCACTTAAAAGCCTCATGAATTTTATATGTAAGCCATTAGAGCTATCGCAAAATAAGCCTTTAAGTGTATAAAATTGTTGAGAAAGGTTTAGTGCTTGATCAATTTATATCTACGAGTTATTTTTATCTTTTTTACGATTGAATAACACAGTATTTGTATGTATATGTAACTTATTATAATTCATTTATAGCAAATCATTACTCTATTTTAAACTATCATAGAAGGAGGAGTCATTTTGTCATTAACCTTCGAAAGACGGTTCCTGAAAAATAGTTTGTGATCTGAAGCGGGGTCTAAAAATACCCCAGTATGGCTCTATTGGCATAGATTGATTAAAAAATGTAACATTATGTTTTAAGGTATCTTTATACATCGTCCTAAAAAAATAAATAAAAATTGATAGTTTTCCTATAATTATTCATATTTTAAGTCGCCCATGAAAGAGATAACCTGTTTGCGTTGACCATCATGGCAGACTGACGTAATCAAAACTATGAGCGCGAGCGCTTATATACGTATTTTAATCTAAAAAAACATCCATGTGATTTGAGACGCACGTTTGAATGATGCGTATTATAGATAAGATAACGTTATCTTATCGCGTATGGGCAGTGAAGTTTGAGTTCTGGCAATTTGTAGCGACGATATAAAAGGTTTTCGGCCGACAATAATCCGAATTATTTTCTTTTTTTTATTCAATTGCGACGAAACTAGTTGGAGAATTTCTGCAAAAGGTGTAAAAAATAATGATTTAAGAATACTTCAATGTTTACACATTTATGACAAATATTAAGATAGAAATTATAGCTAAAGTGGAAGTGGTGGTCGACTGTCTCACCCACTGGAAAAAGTAAAAGTCGCAACCAGTTGGCTTCGGTTTATAAGGACTTGGTTATGAAGAAGACTTGTTCCAAAATCAAAATGACACAACCATAAAACACACAACTTAATGTAAAGAAAAAGTATTCGTCGAACAAGAAACTGTTTATAAACTTGGCTCACGTTGAACATATTTATACCGCATGTCTATTCGCTTTCGCTGAGTTACCAAAAGGATGTAAGTGTATTAAAAATCGGATATATATTATTTTTGCGTATGGAAGAAATAAAGCCAAGTCGTTTCATAAATTACATTGGAACTTTCTATGTAAACAGTTAGTGTTTTTTTATCACAAAAAAAAAATTTCAAACTAAGAATTAATTTTTCCGAGAGAATGTGTTTTTCTAGTTAAATTTGGAAAAAAACACCGTTATCTGGAAAAGCGTACGTTTAAAATATGAAGATATATTAAAAAAGTTTTCCAACGTTAAAAAAAACGATCTGAAAAAGATTTCTCTGCAAAAAATCTTTGAAAACAAGAATCAAAAAAAAAAAGTCCAAGAATAATTTAATCTAAAAGGTTGTGCGGGTTATTGACTAGATAGATCTAGAATGAATGAAGCAATCAAATTGAAGACGCGTCAAACTGTTATCTCCGAACATTTAGTAAATTGTTAGTTGACTCCAGCATTTTATAGCTTTATGAGAATAATAAAAAGCAATTCATAATTATTAATTATTTATTAACCATGTCCGCTCCCAATTTGGAGCATGTAGACTCTTCGCGGAGTTTATCTCAGCATATGTTTTTTTTCTACGAAAACTGCTGGTTACTCAGTTGCTCAACCTCTCCTTTTCGAAGATAAAAGGGATGGAGGACAGGTCTAGTGGTTAGCTGATTGCTGTCACTATGCATCGTTCTTTGCGATCGGAAAGGTGGGAAGAGATTTTCAACCACAAAAACACGCATGCCTTTGAACAGATTTATCGATTGAAAAAATCCGCTCGTACCGGGAATCGAAAACGGGCAGTCCGGCACGCAAGCCAACAACGTTAGCACTGCGCCACGGACCGGACTGTGCATTTATCAGTACATATACATATATCAAAACACTTTGGCTTTTAGATATTTTTTTCATGTTCATTAATGGAAGTCTAGTGTTGTGATTTAATTTAGAATATAAAAATATATTCCTGACTTATAATATTAATATACTGATTGTCTGAAGCAATATTATTTTGAAATATATTCGAAGAA
Source organism: Himalopsyche kuldschensis (assembly GCA_028554975.1). Taxonomy (NCBI): domain Eukaryota; kingdom Metazoa; phylum Arthropoda; class Insecta; order Trichoptera; family Rhyacophilidae; genus Himalopsyche; species Himalopsyche kuldschensis. The sequence goes on from JAHFWI010000045.1 coordinate 1,975,401, forward strand.
AATTTTAATAGTTCGCAATGATATATAGACGCCATATTAAAAAAAAGACTATTAAACTTTGGAGACTTGAAACAGACAATAACGAGTGCATGAATATACGAAATTAAATAAAGTAGTTATAGTGTTTCTTTAGAAAAAACTTATGAATTGAAACATTTTATTAATATGAATTGTTAAAAAATTTGGGTGGAAGAGCGAAATATTAAAAAAAAAATGATCACGACCTTTGATAGAAACGTGTTTATCTCGTTTGCAGTTATTTAAATAAGAAATGGCGCAGGTAGTACATCACTATATCCTTATCAACGAAAAGGCAGGAAACTGAGAACCCGCTTCACACACTCCACAGAAATGCTTTAGAAGGTACATGTGTCTAAAAAGGGTGAATTAGAGCAAAATCTATTATATAATACATTTCAAAAGGCCTACCGAAGCAAATTACCGATTATTTATATTATTAAAGTGTGCGGGGAACAAATTATTTACATCGACGATTTCCCAATACAAAACAGTAACACGTACACCGAGTTAAGAAGGGTTTTTATGGAAGTGTTTTTTGTGTAATAGAAAGGTTATTTCTTTGAAATCCAAGCGGAATGAAAGAACAAAAAAAAAGGTTTCGACCCCTAGGGGGCCAATGCCTTTTCTCTACTTCGCATTTGGAGCGCGGAGTGTTCTCTCTTGAGTATTTAGCCTTTTATTTATTAAAACAAGCAATTCAAAAAGAAAATAAACCGATAAAACAAATTAAATTGTGCCGTTTAGCAGATAATGGATTGTTATTTGAGCGAGAGCAATTTATATTTAATTTTATCGACACAGTATAAGGGCCATTGACAAACGTAACATTTTGAGTATCCATACCATTTCCAGGATTGTTACTTTAATTCGTTTCTATGTATTTGGAAATATTTTTTAACGTCATTGAACTTCTCATTCATACTAATTATAAAAGATGTTTTCTATTTATATTAAGTTAAATAAACGACTGCTCTGTTTTAGCTAAAATCAAATATCTTTTCAATCGAGCAAAGTATTTACTTTGCCTAAATCACATACGTACTTTCTATATTACCAATTGATTAGAAAATACTTGAAGTGTTAAAAAAAACTCTGAGAAAATTATTGCCGTAACCTAGAGGAACATCAGGAGTCTTCGAATATAAAACTAGCTTTGTGAAAGTTCATAGAAAAGTGTCAAGGAAATAATAACGGAAGTATGATTATAGCGTATTTATCCGAGTGGCCTGTTTTTAAGTGTTCGATAAGTAGAATGGATTTTTTAATCGATATATAGATTAAAGCAAACCATTTCACTAATTCTTTATTGTATCTTTTCACTGGTATGTAGAAAGAACGATTTACGCACTTCTTAAACTCACCCTTTCTTTCTTTATCCTCTGCGAAGAAAAATGTCAAGCAGCTTTAAACCATTATTGTAAAAACTAACACTCTTGAGATGACACCATAATTAGGAAGGCTAAAAAATCGAACCGTGTTTATACATCGCAATAAATGAATCGTGTATTGAATGCCTTCCATTATAACTAATAATGTTTAAAAAAAAAACAAGTCCTTTCATACAATAAGTATACCGTGGAAATTTTATAGGGTGGTTATAGATACATTTATATTGGACATGTCTGAAATTCGTGCTTTAAACAATCATTACTTATTGAGTATTAATATTAAAAAGTCGTAAGTTATTCATAAAAGCTACGTATACATGTTAAATAATATTGAAATACCAGTATTTTTGTAGATGAATTAATTTCCTAAGTTAGTTTTAATAAAAATCCTTCAAATTCTATTTTGCCAAATAAAAAAAAATACGCCAGATATTTATAAACTAAATTCGACTTAAAACCTTGAAATAGTTATTATCATTTGTCTTGGAAATAGATTCAATATTTAACCTTTGAATAAGGTTATTTACAATTTTTTTCCGAGAAAATATTACATTTTCTTGGGGGTAACTAACATTCAGGATAACAACTTATGTGTTGTCATATCAAAAAAGCTATAACCTTAACTTGATTTCAAGTACATCCGTGCACTTGAAATTCATAAAGATGCCGAAAGGCTAAGCCCGGGTCGATTTCGACAAAAGTCATGGAAAAGTACAAATTTCAAGCGATTCAAGTTTGATATTGAAATTGCATCAAGCACCTTCAGTTGAAATTCTTACTAAAAAAGCTTTAATTGAAGAATTATTTACATATCCAATGAATAACATTTTCAATATTACAACACTGAAAAAATATAATTCTTTTTAAAATATTTTTCACGTTAACAAAACGTTTTCGCAAAAAAAATATGAAAAAGTTTCATACGCATATGCTTAAAATATTATTGAATAGTAATCTTATATATAAAACCGAAACGGCGTATGTATGTATGTGGGTCTGTAATTCCCTTTTGCATTGTTGTTGCAAGTTGCAATATAATAATGTTTATTATTTACGTGAAGGTATTATTTGACATTTCTTTGACAGCAAATTAGTTTTTTTCCTTGAATGTGGACATTTTAATGGGCGAGAATGGGGCTGTCATCAAATTAAATAAAGTTTTTGATTTTATTTTAACTCTATTTTGGATGTTAGATTTCGTGATATAATTATGTCGAATGATATAACATTAAATAATTATTGGTCGCTTAGTCCGAGCGACGCCGGGCTTTATAAAAAAATATTTAATTACTCTTTTGAGTATTGAGACACGAATATAACTTTAAAGTTCATCTCGCTGCTTACTTAGCGCTAAAATATCTCATTTAAAGAATCTTACTCAGCCATCTTTTGTAAACAAAAATACTTAAATTTTAATTAAGCAAAGATCAAAAAATGTTGTTTTCGGTCATATTTTATTCTTCACCTTGACTTAGTATTTTGAAAGTCACTTTACGAGCTGTAAAATCCCAGGTCATTTTTTATCAATGCTTACTTATATTCTTTTCTACTACTGCAAACTACATACCACCGAATTCCGTCTGTCTGACCTAGGATTCGCCCGCATTACTTTGCTACAAATGTTTTAGTTTATACGTTTTAAACAATCAGACAACCTGTATCGTAAATTACATAACTTTTATTCGTATTCCACTCAGGTATTAATTTAGTTCAAATAATACAACCGCTTCCAACATTTTTTTGATCGCTGAACCTTTTCAATTTTGACAATTTCTTTGAGACAATACAAAATTCAATATTAACTTTCATTAATTAATTTTTCACGCGGTTGCGCTAAGTAGAACAAGTGTTATTCAAATAACTTGTTTGTTTTTTGTTGTTTGTAATGTGGAGTCAAAATAGCGAAAACTCTTTCGAAATATTCAGATTATTTCGAAAGATTTTTATTAGTGTCAGGTTGGCTATTTTACGTTCTAACACTGGTACTACTTTTGTTCTTTTATGTATATACAAACATATATGTAAATTTCTATTATGAATTCTATTTGCTATGTTATGCTGTCACATCAAATTTACTTGATAATACACCGAAACCTTTTCTTGTGCTGTAGATGCGTTCCGCGGAAAATCGCAGAAAAAAGATTTGACTTAATTTGAGAACATAACATGTACAAGGAAGCACGTGTCAAAGTCACATTGTAATTAACAGGTGAAACACTGTATTTTGCACGTACATAAAGTATGTTAACAACGTGCTGTTGATAACGTTGAAATAGTCCCAAAAGTAGATTTAAAAAAATAAAGAATTGCATTAAAAAAACCGCATAACTTCGCATAAAAAGAGGTTTGGTTGTAAAGTTTACTGGTAGTGGGCTTAATAAATAAAAATATAAATCATTTTGTTGCGGTATTCTAAACAATCACAGTACAACATTCGGGCTCCTCGGAACACATTTTGAGAAGACGTGATCAAACCCATTCGTATAATTACATTGAATGTTAAACTATTTCACAAGGGGTACATTTTGTATTCAGGTACATATCTGACAAACTTTGTTTCAATTTGCGGAGTATTAATTGAAAATATTTCAATCGTGTATTCTAATTTTAATTTCGTTTGACTATAGTCATTACGATCGGCTCAAAAGCCGTGGGTAGGTCTTGGCTTAATTGAACAGGGGCTTCGGAACAGATTCCTTTTTCCAAACAGTCATTTACATCTTGCTCATTACGTGTGGCATACTCTGTTCCAACAGTGCAAATAATTTCATACTTTCTCACGGTTAGTCGTCATTATACTATGATCGATCTTCTCTTTAAATGACCCACGCAACTAAGCTTTGCTAAAATATATCTTTGTTTTATCTACGTTACTACAGGCCGTTGATAATACCATATATTTTTCCAGGAGCCTTCTACATAATAACTGTTGCTATAAATAGCACATGTGATTTATATTCTTCGTTATATTATAGACACTTGATCCTTTTTTTGCACGGCTTCGAAATAAAATGTATACTGAAAAATATCAGTAAACGAGCACGTTCATTATCAAGTAGCGACACTGAATAAATATTATATATTTCTTAATGCAAAATTCAATTTAAATCGAAAACTATTCAAATTTATAACTTGTTTATTTTCAAAAAATATTAATTTTGTATAAATAATAAATAAATTCATTTTATTTGTGAGTTCAAGAATTTCTTATTTTAAGTAAAAGTATCTCATTTAAGTAAAATGCCCGGTCCGTGGCGCAGTGGTCAACGTCATTGGCTTCTGTGACAGATCGTCCAGGTTCGTGTCCCGGTACGATAACATTTTTTCAGCCGATAAATCGATTTTTTTGCCAAAGGCAATGTGTTAAAAATCCTACCTTTCCTATCCCAATAAGCGGAGCGTAGCGAGAGTGACTAGCTTATCACTTGTCTTCGTATTCTTTCAATCCCTACTCTATTAGAAAAGAGAGATTGAGCAACTGAGTGAAAAGCAGTTTTCGTAGAAACGACGTCAAGAGTCCATATGCTCCACGTTGGGAGCGGACATGGTAAAAACAAAAGTAAAAGAACTTATCTACCATGCAGGTATGGGCACATTATCTTTTTTTACACGGTTCTTTTGCATGGAACGTATCACTCGTGCAAAAAGAGGATCGGGTGTTTGCGCTTTCGTATCAATGTTTGACTGTCAACTACTTTTACGGTCGTATAAACATCATTTGTTGCAACAACAAAAGCGAACCCTAAAAAATATTTTACAGGCTTTCGAACAAACTGGAATACTATTGCATATTTAGAAGGTTTTGATTTTGATGAAGAATCTCTAGCAAACTAAATGATCTATCTATTAGAATTTGACAAATATAACCGTTATCATAGCCAGCTTTAGTCGCATGCATCCGTTTCCGAAGTTCATACTAGGATTATTTCAGTCTTTTTTGTGTCATGCTTTGCTTTCATAAAACGGCACCATCTGCGTCGTTAATCATACTTTTTTGTGTTATTCATATAAAAATAGAAATAAGAGGATTGGCTCCTAGTCTGACACCTCATAGCATGTATGAAAATACCTTTGGTGTAGATAGTGATAACGATAATTCATACATTTTATTTATATGGAATATTTGTAATTTGCTTTTCGAGTTTTCACCTTACCTTTTCAATTACCTTATTTATATATTAAATTATGATAAAAGTTTGGGAGCACTGAATTAGGTGGGAATATATAAAATATACTTCAAATGTTTTTTTAACTTTTTTTAAATGTGTGTGAGTAAAAAAACATAGCACTTAAATATAGATTCAAATAGTGTTGACGTCACGCGTAGACGCAGCATTCATCCATTAGTATCAAATCTAAAACAGTATTTGACAGTTAGTAGGTGGTGGATAAAAAGTAGTACTGACAAGAAATTAGCTATTCCTTAGCTAGGGCTAGCGTTGGGTCATTTGAGGATAGGCTCTCTGAAGAAGGATTGTTTGCTTTTATTGGTCATTTTTAGCACCTCACGCCATTTAAAGAAACCATTTAGTCAGACTACAAATAAAATATTTTTCTATCTACCTAAGTATAATATAAAGAATTGTGCCTATGAATTCCTTCTTTCCTATGAGTTCTTTCCTTCCTACTCTTCCTAAAAAGTATATTCCAAACAATATTTATAATATTGAAATTATTATACGGCAACACTTTTCTGTACAGATTGTGATTTTTCTATCTAACGCAAAATATTTTTTATTTTAAATTATTGACAATTCGCTTCATGCTATTTGTCAATCCGACTCTCTTTTATCTGTTAAATAATACCTATTTAATTGCAAAATGCACAGTGCTTTCCCATATCAGTTTATTAGCAGTGGGAAAATGCAGGAAATATTTTTATTTTGCCCTCAAAAAAGTCACGGAGTGACTATATTTTTCTACGGTGCTTGATAAATGTGCATAGGAAGCTTGCTCGTAAATCAAGGGCGTCTCCGCTAAACATTGTTATTTGAAATTCCAGACCATTTTTTCGCACACCATGATTTATTATGCTTTTATTTTTTAATTAAAAAGTGAACCGTGGCGACCGCGTTTTAAGTATCCCAGGTGAAAGTTAGTTATTTTTTTGAATAGTTTCTTTGACAAGTTTAATAATTTAAAATCGCCAAAGTGTCTTGTGCAAAAGGCAGCGGCGTCTTAGATTTTCTGTTAGTTTATAGTTTGAGTAATAACATCAGGGCTGGAACAAAATTTATTCAGTTAGTCCTGAAAAAAATGTTAATAATAAAACGTCTTTTTAGTACTTCCACATATAAATTCATACATATCAGAACCGATTCTGCTCATCGCGAGCATAATCTGCTAATGTATTTTAAATAATGACCTTCCACACCAAGAAATTACATTTTTTTTAAATCCATGTCCACTCCTAGTGTAGGATATGGCCTCTTAATTGAAGTATCTTTATATACTTTTTTTGCGAGAACTGCTGGTTTCTCAGTCGCCCAACCTTTATTTTGTTCGATGAGAGTAGCGATAAAAAGGATCTATTGGTGATCTAATCACTCTCGCTACGCCCTGATTTTAAGATCAAAATCCATGTCTGCAAACAGAATCGATCAATCGAATGAAAAAAAAAATGCTACTTGTACTGGAACCGTGAGGTCCGTCAAAGAAACCATCGACTTTGACCTCTACACTACGGATCCGACAATATAAGAATTAAAAAGCCTACTAGTTAGATCACAGACATCAATGACTCTAGATACAATCCGTAGATAATATAAGAACTATTGACTATATTATCACGGTGCTGATCCTACATCGACGATTCAAAAATACTCATCAAAGTATTTGCGCGAGACCTAACTTAAGTTGTTCTACTTTAATTGCTTTCAATCAGCCTTTGTGTTTCAGAAGAAACTGTTTCGTTCGTCTAACAAAATTTTTATTTCAATGAATTTTCAGTTTTCAAACTTTAAATAGTTTTCATCAATCAACTTCACCAAACACAAACAACTTTTTTAATTGTCTTAAGCTTTGTTTTTTTATAAAGTATAAAGCATTGCTTGAGATACTTCGGGGTTTAACTTGTTGTTAAAAACACCGCATAGAAATGAGAACAGTAACGATGTCAGTATGATTATATCAATAAAAGAACAGTCAAAATAATGATGATTCTCAACAATTTAAAACTACAATCATTGTCTTCATTTTAAGATTGGAAAAACATTTATTGGATCATGATTTACGTAAATTTTTTGTAACCGATAATTTTGTATATAAAACCGAAGCGGCGTATGTATGTATGTATGTCTGTAATTCCCTTTTGCATTGTTGTTGCAAGTTGCTATAAAAACGAATATGAAAGAAAATATGTTTGAATTTTTATCGGCGAAGACATTTAGTCAAAATGTAATAAATTAGTCGTCTACCAACTTTTTCCAGCTTTTATTAATATAATAATGTTTATTATTTACGTGAAGGTATTATTTGACATTTCTTTGACAGCAAATTAGATTTTTTCCTTGAATTTGGAAATTTGAATGGGTGAGATGTCATCAAATTAAATAAAGTTTGTGATTTTATTTTAACTCTATTTTGGATGTTAGATTTTGTGATATAATTATGTCGAATGATATAACATTAAATAATTATTGGTCGCTTAGTCCGAGCGACGCCGGGTAGCAATACTAGTATTATATAAATAAAGAGTAGATTTCCTTAGAACCAATCATCTATTTATCTCATAATGACCCATTTTACATTGTTTTTGATAATAAAGCATTTTTTAGTGAAAATAAACTGTTTTAATCGATTGACTAATGCCCATTGAAGCTTTCTATATTAGTATTCAAAGTTTCTTACTTGCAATTGAGCTAGTATGCTTAGTTTGAAGTTGCAGCATATCATATTACTATTGAAATATAACGTTACTCAAAGTATACCTCTTTTATAATTGTATCCAAGTTTACAATCTTAAAAATAAATAGCTCATTTACATATTTGGTAAATTTTAGATCCTTTAATCATTATTGGCCACTCATTTAAGCTGACAAAGCTTAACTTGGCCCACCGCAACCTTTTATTTGGCTAGAATACCTGGAAAAGGACTAAGGATTTATTTCAAGTAAATTCAGTTAGTCAGATCTACCATAGAAATATTTTGAAAGGGCAAATTTTCTAATTGGGTCGTACAAGGTTTTCGCGACTCACCTTGTCTGACTGGAGCGATCCCAATTGAATTTATATTGCCACCCATATAGTTTTAGTAACCTTACAATGATTGAAATTTCCTCGATAAGTGGTGTATATGGACCATGTTAAACTATATTTCAATTAAATACTCACCTGATATTAGGTGTAGTTTCTTAACAATCATTGCACTGTGAAATTAATATTAATTAAAGTATTTACCGACGTAATAAATAGATTTATATTTAAATTTTTCAGTTAAATTATCTACAGTATCAACACCATTGCTTTGGTGTTTGGAAAACAGTTACTTACTTATTGCAGTTAAAACGTAAGCAATTTCTTGTAAATTCCCCTATAAGACAGTTTAATTAATATAAAAAAAGTTGTTTCTAAAAAGAGTGTAGTGTATTAGTACTGAAAGATTTAGTTGTATTTTTAATGCTAACTCCTTAAAACCATTATTATTTTGATGATTAGTAGAATAATCGAAATTTTGAAAATAATATATTTGTTCCCACTTATTTTTTTAATAGTTTCATATTTGTTTGAATTCTTCTGTAAATTATTTTTTTAGCATTTATCAGGTTACGCCCGAACAACATTGACATAAATAACTACAAACTTATTATGAAAACATTTCTAAGCATCCAAATTACGATTATTTATAGGCACATAGTCGTATTTTAATAAAAATGAACAAGCTTCTTTAAACAGTCCAAAAAATATATTTTTGCTACGTAAATTGCCTCAGACTTACCGGCATTCCTACCAAGTGGAATTTAAATAAGGCTTTGGTGGCGTTCGTTTAGTTTAAGGTAAGGCTTTGACGCCGGCGCCGGGTCGTTAGACGTCACTGAGTAACAAATGGGTGGGCGTTCGAGGATTGTCTTCTGAAAGAGACTTGGATAAATGAGAAGAAAAAGATTTTACCTCCAGGATCTAATTCAGGTACTGTTGTTTAAGCCGTGCAGATAAAAATCTGTAGTTGTGAGGCAATTTTATACGTGTTGAAGTTTAAATGTTTAAATATATATTCGTAATATTTTTTTATTATCTTGTTTAGACAATTTATTTTTAATTCGACATCAAGTAAAGCAGTTCTTAAATCACTATTAGTAGTAAATTTTAGATCATAAAATTACGTATCGACATTTGTCTATTTTCAAAGAAATTCAAAAACCTAAGCTAAAATAATTGCTACACAAATTGCAGAGTTAAAATGGAAAAAGTCTTTCAACGATTTTTTGTTTGCTTTTTAATTACTATAAAGAAGAGCGTTCTTCAATATTATTTTCAAAAACGTTGAAGCTTATGTAAGAGATATATTTTTTTATAAATTTAACGTTAGCAAGCGAAGATTCCAGACTCTATTTAATATTAATGGTAGTATAAAGATTACAATACAGTCTAGAGGAGATATTTAAAAGACGATATTTATAGAATAAATGATAATTTACTAATTAACAAATCTTTGAGATAAATGTTTGAGTGACTTAATAACTTGCAGATCTTGGTGATAAAGTAATGTTGAGATAACCTTCATAAAGAGTCTCTATTTATTACATTGTGGATAAAATATTGCTTTAATTATAATAGGCGTTTTTGAGGGTAAAATAAAATAGACGAAGATTAAAATGATTTTATGAATATCAAAGGAATTAAAGTGAATTAATTATAAATGTCTTCTTTTATTAAGGTGTATTAATAGAGAATGTAACATTATCTATAAGCCTAGAACCTAATGTTTCATAGGACCTAAGATAGTTGAGGGTCAGGAATCGGCGTAGGAATGACCGATTGAGGCGGTCAAGATTCATCACTGACCACTGTAGCGCCAGAAAAGATAAAGTAAACATTATGTAGGTATGTAATATTTTGTTTTTGCAGCAGGAAACAAGGTTGGGGATGCTCAGTTTGTAATATTATTTTTATATATGTTTTTATTTAATTGTTGTCTATGTAATAAATTGTATAATGCCTTGTTTAAAAAACGTCAAGTATTATTTAATTTCTTGTAAGAACCTTAACTCTTTGAACAAGAGTCGAGTCCTGTTCGGTATTGTAAAACATGGATGGTAAAATATTTTTTATTAATTTAAACTTATTCTTATTTCTAAAACCGTATTTATTAGATTTTGTGCCTTAGTTAAAATTTACAGAACCTTATAATGTTTTGTATTTTTCGATATTTCCTTTTACCATGCTAATAAATACGCAAATCCTGTGATATCAATCGATTTCTCAAATCTATTGAAGAGTTGCTGGACGGAAAAAATAGTAAATTGAAAAGTGCCAGGGGTTAAGTAAGTGACATCGAAAATTCATTTTATCTTGTATTTTCTTAAAATATTGAGTAAATAATTTTTACAATTTCTTCATTTGAAAAAATAAAATATTTGTCCATTCGTATTTGTAATGATTATTTAAAAAATATTTAAGGAATTACTGCGATTTATAAAATACGTTCCAGTAAAGTTGCACACTTTTTTAGCAACATAACCAGGATATAATTTAAATTCATGTAGCTACTGCGTAAATAAGAAACTTATTCGATAATTTTTCCGACATTCGATTTTCAATATTAAAATTTCTGGGAAAATAGCATGGCAGTTAATTCAAAACTCGATTCTAACGAGAGAGAAAATTCAAGAAAATTTTCTATGGAAAACTTGTTATCGCTTAAAAGTTTTTTTATTAACAAGTATTTCTGTAAAGTTACAGCTTTTTGATCCTTTTATTGAAGTTAAACATTTTTATACGTGCCTGACATTGAATGTTCAACATTTTATCTAAAATTGTTGTGATTTATTAAGAGTAAAAAGATGTTTTTATCCCTGCGCTCGTCAAACACGAAATACAGTAGCAGGGATTGACTGTGCAATGCCTAATTTTTTTTCAATGAATATTTTATTTCATTAACATTCAACTAATGCACGATATTAAAATCCTGAGTAATAAGGGATATATATTACGAACATTTGATTAAATAAACTAAAACTGGTTCTCAAGCTAATGTATTGTATTTCAAAGTCATTATTATGATCATTTACCATTCTTTGTTCATAAATCTTACCTTTTAATGAATATTATAGGTCTCACTTCATTATGTTTAGTAAATTTTGACCATGCAAAATATATGCAAAAATACATATGGCAAAAATAATAAACCCTGACAAAACATCCACTCCACCGATATTCTATAAAAGTCAGCATAATGAATGTAGTTAAAAGTAATAAGACATAATTTTTACTTATTCCATAATTTATTTGTTCATTTAAAGATCAGGACCGGTTTCGCTCGTGGCGATCAATTTCAACTAATCAGAATATATAGCAATACAGATTTATCTATGGAATACAGAATTTTTTTTATTATATTTTAATATAATGTCTTTCCCCTAAGTATTGAAAGCGACACGTTAACCTTTTGCACTCCTCAATATATTGTTTTTTTCCTTTCGGTAACTTCTCAATAGATTTGAAAAATTAATTGATATCATAGGGTTTGCGTATTTCTTAGCATGGTTAAACGAAATAACGAAATATATACAACATTATGAAATGTAACAAATTTTAACTCAGGCACACAATCCAATTAATAGGGTTTTTGAAATAAGGATAATTAAATTTTCAATCAAGTTTTAAAATGTAGATGTAGCAGGATTCGAAATAGGAGTTGCGCGTAATCTATACGAGTCGAGCTAGACTCGATATAGCAGTTACATGTTAAAATGAATGCAAACTGTATACATTAATGTAGAATGTAGACTAATGTTTTTTTGATTGACAAAGTTGTCAACATGTTGAATTTTAAAAACCGCAATTTGCAGTGTATTTTCCAACATTAAATAAACTTACAGAAAATACTGAAAGCTGAACGTTTTGCCTAATTTAAGTCAATATGGATTCTTATTATTATTCATTTCGATAAAATGACACAATAAGTGCTCAGAAACAACATGTAATGTAATAACTCAAGGTAAACTTTAAATAATCATTTATTACAAAGTTTTCTTCGCTGATGAATATTTATGCAAAATCAGTGCAAAGAAATTTTTTCTACTACGAAACTCTCGAAGGGCGGATTACCGTCGAAATCTTTACCTGCGACATGCGATGCTCTGTTTACTTAGGCTGTTAGAATATTTTGAATAGGCTTCAGGAACATTATATATTATATAAATATATGAGTAGACATTCCCACGCAATACGAACTCTAAAATGTTTCATCAGGAAAATCTTACGTGTTATGTTGAAGCCTGGAGGCTCAAGGTGATGAGTCTAGCGCCCGGGCACTGAATTTGCCAGTTTATAACTTGACATGAGAAGTTCAACGGCAAATTATGTGTTTGGGCGGGGCAAGATGGTAGAAAAGCCAGATTACACTAGTGGACACGACCGTCAGGATTCCAATCACGTACTGTGAATTGCCATGAAATGAATTCCGAACGAGCTATTTGCTGCGGTCCGTCCTCATACGGGCCCAATAGGCCACGCTGGTTCGATCTCGACCAAGGCATTCGATACATTTGCAATATCTCTTTAGATTCAACGTGAACTAGGTTAAACTCTACTGCCACGGCCGATTCTCAGGATGTACAGGATACTTAATGTTACATTTTCTTATCAGTACCATAGTACATGGTTAAAAGATCAGTTCCGTGAAGGTTTTTATCGGGCCAATTAAGTGATGAGCAAATTCGTTTATTATTGCACAGCGTTATGAAGGTGGCTATGAACAACGACTGCATATACATAAATGGTGGAGCAATCAACTTGCTATTTTTAAGTTACGTATGTTCTTAACATAAAAATTAAAGATAATAAATAATTGATTGAGTAGGCATTTACTTGGTAGAACTCCATTTTAATAAGATTGTTATTTTTCATACTTATACATATTAAAATACATTGTTATTTTTCTTTCCGTATTATATTAATAATACTTTCGATGGTTTCGGCGGTAAATTTGTGGAAGTTCATTTTAATATAAAATTTTAAATAACTTTGATTATTCCACGTATTGTGCTACTAACTGTGACGCGTGTTTCGCCACTTTCAGAGGCATCTTCAGCCTTACTATCGCAAAGTTTGCTTAATTAATGAAACAAGATTGATTCTAACATTTTAAAAATTACAAAATGTAGTTTGGGATTTTTCCTTTTAACGTGAAGCAAGGAGAGGGTCATAGAATCGAAACAAAGCAAACAGATAATTAAACTACTAATAACGTTAACATTACAAACTATTAAACTAATGAGCTGCAATCAATCAGATAGGCTAGTAATTAATTACTCTATTAATTGGAAATAATGTAAGCAGTGGCGAGCAACCTGTCCTATTATAATAAATAAATTGGTTTAATGTTAAACTCTTTTTAAAAATTTATATTGATAGAAATATTTAAAAAATTCTTCATCGCTTTTGGTTTGCGTTGCAATTAAGATGTGAGCAATAAGCACGATATAAATCTCATCACGAGGCCGTGGCACGAAAAAACAGTATTAAGACGTGCCATACATACGCTATACTATCATCTCCTATGGCGAAATTTTACGTACCATACTACGATACCAACCGACAACCATCCATCCAATAAAAAAGGGCACACGATTTGCCTAATAAGAAGATACATATTCCATAAATTCCGCTTATATTTTATCGAATCGAATAAATTAGGGGATGACAAATTTGTAAGATTATCATGAATCGAGCTTTTTAGTAAAACCCTAGATATTTTTTTTTTATAAAGCTAGCTATAATATCACTCAATCATAAATTAAACAAGCTTAGTTTTTAATATAATTTCAAATGTTTCAAAAAAATATTTTACTCCTCAACTGGCGCGTTGAATAGTTATAACAATATTGAACTATTATTATATTCTGACCTTTTGTGACCTGAACGATGACAATACTTGAGATGAGCGAAACCGGTACCGATCATAAAACAGCGTATTATGGCATGTGAGAGTTTTACTAAAAGTTGTGCTGTATTTATTTAAATATAATGCATTTCCATCTTAAGTATTTAATAATAAATAATATCTACCGTGAATTAGCTCGTTGATTTAAGCTTTCGTCTCATCCATAAATAACATTTTTTTCTACATTACAATCAACGTGGCTTATTTAATGACTTTTAACCAATTGTTTAAAAATACTGACTCATTGAGATTATTAACTTTTGTTGAAAAATATGTGTATCGTAATTATTTATTGATGGAAATGGCGTTTACTTGGTAGAACTCCATTGTGATACGTTGTAAAAAATAAAGTATTTTAGTTCTACAAAAAATATAAGAAATATGATATTTCGACTTACGCCATAGTCAGAGCTATGGCGTAAACATACATTTTTTATGTATTTCTCAAAGTGTGCGCTAAACTACGTTTTTATTTAGTGGGAATAAACGTTAATTAGTATTGTATTAAGCTGATTTATTTCAAATTGCGTCAACTTTCCGTAATGGTCCGTAATTCTTATTTATGTTTTGAGCCTAACAATATGCAGTAGAATAACTACGAGGGGTGTGAAATTGGGACAAAATTAAGATCAAAACAATTATATATCATGATCATTTTTAACTGAAAACAGGGATGCCATTACTCAACCCCGCGTAAAACCACATCGTTTCTCGTTTAAAAGTTGTGAAAACTGTGCTAGTCGTTTCGACACGCTTACGAATGAATCATTTCCAAGTACAGCTGCCAGCGTAGGGGGCCCATTGGTCTACCCGTCAGATATTTCTAAAGGAGGGTCGGACCGCGGAAAAGATGGATTGCCGGCGGCGTGAAATAAGGTCGGGATCCGTGTTTGAGGAGGCCTGGAGCGGGTGACCCCCACTTTACACATTGTTCAGGGGTCCCGAAGATACACAATGTTGAATCAAATAGATGTTCAACCGAGTATGGAAATACCAAATTATTATATTCATTACCTTAACTAAAATTATTGCATTGTCTTGTACCATATCCGTATTTAATGTGTAGAAAATACAAACATCATGACCTTTTGAATATTAACTTTTATGGAGCCTTTCAACCACTCACACAATATTATCACAAATATATCATACGCTAACGGCGTGCAGGCACGCAAACGCGACTGCGAGTTTATTTATGAATACATCACATCTTTTCAAGGCAATGTGATTGTTAAAAACGGCTAAACATATTAGCCGTTTTTGTGTCACTAGAGCTAGCACCTTATTATCGTTAATACCACTGGATTTTCTTTTTTAAATTTTACTCTTTTGATATAATTTTTTTCACTTTTCTTTGAAAACCAAAAATAATTGGTTAGTAAAATAATTTTCCCGGTATGTTACGTGGCGCTTTCATGGAAAAATTGATGGTTGAAAATAGTGGCCTGCGGCAAATGTCCATGGAATAGGCTTGGCATTTAAATGGTTAAAGGCTCAGTGCATACTTAAGGACCCAATGTAGAAAACCTTATCTTTATTTGTCTAAGGATTTTTATAAATAATCTGGGTGCTACAGCTATTTTTGACAAGATTTATTTCGAGATCAGTTCGAAGTGAAAACACATCAATCATACATTTGACTAAAATTTAATTAAAATGGAATCTTTTAAGTACAACAACGGCCATTGCTAGCATATATATATATTAATTAAATATAATATTCAATTATTATCACTCATTTTTCTCTTTCAGGGGGAATGATATGCTTACATAACTACAGTCATAGAGGAGTTGTTTTTGCAAAAATTGTATCCAAATTTATTCTTAAATATTCAGTTGGTTGGTGGGACCTTTTAATAATAGGTTAGTTTAAGTTCATTCATTCATTGAAATGCCTAAAGATGCCGAAAAGCGAAATCCGGGTCGTAAGCCACAAAACTCATGGAAAAGTACAAAATTCACCTCCAGTAGAAATCTTAAATCTTATATATAAAACCGAAATGGCGTATGTATGTATGTGGGTCTGTAATTCCCTTTTGCATTGTTGTTGCAAGTTCAAACAAACGAATTGATTTCGCTCGCGAAAGTTTCGACGGTAAATTTGTTTCGTTATCAATGTGTGTGTAGAGACTCCAATTACTCGAGTATCGAGCAGTACATTTTACAAAATACTCGAGTACTCGAGTAGTTTCATATGAACCAAAATATCTTATATATAAAACCGAAACGGCGTATGTATGTCTGTGGGTCTGTAATTCCCTTTTGCATTGTTGGTCATTAAGTTGCCAGTTGTTTCAACTTGGCCCGTCTGAATTTACGCGCCGAGGTGAATATAACCCCAAACTGGTTCAAGCGAAGCCGGGTTCGAATACTAGTTACATATTATTCAATGTATATATCAAAATCATTACATTATAGAAATTCTTGGAATGAATACATGAAGAATTGACAATAAGCACCAAAATTTATAAATTAAACATGCATCGAAATGTTCCAAACGGGATCTTCTATCCTACAAAATTGTCTTTGGGGAAACTTTCCTTACCACTGGAAAGTAAGAAAATATTTCAGATTTACAAAAAAATATTTAATGCATAAAAATTTCGATAGTAAAATTGATTTCGAAGTGTTGTCATTTTGTTTTTGACCAATGACATTGAGTGGGGCTTAAACCAACTCACAAAGCCCCTCGATCCTGTCAGTAAGTTTTAGCGGTCAATGAAATTGGGCTTTGTAAGTGTCACAGAAATGAAAGCGACGTGTCCGAAAGACGTATCAAATTTCAATTCGTAAATAGTTTAATGACATCAATGACACATACCCATATAGAACTTCTCGCATTAATTGCGATTGATTTAAGCGGATAGAAATTTTAATGTTTAAAAAAGGGTAACGTGCTCAACCCCTGACAGGGTGATAAAAGAATACCAAAAAAACACCCTCGTCGGTTGGTGGACAGAGAAAAGGGAATAGCAAGTTACACGTCAATCGCGATGAGAGCGCTTCTCTAACTAGACCGCTCATGCCAGCAAAAAAACATTTCATTTGAATTCATTTCTGGTACAAATATGCCGACAATGTTATGCCCGACGTCTGCTGGCATACGTAAGGCTAATTTTGTGACTAATATACCCGTGCCTAGAACGTTTGCTTCTAAATTCACTGTAATAGTTTATTACAGAGTTAGTATTCAACGTTATTTTACGTTGTGATGATTAAGTATTTTAGATAATTTATAATAACAGAATGATTGATATAAGGAAGAATGATAAATAGAATATTTATGATTTTACACCTAAGAATTTTTTTTTGTTTTTAAAATGTGCACATTTTAAAAATAAGTTCATGATTTTACAAGGAATATTTATGATTTTACTTGGGTGGTTACCCAAGAATTTGCAAATTTTAAAAATAATTTTAGCATCTCAATGAATGCAATTAATTTGAAAAAAGCGAATTATATATGTAAATCATTCATAAAATATGGTTTTGTTTAGGAATAACGTGGTTACTTCAAAGTATTAAGCTTACGGAGGAATATTCAATCAAAAATGAGAATTTTGATTATTCCACTGATAATCGAAATAATAACGGTTTTCAGGAGTTCACATATTTAATATTAATAATATATTTCAATCTTATAGTATATATTGATTGAGTATACATTTACTTGGTAGAACTCCATTATAATACGGTAAGATCAATAACAATGTATTTTAATTCTACAGAAATTATTTTATATATTTGTTGATAGCTATTTCGACTTACGCCCTCGTCAGAACTATAAACTCTTAAAGTACCCAGAACTCTTAAATTACATATTCACTTCACTTTTGTTTTCAAAAATCAGTTATCAGGTTATTCCGAAACAACACCAGGTAGTTTGTGGCCCAATTATTTTTTTTTAAATTAGCATTCTCACGGGATTTAATCCCTAAAACGTCTGGCGGATAAACAGAATTTCTTTTCAATTAATTATTTAACATAGTTTTGAATATGAGTTTTATCATAACATAACAATAGCGTATATGCCTACTTTTTTATGACATGATAAAAGAATGTCTCTTGATTTATTATCTCGAATAAAAAAATCAAACACTTGTGATAAGACGATATTCTTGTAGAAATTCATAATATTGTTCGGAACATGAAACTTTTTGGTTCGTAAAAAAAACACAGCGAAAATGAAAAGTTTTTTTAGCACACACATTTACGCTAACGCTACGTTATAAAAAAACGTGATCAGGGTTTCTAACACTTTTTACACCCCTTGTCAAAATAACGAATGACCAGTCGATAAATTTGTTTTACTTTTTATATTTTAACATTTTTACTTTAATTTCCAAACGATTAATAATTTACAATTTGTTGGGGTACACAGAAGATTATTGACCGATGAGTTGTGAGCCATTTTTTTCACCATACCGTTTCAAACTTGGAGCATATGGACTCCTCGAAGAGTTAACCTCAACTGTTTTTCTACGAGAACTGTGTATCATTTGCTCAACCTCCCTTTTTCAAAGAGAGTATGGATTGAAAGGATTTGAGGGCTAGTACAGGACTAGTGGTTAGCTCACCTCTTACGCTTTGCGTCGCTTGAGAGGTGGGAAGGGATTTTAACAACACAAACACCCATTGTCTTCTAACAGAATCGAGCAAAAAAAATCTGCTCGTACCGGGAATCGTACCCGGGCGGTCACGGAAGCCAACAACATTCACCACTTCACTACGGATCGGGCTTATTGTTAGCCATTTACTTCGCGGTTGTCTAAAAACATTTTCAAGTAAGACCAATTTGATCTCTAGCAGGACTTGAGTATCATAACTAGGATGAAAAGATGAGTTCGATAGCTTCAGTTACATCGGTTTACACAAGTTTCTGCAAGATGGCATTGTAATGAAGGAGCTCACTTGTCATCTAAGAATAGTTTTCTTTGTCTACTAAGTCTACTCTTTTGCGTTGCATAGAATAGGGCTTAACGAAAACAGCTAGCGGCGATGTGAATTCAATTGGGATATGAGAAAATGGACAAGGCAGCTGCCTATTATTGACTTTAAAGAACCGTTGGAAATGGAGAATTCAATCAAGTTGTAGCAAATGTCGAAACATCGGGTATTGATAAAATCAATACCAATTGATAATTCTACAGTACAGTTGTGAAAGTACGGATACTAAAAACCACTGCAGATTATATGGCCTGAGTTGAAAAACGTGTTTTTACGAGAAAATTATCGAGTTATTTGGCTCCATACAGTACCAACTGAGAAACAGGCACAGGAGTAGGTACAGCGAGTAGCCAACGAAGAAAATACTTAATGTAAGAATAAAAAGAGTTTTATAGTAAATGAACAAAAAATTACAGTACTTCTTCCATGTATTCTGATAAAGTTCAAAGCTGGTTACGCTCATCGCAAGCATTATCAACTGATATCATAATTATCAGCTCGTCGTCAGTTGATACTGCTCGCGATGAGCTAAACCGACCCTGATCTTTGACAGAATATATGTCAAATTAGTATTATTTAAATTGTTTTATCTATTTTAAATAATGATTTTCTACCGAGAAGTGACAGTTGACACCTCAAAAGTGATTCAAAAGTATTTATACATTATAAGGTAAATGTACTAGTAGTTGACCATGTACCAGTAGTTGACCTTTTGAGAATAAAATGGCCCAAAATAATAAATGCAGATGCCAGATTGCTCTAAATTGTAAAGTTCAGACAAGTTAAGGCATCTGTGGTCGGAATGAGCCACTAACACATCACCATATAGCCAATGGAGTGCCAGGGTCATTTTAAAACAACACCTAGTGAGGAAAGTGTATTATTTCAAATTTTTTAAGTGATCAATCTAGAAACGGTGTGTACCTTGTTCCTGAACCACCCATTGTTACTTGATTCAACCAAGAGTGTTGTGACAGAAAGCCCTGAGGCAACTCTGACAGAAAGTTCACTATAAAGCCCCCTGATTAGACGTGGTCAACTACCGAATTTTTCAATTTGTGAGAAGGTCAACTATTGAAACAAAAACATGGCTTTAAATAATTTAAAACAACTTTTTTTAAACAGGCCCTTTCGTAATTTTTGTTACATAATATTAATTAAGACATATGATCCAATATAGGTATACTTGCTTTGCCATCATTCGGTACAACCCTAAACCTTAATCGTTATTTTTGTTGAAATTTTCTCATAAACGGTCAGCTACTGGTACATTTACCTTACTATTAAAATAAAAAGTCAACTTAGACTAAACAATGAAATAATCTTTCTCTTGGCTTAAGAAAAGCTTTTCGATTTATTCTCATTTAGAGTACATACATATATGAAAGATGTGTTCATTATGTCTTAAAAGCTCCACGTTCGTTTATTCCTCAATAAAAAGTCATTTATAATAAATAAACAATGGGTAACGTGACTTCAGCGTATTGTTTTTCGTTTCTATTTAATATATACTCATATATGTAGCATAAATGTGATTATTAATACGTGAAAACATCAATTCCATTACTCCATATCAAAACATCAAAAACCCATAAAAGCGTAACATTAAACCGGCATGTTTCCCTTCAGACATAACGCCAAAACAAAGCCTTTTTTAATAAATTGTACGAATTATTATTTTCCCATGTTAAATCGCAAAGGAAAACATCTGTATACACGTATTAACAAAATAATCATAACATCCTTGTTTCCTCCAGTAAAAATTTGTGTTCCTTGTTATGTTAAGAATTTAAAATATATATATCATTTAAAATTTTCCACATCGTACATTAGGTATTGTGTTTCGTAACAAAATATCTAATTAGACATTTTTTTACGTTACAATTTTTTGTTTGTAAATATTTAATAATAATTTTTTCAAGTGTCTTTATAATGAACAGTCTTAAAAAATGTTCGACTCTATTTATCTCAATTCAGTCAATATGTTTCTTTGACATCAATTTGACTAGATAATTATTATGAAATGATTATCACTGAATAGACGAATGTCAACAAAAGACAAACGTGTCAACTTGATTGTGGAGTGCGATCATAATGGTTGACATAAAAATAACTAGGCTTGTTTTTCAAGCTGTGTTTAAGTGTAGTCGAGGAAACTGATGCGTAACACTGAAGTACTGGACCGAAGGGTCAATTTCAACTGTAATGAAAATTAAATTGACGTCTTTCTCAATAAATATTCAAATAATGTTCTGTTTTAAAACAAAATATTTTGACACTTCGGAAGATTGATTTATATCTTTTTATATAACTATTAAACATCTCAACGATCTTTGAAGGCCGTATAACAGATTTTTTTTGGAAAAACAGATTAAATACACTTACATATTATGTCCGTCAATAATTTACACGAAATCCTTAAAATATAAATCTAGATTTTCCGAGGGTCAAATATTCTTTTATGCAAGGTATAATTTAAATTTTAAGTGTATTCGCATTATTTCTGACAATTCATTTATTGTATTTATACCTTTCATCACAAATTAATAAGAATACAAAAAAAAGACATCGCGCTTAAATACGGATAAATTCCTAGTTATAATTTAATTGAACGTGAATAGTAAAACCATGCTTACTTTTTTTCCATATTTTTATTCTTTTTCTAAATCAATATTTTGTAGAGCGTTATTATAATATATATGTACACATACTTTATATCTCGCTTTTAAGGTGTTAAACTGACACTTTTTGAGTGGAAAGGGTTATATGTAAATAAAAAAAAATGTACTGCTTTCACACATAATATTACAAAGATCAGCAAAAACGCTCGCGATAGGCAATACCAGTCTTGATCTTGATAATATTGTCTGTGGAAGTAGAACAATAAAAGAGTGTTATGTTTATTTGAAATATTATATATTATATTAAGTGGATTTTATTTAAAAGACGGTTTATTGTATATTTGTCTGATCTTACTAAGTTGAACACGTATGTCATCCTTTCCCAATCTTTTTAGAAACAGGGAATAAGAAATCTTGCAATCTTTGTCACTTATATCTTATAGTACAAAATAAAACAGCTTTTACTGACTGATTAATAGCTAATCTTTTATCCTCGCTTTATTTTATAATACGGAGCTCTCATTTTTCTGCATAGAATAGGTATACCCTTTGTTATGTGTACTACATATTCTGGAGGAAGTTTTAAAATTTGTTCAAATCCATTTGTTTACAAACTGAGAAAAAGAAATATTTTCATTACTTTTTCTTCACAAATTTGTGTTTACAAGCAATATTTTTAAAATATGTTTTAAATTAAAGAATAAAAGATTATGTGTAAAAATGCAAACTTTTCTATGTGAATAAAAAAGTTTAATCTCAAATTGGCAGTTAAAAAAAATATTTTTGGAATTGACCAGTTTTGAAAATTACCTCCCGATCTAACTCACGTTCGTTCTTTCTCTGTCATGCAACAGATTTTGTCAGATGGCTTCAAATAGAGAAACATACAAGCCGACTCTTTTACGAATACTGATTGTGAGTGTAAACGTGTATGATAGAGCGATATACGTATACAACAATAGAAAATTAAATACATTCTATTGACATTTGGTAAAATGCGCGAACAAATCTGTCCCATATGTGGAATTGAATACTAAAATGAAAGAAAGATTCTGAAGACGACAGTGGCCCATTTATCACGTAACAATATAATCAGACAATAGTGAATAGATGTTTGAAGATCGAAAACCACCTGAAAACCCTAAACAAAACTGGCGCAGATTTATATGAAGGATTTGTATGAGAAATGTGAGTGTTTTGTGGAAGTGTATGTGCCGGAGTTTGTGCGCGTTCATTCTTATTTGTATGGCCATTCTGTCGTTTCCCTTCATAAACCCGGGCTTACAGGGGTGAACATTAAAAATACTCTCAATAATGAAAATAAAGACTCTTTCTTATAAGTTACACTTAGAAACTTTCTAGTATATGTAGGTATTTTTTACCATACAGCAATTCCTAAAAAATGCATTACTTGTTTTATCGTTATTCTGTTACACGAATTTATCACCCAGCAGAATGAAATTTAACATTTAGTATTTGTAATAATTTCATGTGAAGCAGTTAATAAATTCTCTGCATTAATGTTTTACAATTTTTTAGTTTTAATTGTTTACCGTTATATTAAACGTTTCAGACACAACGGGATCAGCGATTGGCGGGACGAAAATAAAATATCGATAACATGATCACAATGAAAAGAATAAAAACGTCACAGTAAAAACCATGAATAGTGGGACGTTGAAATATGTACATCAGCCTATTTACTTAATTCTTTATGTTTTAATATAATCACTTTCTACCAATTCAAAACAAATAAAATGATTTTATCCTGATGATTTCAAACAGATATTGATAAAATGTAACGAGATCAATCATTTTGATTCGAGATAAATATTTCTTTTCGCATGAACTATTTCGAATAACATAGTTACATATTTCGTTCACAATAAAAGCGATATTAAGCCTGGCCTAAGTAAGTGTCGCGAATGGAATCAGAGATCAGAAAATGATCTACATCTTTGAAGGCTGCTGGTGATTATCAATTTTGTAATGTATTCGCTTGAATTCACAACTTTATCAGAAGAAAATAAGCCTCAAGCGTCATAAAAGTTATGAAGCTCGCATAAAATATGCTATCTTACGTTAAATTGATTTTCTTAGCTGTTCTTTAATTTATCCTCGCTTTGTTTTATATTTACAAGTTATTTCTTAACTAAACAATCAAATTTGAGCAAATTAAAATAGTTTGAATAATATGACATCCAGCATAATATCATCAATGTGTTTCAATTTCTTGTTTAACGATTTATGAAAATAGTAGCTATGCAATATATTTGTTTATGAACGGTACAGTTCCAGATATTTGAGGTCTCCATGAAAGTGGATAAAACAATAACGGCTTAATGTTCTGAGTCAATAAATGTTTTTTTTTCGTAGTGGAAAATCAATTGATAAACGTTAAAAACAAATACATCGTTGTAAAAAAGGATTTTATAAAACTTCGTTATACGGTATCAACTAAAAAGATTTTAATATATTTATTAATACATACAAAGATTACGTTCGCTTCTTATTTGGGACAATTAGTGTCGCAGTTATCGCATACTATCTATTATTAATATCTTTAAAAAAATTATATCAATAAATTGATTTAAATAGATAGAACCGTTTATATGTCTTTTGCAACTTTTTGACCATGCAACCGAAAATAAAAGGTGCTAAACTTCCCAACGTATTCACTCAAATACGTATTTAGCTCGCATTATGAAAAATAAATATCCAAAGTCTTTAACTTCATTTAAAAATTTAAAATTTTCACGAGAAAATATCGAAAACGTGTAAAGATACATACCTACTCATTCTCGAGGGCTATCTTTTATGCAGTAGCAAAAGTTTACCGGGTGTTTTACTTTCGTTACTATAGTTTCAAGCACTTCTTAAATTTCATCACATGAAAAATAAAATATTTAACCGATACTTTCTCGGTTAATATGCCATTAGGGAATTTTAGCAAATTAGTAAAAGTGGAAATGAAAACCTTACACTTAAACAATACAAATAAAAACAACGGCATTTGCTATGTTCGTGTGGTGAAGCGTTAACATTGACCACAACGGCAAACATATCTGTTCATGGCCACAATAATTTGCCATCGGGGACCGATGACGCCGGGGCAGCCCTGCGGGGCCGGAAATATCGCGTTTCGTTTACTGTTATAGCTTTTGGTTGAGCCTAACCATTCAGAATGAGCATATGCCCTAAAAAGAATAGAAGAAAAGTTGTATAACTCAGAAATAGTCAACATGACTTTTCTGTTTTGTAAATATTACTAGTAAATATAATTAAGTATATCAGACATGTCATAAAATTCATTTAAATCGATATCATTTTACAATCTCAAAGAAAAAAATCTAATTTACGCAATACATGCAAAAATGAATATGTATACATATGTTATGTTATTTAGAGCATTAATAAAACTATCAACCATTTTGGGGGCGCCATTTTCAATGCAGCTGAGAGCTGATGAACTAGTTTTACTTAAAAAAAATAATATTATAATAATTAATGTTTTGTAGTTATTGCATTTATCTAGATTCGTGTTTATAAAAATTGGATACAATTCCATTATGTAAATATTCCACCGATGTTTGCTTTAAGCGTGAAGCAATCGATCTCTTTAGTTTAGAGCATAGTAATATTAAAAATACAACAAATTATTGTTATTCAGGCACCCAACATCCTTTATTTTATAAGTAAAAAAGAGATGGATTATTTATCAGAAGACATTTGAACACGACATTTTCTTTTCCAATGGATACGAATTCAAAAATCAGCTTAAAACTAATCATTAAAAAATATTACTGTATCAAATCATTATTATTCAATATCCTAAGAAAACACAATGTGTTTTTGAATAGCAAATATATTGTCATGTGACTAAATAATCTTGGTTTAAATTTCCTGACTTTTAAAAAGTCAGCAACATTTTTATGTAAAAATAGCAGGATATTACGCAAAGTATAACAGTCTTGTTTCAAATGCTGGTAAGAATAATTGCATAAGTTTTTGAAAAGGTTTTTCATGACTTGGTAACGCGATTAAACTAAAAACCATTCAACGCTCTTAGAGAGAGAAAAAAAACTACTTCTGAATAATTATTAAGTATTAAAGAAAGTGAAAACGAGCCGAGGTAATAAAAAACACGCGTTATTCCTAAAATCCACTTATTCCCTGAAACATTTTCCATATTTATAACCTATAATTTATCAAAATGCTTAACCTCACATTCATACATTTACTTTTAATCTGGGGGCGTATCTTGTAAAAAAAAATGAAATTTCAGAGCAGCGATCTTGGTTTTGCGGGAACTAGCGCTCTGAATAAAAATAAAGGGTTTACACAATCCGGCATTTTTTTTTAAATTGTAAGAATATTTTATGCGCATATTGATTTTATACACTACATACTTTAGTGAAACAAAATTTTCC
This sequence comes from Himalopsyche kuldschensis, assembly GCA_028554975.1. Taxonomy (NCBI): domain Eukaryota; kingdom Metazoa; phylum Arthropoda; class Insecta; order Trichoptera; family Rhyacophilidae; genus Himalopsyche; species Himalopsyche kuldschensis. The sequence continues at coordinate 2,001,913 of JAHFWI010000045.1, forward strand.
AGCGCTGATTTTCTACTGTGAAATATCAGAACCTCTGAAAGCTTAACTAAGAATTATTACCATCAATCGATCGCTAACAGTATTCAGTATTATAAACTACCAAGATATAATTAAGTATTTCGACTGAAGGTGCTTGATGGAATTTCTCAAAAAATTCAAATTTACCAAGATATACACCAATATAACCAACTAATACTTGTTGTTTTCAAACGATAAAGAAGCAGTTCGCACTAATATTTAAGAATTTGAAGCTATTAGTATTAAATATATTTGGTAATAACCGTATCTATTTAAAGATAATGATTGATTCATTTCTACAAATATGGCGTCCGACGTTAGCGCGCTGACACTTGCGCGCAATATAAGATTGTTTTGAATCGTTGAGTGCTAAAATAATATCTTAATTAAAATTGATTGATACTTTCACAATCCTACCCAAGACAATTTTATGAAATAGAAAAAAAATAATAAGATAACGACATTTCAGCATGCGAAATTTTCAAACTTTATTTTAAATGCATATTATATATGAGCTACTTTGATATTTTATATAAAATTATTAGTATTGCGCGCTAATGTTTCGTGCGCAAACGTCGCTGCACTCACATATATAACGAAGCATACGCGATGTGACGACACTAACATAACCACATAAGAATGTAACGTTTTATCATGATAATATTCAATAATATATAATAATTGTAAATAGCTATGTATAATACATTTTATATATACAACCTTCATCTTTTTAAAACGTATAAGTTATAGGAAAGCTTCAAATGAAACAGAACTAAATAAGAAAAGCTTTGCAAGATCTTAAATTTTTATTTTTCTCTAATCATGTCTTAAGAGTTCTGGTCATGCTTTTATACTGAACGACAAAAGGCGTGTAGAGCACAAACAACTATAATCTTCACGAGTATATCGTGCGGGTAGTATCCGTGTTGGCGGGTATGAAAGGCTAAATTGGGTTGTATATAAATACTAATACATAGTGGTCACCAGGAAGATTTACAACTTTTTTCGGTCGCCTTAAGGTAAACATAATTTTTGATATTTCATATTTGTTAGCGGTGAAGTAAAGAAGTTAAAAAAATGTTGTTGACAAATATTTGATAACTAACATGTTTTAATTGTAAAAAAATATATCAAAGTTTATCATCAACAATTGTGTTAACGTAAGCAGTAATCCTTATACTCCTTATGCAAAGCACGTGTCACAATTAGAAAAAAAACACGTGGAATAATCAATGTTATTTAAAATTTCGTATAAAAATTAATTTCCACCAAGTTACGCCAAATCCATCGAAAGTATTAATACTTGTAATGATTAGAATATAACGTGAAATTTTGAGTATAAAGAATGTGCCATCAAAACCCATGAACGTTTCATGAATGATTTTGTAGAATGAGAGCAAAAGCAGTAGGTCACAATTTACGAGAAGATCAGCTAAAAACATTGCTGCTGACAAAGAAAGTGTTCAAAACAATCCACCAGTTTCAATTCGATGCTGTGGCTATAAATTGGACTTCACACACACATCACATTTTTTTCTTTTTTAAATTTTTGAATAATTTCTTCTACATGACCATTAACGGTGCCATAAATATTCCAAGCAGGTGTTACAACTAGATCATGAAAGCTCTTATTTTCATAATTAGTAAGAAGGTCCATTTTCATTTAAATTGATACGTTAATAAAAAAAAAATAGCTGACTATATGCGTTATAAAATTATAGAATTATTCATCAGTCATCTTTGCATCCGCTAAATATTACAGTAAGATGTGCTATGTTGTCTCGAGGAATCATTAGACTTTATTTTTTTTAATGAACATTGCGTCACTGATAATGGAGAACAATATCGTAAAATGTTTGATAACTTTTTGAAACTACAGTTAGTTTTTTTGGTCTTTATTAGCATATAGTTTCAACAAAACAGTTCAACTTTAAAATCAGCCAATTTTATAATGGCATTATTGAGAGCAGTAATTCTTCCCGGCGAAAACACAACATATTTTAATAATACAATACACTCAGGATAAGAATATCTACAATGACTGACTTGCTAAATCAATAACATTTAAGATTGTGTACATAAGAACGCACCTTTTTATTGTATAAAAAAGTTGTTCGTAAATTCATTATTGTATTACATTTTTGTTTTTCTATAAACAATTGTGGATTGACCGACTCATTATCCAAAGGTTATGTGATAGATTTGTTCCAAATTTTCATAATTCCGTTCAAATGCTTAATTTATAAAATAAAAGTAGTTTTAGGCGACATATTAATTACCTTATGTATTGATCTTGGTAGACGTTATTTCACGACTCAACACACGACACAACTTAGCTACTACATATCCTATTAGAAATGTGAAAAAATACATCACTCAGCAAAGCCATTCTAGTAGATATAAGACACTGTATATACAAAAGAAGTCGTGCAGAAAGAATGGAAAAATTGCCCCTTAGAAAGACAGCCCGTTAACCGACGCAAAATTCCGACTCGCAATGAAAACTTATCGCGAAAAATCTACTAACAAATACTTAAAGCAAACTCGGCAAAGTAAGCGACCCATTATGGACCCCTCTTAATTTCTATACACAGAAAAGCACTCTTCGATGCCACTTCGTGTAGCAAAGGGACATGTATTTAGCATCAATGATAAGTCGAAGAATTCGTGAATAGCCTTGAAAGTATATTCGTACCCAACACAGAAACAAGTAAACCAGCTATGAAAAAGAACGCTCAAGATATAAAAGTTCCTGAAAATTTAATACAATAGCAAGCATTGGATAATTATGGAGATTGTCAATTTATTTTTTCCATTTCGTCCACTGATGTGGAAAGACCTTCTTGGCAGGAAAGCCCTGGGAAATTAAATTAAAATTATTAGCCTGGGAAAAGGGTTAACTTTTCTATGTCGGCTCCCAATGTAAAGCGTATATTTCCTAATAGAATGTATCTTTTTTCTACGAAAACTGGTCATTACTCAGTTACTCAGGTCACTTAACCTCCTTTGTTTGATGAGAGTATGAATGGAAAGGTAAGGTCTACGACAAGACTAGTGACTAGCGAGTCGCTCACGTTACGTTTTGCGTATAGGATCGCGTGGGTGAACAGGAATTCGAATGAAAAAAATGTGCCGGCATGGAAAGTTTACGACGTTAACCACTGCAACACGGACCCGATCCAGACATCTGACACTTGCGTACTTATCACTCTATAATCCTCTAACTTTTTTGAGTAGTGAATTAAATGACAAGTGGATTCGTATGTCAGCTGGAGAATCCAAATCATTTTTACAATAAGAGCAACAGTAACTGTTTAGTGGTTTCCAATATAAAAAAATAATGATTTTATTCCAAGCACACAAAAATCTTTAAGCTTCTTGAACAGTCGGCTTAAAATCTGAAAATACAGTTAATAATATACTGCTAATTTTTTTATTATTATTAAAAGAAGATATCTTTAATATTATTTGCATTTGTATTACACTGGGTAAATACCAATCACCCTCTACTATAATTAGTAAATTTCTATTTCACCAATTGAATTCGAAAATACTCAATAGTACACGTACCATTAGTTATTCTAATGTTACCATGGCTATACCCAAAAAGTCTCGATTCAATTAAATGCTTACATATCACCCCAGTGACTTACTAATGGTTTTGCGCAAATGAAATACTATAAATTGGTTAAGTTTACATAATTAACACTATTCCGTGAATTCAATATTACTGTTTGTTATTTTAAATATACATATGGAAATAGATAATATTATACCTTGGGATGTCGTTCTTCATTTTTCTAACTAAAAATATAATAAAACACTTCAATAATGAACGTGTACAATTTATATGACAATTCAATTCAAATCAATATTGTCTATATTTCGAATTTTCAGTAAGATGATAAAAATAAATCGTATTTTTGCCGTTGTTGAAGGACGAATGTTAGTGAGTTTATGTAGCAAAAAGTTATATACAAACATAGTGAGCGCATTTCACTTGTTCGCAGACTGAAAGAAAAGCGCATTTCAGAATTGAATGTAAATGCAGAAAGAAAAATGCATAATGCAGGCGATGCGACGACGTACAAAACTTTTACAAATCGCTTTCCAGTTGAATTGGAAATACAGCCTGATGCTGTATCATTGTCGTTCTTGAAGTTTACAAGTAGTGGGGTATGAAAATTAAGTATAAAAAAAAATACCTTCTTCCGCCAGTTATCAGTATCAAATAATTTTGTTCTGTACTACCATAAGCACGCCAATATCAATTCAATTGTCAAATTTTAGCCATATGCAATATTTTTTATATTATAATTGGTTTAACATCTTCAGGGAATGTATTCGCTCCCTATGTGGATCATATTTCCACTATGCGGTGCCTTTGTGATTCCCGGTCACCCGCCAATTACTCTACTTCCTCCCCTGACATTCCAGCATCCCTTAGTTCTGCCGAATACATCTTATGGATAGTACTTGACGGTCGTCCAGTACGTTGGAATCCCAGCGGACGGAAGAAGAGGCCATCAGGGTTGAGGTTGTTTATTTTTGGTATCAGACGATTTAAAGAGTAATGTTTCAATATTTTCGATGCCAATCACTTTCTGAAAATAAAATTTATAGTGATAGGTATTTTGATAGCGGATTAAAATTTCTGGAGTGAAAGTGGGTAGCACAAGACGATGGGGTTCTGTTTAGATTATGGTAAAAAACCGAGTATTAAAAAATACCAATATTGATATCCGTACGTCACTTTTCAGACTTAAAAAAGTGTGAAAATTTACAAACATTGTCGATGAAAACAGCTTCATATTTCGAGTTGGTTATGTGTATCAACCACTGCTTTATTGTTTTTTTATTTATCTATATTCATAGTTACTGTTTTTAATTTATAATTAATGCGAGTTCAATAAATCGTGAAATAATATAATTTCTATGGATTCAGCAATAACATAATTATAAAAATTTTAATTCCTCAGTTTCTTCCTCTTATTTTATGATTAAAAGTAGGGACTCCAATTACTCGACATCTCAACTACTCGAGTATCGAGTAGTAAAATTTTAAAATACTCGAGTACTCGAGTATACTCGAGTAGTTTCAGATGTGCCAAAATATATTTTATTAATTCAAATTTGTGTCTATAAATAGATAATACATAAATAAATAAGCTTATTTTATTTTATCATTATAATTATTTAAATTAATAAAACATATATTTCAAAAATAATAGAGAATTAAACGTCTCAAATTTAAATTTGGTCCAAATTTTAGTTTTTTAATTCCAGCAGTAGAAAAATCTCTCTGTTGCTGTGGACCTTGGCTTAAAAGTTAACAATCAATTAAATTGTGCTATCTAGTTTTTCTGTCCGCTGCTTAAAACAAAATAAAATTTGGAATTAAATCTTCATTTATATATTACGAGTATTACTCGAGTATTTTTCAAACTACTCGAGTATCGAGTACTTGAAAAATGGACGAATATACTCGAGTATCGAGTACTCGATTCTTGAATTGGAGTCTCTAATTATAAGTGACATGTGATAAGCATCATCAGAAGCATAATCAGACAAGATAACTACGCAATTTATAATTGCGCATTTTTTAACTGACCTACCTCGTGAATTGGAGCTTTGGTATAATATTTGACGATATAATGAAGACAATTAAAATAAACACGTTTCATATCTGAGCATATTGACTTCAACTATTATCTAACAAAATGATTAATTATTACACAGTATGTGCAGAGCTTCTGACATATATATTACATCATCCGTCATATATGAGAGAGCCAACTACTGGTCATTGAAATTAAACGAGTAATCAGTTCTATTTATTGTTATGAACATTTATAGCGATCAAATCGGATCGTAATCTTATATATAAAACCGAAACGGGGGATGTATGTCTGTAATTCCCTTTTGCACTGCTGTTGCAAGTTCAAACAAACGAATAAATTTCGTTCGCGAAAGTTTCGACGGTAAATTTGTTTCGTTATCAATGTATGTGTAGAGACTCCAATAACTCGAGTATCGAGTAGTACATATATAAAACCGAAACGGCGTATGTATGTCTGTGGGTCTGTAATTCCCTTTTGCATTGTTGGTCATTAAATTGCCATAAAAACGAATATGAAAGAAAATATGTTTGATTTTTTTAGTCAAAATGTAATAAATTAGTCTTCTACTGAACTTTTCCCGGCTTTTATTAATATAATAATGTTTTTATTTACGTGAAGGTATTATTTGACATTTCTTTGACAACAAATTAGATTTTTTCCTTGAATTTGGACATTTTAATGGGCGAGAATGGGGCTGTCAATATATGAAAGGGGCTGTGAAATGTCAATGCCAGTCTGAAATGTTCATTTTAATTCCATTTTAATTGACCTAGCCTTTTGAATTTTGAAAAAAGTTGTTTCAACTTGGCCCGTCTGAATTTACGCGCCGAGGTGAACATAACCCCAAACTGGTCCGAGCGAAGCCGGGTTCGAACATTAGTTTATCATAAATCACTTTTCAGTAATTCATTGTAAATAAATTATGTACTTTCACACATCACTACAAAAATTTTGCTTAAAAGTATTAGAAACTAAAAAAGTTTTGTTCTATACAGTTTTGTATTTGCATATAAATTGGAATTTCGATTGCTTGATGGAATTTCAATATCAAATTTTAATCGTTTGAATTTTGTACTTGTCCATGAGTTCAGTACTGGCAGTTCAAGTACATCCGTGCACTTGAAAAGTCTGAAGATGCTGAAAGTCGAAACCCGAGTCGTTAGCAATAAACTCATGGAAAAGCACAAAATTCAAACGATTCAAATTTTATTTAGTATAGTTGAGTATTAAATAATCTTATATGATTATTCAAGCAAAATATATATCTTTTTCTGAAATCTAATAATATCACTTTAAACTCTTGTACTTAATTTTTTTTGTAACCATGTCCGCTCCCAACTTGGAGCAAAGGGCTCCTTACGGAGTTTATCTCAACACATGTTTTTTTCTACGAGAACTGCTTGTTACTCAGTTGCTCAACCTCTTTTTTTTCGAAGAGAGTAGGGATGGAAAGGATACGAGGACTAGGACAGGACTAGTGATTGGCTAATTGCTGTCACTATGCGTCGCTCTTTGGGATCGGAAAGGTGGGGAAAGGGATTTTCAACAACACAGACACCCATGCCTTTGAACAGATTTATCGACTGAAAAAATCCGCTCGTACCGGGGATCGAACCCAGGCGGTACGGCACGCAAGTCAAAGCTGTTGCCACTGCGCCACGGATCGGACAATTTATTTAAAAATTGCTAAATTAAAATTAAATAAATACACCGAATACTGCGTCAAAGCAGTAGTCATTAACAATCGATTAGTGTAATCTTTCAGCAGTACCGACTACAAATTTAGATCAAATAAAATTACTTACAATTAATATACGCTACGCCCAATTGAAAATGCTAACATTTTCCGTTATTTGTTCACAGGATTTATAAAACTATTTGTTGTACGTTTGAAGTTACTTATATGACTGAACAATTGAAAATGATACCGAAAAAATAAAATTGTATCAAAATCGTCGCGCATTCTGTGAACATTATTATTATTTGTTAATGGAATAATCCTTGCAGCGGGGATGCTGGGGGAATACGAAATGTGTCCCGGAAAAAATAAACCATCCAAACAGATTTCCATAAGCCACGATAGGCTCCGCACTGCTATTTACGATGTACAATCCTGCCCGTCCTCTCCCTTAACATTATTTTAACTCTTTTAAACCAGCATTATATCGCAATTTCAATACCGAGCGAATTTTTAAGCCTGACAACAAAATCATCGGAATTATTCGAGTCGACTGGATAATCCAGAAAATATTTACTTATGAAATTTTTTTGTGCTCGATTTTCAACAAATCAATGTCATCATATGACATTGACAAATGATGTAAATAATGAATGATAATATTTTCATAAAGGAATAATAAATAAAGGATATATACTGCCAATATCGCAAAAGTGAAGTTTATAGAATGTAAAATCAATCAAATTTAATATTTTGCGGAAAAGAATGTCATAACCATAAATTGCAGAACCGTGTGAATATAATCTTATATATAAAACCGAAACGGCGTATGTTTGTATGTGTGTCTGTAATTCCCTTTTGCATTGTTGTTGCAAGTTGCCATAAAAACGAATATAAAAAAAAATGTGTGAATTTTTATCGGCGAAGACATTTAGTCAAAATGTCATAAATTAGTCTTCTACCAACTTTTTCCCGGCTTTTATTAATATAATAATGTTTATTATTTACGTGAAGGTATTAATTATTTGACATTTCTTTGACAGCAAATTAGATTTTTTCCTTGAATTTTGACATTTTAATGGGCGAGAATGGGGCTGTCACCAAATTAAATAAAGTTTGTGATTTTATTTTAACTCTATTTTGGATGTTAGATTTTGTTATATAATTATGTCGAATGATATTACATTAAATAATTATTGGTCGCTTAGTCCGAGCGACGCCGGGTAGCAATACTAGTAATTATATATAAGCACCAATATTACGAAAAAATTTGTTAATAACGGTTGATTATTGGAACCACAAATCCTCGCAATACTAATTTATCTAAAATTGATATTTAAAGATATCCATAACACAACCTACGTAAGACTGATTTTTATCGATATTGTAAATTTATTGTTGCTTTAAATTAAAACATCGTTTGAATTCGTCAATACTTGAATCTGTCAATTGTGAAAGGATTTTTGAGAAAAAAATTTTGGTTGAATCTTTCAGCTTCAACGCTTCTTGAACGAAAGCTCAATAAATAATTGTACAGTAATTGGAAATGTTTTCTAAGAATTTTTTTCTAAGAAACGTTCAAAATATTTTTTCTGCTTCTGAGTCTGCTTTTTTTCAATATTGAATTGAAATACCGGGAAAACGGCTTTGGTAGCCAAATTCTTGTAACTATTTTCAATCACACTCAAATATGAACACGATTTTTTTCACAAATATTAAATACATTCCGCTTAAACACGCAAAATTCATTATCAATCACCAGTTTTTCTTTTAGCAGTAATTTTTGTGTATAGCAAATTTTAATTCTGTGTTCATTTACAGATCATTTATGATTGATTCATATAATATACATGAAGTAAATATGAGGTAAAAGTTCTGTTTTTTTAACCGTTTCAAAGGTTCATTTGATTTCAAAAATACAATTTTTTTAGACATTCAAAAATCAAAATAAACTTTATTGATTGTTTGATCCGTGTTAGCCGGATTATTCGATGTTTTCGGTAAAAATACTTGAATGGGTTTTTCAATATTTTTCTACAAGAAGATTCCTGCTTCAACATATTATTATTTGAATATGTTTGCATTCTGGAAGATATGCTTCACCAAATTTTAATGTGTACGCATAACTTAGCCTACCATCTATAATAAATGTGTCTAAGCTTTGATGAAGCTAGTTCTTACATAGCTGGTGTAAGTATCTATTACATTCATTGTTGCTGTTTGACATTTCTCAAGTTTTCACAAGGTCATAAACTCTGCTAAAATGGCGGTATAGTTTGACGTCAGTCTAAATTAAATTTACGCCCTATATGGTGTGAACTGAATGCCACCCCTGACATAAACAATGTGCTTTAATGAGTGTAATCATTATTAGGATTTGTATCGAGATGAAAACAGCGCTATGCAGTAGCTATTTATGAAAGTTCATTATAACAATAAAGTTCATTTCAAAATCGAGTAAAAAGCTAACCTACATATATCAATGAAAAATACATAAAACTTAATATTATATTATTTACGCACGAGATATTTAAGCCTTCAACACAAAGATATCCATTTTATACACATGAAGTCGTTGAATAATTTAAGTCCTGCTATTTTCTTTAGTATTACTTTTACAGTTTACTGCCATCATAAAATTCAGAAACCTCCTCAATGAAATACGTATGTGACACAATGCACTTGTCTTCGAGTATTTAAACACAACAAATCAGTGTGATTTTATAACTGAGACAATGACAGCTAGTTTAATAACTACTTAATTCGAGTCTGAGTTAACCTTTTTGAACATTCAAACTCAAATTTACATATTTATGTTGTCGTGTTGATATATTTTATTTACTGCTAGCTGGTACCCAGCAAGCATTGCAATGCCACTCAAAGAAAGAAAGTGATGTTGTTTATTGAAGTGATTTTGGATACATAATAATTTTTCTGTCTGGTGCGTATGCAAATAAATCAGAAGGGTTTCCAGCGCGTGAGCAGGCCACATACAGCTGTACATGTGAAAAACATGGATTTTCCAAATTTAGTCGACACACTTGTTAGCTAACTTTTGTTAGCGTCCACATAACAATACATCAAAGTTTTATCGCAGTCGGATGAACGATAAAGTATCGCATACAAAAAAACATTTCAATATATATAGGTAATTACAAAACTTTTGAAAACAAATCACCAAAGCTTTATCGCAATTGGATGAAAAATTTGGGAACCCAAGTACCTTTCCGGTGGTATACACAACAAATCACCAAAGTTCCATTGCTATCGGATGAACCGTATAACAGCGCATAGAGTACGAACAAACAAACAAACAAAAAATATTGATTTTTTTTATTTAAGATCGGTAACTATTGTATATTTCATTACGTCAATCATTTATACCAAATATTATTTGTTTGATGGGATATTATTAGCGATAGTAAATTCTTATTGCTTTCTGCTGATCGAGTGCAAATCCATCTGTAATTTTGAGCTCAACTCTGATATTTGTAATACTGCTGTTGGAAATCTCCATGGATATTTTTCGAATGCGTAGCTTATGTTTTGTAAATTTTATTACAAATAAAAGCTAAATAGAAAAATATTTGGTATGATTTTTCAGTTAAATATTTTTACATATTTTTTAGAAATATATCTAAATAAAAATAACTAAATAATAACTTTCCTTCTATTGATACTCATAGCTTATATCAATCATCACATCTTCTGAGTAAAGCAACGATAAGCCAGATAAAGAAACCAAGGAATTGAAAGCTTTTACATAATTTTTAGAATAATTCTATCATAGTGTGATACCGTCAATAAGAGATACAATTTTTTTCCTTATATCAATAGAGGTGAACGTGTAGAGAAAAAAGTATAGAGCATCACGAGTTTCGATACCAAAAAGCTCTTATATATGTAGAAAAAATTCGTATATTTCTAAAACGGCTTCAAATAAATTGTGGGAAAGAACTCGATTTCGTTCATTTGATAGAATATTCTAAATATTGAATCTCTTTTGGGACTCGCCCGAAATATTCAGATAGTGAAGCAGTTTATCGACCTCAAAAAGTCACTCACCACTCGCGTATTCCTTCAATAAAGCGCCACCTTTTGCATATTTCACGAAATATTTCAGAGAGCCGTTTATTTATTTAAAAGATGTTTAGTCGAGTGTAATGCCGACCATTTCTTTTTTCATAAAATGTAAATAAAATACATTTATAGAAACAGCGCGTTCCGGAAAGAGCATTTTTTTATATGTCACGTTATTTGAACTTTTTCTTCTTCATTTCACATAAATAAGCAATATTCAGTACACTTAGTACACACAAGAAGAAAAAAGATTTTCAATTCGCAAACCATCTCATAAAGGAATCGCATAACAAAACTTTAATCTCAGTGCCCACATGTTTGCATCTTTTTAATAAAGACCCTTAGCTCAATTCATTAGAACAGTTAGAAATTATTAGATATCATCAATCCAATGACATTATTAATGATCAAACTAATATTAAACCTTCAGTGTTTCTCATGCTTTTACCGAAGATTAATGCAATTTTAAATAAATTTAATACAATACTAATTTACGTTTAGTAAAAACCCAGATTAGCTTTCACTTTCACGAGAAATACATAAAATCAATTTTTGACATTTAATTATTTATAATAGCAATATAAAATTAGAATACTACAACAGAAGAGAATATGTATTGTGTACCATTTTAACAGCAGAATATGTACATATGTAAGTAAATGTACGCTTGAAAATAGTTCTGACGATGGCGTAAGCCGAAATAGCTATCAATCATTTGTAAAATAATTTCTGTAGAACCAAAATACTTTGCTATTTTTCACTGTGTTATAGTGAAGTTAAACTTATAATTGCTAATTCAATCAATAAATCAGTTAATCTATTTCATTTTGAAAAAACATTCCATAATCGCTAGATATATATTTAAATGAATAACTAATGATTGTTATTTTATTTGGCTATGCAGTCGAAAGTATCAAATAAGTAAGCTTCGAAGGCTTTTTAAAAAGGAATCAACGTGAAACGCTTGAATTCAATGGCAGTATATCAATTACGTAGTTGTGAATTTAGAATCAGTGTGAGAGAAAAAAAAACAATAACCGAATTATTGTTTTTTTTCTCCGTTAATACATATACAAGCATGCATAATTTTTTTATCCATTTCCACATTCATTACTCATAGTTGATTTTATTTTCTACGAGAACTGACTGTTTGGCCGGCTATATATATCTATTCATTGCTAAAGGTATAATTCGGATACGAGTGAGATTTTCATTGAAAATATTGGACAAAAAAAATAATAAATAATTGCATTTTAATTTTCGATCATTTGCTGAACACACTGTCAAAAAGCTCTTTTTAACATAAGAATGAAATTCACTCACGTCCCAAATACAGCCCTAGGGTAAAGGTTGCCCACAGGTTCCTTAGGGATCGTACAATAATGAAATTTTCTTCAATATTTACTTGACAAAATCCCGCAGGATGACACGACAAAATAGACAAAAACACTTTATTTTTCTTAAACACTTTTCAAAAGTTTTCATTCAATTTTAGAAAGTTGTTTTAATACAATACAAAGTTCACTAAATCATCGAGTATCCAGTGAAATGTACTATATTTAACATAGTCATTCAAAAGAAAAGTTCAAATTCGGGGTTTTTTAATAAGATGAAAAATGGATTTATAACTTATATGATTAGAATTGTGTTAATAAACAAGAAAATAATAAGTAATGTACTTTTTATAATTTAATTTTAACCATTCTGCTCTTTACTTTGAGTATATGGAGTCTCATCTCAACAGAAGTTGTATACTAGAACTGCTTGTTACTCAGTTTTTTAACCACTCATTTTCAAAAAGAGAAAAGACAACAAATAAATATTAGAAAGACAGTACAAGTGGCTAGATAATCGCTCTCAAAACGTCGGATCGGATGGGTATGGGAAGGAGTTTTGTACAACACATACATCTAAATATGTCTACGAACATAAATCAATATCTCGACTGCCCAGACTGGTACTCGAACCATAGCCCTCCGCAGCTGAGCTCAGCAACGTTGACACTTGACCTGTAGCTGACTGCTATATTTTGGCTGAATACTATTTTAAGTTACACTGAAAATAAGTAAGTTTTTTTAAATACAAAATGCCACTTGAAGTGACATGTGTTCTACTAAGCATGACAGTTTCATAATATTTTTATAATATCACTTCTTTCCGTCACCAACAAGTAAATAGTACAAGTGTAGTGAGTAGAGACTCCAATTCGAGTATCGAGTATACTCGTCCATTTTTCAAGTACTCGATACTCGAGTTATTTGAAAAATACTCGAGTAATACTCGTAATTTATAAATGAGGGTTAATTTCCAAATTTTATTTTGTTTTAAGCAGCGGAGGGAAAAACCAGATAGCACTATTTAATTGATTGTTAATTTTTAAACCAATATCTACAGCAACAAAGAGAGTTTTTAAAAAAGCAAAACTTCGAACCAAATTAAAATCTGAGACGTTTCATTATCTATTATTTTTGAAATATAGGTTTCATAAATAGAAATAAATGTATAAATGAAATAAAATATGCTTATTTATTTGTTTACCATCTATTGATATACACAAATTTTAGCAAATAATATTTAAATTTTGATATACTCCAGTATTCGAGTATTTCAAAATTTTACTACTCGATACTCGAGTAATTGAGATGTCGAGTTTTTGGAGTCTCTAGTAGTAAGAGAGCTTTGAGCTTTCTATAGAATAAGTACTGTGATTTGAACCCATGAAGAACGTAACTGAAGCCAACGACGTTTACCACTTAGCTCCTAATGCTTTAAAGTACATTATTAAGTTATCGTCACTTTCATATCAAATTTTCTGAGTGGTGTAATCGTTGTTTTCAGAACCTTTTCCATGAATGTGTCACAATTTTGAAAATATATCTGTGTACCGCATACTATGCGGTAATCAAACTCGACATTCTCGAATTCTCGACAGTACTTCAATTTCTATTCACTGAGATTTGAGTGTTGAAATGGAGACTTCAAGTACTGGAATGCTATTTAATCACTTTTGATTCTATTGATAATCACACCAGATTTATTGAGTAAAGTTATAGACTATACTGGAACGTTGTGAAAAGCTAGGATCTTATGTAATCGTCTTTTAAAGCATTTACATATTATTTAAGTAATAAGAACTGGCTGTCATTTACTTTTTACAATTACTACAAGCAACACAGAAAATAATGTTTAAGACAAAATAAAGAACATCTACAAACCAAAATATTGGTATATTATTTTGTGATTTTAAAACAGTTAAATGGTGTGTTAATCCACTAACTTCAAGTAATGAAATGTGTTTCCATAAAAAAAACTTAAACGAAAACATACCCCCTAGGTTGCAAACACCCCAACTAATACATAAAAAAATTGGAGTGCTTAAATCTAAGTTCAATAAATTTTTGTGTCCTGGTGTGTGGCCACTTAATTTAGTGGTAAAAGAATGGCAACATAAACAACAAAGCTTACCAAAAAAGTCGTGACTTTCTTTTCAGAATATTGATTTATATTATCGGAACGTTCGGGTTCTTCGAACCAAGTCTATTAGGTTTCGTAACGCTCTAATGGCGAACAGCTATCCAGTTGTTTCAATGAATTTCAATGAATGAAATTGTCTCAATGAATCTGTTAATGACGCTGAACTTTTCACTGATGAGTATATCGTATTTCGTCAAGATCGTAGATATGACCTAAGAGGTGGTGGTGTCCTCATTACCATACGTACTGACTGTGTTGAGAGTGTTACTAGGATTGAGTGTAATCCATGAATCCAGGTTGATGTTGTCGTTGTTGAAGTGATGTGCGGTGGGTCAAATCTGATGGTTTGTTGCATTTATTTTCCTCCTAAGTGCTCACTTGAGTCATATGATCAAATTTTCAACTTTTTTTCGAACTTGTCAATGCGAAATTCTATTGCTATCATTGGTGATTTCAATTTGTATTCGTCGGCACCCGGAGTAGGATTTGAGTTTGCTCATTTTTTAAGCTGTGTGAATCTCAAACAGTTCTCACAGATTGAAAATGTGAAGGCAAGAGTCCTGGGCTTGGTGCTGGCTGATGCAGATTGCTATGTATCGGTGTGCGCAAGTGATGACCCTCTAGTCCTTGAGGACAGTTATCACCCAGCTAGAGTGGTTGAGTTCCCTATTGCTTTTAAAATGATAATATGCGCTTATCGTCGTGGGCGATACGTTGAGGGTGAAGATAATCCTGATATCTCTGATACTAGAGTTTCTTGGAATTTTTGCCGAGGTGACCTATTGCACATGTACAACGGGATACACAGCTTAAATTTTTTTGTCTTCTTATGTAAATAATATGTTTCTGTTTTGTTTCTTATTTTTGCATAATATGTTATGTAATTTTTACTAATTTGTCAAATGCATGGCGCATTGGCGCTTGCTGTAATGCCATGTATTTTATATAGTTTTTTGCCAATAAATAAATTACCTACACAACATTTAAGAAAATAATAATACTTTGCTTTTTACTTATTCTACATTAAATTTATTCGTACTTGTTTCGCTCATTGCAAGCATTTTCAACTGATAAGAAATGCAAAAACCAAGCAAGACTTTTTAATCGGTGACAAATTATTTTCACTAAGTACAAAAAAATCATATTATTTTTTTAATATAATGCCATTCCAAAAAGTATTGACTGTGAACACCTTAAAAGAGATATATCACTGTGTGTTGCTTTCAAAATTCTTCTTCTTTCTTTACATGAATTGATTGAAACAGAAGTTTGCAACAAAAGTCTCAAATTGATTTCATTATAAAATTCATATTGATAATATAAACATCATGATAACGAGAGTAAATTAACCATTTAATAATGAAGTAATTCGTTAAAAAAAATCAGTACTTGAGGAAAACTTTTTTAAAGCTCGCATTAAGTAAACGTTTTTTTTCTTATTTTAATATCTTTTGTTTTTAAGAAACTTTCATATTTTTTCATCGCATTGCTTACATTCTTTACGGCGAATTCTCGGAAAGGCCACCATTATAAGTTCCTTCACAAGTTTTCCAACGCAAGTAAACGAGTTACCATCCATGTGTCAATTAGGTAATTTCATTGAAAAACAAGCTTAACAAGAATAAGGGTTATTTATTTACGGAAAATGTCGTTTATTATTTAGTTACAAACTTATTGTCAATTGCCAATAACTTATTTAAAAAAAAAAGTCGGTCACTAAATAACCATATACCGTTACTTGGACTTACGGTTACATCTTGATTTTAAGTTTAATTGTTTATTTCAAACTGTCAAGCATATAGCCGAGTGGAGAAAGTCGTTAGATTTTTGGTAACAGTATTCAAAGGTTTGAAACGTAGAACGGATATTTTTTTGTTTTTTCGATTGATTGTTCACTATTTTAAATAGTAAAACACATTTCGATAAATTGCTTTCGCTCATTAAAAACATTATCAAGCGATCAATTTCAATTTGTTGGCTGCCGCTTCTTGGTGGAAAGGCGATATTTAAATAAATACAACGTATAATATAATACTACTTCTTTTTATACTATGATCAGGCCCGGTTTCACTCATCGCGAGCATTTTTAACTGATGTTAAGTTTGACAACAATGATCGATAAGCCAAACCAGTTCCCTGATCGTTATCAAAATAATTGTGTAAGTAGTACCATAAAATGTGTTTTTTTTATTTAAAAAATACCTTATCAATTGATAATGCTAGCGATCAGCGAAACGAGTCCTAATATTTTTCAAATTATATGTGAAAGCCGTACCAAAAAAATGTGTTTAACCTAATTGAAATATTAGCATCGTGTTCAAAAACATTGATGTATGTAATGTTTTAAACTCTTTCCTACTCATCTGACCTTAAAAAAATAGCTAACCGAAAGAGATACGTGAACCAAATTTCCTATTCTACCCCTTGTTTATATCCTTACTCTCTCCAAAAAAGTGAGGTGAAATCCTATTGAACTATTGGAATTCTTTGTAACAACGTTTTTTTTTATAAAACTAGATATTTTACGAAACGCTTGCTTTACACTCTATAACGGTTGCGCACTGTACATTCCCGTGTCATCCTTTAGACATGGCTGTCACTGGCAGATAGTTTTCGACTAAGTTTCTGCTAAGACGAAGGACACTGTGGACAGGGGATTTTGTTTTACAAACATAAACTGCTTGAGTAGTTGGTACACACAAATATGTAGAGATATAATTAGGGATGGGAATAATATTGAAGTGACAGATATAATGAAATGCACCAAGAAACTTCAATTACGAGATTTATTTGATAAAGCGGTAAGAACTTGTCGATGTGACTTGATAATTGATCCCTGGGAAGTGAAGTGAACCAAGTGGCAGCTTAGTATAAATGAGTTCGATGCAGTATCATATACTGCAGGTCTTTAAATAATTGTTATAACTGTTGGTTAATTGCATTTCTATCTTTGAGTAAAACACTTTCTAATGAGAAAAAAAATCGAAGAAATAAAGCTCGCAGCCGTGTGGACGCGAAAAGACAGTACCAAAGCAAGCTTGTATTTGCGAACTATCCTCTCCACGCCCTTCCTTCGCCTATATCCCATTGAGTATATTCCGTCGCAAGTGATACTGCATAATCTATATTTTTACCGCGGTGCGTGATAATTTTTGGATGCATCGTTGTGCGGGCGAGCTTAATCACGCATAAATAATATTGATATTTTACTGATGACTGATTAAACTGATGATCAATTGACAATGCTCGCCATGAGCGAAACCGGTCCTGATCTAATAAATTTTATGTGGAAAAAGTACTAAAAATGTATTATTATTATTATTTTAATGCTTTTCCACCAAGTATTGACAGTAAACACCTTAAAAGTAATATACATACATTTATGAATATATGTATTATAATTTAACATTTTTCACAGATTGCTTGCGGGCGCTGCAGTTCTGCAGTGTGAATGAACGAGCAGCCACTGGTTATAAGTAATTAGTGAAATTACATTTAAAAAAAAACACTGAAATAGTGTTTTATTTTCATAAAATAAAAGTACGTTCTGAGCTAATACAAAAGTTTCATAATTTTGCTACTTGGCTCACTTCACATCTCAAGGGGTGAAATGATATGTGAACTAAGTTCACTACTTTTCTAACATTATTTCAATAAAATAATTTTGTCTGATCATTTATGTAGTAGGCTTCCACGTAATGTTAAAATGTTTTTAGACTTGACTCACTTCACTTCTCACGGGCTCAATTTTAAGTATGATATCATTGCTGAATTTACCGACATGATAACATTCGAAAATCGTAAAATCAACTTTATATTATACAATCTTTTTTTAAGTCAATCTTGGGTGTGTTTGTATTGAATCAGATATTTCTTTACTGTGTTATACTCAAATATCATTTAAAATGATCTGTTGAATAATGAATCCCGTTTTTCATTTCACTTCAGAGAAAAATCGATTAGAGAATCTGATCTCAATTTTTTTCGTGGGCTCTGTCAGACGGTAGAGGTCGAATCTAAAATAAATAACCAAAATAGTGATTGTGTATAATACATCAAAATAGATTGCTCATGATTTTAATAGGTTTTTTTATACTATTCACCAGCTAACACTCTTGAAATACCTACTTTTTTTACTTTCCTTAAAATTCGGTACTTCTTTCAACCACTTTTTAATGTAGTTACTGTCGAATCAGGAACAGCTTCTCTCTTTTCGAGCAAGTCAACTGATTTATTGATTGAATTGGCATTTACTTGGTAGAACTCCATTATTTTACGGTGAACGAAATAAAAATGTATTTTAATTCTACAAAAATTATTTTATATATTTGTTGATAGCTATTTCGGCTTACAGCATCGTCATAACTATACGTAAGCTGAAAAAGCCATAAACAAATACCTATGTAAAATATTTTCTGTAGAATTAAAAAACATTGTTATTTTATTCACCGTAAGTTAACTGATAATTTTATATAATTGTGGAGTTTACAAACGTTTAACGAATGACTATTTCATCTATTTTTTCAATGAACTATCAAATCCTTAATAACACTATAGAAAAGGAAGTATCATTTATTCATACAAGATACAGAAGTTTTACTGTAGGTATTAAAATTAAGTTGTTTACATGGAAGCTAACAGAATATTTTATGTTACCGGATACGGCTTTTACTACAAATAAGACTATAAATACGTATACGAAATTTTGTTTGTTACCTTTTGCAATAAAATGATCTCTTCAATTCCAACGTAATCAATTCTTCATGACACCTTTGAAATCCAATGAGACAAGTTCTAGGATAATATGACTAACATAATTACTCTATCAACAATAAAGATCTTAAGCTTACATTCAAATCATCCAAGAACTCGATCGTAAAAGAAATAATTGAGGACGAAAATTTCATATCTGAAAACAATTTTCCAATTCATGATATGTATTCTAATTGCAAGAGGAATACAGCAGAAGAAACACAACGTGTTACACCATTAACTGTCATTTATTTATTTCAACAATGTAATACAACCTTTTGTCTATTATAAGTGGTGTGTCGAGCGTATCATTGTTTGAATACCATAAAATACAAATGACATTTGTATTTGGATATCAATTATATATTCAACTGTGTAAACAAATAAAGATGAATCCAATCCAATTGTTGAACTTTACTTCATTTTTCTTAAAAATACATTCATCAAATGATTTTGTCTTATATAATCGTAAATCGTATTAATCTTTCATTATTTATTCATCATTTTAGTCGACGGTTAAAAAATTCTGAGCGTGAAACTAAGGTTTTGACAACTTTCAAGCGTTCAAGCCAATCAAATTTGTGCACGCAATAAACTTATTCAAGGATGCAAACTCGTAATATACTTGTGAAATAAATCCTGTACTCGTACACATGGATTAAATTTCTTACGAGCACTATGATGCCTAAGGGGACGTTTTCATTCGTTACTTACTTTGGATCTTCAAAGGGGAGCTTTCACCACAATATATGTGGCTTAAATGTTTTCGCCGGATATGATTCAAACTTACTCACCTGAGGCTGTTCATTCATGTTTTTCAGAGTATTTTGTGGAAAATATAGTTGCATTACTACATAAAGAATACATATTTATAAATATACATATTTAATATTGTAAAAATTTACTGAAGAAATAGACTATTAATGACTATCAAGACTTTTAATGTACATACCGAGATTGACATACAATAGTAAATGCCTTTTAATCTGCGACAGTACTGTTTTGAAATTTTACAATCGTTCGATAACATAAAAACACGAATGACATGCTTTTTCCGGAAATTTTCATTTAACTTTAATCAATATTTCGCTTACATGAAACTGCGAACTATATTATATAGTCGAGACTTCTTTGTTGTATTCATAATAATTTATCGAGCTTAGCGGTTTAGTGAAATTAATTGAAGAGGATTTTAATACCTCAAGGAGAAAAGTATTATACACTCCAAAACATTTAATCGGAAGATAAATATACCACATTAAAGCTTTTTCACAGCCCAATTAATAAATTCTGAACTCATTTAACAAAATAAAACGTTTCGATCAGTAAAGCAATACTTCGATAAATATCTAGTCTAGTTTGAAGCTTAAATTTGCTTTTGTTTATATGATGGAAATATGACCAAGACTCGTTAATATAGATTATCTGTCGAAGACACACAATCTACAGATTAAAGCTCGCCTGGCTTTGTTTAAAAGCTTAGACAGAGAAGATTCAAAAATATCTTTTAGAAATTCAATTATCGAAGCCTGTTTGAAATTTAATCATTCTGTATTGCAGCACGAGGCATAAATTCATAAATCTTATATTACGGTCGGATTAATTTATTTTCCATGGAGGTTTGATTGCTTTTTCCAATACGACTGATGATAACATACTGATATTTATATATATACAAGTTATTGTAATGAAAGAATATTTCATTGTAGACTAGAAAAAACGATTAAACATATTAATAAATCTATAGATTTGAATAAATAATAATTTAAATATCACTAGAAACACTCATGAATGGTTCTGTTTTATGTCCATCGTTGACAGCGGAATATATTAAATTACGAAAATAAAGATTACAAAACTTTAATTTCAATAAAAAATTAAGAAATCACTTTGTTTGTAAAGAGTGCATTTATCAGAAATTGCCAAAAAAACTGCATATTATGATCCAAAAATTCTCATTTAAAATCACGTTGGTAGAAAAGATTTTATTTTCTTAACCTATTTAACGGTTAATTTGTAGAAATTGCATTTCAAGATCAAATTCAAAGCTTTATCAATACTTAAATATCGATTCGAATTCCATAATAATAATTACTGAACATAATGGAAATACAAGATTCTCTCTTCAATTAAGAGAACAAATTATACGAATCAATTAAAAAGTGCGCTGTTGCTCGTTCCAATAAAATAGTTCCTTACTTATTATAATTTATTTAAAAACAATATTTGAGGATTTGTTTTACTATCAAAACATTTGAAGCATTTTACATTTATACTCCTGTATTCACGTGGCACCGATAAGAATCACGTGGAATTATCTTAGATTAAAACTCATTGGAGGACATGTGACAAAAAAAGTTGTGGGCCTAATTTAGATATGAATGTTTCAATAATGGTTTCTAAATTAACTATTCAAATTTTAATCTGGCTAATTATGTTTTAGCGCAAACATTTCAGCAATGAGATATTATGGTGAAATGCTAATACGTTCGGTTCAATTGCTTAGTTATCCTCATCAATTGGGTGGGTAACTATGTAATAGAAGCACCGTCTGCGGTCACGTGGTCAAAGCTCGCCACTGATTGACCAATGAATTCCGGTCGGGAAACTCCCCTTCAAAGCTTCAGCCGGAAGAGGAATTTTCCAAAGCTAGTTAGTGGTATATTTAACACTTATACATAGTCTAATACATATATTCATTTCACTCAAATTGCGAAGAGTAAAATACTTATGGCAGTTATGGCATTGATCTAAGTCTAGTAAACTTCCTGATTTTCAATGTGAAATTCAGATACTTTATTCTCACGCGTACTATGTAAGGCTTTAATATTTAGTAGTGCTCTAAACTTATTCCATCAAATATACCCATTAACATGAAACCTTCTTACACTACACACTGCCAATTGTGTTATTAAGATTTTTTCAAAGTCCTCTAAAAGACATTTCATTTCTGAAAGGAAATTATACAAGCAATGTGAAAACTAGTCAAAATATAGTACTTTCAGTGCATCCTTTAAATAAGATTTGGTAAATTTTAAAAGATATAGTTATATAAATAATATATATTATTTCAATCGTTTAAATTTATAAATTCTTCATGATTTTTGCCGCCCAGGACCCGGGTTTCGCCTTTGTGGCATCTTAAGTGAACTGGATGAAGAATTGATTTATTTATCGATATTTCTTTCTATTATATGTCCATTAGTATTTGCGTGACTAAGTTCAAAATACTCGATAATTATAACACTCACATAATTCATTGAAACTCATTTACATAAAATTTTCACTAATTCACATATGTAGATTTCGTTAATAACAATTAAACTTAGTGATATACTTCAATTTTGATTGTAAACGATACAAAAGGTCTACTACGTGGCAGTTCAAGAACATCCATGCACTTGAAATGCTTGAAGATTCCGAAAGACGAAACCCGGATTTTTATAAACAAAACTCATGGCAAAGTACAAAACTTAAATGATTCAAATTTGATATTGAATTCCATCAAGCCTTTTCAGTTTGAATTCTAATTTATAAAATACTAGTATTCGAACCAGGCTTCGCTCGGACCAGTTTGGGGTTATGTTCACCTCGGCGCGTAAATTCAGACGGGCCAAGTTGAAACAACTGGCAACTTAATGACCAACAATGCAAAAGGTAATTACAGACATACATACGCCGTTTCGGTTTTATATATAAGATATTTTGGTTCATATGAAACTACTCGAGTATTTTGTAAAATGTACTACTCGATACTCGAGTAATTGGAGTCTCTACACACACATTGATAACGAAACAAATTTACCGTCGTAACTTTCGCGAACGAAATCAATTCGTTTGTTTGAACTTGCAACAACAATGCAAAAGGGAATTACAGACCCACATACATACATACATACGCCGTTTCGGTTTTATATATATAAGATTTTCGACATTACAACCATATAGAGATCAATTAATCGTAAAGAAAGTCGATTTTTTGCTTAACTCACATTTGAAATATAAAAATATGGCCGAAGTATAAAAAGATATCGAATTTCGTAGAGTTATACTTACCTACTGAAGCAATAAAAAATAGCGACACGCCGCTTCAAATAAAAAGTAAAAGAATTTTTAACGACCGAGTTTCAAAATAATGTCTAAAAATATATCAAAATCACTCAATCGCGTTGAAAGAAAATCTCGAAAACTCTTTCTGAAATATTTCTGACGATATTATTTATGAATTGCTCTAATTCAGAACGTATTCAGGAAGAAACAGGAAACTTTGCCACAGAAATAATTGTCTTTTTATATCGACGGTTTACAAAATGAAAACAGGGACGATTTTAGCAAAACTTTTATGAGAAAACACAATAGCATATTTAAAAGTTTTTTATTTTATAATAACCATAATAATGAACTGAATATTCAAATGCAACTTTTAAGCCATTATGAATTGTATTTTTAATCAAATAATGCATTAAATGACATGATTTGCTTCATATTTTAGTCGTACAGAAATTATGTATAGTATGCATGGTTGATAGTTTTATCCGGCCTACGCCATTATCAGAACTAAAGTATGACTAAAATACATTGTTTTTTTTTCACCGTGTTATAATGTAGTTTTACCAAGTAAATGCCAATTCAATCAATACCTTTTTAGTTCTTATTTCATATTGGATTTATTGAGATCAGAACCGGTTTCGCTCATCGCGATCGTTATCAACTTATAAGAAATACAAATATACAGCGTTATTACAGAAATACATAAGAAAAGCAAGACTTAAAAGGTCCATACCTTACAATTGGTAAAACAAATATGCAAATAATTCAAAATAAAATAAAACAAAATACACAATAATTAAAATGTTGAAAACAATGTATTACATTAAGTTAGTATGATCATTAACAATATACAATCCAGCAGGTGTGTGCATTTAACAAATGGGGAATATTATTCATAATGATTAGCCATGCGCTGGGTGGGAAAAGGTACTCTCCAGTCCAACGGTCATGAGAACTTAAGCAAACTTTGCGATAGTAAGTCTGAAGATGCCTCTGAAAGAGGCGAAACACGTGTCACAGTTAGTAGCACAATGCGTGGAATAATCGAAGTTATTTTAACTTTTATATTGGTCATGAGGATTTTGAAAAATAATTTTACTAGACCATATCAATTTTTGCAAGGAAACCAAAATTAATAAAATAAATGTGTGTAATGAAAAATATATAACGAGACGTAGGTTGATAAGACGCTAATTTTTATAACTTGACGAAGGTTAATCAAAGGCGTATTTTATATACTTATCTAATATATAAAAATAAATGTTTGTTCGTATTTTATGCGTTGTCATGCCATTCATCCGATTGCGATAAAACATTGTCAACTTATAGCTTGCACTTGCGAGAAGGTTATATGCATAGTAAAATCAACTTACAGTAAGTCTTTTATATAAAAATCAATGTTTTTTCATATTTTATGCGCTGCCATACCGTTCATATTGACAACATTTGTTGCACTTGCGCAAAGGTTATAGGCATAGTAAAATTAGCTTTCGGTAGGTGGCGCGTGTGTCGACCCATATACAATCGGCAAAAGACAAACAGCAAAGGTCAAACGACATTGATACCGATCAATGTTAGTAAAATTAAATCGAAATAATTTATCTAAAATATCGTGCATCCGAAAGCACTTCAATAAACACAAACACTTTTTTTTTCTTTGAGTGGCATTTCAACGCTTACTGGGTACCGGCTAGTATTATATAAAAACATTCTATTTCGCCTTTGTTATATCCGCTTAGAAGCGAATATATACCTCCTCGTCCAAAAGTAAAAGCCAGCATTGTAAGGAAGTAAAGTGATGTGGGTATGCAAAAAAAATATTAAGAATATCCGGGATGGCATGGTGGATGAATTTATTCATTTCCGCGACCGAAGAAAATAAGAAGGCTTCTATCGTATTTTCGTTTATGGCTGGAAGTGTGGCAGTACGACGAATAAAATGATACGTTTCTTACAGATCAACGGACCAAATTAACGAGACGACATGACTTTTACTTTATGCTGCACTGTGGAAGTTTCGAAAGAATCGAGAAGAACCGCGATGGTAAAGTTTCGATTAAACGAGACTGAAAAAAAAAGGAATTAAAATGTTTACTATTAAAGTTTCAACTGTCATTTATTGGTGGAAAGTGGTTATTTTAAATAAATTTTACGCATCCAGCAATCATCATTTCCGGGTCCGTGGTGCAGTGATCAACGTCGTTGGCTTCCGTGACGAGCCTCCATGGGTTCGACAATTCGATCATTTTTGAAAGCGTGTGTTGTTAACAATCCCTACCCTTCTACCAATTCAAAACGGCGTGAAGGGAGAGAAATCACCCAACCTCTACTCCTTTTTTAGGCCTTGTATTCTTTCATTCCCTACTCTCTTCAAAAGAGATAGGTTGGGCAACTGAAAAACATATGTTGAGATAAGCTCCGTAAGGAGTCCATGTGCTCCAAGTTAGGAGTGGACATATAAAATAATATAAATAAAAACGCATGTATTCTGTCAAAGAACAGGACCAGTTTTGCCCATTGCGAGCATTGACTGAACAATTGATAATGCTGGCAATGATTTTAGCCGGTCCTCGTCTTTATCTTATTATGTGTGGAAATAGTACAAAAAAAATGTTTTTTATTTATTAGAAATAAGTACGTTGTCTTCCACTTTTACAAATTGACAACTTTTGGCTAATCAGATTTACAGTGCATTTTCTGAACATTTTTTATTCTTTATGATTCACACCATTTTATAAATATAACAAATAAATGAAATAGATTGGAAAAAATTGTTGTTATTTGAAATTTTTTCTTGTCTACTTACATATTTACTAGCTGAAATAAATTGTTAAATAATAATATTGTTTCATAAATCATGCAAAACAAATTCAATACTTATGCAAATAATGCTGTGTGTTCTTAATAAATTCGCCAAAGAGACCTTTTGCAGTAATATAAATGTTTGTTTTGCTACGTTGTATTACGATTCTTGATACCCAAAGTAAATACCCATGTATTATCGACGGCAAAGGTACTGAATACACAAATATGTTTTATACCCGACTGCGCATAGAATATGATAATTTCACCGAAAAAATGTCCATGTTATCGAATGCTATGTCATATTTATTACTTTCGTAAAACGTTTATTTTAAATCGTTATTTATTGGACTGTGTACTGTATCTTTGCGTTATATAATATATCTGAAGGTATTGTAGCAAAGCTGCCGCGCAGTGTAACTCGCAAAAGATGAAGCCGTGAATAATAAAGTATAAAAAAATAGAGGTGTTTTTTTCGATTTTTGAACCAATTTTCGATAAATTATAGATAAATGGTCACGGGACAGAATCCAAATCCTCTCGAGCTAAGCTACTGGCTTATAATTTTAGGTTTTGACTTTACTCTTTGAGTTCTTGTGGATTATTATAAAATGTGTAATCAAAATGATTAAATCTGAAGAATATTACTGATTATTGTATGTATACTAGCCTTTAATACAATTATTTTTTATTTTAAATGAATAATTAACTAATGTGACTGTCTCTATCTGTATAATATTATTATTGGTGTAGTTTGTGGTTGCATTTTTTCTTCTGTAAATTAGAACAACTCGATTTCATACTTATTGCGATGTATTCTTTAGGATCTTCTATTATAATAAATTTTAAAATTAAAGACGAAACATTTCAAAAATAAATCGTAAGCCTTACATTCATTTCATTTAATGTGCTTATTTTTCATCAATCTTTACAAAAATTCTGTCCCGTGACCATATATCCATAATTTACCCAATTTTCGATGGAAATATTCAAACATACGATAATTTTTGACGATGGTATGAGAATTAATCTGTTGAAAGAATAAAATATTTTCATTGTTGTCTTCATTAACTAGGCAATGATGGCGGGGCTTTGTCAGGACAATATTTTATCAATATATTGGTTGAGTAAATTTTAATGATAAAGTAATACTAATACAACTACAATCTATTATATTTACAATAACAGTACTTTTTAGAGTTCACACGAATGCAATTACATCAAAATTATATAAATATTAGATTTTGTTGAAGTATTATCTATATTCATTATAAATTATGTAAATACTATTAACCGTCTAAAAAATAACTGCTGAAATTAACTGAAATTCAAAATAAATTTCTACTTGTGGAACTTAATTATGTCATAATTATGAATAAAAAGAAATTGCTCGCTTAAAACAAAATGTATGCATTCTTTTTCAATATGTAAGTTTATATTTTAGCAAAAACCCGTATTTTTTAAGACTACCTAACGATATAATATAATAAATAGCTTATAACTTTGATGTATTTTAAAACGGCCATAAAAAATTTTCTACCCACAAGTTTTTATATGAGCATTTTATTTAAGTGGTATTTTTACACATATAATATATAAAACATTTATTTTGTAGTAATGTTGTTGTTTTAGTACTGTAAAATAATACGAAACCCAATAACTCTTGAGTAGTTGCAAATTTGAAATACAGACATTATCATTTCCAGGTAATTCAAATAATCCATTGCATTTAAAATAGACGTTTTAAAAAGTAAAATTTTCTAAAAAACTTAAAGCCACAGATTTTTTTTTTTTTAAATACTGTTAGAATTTTCAAATAAATAAATATTCCAACATTATAAGAGCGGAAAAGTTGAAAAATATACTTTTAAAAATTCATCTTGAAATTTGAAAAAAAATCACTCAATCATAAACCATTGTCAATGTTTTTTTATGTTTTCCGCGCAGGCTGCCGCTTCGGAAAACTTTTAAAGCTCTTTTTGTATTTATCGAGTTGTGTGTTCTGACTATGGAGTGAAAACAACTTTTTGCGGCCGCTAAACGGAAGAATAAATTTTATTGATATTTCTGCCACGTGATACTGGGCAAGTTTTCGATACCGTTTTCCGATCAATTCAGCTTGATATAATAATGTATTCGCGGAGTTATTAGTTGTGTCGAAAACTTTGACTTGTTAATAGACTCATTAAAAATTCAAATACTGGTAGGAGATTACATAAATGGTCCTCTGCAATTATCAACTTGACCAATTATCAAAGACCCTTAAT
Source organism: Himalopsyche kuldschensis (assembly GCA_028554975.1). Lineage (NCBI taxonomy): Eukaryota > Metazoa > Arthropoda > Insecta > Trichoptera > Rhyacophilidae > Himalopsyche > Himalopsyche kuldschensis. The sequence continues at coordinate 2,030,655 of JAHFWI010000045.1, forward strand.
AAGTGGGAATAATTAATAAATAGCAATGATTTTATTTAACTCACTAAATACACAGTTATCACAGATACTACAAGCTCTTTGAGACATTTTTTCAAGTATGTATACCAGGTACATGAAGTCATCTAGTGATATCTAGAAAATGTTTGATAAGAATTTGTATAAACCATTCCTTATGGTACTAAAAAACGTCTGCTCCGGTGATGTGTTGTCATTATACATCATGTAAACATATAGTCATTTTTAACATATATTTATCGAATATATATACTCATAGCAGTGGCTTTAACCAATTCAAGTTAAAGTCAAAATGTAGTATGATTGCAGAAAAAATTCTGAAAACATTGAAAACGTGAGCAATGACTGAATAATTCAATTCAAACGAAGGTCCAAGAGTTTCTGAAGTGCGCACATCACACGTCATCGAGTGAGTATGCGCGTGTAATTGTAACGACGCGACACGCAAATGAGCCTCTTTTTCTACCGTGTTGACATTCGTAAGTGATAAAACGTACAGCCATAAAATCAATATATATCTTATACACTTCGACGCGTTTGATTGTATTGGTGTGAATTTATCCCGGAATTTCGACGAAATATCCGCTCTGCGCCCGATGAGTGGTTATTATATAACTGTTATATTTATTTGATCTGTAAATTTTAGGGAGGAGCGACGAAAATCTATTATATTTGTAGAGACATTTCAATTATAAAAAGCTTTGAGTATTAAATACACTTTTTAGTAAGGATACTTTTAATGATGTTTTTAAATTGATACAATCAAGTATTGTATCGGGTTTTCTTTTGCATGGGATTCATGACCAATGTTGCGCATATTATTAAGCTTGGGAAGAATGTTAAACAATATTCAAGATTTAATATAACTGCTAAATCGTTTGGTTCATTAAATCACAGTAGGTATTTAGGCGACAGTTTGTTGGACTTTCAAATGAGCTCAAAAGATTGTGAACCCGCGCGTCTTAGTACGCCACTAATCCAATACGCTTAGTAAATGTTTACATAGTATTAAGTGTACCATACGCCGTTCTTCTTAATAGAAGCAGAGCTTTTAAAGAACTAAAAATTTAATTCAATAAAAAAACGCTAACTTGGCTTAAAGAGAAGTTACAAGCAAACTTAGACCACGGAACTTAAATAGAAATTTAGCCGTTTCAGTTACTCAAGTAGTTCCTCGAGTTGTTCTCCGTTAGTTACTCGCGCCATTGTTCGGGAATACAACAGTAAGGGCTTGGAGGCTTTACTTAACAATTAATTCAAGTTTGATCAAGTATTGGGTAGGTAAACTTTCAGAAGTTTTATGATTTGGGGTAGCGTGAATCAATAATGTATATTTAATGCAATGAGAGCATCATCATGAGTCATTTAAGTGTGAATCTTTGCGAGTATCGCCGTTGACAATCTTTGATTTTTATCTATCTATCTCAAAATATTTTATATTTTTTGCATTAATAATAAAAACTTATATTTTAAACGTTCCTTTTAATAAATGTTACCATACAAGAAATTTAACTGAAAGAATTTTTGCCAGCTGATCGCTCTCTCTAGGTACCGTTGCATTGATTGGCAATACATTAAGGTACAATACATTTATGTTTATTCGGTGTTTGAACTTAGTATCAATAAAAAAACATAATTAACAATATATAAGCTTCTATCAAATAATTGTCACGTATTATAATTTTGATTTTACTATGTCCGCTTATAGAATCTTTACGGAGTTTATCTCAACATGTTTTTTTCTACGAGAACTACTTGTTACTCAGTTGCTCAGCCTTTCTTTCTTTTCAAAGAGAGTAGCGATTGAAAGGATACGAGGACTAGGAAGGGTTTGGAATGGTGGGAAGGGATTTTTAGCAACACATACACCAATTGCTAACGAACAAAATCGATTTATCGACTGAGAAAATCTGCTTGTACCAGGAGTCGCACCCGGACGGTCCGACACGTAAGCTAACAACGTTGCACCACTTACTGGGCGAAAATATTATAATAATATTAAAATAAATAATACAAAATAATTGGCACTCGAAATCCACTCGAGGTGTAAAGATCAATTATTCTATGAAATTAACCTTTCCGAAACCTGGTCCGTCCTGTCCGTTAATCATAAGTGTAAACCACTTGTATATCAACATTTTATAAGGATATCAGAAGCGTGAAAAAGAAACACATTATATATTTACCGTAACGGTAGAATATCAGTTGTATTTTCACAACAGACGATGATAGGAAGACGGCTTATTAAATTATACATTAAATAAAATTATTAAAAATGATTACTTGTTTTCAACATAAAAACCTTCTAAAACCGTTGAAACCATTTGATAGTCATGTTGATTTAAAAATTTGTCGAAACTTTTACTCCCTTACATTTCATTTTGAGTTAAGAATTAATACTGCATGAAATGTGAAGCTTTTTCGAAAGACACAATTTTTCACTAAGCTTCTTTTCCCCGTGGGATATAAGTGATATACCATTTGAAATACATACTGTCTGTCTATTTTCCTTCTCCCTTGTTCACGAAACTCGTCTTGTTAAATTCAATCCAGAGAAACAAAAATACTTTTAATAATCGTTATGAATAAACCACACTTGCTTTTGTTATTTATAAGCGTTTTCACATTTTGCTTGTTTTATCTTTCAAATTCTGTTCATTGTGGAAAAATTTCAGTGATTGATAAATCATTGAAAGTAGCGTTTCTCAATGAAAGTTAATTTTATCTTTTTAACAGTTGGAGATGCACTTCTAATATTTGAGTACATCATTGCATTATGCGATGATGAAATTAATCGTTGTGAGACTAACACACGCATTCATTTCTTTGCGTTGGTGTATCTGAGATCTTCTGCACTGAAATCAATCTTTATAATAAATATTTCATAAAATCAAAAGCGCAATGCTGAAATTTCGTTTTTAGCTTAGGAAAGCGTTAGTCGAATTATTAAAGGAGTTGATGTTTATTGATACATACATAGCAACACTTTCATTTATGGAACCTATCAATAGGGACGCTCGAAATTTGTTAGTATATTCCGTCCTGCCACGTCGATTACTCGAAATTTGGTGGCCAAATTCGAGCTAACCGGTTCATTAAATAATTGGCCAACACCAGTACGTCACTGAAACGTAAGACTGCTGAAAACAACGCTACTGTACGACAGAGCGTATAAGAAAACCCAAGGCGGCTAATTTCTCATCGTTCACAAGAACTTGACATTTCTGTGACTTCAAATTTGTGAATTTGCATCGGGACTTGAGTCTTCACCCGTACATATTCCAACTTACCCAGGAACTTGAGGTCAACGACCACAGACAACGCCGTGTAGTCGCTGATAGGACTCTGGGGCAGTGGCAGTTAATTTAATAAAATTGGACCTCCCGAATACGTGCCACTAAGTAACCCCGCGGCAGGCATTTGGACGACTTTAATTGAGTGGATATCTCACAAACAACTTGTTTTATTTACATTTAAATATCGAACGTTCTCATTGAAAATTGTAATAATTTCGTTAAGATTTACGCTAAAATTATTTTCTTAGACACCAATTTCAATGAATCATAGAAAAATTATCAATTATATCCACCGTGTCTATGTGCTTAGTTTTATTAACTTTTCTTTACGCTACAGTATCTACAATGTTGTCTAACTATTGAAAACCAACCATATCTAAAGTATCATTCAATACATACATATATTAGTACCCTAAGGATTTCAGAACCAGACAATGTAAAAAATTGTATGGAAAAGAACTACAATTGACATTTTAAAATGGAATTGTGGGACAATGTTGAAAAAGAACATTTTTTAACGAAATCTCATCCCTGCTTACTGTGAACTGGATTTTCTTGAACTTTCCATATATATTTAGTTTCGCATTGTAAATAGGACTAAGAGGCTGATTCTTAAAGTTATACAAATTAAATTTTTGTCAATTGAGGCATATTAAAAGATTTTCATTTATGATAATTACATGTTTTACTTTTCATGGTTTTGACGTTTCTTAATGTGAAAATAACAATCAACTTGAATTATTGACCGAGTTTCAATAATTATACATGCAATGCTTTTGATGTGTTTTAATCACTTGTGTTCTCTGTTTCATCGTGAATAATAACACTGATATTATTTCCATTACATCCATTCTAATTTATTACTTATTAATCATATATAAAAAAGCATCATCGATCATATTCTGATTCGCTCTGTGCTTTATTCACCGAGCATTTTGGAAATTGTAAAGGGAATTCGTTTTATTTTGAAATGCTTTTCGATTAAAATCCATGCAATGATCGCTAATAGTGGTTGGTAAAAAGGAGAAACCAAAAAGGATAGTGACTTGTAATTATTCTATCCAAATTTGATAGAACATCAACTTTCATTGTTGCGCATCTATAGAGTCTATTGTTTTTTACATGTGTTTTTAATTGCCAGTGATGCAGTTTAATATTTTTGAGGTTTCATCGAATATACATATTGTAACGCATTTTCAATCATATTTAATCACCTTTTTACTATTCCCGCCACCATTATTGTGTATATGTGCTCTTCGTCGAGTATTTCGAATATGAATTGTTTGAATTTTGTACTATTCAATTTCCTCACTAATGAAAAGGGTTTTGCCTTTTGGTATCTTTGGGCACTTCAGGTGCGCGAATGAACTTGAACTGACGCGTAGTAAATATTTTGTATATATATAGGAATAAATTTAATAAGAAACAATCTAATAAAATGTATATGTGGTATAATATATTATTTAAAATGAACATCTACAAAGTTACGACCGAATCCATCCATCACATTGGTGAAATCTCATTAGAAGTGCAATGAATTGGGTGAGTAATTGTATGGATATTTTAAATGTCATATCATTGAAATGAATTATATGCTGATAGAATAGAAATGTATTTTAATTAAATAAGTGGGTTTTATCCGACGTATTACTAAAAGCATTTCTATGAGATCTGTTTGTAATTCAACTGCCCAACCTGTCGACCTTATAAAATAATAATAGAGCTAAAACTTTGCATGTGTATATCTTATCGCTCCCACTACACTAATTTTTATGATTGAATAGATTTTAGAGGAGATTTCCCCTGCATAAATTCCATATAAATAACCTTCATACAAAAATGACGGAAATAAATCGGAAATAAAATACAGTAAACCACAATGATTCAAAACTTTCTTGTCTTCGTAGTAACGTTTAAAGTAACTAACTTCGAATGTCTCACCTTGTATTGAGCGTAACCCGTTAATCAACAGTACTAAAAGTCTCTCTTTGTAACAATTCACCATTTTGGGTTCTGTCATAGACTGAGGATGTAATTACATCCAATAAATTCATTTTTTTTTATCATAGAGTAAAATTAGAGAAGTTAATATTTAACGAATCGAGCTCAATTAGACTGCTTCTAGTTGCACAACTTTTTGGGAAGTCTGTTCATTCGCATTCATTTTACGGTCACTGCATGCAAGTGTTTTCATGAATAATGTCGGATGGTTTTGGACCGTTTCCAGCTCGAATCATTTCAGAATCAAACACTCTTTGCAAAAGAATCGCATAATGAATTTTTAGTTACGCCTACTTTGTAAAAAGATTTGAATAAGCACATAAAATACCATTAATAATTTATTAGTCACGATAATTTATTTTCCACTTTAAGCGTTAAACAAATGAAAGATTTGGTTGTCGTTTACTCTGAAATAAAATGGTAGATTAATAAATGTATTAGTAAGTCTATTTAAAATTACAATTGATGATAATGACTTTTTTTTATTCCAAATCTAAACTTTCGTTTATTTCACTCAAATTTTAGCGTTTTTCCATTTTGTTTTCTTACGATAAAACGTGAAAAAAAATACTAAGAGTACATTTATCAAAACTTGACTATCTCAACATTTTTTTTGTTGCCAGATCAGTGAAAATATTGACCTAGATTTTGTAAAAACTTTGCAACGAAATAAGTGTTACGAAGTTGCCAATATTTAATACGACTCATTTTCTTTATCATACCAACAAACCGATTTCTTTAGAGCTTTATTATCCTTCTAAGACAATTTTCCTAGACGCAGATCCTCGGCTTACTAGTCAAGCTAAAGGTTTGAAGTTCTATTTTATGTAAGTTTTTAGCCAATTCTTTTTTACAGCTTTGTTATAAAATAAATTCATATACATATATGTATTAATAACATGTTTTTTATTTAAATAAAATATCAGTTTGCATATTTATAAATACTTATCCACATTGTTTTTTTATAGTACATATTACATTGAAATGAAGTTTTATACAGAAAATTCGTTACAATACATTTCCTTAGATTAAAATGAAATCTTCGTTTCCCAAATTCAAACACCACTTAATTCAACATATTTTTTGCAAGAATAAAGTTATAAAGTTAATCGCTTTTGATAGTTTCGGTCAAATTCATAAAGCTGAAGCTTAAAAAATATCTCATTGTAAATTTTTTGACTTTCATACTCTGGGAAATGAACCTATTAATCACAGTCCAAAATTAGACGAGACATATTCAAAAAGATCGCGCCTCTGTCGAACATTAGCGAAGGGATCTATAACAAAGCACAACGAAATGTTTTCCGCTGACACCGGAGACGTTCTCCATCTCGCGAACCGTTTCTCACTATAACGACCTAGCTAGAAACTGCCAATAAAAACAATTATTTCATAACCAAAATAATTATTTTCTAAAACCGAAATCAACTTACAGATGACATGTTTGTTCCAAAAGCATTCGGCTCGAGGGCATTATATATCTGAAAAGAAACAAATAATCTTTTTTATTATTTAAGATTTTGACTGAAGGTGCTTGATGGAATTTCAATATCAAATTTGAATCTTTTGAATGATATAATTTTCATTAAGATAAGTCACTGATGACCCGGGATCTCAGCTGTTCACACATGCACTTAAAATACTGGAAGGCGAAACCCGGGTCGTTAGCAAAAAAACTCATAAAAAAGGTAAAAAATCAAACGTTTCAAATTTGAGGCATTTTTAATATTGACACACCCATTTAACAATGACATTAATCAGTTGACAATGCTTGCGATAAGCGAAACTGGTCCTGATCCTAACCATTATATATGTGTAAATAGTACTACACGATGTGTTTTGTTTAATTAAATGATGTCTTTCCTGGAAGAAATGAAAGAGACAATGGTATTTTGAGACACTTTCATTACGAGGACATTTGCTTCACATGGATAAAAAATAGTATTTTTTAAGTTTTCACACGTCATACAAGTCCTTGATCTTAATCATTGATGAACATTTTCGTTCCGTATGTTGTTTTAGGATGTAACTGAAGTAAAAATGTATACAAATCGATGGTAAGAAAAGTGAATTTTCTTGAGATTTTATTCCATCTTATGTATATGAAAAATAAAATAGAGAATTTAATTACAATACATTCTTGGCTTATCAATCGGCTTCCCCTTGAAATGTCGAAATGTATTAAATTTCTTTAAACGTTTTAGTGAGCTTGAAGCTTGTGAAAAAAGTGCCGCCTAATCGAACGTAGAAACTGTCTTTACAAACGAAATTAAGTATAATGAAAAGGATGGACGGTTAATTGGGCATGAATGGAAGTAACGCATGATTTGGCAGAGTGACGGGCGGAGGCGGAGGCGGCGCCACTTTTACAGATCGTTATGCGGGATTAAAAGGTTAATTAATTGATTTTATGGTTTATTTCGACTTTTAGTCCTGTTTCCTTTATTGTGAATGAATACCCTTTTCAAACATCAACTGTTTGTTTGAAAATCCATTACTCATCCAACTCTGTGGTAGTTTCCTTTTTGTCGACACTTTTTTCATTAGATGCTAATTAACGAGCTTGAAAACCATTAGCATTTTAAACTGGTTACCAACAAGAAAGTGACATGTAAAACCGTAGACGTTTTTTATCACATTGCTTTCGATCAAAAAAATGAGCATGTTATATTGATTGATTGACCATAGTTAATGTCAGCTTAAAAACTCTTTTACTTTTAAAATAAAATTTGAAACTTTGAATTAAAAAACACATACGATATATAAGAAGTCATTTAGAAATAAATAAAAGTATTAAGAATATTATTCTAAAGAGGAGATGTTGCTCGCCACTGCTAAATTTATTTCCAATGGGTTAAACCCATCACAATCTATTGCATCGCATTAGTTAATAATTGTACTTAATTTTGTTATGTTAACTTCATTAGTTGTATAATTGTTTGTATGTTTGGTTTCTATCATCCCTTCTTTGCTTTTCGTTAAAAGGAAAAATTCCATACTCCGTTTTGTAGTTTATCATTTTAAAATATTACAATCAATCTTGTTTTTATTAAATACGGAAACTTCGCAATAGTAAACCAGAAGATGCTTCTGACAGAGGCGAAAGGCGTGTTTCAATTAGTAACAAAATACGTACAAAAATGCTCATATTACATTTCATATAGTAATAATTTATTTAATAATATGGAATAATTATCGGCATTAATAGCTCTTCACGAACACTATAAGAATTAATACAAAATATCGTACAGTGTTAATTACATTTATTAGCGCCAGTGCTCAGATAAATCATTTAATCAATATATATCTAGAGTATATATAATTAATTTTATATAATAAACAAGGTTATATATTAAGCCTTTTAATTGATAGTTTTGAGCTTTACTTTGGCACCCACATATTGAACTTAATAACATATTACCGAATACTCTATCTTATTGGCTTAAGACTTTCTTAATTCCTTACCCATGTAATCAATTATCTATGAATTTATAATTATACTTGAAATTGTCAATGTATATAAGCTGGAAAATTAGCTGTACAATTACTTTCAATCTCAAAGTTGTCATGTATTGGCATCTAATTGTCGATGAAAAAAAAATACCAAATTGAAATTCGCAGTGGTAGTGTTATGTAAAAGATAACAGAAAAATGTGAGGTAACGCAACTTCTCTTCCGTAATGTAAAATGTGTTGTTAATGGTTTTGTATAAAAGCTTTTTTTATCCTCCTTTACAACATTTATTTTTAAAAATTCAAGAATATATTCTAAAAATTTCAAATATTCGACAAGAATATAAAGACGCTTATTTTTTTCAATAAAGGGACAAATGAGGGCAATCACGCGGCCTAATGGATGCCACTAGAGTTCAGGTGTTCTAAATATAAACATTGGATCCCTACCTTTTTTATCTTCTTACTTGCACTATTCTACAATTGTAACTCCGTAATTGCTCCTCATATTTGATATATGTAGTATATCAGGAATGACCAAAGCTTCGATTAAATTGTACCATTTCTTTTCCAACACGTCAGAGCTACTAGATGTTTGAGTTCTTGTCAATTTCTCAGAAGAACTATTAACAGTATTATCACTTAAGGAATAAACCAGACGAAAAAATACAGATTTAAGTCGTATATTAATTACGCTCAATATCCGATTCATAAATAAGTTTCCGTAGCGACTGATGGAACCCTGCTATGATTTGGAATCATGTTGAGTTTCTTACTACATATACATATATACATACATACAAATGACGAAGCAATACCCGCTTTGATCGGTCATCATTTCGTTGTACACGAGCAGGCGTTATGTTTAAAAGTATTATACCTTAATCTAGTGATGGATTTTGCTTTTTATTTAATTTGTATAAAATATTTTTTGTTGTAAAAAATGTGTTTTAAATTATATTTGAAATTATAAGTAACATCAATAATTTTACTCATCGATCATACACAAAAGTGAAGCCACCTCTGATATATTATTGATAGCACGTAACTTCGCACATTGAATTATTTCATCAATCAACACACCTTACCTCTCTTTAAATGATTTTTGTTCATTGTCAAAACATGTCTACTTCCAATATGGAACATATGGAGAATGTGAGTTTACATCAACATAATTGTATCTAAGATAACTGTTTTTTACTCAGTTTCTCAATCATTTTTCGAAAAGAAAAGATAGGACTAACATAGGACGGGTGATTAGCTTATCGCTTACACTGTGTGTCATTTTTAAGAATCGGATGGGTGTATAAACACCTATTTTTTTCGTCGTACATTCAATAGTTAATAATGTGTGAATAACATCTTAATAAAAATTCTTTCCGGTTGCGGTAATACAGAAATTGAAAAGGGCTTTCCCTTCTCTCATTCTCCCGCCATTCTGATAAACTAAACCTTTTCTCAACTTGTCTCTTTTCCCAATGATGAGGTTGTATGACACCTGTCTCCGGCATATGCTCGGGTTACATAAATATATAAAATAGCTCGTAAAATGAATCGACGTTGTTAAAGAAAAAGTCATAAATGTTAGACGAGTTATCGTTGAAGTAATGTAAATATAAACTATGTAATTTAAAAGTAAGTAATGTTAAAATGAAAGTATGCGAATCTGACTTTGTTTTTTATTTTCATTTTTCTATTAAAAATTATTGAACTATTATTGCACATTTTTTGATATTTATTTTCAAAAAGAATATTAGTTCCCATGAATATTATTTTGTCAGACAATTCTGTTATATACATGTTCGTATAAATAATTCAAAACGTGACATTTTTCACATTACGTTTGACAGTAATAAAATTTAATACTTACGCCATTCCAAAAAAAAACTAATTCAACAACAGAGAATGAAATATTATATTGTATTTTTGTTTCTAATTTAAGCCATCGGAAATATCGTGTATTTTTTCTATAAAGGTGGGTCATTTTTTTTCAGAACGTGGACAAAATGTTTTTATTCGCTCAGCCATAAACCAATTCTAATTTGAATTTTGTACCCGAATTTCGCCTTTCGGCATCTTCCGACATTTACAGTACACATATCTACTTGAACTGACGCGTAACAGTAAACAGCTTGTATCGTATAAATACAAAAACAAAAGTAGATTACTAAATTAAATTGTTATTAAAATTTAAACTAGCGAAAATTTGATGTAAACGAGTTTCAATGAATTAAGTGGGTTTGTTATAATTAATGGGATTTTTGAATGTTGTATTGCAATTTGCAAATACTAATGACCAGATAATAATATAGGAATATCTAAAATAAATGTAGGGTTTTATCCGACCTATTATTACTGAGTTGATTGATTTCAAGTGTTTGAATTAATATTAATGATAATAAGTGTTTGCATTATTAATAAATGATAATTATTTAAAAGGGTATAACAATGGCGAGTTTGGAAGAATAAGTTGTTCGTTTCAATGTGGCAACCTATTAAGCTACGCCCTGTTTATCTTCAATATTTCTTGATAAAATAATTTATATTCGCCCTTGATAATATGTAATAAATAGTTGCATATATAATTGAATATCAAGATATAATTGCTTGCAAATATTTTTAATTAAAATAATTAAATTTCACATTGGAGATTGAAGTAAGACAAACTGTTGTTTCATAGAGCGTTAATACGTGCGTGATAAAATTGTCTTCACTATTTAATAATCTCTAATGACTAATAATAAAATGTTTTAATGGCTTCTAACAAACAGGCACTGTTGTGCCCTATATATTATTATATTCCCAAAGCACACACGACAAAAGTTCCTTAAAGCTATTCTACGTATAAATTAACGTGCGCATGTAGTGGTTGTAGCACCACTATAATTAATTTTGTATGTTAACACCCCTGTAAAACTGAATTTCAACATACATACAGAATCCGTTGTACTTGCTGAAATACCGAATAATTCGAATGAAATTTAAAGTTATTATTTTTGACTAGTTTGATAGAGCACTCGCTTGTTATATTAGATATTTATATTATTTTAATATGTCCATTTCTAGAAAGTATACATATTTTAAATTGATAATGTTTTACGAAATATATATCGACATCTTACTTTGAAAAGGTTCAACTGCTCTTGACACTGTTTTGAGATATGATGGTTTGAAGTTTCGACTAATAAAATTAGTAATATATTTCATATATTAAAATGCTGCTAAAATAAAAACTTTAACACACAATTTATTGCGCGGTATATATAAAGTGGATGATTATGATAGGCTTGTTTCGATGGGTAATAAATATTTACCTAATTTCTAACAAGTAAAGTTGTGATAGAACAATGCTTGTGTTAGAAGCTTTATATGTCATCTATCACAAATATAGTAAGAAAACGACCATTTATTTAATTTAATAATTCGATTAAAATCAATTTATTCAAATACAAAAACATACAAGATTATAAGTCATGAATTGATGTCAAAGATATGATTTAAAAGGCTCTACCGTCACGCGATAAAATCGTGTTAACGAAAACGTCATAAATGGAAATGAGTCCAAGTAATAACATAATAAATCAATAGCTCTGACGTAAGTAGAATCATTTCCAAATTCAATCGATAAAAACAAATCATCCGCTGAGCATATAATTGATTAATGGCGTATCATAAAATGAAACAACGCAATTATTTGTCGGTATAAAAATTATTGCGATCGGTTTTTAATACAGCGGGTGCCATAAAGGTATTTAACATCGGACCAATAAAACACAATGAAATGTGGTCGATGGTTGTTTTCTGGCGCAGGGTGCCGGCTTCTATAGCTTAGCGGTGGGGAAAACCACGCAACATTTAAAGCGAATATTTATTATTTCAACTTAATTCGCATCTAACTTTAAATATTTCAGAAACTGGTAGTAATTGGGTGTGCTGATTATTTATATTTCACAATTGCTCATGCGTTGCAGTCCTCTGGGGCTTTTAGGGCTTTTCGGGGAAATCGTTTGTCGACAACAAAAAATTTTGTTTATTATATTTGAAATGCAGTTTCACAAAAATATAATTCTTTTACGAATACGAGGGCATACCTAGATTCATAAAAAATCGGTAATAACAGGTAATACATTTCAGCCGACTCTTTGGAAGATTCACTGTGAATTTTCAAATCACTATTACTATCTTGATATTGTATAAATCACGGATTAATCACATTAAGTTTATATCATTTGTAGTACCTAATTGCTCGTGAGCAGTTTATAAGAAAAGCTTTGTTTAAATGTATATTTCAAATATATACTAAACAAAACATTATTTTAAATGGTTGATGAGGGTTGAATATTTTGGGGATTGCAGACAGAAAAGATTTGCGAAACACTTCTCTTAGTCTTGTGTATTCTCTTTAAGATTCTAGAAAAAAATAGCCACCAAAGAAAGTACCACAGCAAATTATTCATATAATAAATGTGTATGATTGCAGAAAAATATGCTATTCTATCTTATTGTCGATTTTTACATTGACAATGTTTTCGAAACATATTTATTTTAAACTATAAAGAACCATCTGTTTTGTTTTTGTGTTACCACTGATATCTTTAAGGACAATCAATTAAAGTATTTAATTTCAGTAACAAATTACATGGCAAAGCTACTTGTCAATCAAAGAAGTTTCATGTTTTAAAACAGCTCTTTTATAGAGCATTCTGAACGTATTTATTTTTGATTTGAGATCATTACATCTTTTTCTCTCTTTCTGCATGACATAACTGTTATATTAGTAAAGTTACTGAATAAAGAAAAGTATAAACTCCTAACTATCTATGATACTTTTACCAGATGCGCTAAACGTGCAACTTTATGATGCCGGACTAGTGTAAGTAAGATATGAAGTTGTAACTTGTAAAACTATGACTTGCAATAATTTTCTAACCGATGCCATACGATATGACTAGGGACTCCAATTACTCGACATCTTAACTACTCGAGTATCGAGTAGTAAAATTCTAAAATACTCAGTAGTTTCAGATGTATCAAAATATACATTATTAATTCAAATTTGTGCATATAAATAGATGATAAGTAAATTAATTGCATCAATACATTTATTTCAATTTATGAGACATATACATATTTCGAAAATAGTAGAGAATTAAACGTCTCAAATTTTATTTTGGTTCGAAGCTTTGTTTTTTTATTCGTGCAGTAGAAAAAACTCTATCTATACTGTGGACGTCGACTTCAAATTTAACAATGGATTCAATAGTTCTAACAAGATGCGTTGTCCTCTGCTTGAAAAAATCATTATTTATAAATAACGAGTATTACTCGAGTATTTTTCAAATTACTCGAGTATCGAGTACCATAAAAATAGACGGGTATACTCGATACTCGAATTGGAGTCTCTAGATATGACATAGTCTCATAATTAATAATTTTAAGCTAATAATAGTTAGGTAGTTAATTTACTGTTTAAAATATGAAATATTTGGCTTAAAAATATTTTATTTTGTCGCACGTGCAGTAGAAAAAACTCTATCTATACTGTGGACGTCGACTTCAACTTTAACAATGGATTCAATAGTTCTAACAAGATGCGTTGTCCTCTGCTTGAAAAAATCATTATTTATAAATAACGAGTATTACTCGAGTATTTTTCAAATTACTCGAGTATCGATTACCATAAAAATAGACGGGTATACTCGATACTCGAATTGGAGTCTCTAGATATGACACAGTCTCATAATTAATAATTTTAAGTTAATAATAGTTAGGTAGTTAATTTACTGTTTAAAATATGAAATATTTGGCTTAAAAATATTTTATTTTGTCGCACGTGGCATGACACAAATTTACAATATTACAAATCACAAAATAGTTGTTATCAGTTTTGGTTCTGACATAAAACTTCCACTGAGTGTATTGTGCAAAAATCGCAAGTGATTTTAATCAATATTACAAATTAATCACTTGAATGATATCAATTTTTGATTGAGACAATATTCAATATCAATATATTTTTTTTTTATTCAAATATGTGGTCAACCCTGTAATATTCCATGGGGAATAGTGGCATATTGCGAGATAATTCATTTAAAATATGCATTAGGGGTGGGACAGCGCGGCGGTTTGCTACATCAAAAGTGCGATTGGCTTAAAACTCGATTATGCATAATGGCTAGTCAAGTATAAATTTACACTACAGACCACATCAATTGTGGACAAGGTTATTAAAATTACATACAACACACACTGTCATGTACAGCCACCATTTTGGTTGTTCAGTTGTTCAAAATACAATAAACTTAATTTTAATTGATATCAGTCACAGCGGATATAATATTTGAAGCCTTTCACAATGAAATAGCTAATTTAGTTCAGCTTGGATGGTTGAAAGATAAATGTAAAAAATTTTAATCAGTATATTAATTATGTTCTATTTGAATATCTTGAAACATAAAATTAAAGAGAAGTTAGAGAGAGGACTTGGTCGCAACAAGGACGAACCGTTTTGCGAATAATATCTTTGCGGCATCTTTTCTATATTTAATAATTCATCTTTCGGTCCTTGTGGTCTAGTGGCAAGAGCTTTGTCCTAGCGATCGGGGGGCTCATGTTCAATTCCCGGCAAATTCAGATTTTTTCAATTGAAAAAAATAGATCTTGAGCTGGGTGTATGTTATTTATCGTTGATTTTGTGTAAAACTGATTCATTATTTATCATCGAGTTAATCTCGTATGACTTTCACAATTAAGAATATTTGGCGCATTGGCGTAAGCTGTAATGCCAAATATTTTTTATTACTACTACTAAAAAATCTATTTTATATCAAAATATTGTTCACAGAGTATAAGACAGTAGATTACTGATCTCTCACAGAGTATAAGATTACTGTCTTTCCAAGTATTTTAAAGTAACATATGATTCATTCACTACGTTGATTTCTTTGGAAATATAAAAGCTCGGTAGACTTAGTCGTTACTCACACCACTTCTCGTAAATAGTAATTAAAAGTAACATTGCATTCAAACGAAAGCTTTTCAGTGTTGTCCAAAGTTAATTTAATAGTGCATAACTATGTTGGATATAGTGCATGCTCGTAAATTACACATATTCCAACGCAACTAATGATTCATTGCACCATTATGCTTTTTGTCGTAAACGGTCTGTACACTTATGCCACCATATTTTTATCCCGTTATTTATTTACTGGAAAAAATAAAATATAATACATGGCATTACAGCTGACGCCAATTCGCCATGCATTTGACAAATTTAATAAAAATATCATATAACATATTACACAAAATTAAAAAAAAGGAAACGGAAGAAAAACATATTAGTCACATAAAAAGAAAAAAAATACAAACAAAGCATCAAGTTCACTGGCAAAGATGTATATTTCAACAGGCAGTGCATTCATCAGCCGAACAGCCCTTGCTACTGGCGACTTAAAAGACTTACGTGTGATACAAGAAAATTGATTGGCTCTGGCTGCGACCACGTAGGTAAAAAACTAGGAGCATGCAAGCTGAAAGTCTCAAGGATATATAAAAAAATATATTTATTTCTACTAAAAATATTGATTTCGAATTAAAGATACGTAAATATTAAAAAGAGAGAACATCGGTTCATTTTTCACAGTCATTATTCGCCCTAATATTTATATTAATATATAAACATAAACCCTTAATGTTATTTTGCCCCCAACCTCATAATAGTTTCCAAACTCAAAAATAAGCTTACTCAACTTGACCTTTATATAATATATTATAGAAGGTACCAATGACTAGATCTACAAACCCGGTGAATTGTTTATTATACTACCAGCAGTTTATCTCAAAATTACATAGTAAAATATTATACAGATTGTTTTTTTTTTCATTATTTGATTTATTTGCCGGTCGAAAATTGCCTATTTCTTCCTGGTAAACACAGAAGTTAGTGCTAGCTTTCATTACCTGAAAAAATACATATTCCGTTATCTTTATCAATTTGAAAGCAATTTCAGATCATTTAAAAAAAAAATGAAAGTTTTTTAAGAATGTACATCGTGTAACGTTGTGAACTAAAACTAAAAAGTATGAGAGAGCAAAACGTAACGGTAAAAAATAAATTATCGAACACACTTATAATTTAAGCGATAACACACAATTACATCGCTGACTACTTGCATTGCAAAGTAGACATGTCGGTTTTTGCTTTCAAGCGTCTCATATATTTTATACGGCCTACAATTACATTGTGAATATTATAATGCAATTATATTAACTGATCTCTTTGCAATGCGATGCTTTTTTAGTTTGAATAGCAAACAACATAATATCAACGCTAACACAATAATGGACAAAGGTCGGACGATAAACTTTGCGAATACATTTGCTATGCCGGGCAATTGATTTCAGACCTAAGGATGGCCTCCGTGATATATCCGAAACCGTTAATAACTCCCGCAAATGGCCGCTTCTTTGATCCTAGGTTAACCTTTCACAAAACCTTTTGCCAATTCGTTCGATTCATGACTTGAAAACTTGCCAGGGAATGAGGTCCCTCATTGAAATTTCATACGAATATGTGTACAGGGAGAGCGAAATTGCTAACTGATTTTTTACCGGTAATGAGTACAAGCCGAACGAGTATCGAATAAAAACATGCAACGGATGTTTCGCGGCAATAGTTATTAAAGTGTTGTTAAATTGAGAGAATATAAGCTATAACAAGTACTATACATTTTATTGATTGAATTGTACATTGATTTGGTATAATTATAAAACGGTGAAAAAATAACAATGTAGTTTATTTCTACATTTTTTTTTATAATGTATAGTTGATTACTATTTCGGCTTACGCCCTTATTAGAACTATCGAAATAGCTGTCAACTATTCATAACATAATTTAAAAAAACTAAAATACGTAGTTATTTATTCACCGTGTTGAAACTACAATAAGGTTTATCCGTTTCTTCTGCTACAAAAAATTAAGCTATGACTGATTAATCCAACTCTTTTTTTGCCAATCAATTATAAATTTTACAAAGTATCATACTATTTTGAATCAAATGCTCCGTATTTATTTAGGTAATCTAAAAAAATGATAATGATTTTATCCTGTTTCAATTGACAAATGTTTCCTAGAAGCGCTTTACCTGAATTTTCATCTGGACTGGAACTCTTTACTCTTAAATGATTAATTTGAAATTAAAATACAAACAGTCACAGTGTATTGTGTAAAACACAATATATATCATAGTATATAGAACAGGTTATAGCACAGTGTTTAACATGTGTTCTTGAAAATGATATTATATTCTACAGGTTTCAAAAAAATACAAAAAAATACATTTTTATAATCAGCGATGCGCTCTCATCTAAAAATTGTTTTTACGTGACCTCGTAGTAATATTTTTGCATCTACATAATACATTAATTATTTTGGTGTAAATTTTACACGCTTTTAGTTGCAAAAACTAATCTCCTCAAATGTTTGTATATAAGAATGTATGGTATAATAGAAGGTAATGTTTTGTCGACATTATAAAATTTGTATGCAGAGAAATAATTTTTGATTTATTTATGATACTCTTTTTAGTTACTTAATAACGATATTGCCTTTTAATTGTGCAAAGTTTTTAGTTATAAATAAACTGTCATCCAAACCATCGATTAAAAAATAAAAAAGTATTGTTTTAACTTAACGTAAAATTGTAATTTGGATTGATCAATAGTTTCTTCAAATTAAGATTCTCTTGTAATCAATTGACTAACGCACTCTTGAAGATTTATTTGAGTGCTAAACTGTCGGGAAATATATATTTAAAAAAACCTTCAATATAGCCACCCCTGTTTTTGTCTCTACATATTTATTTATGGGGAAAGTTTATGTATGTAAGTTTTTCGTTAGATAGTAGTTGAAGGTAAAGCGATAAATTTAGGAAAGGAAATCTAGTTTATTATTTAAATACTCTCTTGTGGATTTTGGAGTTTGTCGGTCATATGAATAAACCTGCAAATTGGATGAGATTTATTTTAATACGATCTTTTTATTTCAACATATCAATTATTTATCACAAGATACGATTTTATCAAACTATAGATCTCCGCATTGAAGAAAATACGGTTTCTTATTTATCCACTACCTCTACCATTATACACGCGTTATTTAATAATTTATACACGTTCTTATGCTTAACCGAAAGCAATCTTTGAATTATTTCCCCAGCCCATTATGATTCAGTACGTTTTTAGGCTTATTTTGTTAATTACTGTGCTTGTCACCGTGGCTGCGTGATATCGCTTTGAAGTTTATATAGGTTCGTGATCACGAACTAGAATCACTGTCAAAATGATTGAACGTGTTTTTATTGATTTGCAATAACTTTACTATGTGACCACATTTGTCTCTAAATCCGTATTTTCATGAAATCATAAATGCGTTGAAAAATGCATGTATGTTGATAAATTCATTATTTAACACAAACTGAAAACAGTAATGAGGGGTCAATTACAACAATTATATCATCTGCAGACCCCATCTTCTTATATAGCTTCAATCGAATTAAATGTTAAAAACCATTATGTATTGTCTGTTAAGTTATCTAAAAGTTCAAGCTTTGATGCAATTTTTATAATAGTGTTTTTCTTTTCAACAACGCATTTTTTATCATGAAAAAATTTCGGCTGAAGTTGCTCGATATAATTCCAATATAAATTTTGAATCGTTCAAAATCGAAGAATCAATCATATTGAAAGTTATCAGTTGAAAACAAAAAATAAGCATCTGCTTAAGTATACTACTGGTGATCTATCCGCCATATTCATTTCGAGATAGTGGAATATTACAGCAATAATACTTTTACCTAGTTTGTTTGTTTATTCTTGCTGAACCTTTATCCCAGTGATCAACGTTGTGGTCCTCGGTTTTGGTGTCCACTTTCATAGAATATTGCTATTTTTTTTACTAGAAAGTATGAATGTGTATGATGTCTTAAATTCCCTACCACTTCAACAATTCTAATGACAAGGCGTGGCAAGAGCGATTCGCCAACTACTATTATATTCCTTGCTCTCTCAGAAAAAAAATGTAGCTTTTGACTGAAAAACATGCAGTTATAGCTAAACATGGCATAAAAAGATATACCAGGGATAAAAATAGGCTTCATTTATATTCCGAGTGTGTTCAAGATTAAAGTGAATTTATAGTGCTGTAGTTGCCTATATTAAATATTTATTCCCGCTTTAAATCACATGATATAAAATAAAATGGAATCGCTCTATCTTATTCGATGTTTTAATCAAATCTAACCCCCTCACCAGACGCTCAGCTTACGGCGCAGTGTTTTCGGCAATGCCTTCACATCCCATTTAACCCCTTCACGCTCCATCGAACGAAGCTGTTTTCGTGACAACTAACCTGCATATTACATGAGGCGAGAAAAATACTTGCACGAAACGGTCAAATTCGGTCCTGTGCCATTCGAAGCAATGAGTAATAAAAAGATCCCATAATGGATTCATAGCAAAAAACGGCAAATAAATTTAATTTTTATGGTGAAAACCCCGTATCCTTTTTACCCGAAGACAATTTTGGATTTCCACCTGGTATGTACCATTCAAAAATATAAAAAGGAAATTGTTTTTAGGGAATAAATTTTGTTTTTTTTTTCATATCTTTATTAACCTATGTTAAGCCTGTGAAGTATGCTTTTCCGTTTCTTGACAATTTTTATTTTTAGTGCAGGTACAGAAAAGATGTTTATACTTTTCCACGTGATTTAATTTATCATAAATATTCTCTCATCTCAATACTTAACCCTTTACGAATACTGTTTTTTATGAAATATTTTTACAGCATATCAATAACTAGGTAACATTTTGACTGAGTTCAGTGAAGTGAAAATGTTACCCGATCCAAACCAATAAAACTATGACATTTTAAATATTGTACATCTCTTTTTAACATTGTAGTCATTATTTAATTAAAGTGTTTAATTATTTAATTATTTTTTGTGTCCAATTTTATTTTATTTATTTTTTTCGCGTAAAAATCTACCCTTTCGTTTTTGTCATATGCGGTGCAATTCTATATGGATATAGAACAGGATTTGCGTGATATATGTTTCAATTTAATTGAAAGTTGTTTAGATTAACTCCGTAGTTTATGTATCTACTTTTGTCTTTTGTTTCCACTATTGGAGCCTTACACGTCTATAAATTTCATTTCCAATTATCTAATATCATATATTGACTCAGAAGCGTTTGTATTAGATTTACGTCTTCTTATAACACATACAAAGTAAATTATGCCACCAGGGACAAAGATAATTGATTCAACATTTCTTAAATGAGTATTCGATTAATTTCAAAAGAGTTTACTACGACGAAGCTGTCTCTTTTTTTACCATTTACCCCTTCACGGATTGTCAATGGAGACTCCAATTCTAGTATTGTATACTCGTCCGTTTTTCAAGTACTTGACACTCGAGTGTTTTGAAAAATACTCGAGTAATACTAATTTATAAATGAAGATTTATTTCTTAATTTTATTTACGTATTTAAAAAATATGTATCTTATTTTAACCGTTGCGTTTAACGGAGTCTTACGCGTGGATTTTACTTTCCAGTAAAGAACGAAACTTCCAACCAATTTAATTCTCTATCATTTTTTAAATAAATATTTTATTAATGTATTAATGGAATAAAACAAACCTATTTATTTATTTCTCCACAAATTTTAATTTATAAACGTATGTTGATACATCTGAAACTAATCGAGTACACTCGAGCACTCGAGTATTTTAAAATGGCATGTATTTAATGGGTCAGTAACTAATAAATAAATGGTCAGTTATAAATCAAAATGGTCAGTTAATATTATAAACGGTCAGTTGTCATTGTATCAGTGTGAATGTGGTCAGTTATTAAATAAAACGGTCAGTAATATATTTTAATGATTAGTTATTTTTTTATTATTTTCGATGGTTTCGGCGGTAACTTTGTGGAAGTTCATTTTAATATAAAATTTAAAATAACTTTGATTATTCCACGTATTGTGTAACTAACTGTGACACGTGTTTCGCCTCTTTCAGAGGCATCTTCAGACTTACTATCGCAAAGTTTGCTTAAGTGTGATTAGTTATTTATTAAAAACGGTTAGTATTTAATTTAAATGGTCAGTTATTTATAAAAAATGACTTCAAGTTTTAGTTTGACAGCTTGTGAATTTTATCAAATATGGTCGTATGAGACAAATTTATGACATGTTCTATGAAATATTAGCGCATGAAATGATATTTACTATTTTTTAACTGACCATTTATTATTTTAACTGACCATTTTTTATTTTTAACTAACCGTTTTAAGAATTTATTACTGACCGTTTTAAGTATTTATAACTGACCATTTATCGAATTAGAAACTGACCAAATAATTAGTAGTCTTTTAAAATGTTAATACTCGATACTCGAATAGTTGAGATGTCGAGTAATTGGAGTCTCTAATTGTCACGTATTTTTCACAGCAGACAAAATTATAAGACAACAAAATACGAATACATTTTACTAGTCAATGATATTTCGTGGATTTTATACTATTCATTTATATTTAAGTACTCTCAAAATAAATGCCTTGAGTTTGAGGGTATCAAAATTAGTGAAGTGAATTTGACACGGGTTATGAAATAGTTTTCTGTAATTCATGACTTTTGACATGAATATGAGTGCGCCTTAATCATGTGTGTATGTATGTATATACACAATAATAAACACTCATATGTACAACAGATAAGGGTGAAACCCTATTTTACACAAACTCCCTTCGTCTTAGCATATATGTAGATCCATGACAATGACAAACCTACTACGTTCAGGTAAATAAGACATAATAATATATAAGTCTATAGTTGTTTGAACTCTGTAATATATATGGTGAGCAAAATAGCATAAATAATGAATACCTAAGAGAATTCGTTACCCGGAATTAATTATGTTTTGTTACCGTTTCTAATAAAACACCAAACTCATCACTGATAAACACCAAATGACATTCAAAAGATTTCGATAAAAGCTGATGTCTTACAAATACTTTTAATTATTTTACTACAAATTTTAATCAGACTGACACCGCTTCACCAATGCAGATTGTTTTATATAAATAATTCACTTTTAAGGTGTTCACTGTCAATACTTGGTGGAAAGGCATTATAATAAAAATAATAACACATTTTTAGTACTTTTTCCACATGAGATTTATTACATCAGGACCGGTTTCGCTCATGGCGAGCATTATCAACTGATATCAGTTGATAATGCTCGCCATGAGCGAAACCGGTCCTGATGAAATAAATCTCATGTGGAAAAAGTATTAAAAATGTGTTATTATTTTTAATATAAATAATTGATTATTTGTTCTTTTAAAGTAAACTTTTGTTCGAACTATGTTTTGAGTAATTTGTGGTGTAATTATTTTTGTGGAATAATTGAAAGAAACTTGAGTTATCAATTTTATCTTCAAAATTAATAATTTAAAAGATAAAAACTGCTTTCTGAACTTAAATTTTCAAATTATACTTCTCGTCATAAATAAATACACAAAACTATTTCTGCAAATTCTAAACATTCTTTTGCCAGCTACTTGACTATATGGAAAAATCCATTTGGGGATTACCAGATCGCAGAACTGAACGTTAGTAACAGCGTGATCTGGAATCAAATAATGTTTTCACTGTAGAAATAAATGCGCTTTTAAATTTTGAAATAGTTTGCGAAGATATAATTTCTATTTACTAAGTTGTATTGAAAATTTATACCTATAATACCCAACGAAAATAAAATTAAAATCTATACTAATTATGAATAAACAACTTAACCTCATAATGCCGAATAGAAACCAAATTACTCAGTGGGTTAAGAAATTTTTCCAGCTACATTTTTTGAACAATAGAATATAATAGGTAAATATGAGTATCCTACATTTTTTTTAAAACTTTGTATATTACGAGTGCTTGTGTGCAATATTATTTATTTATTGTTTTATTGAGTTGATGTGTAAATATATTTATACTTCCAAGTCCACATTAATTCTTCCATGTCTGATTTAATATCTTGATTATTTTTCTACGACAAAAAAATATTTTAATGGCAGGTACGAACCCATTTTATTTTTACCGTGTCCGCTCCCAACTTGGAGCATATGGACTCCTCGTGGAGCTTATTCAACATGTTTTTTCTACAACAACTGCTTTTTACTCGTTGCCTTACCTTTTTTTTACGAAGATAGTAGAGATTGAAAGGATACGAGAACTTGGACTAGACTTGTGGTTAGCTAATTGCTTTTTGGGATCGAAAAGGTGAAAAGGAATATTTAACTTCACACGCACCCATTGCCTTCGAGCAGAATATATTTATCGGAAGCCATCAACGTTGACCACTGAACCACGGACCGCGCAAACTATAATTATACTAAATATTTAACGAGTAATCATGTGCTTTTTTTCCACTGACTTGCATCATTTGTAAATCAATAATTTTGCGTTACATTTCCACTGAATTTTCCTTCAAGTCTTTATTGGTCTTAGTAAAAATTTGATTGCTTACGGTAGAATCACTGCTACGAAGCAAGGCACGTCAGGCAGCGTCGTTATACTTTTGCGCGCAATGAAAACTTGGTATTAGAATCATATTTTCATGACGCTATAAGAACGGACTTCAAGCCATCTTATTGTACACATTGTCGCTTTAAATTTAATACAAACTTGACCAATAAACATATCGCTTACTTTTACTGAATAAATTTCACCGGTTTGGCATTGTTAAAGCAAACATTATTCTTTTGTCGTGAATGTTGAGATGATGTTTCTTTGTTTTGTTCAGCTTTGAACAAGTTTTGTTTCTGTTTGCTCCGGTTTTTTGGTCCGAAATGTTTGACGCTGTTGTTCTCAAGTGATTTCAAACGTAAAATTCCACGCTGCATTGTTTAGCAACCGAAAAGAAAACGTTATTTTTATCTCAACGCAAACATCATAAACTTCTCATAAATGTGAAAGTCAAGGCAATACATTAGGGCAATCAAAGATGCTTGAAAATTTTGCAACGTCGTTGTTATAACGAATAATGAATTGTGATGTATTATTATATATTTTTACATATTCACTCCGTAAGATAAGTACAGATAGTCCTCGACCTACGACCGAGATACTTTGTTTGCATGTTCAATTTCACATAAAATTAACCATGTATTTGTACATACTTAGATATACAGTATATGAGTATTTTGTTATATTTTAAATCTGTAGCTATTTTTTAACAAAATAGAGAAATTTTACATTTATTTACCATTAATTTCATCGTTTCAATATTTCTCTTTTGCCTTTATGGTTTCGAGGCTAGGAAGGATTCGTTTTTTTATCAAATCTTCCATCCAAATCACAAATAGTTTTTCCATTTCGCAGATGGGTCAAAGTCTTTTTTTTTGTTGTATCGAGATTTTTTAAATGTTGTTTGTTTAACATGTCCAATGATTTTTATTTCAGTATTCAAAATGGTATGGATCGTTGAATGTGACAATTGTATATGACAAGCTTCATCCGTCCTTTTTTTACAACTCTCATACTGCTTAATTATTTTACGTTCTTGCTGCTATGGGAACCGGTAAAAAAAAATATATTACATATTTTGTAACTATGAGCTATTATTAAAATCTTTGTTTTGAATTATTCTCAGCCCTTGATTTTGTACACTTTATTGTTGGACAATATTGCTTTCAAGTATTATAATTATAAACCTTATTAAGCAATATTTATTTTGCGTATATAGTTTATCAACTAGCACACCTGTTTCTGGTTTATCAAACAAACGTAGAAAATGCTATTTAGTAAAGTGGTGTTTTGATGAACTACAAGCACCGTAATTAACGGCACGAACTCTTCTTAGCGATCATAAAGCTTCTCGCTTAAGACCTGGCAAAGTCAATATGAAATGTTCATATTGCATTAAAAGTTTTAGATCTTGAACGTCGGTATTATTTGAACGTAGGGTATAATTTGAAAATTTAATAATTATACAAAACAAACATTAGTCATTTTATCGTATTATTTAGAGCCAAGGCGCCATATAAAAATGCGCTTTATACAACGATCTTGGTATAAATTGTTTTAATTACGTTCTTTTCCGTGAGTTTTGTCTCGAACGACCCGACCATATTACGAACAGTGACGGCTGGCGACGAGGTGTTGAGGGGTGCAAAGGAAGATTCAACCGTTTTTGCAAGAGCTCTTTCCTATTTATTGGATTTTAAAACACTTCTATAGCATGGACTTTCAATTCAGATGTTCGCAATACCAACTGTTTCTCTTCCGTAGTACGGAAAAATAGTTGAATCTTCCTTTGCACCCCCCCCAACACCCCGTCACCTCCGTCACTGATTACGAATGAACAGTTTTACAGCAGAACACTGTTCACTTGAATACATGTACATGTCAAAATGTGAAACCAAGGTCGTAAGCTACAAAGCTTATTAAAAAGTTAAAAATTCAACCAATTCCAACTTCATATTAGAATAGTGTCCTTCAATCAAAATTCTCAAGTGGTATAAATGTTTAAAAATTTCTTTCTATAAAAGTGTTTTTGAACTGTTGATTTGATTACTTCGAAGATTATATTGAAAAAATCAGGGCTGTGGAGTCGGTAAAAAAAAGTTCGACTCCAACTCCAGCATTTACCAAAACTACTACTTCGACTCCGACATTGACTAAAAACACGACTCCAACTCCGACTCCGACTAAAAAAGTTTATATATTGTCACTTTTTTTTGCCTAATTTTCCAATTGATGTGTATTTAATTAAATATCAACCCTACCAATACGGCCAATAGCCAAATTTGACATATTAAATGCAAAAATAAAAGTTCAAACGTTTCAAAATTTCTGACTCCGAGTACGACCCCGCCTAATCGTCGCGACGACTCTGACTCCGGCCAAAAAGCCCCGACTCCGACTCCACAGCCCTGGAAAAAATAACACCTTTTTTCTATAAATGACTGTTTTTTAATATTATCCATTCAATAAACTATCATGTGTGCAGACTCTCTTGTAAGTATTCGACAGCTTGGTATTGCTAACACAAAACAATTATATCCGAGACACGATTGTAGGTAGTACAATCGCTGTCGGGGTGTTTGGAGTGGTGCACCACACATTGTGATGAAGATTTTAGTCTGAAATTATTTTGACTTACTGTTAAAATGTCAATAAACATATGGTAAATTTCAAACTTATACGTTAACAAGGTTCGTCAAAAAAAATCCCAAAAAACGCTATATAACCGGCCGTCACATGGGGGGACCCCCTTAAATCATTTACCTAATACGCAAATGCACAATCAAGTTCTCCGTCTCACGGGAAATATTCATTGAGTTATGTCATTATAAACATTAAGTTCTCAAACTGTGACATACCAAAATATCAGAGATGGTAATTAGTTCAACGTGTTAAATTTATTTTTGAAAGTGACAGAAGTTTCCGAATGAGTTCCTAAGTTCTTGGAGTGTAATGAGCTTAAATGGGACGTCGGATAACTTGAAAAGTGGCGTCAGGGCCGAATCTAGCAAACAAATAAAAGTTCTTTGAAAGTGTATTATTCGACATACAAATAATAATATAAAAAAATATCGTAAGCCATATAAAGATATTTGAAGTTTTCTAATTCTATTCCCTGTAAATATAATACAAAAGGACTCAGTTTTCGAAAACCGATAAGTATTATATATGAAAATATGAACAAATCTTCTAACAACTGTAGTTAAGGCTTTCTTCAAAATACATACAGACGGATTTACAATATTTTAAATATTATTTTCTTTATTTATAGTTTTTTTTCTGACAGTACGTGTGTTCAAAATACCAACGTAAAGAAATATTTAATACTGGTATGGTTCCAAGTATTACAAATAAAGTTGCCTAGTGCTATGAGCGCCCCTTAGCATTGACAAAGATGTTGCTTCAAATCATGGCAAGATCAATATCAGATGCTGTTGTTTTTTTTTTTCATTTTCACACCCTTTTTCCCCATGTGGAGCATATGGACGCCAAATATGGTTTTTTTAATATAAGTTTTTTACGAGAAATGCTTGTAACTCAGTTGCATCACCACTTTTTTTTCAACTAGAGTAATAATAAAAAGAATAAGATTAAAGGAATAGTGTTCATGTTGAGAGGACCTTGATTCTGGTTCTCTCGTTAAATGAGAAAGAACCTCCTGTCCGAAACTCGGGAAGTGGCATTTTAGGATCGGAGGAAAAGAATCAGGATGCTCTAATAAATTAAACACGATCTCAAAGTGTTAAGCTAGTGCGAATATCACACAACACCATTTATTTACTTTTAAACACAGTTATACACAATTATGACGACGATATCAGGACTTGAACGAGAATTTAGTCTTAGGGGGAGGATTGAGAGCTTGAGGCTACTTTCTAAGATTTATATGGCTAACAAGTGCACGCGCATGGCTCTCCAAT
Source organism: Himalopsyche kuldschensis (assembly GCA_028554975.1). Taxonomy (NCBI): domain Eukaryota; kingdom Metazoa; phylum Arthropoda; class Insecta; order Trichoptera; family Rhyacophilidae; genus Himalopsyche; species Himalopsyche kuldschensis. Next base: position 2,058,926 of record JAHFWI010000045.1, read on the forward strand.
CTCTAACTAACTCATTTTATGAAAAAAAGCGGTTCTTTTAGGTAGCAAAGCCGTTACACAGTGCGCCCGATAACCCATTTTTTAGGGTCCATCGAACTTTGCATGAAATACCTCGTATCTCATGCACTCAGGGCTTGAAAGAGTCAGAGACATTTAGAGCGAGACGTCCGCAATACCATTCCGTAAACGTCATGCATAAATGTCTCTTTTACAAATTTGAAATCACTTTATATTGAATCGCTATAGATTTCAATATAGAGTATTATTAAAAATGAATTTATTTCCTGATATCGACTTAAACTCCTATGAGTATATACTGAGGTGAAAAATAGATCGTTCGAGAGAGTTCTGATGACCTACCATATAGGGTGGTGTCAATTTTAATTGCTCTCATCGCATTCCGTTTTAGGGCTGGATGGGAATGGGAGGGAATTTCAGACAACACAAACATCCATGTTGATCGAAAAAACTACACTGTCGGGCCTGGGATTCGATTCCGTGCGCTCCGCAAAAGAAGACAGCGAAGATGACACTCGACCACGAACCCGGTATATATTTAGTACGATAGCAATAAGCTTTAATATTTATGTATTTGATATCTACCAAAACAGTTCTGGATAAGCCAGGAGTCTAAAATTTTGTTTAAGTTCTTCTCCTAGTATTACAGTAAGGCATGTTTGTTTATTTACTTACAGTTAACACGGTGTATGTCTCAAAGACAGCTAACTCTCACAAACATACATATCATAGTGTCAATAGTACATACATTTGCACAGCTTCGGCGAGATCTCAATCTAAATTTATTTTCTTGTTGAAAACTAACTTGACATCATTTGTATTTGTTTGGCCGCCGATAGATGGAACTCATTTTCATTTCATCATCATCATCATCATCATCATTTTGTGTTTTCCTAGTTTTAACTTCGAACATCAATAAGTAAATTAGCAGGAACACTAAACATGTGTTTAAAGCAGGGGTCACCAGACTTTTTGAGAAACGGGCCGGATTGAAATTTTAAAAACATGGCGGGCCGGTCGACAAATAAATTCGTGTTGGAATCCAGTTAGAATTTAAATTTATATGATTATATGATCATTATGCTTACTTTATGCTTATCCCAATTGATAAATTGAAACACATGTCGTATTGTGAAATCACAATAAAATCTTAAATTTCTTTGTAAATTAATATTTTCTATATAAATAATTTATACAAAAATTCAAAATTTTTAGGGGGGCTGGATGATAATTTTAAGGGAGCCGTAGTTTGGTGCCCGCTGCTTTAAATTTTCAAAACTTGGACAGATTTGTAAAGCACGACTCGACTACCTTATATTGCTATGTATTCAAAATCATTTAATGATCATGGCCGGTTTCACTCAGCGACGGAGCATTTTCAACTGAGCAGTAATAAATATGAATGACGTTAAATCATTTATAGACTGGCGTAGTTTATCACCGTAAAAACTAAAAACAACTGAATAATGAAGGCAAAATAAAAAAATTTGAAGCAGTGAAAAATATATCAATGTATTTTAGTTCGACATAAATTATAAATAATATATTTGTTGACAGCTATTTCGGCTACCACCATCGTCAGGATCTGCTACTAAAGCAGAAAGCTTGAGATTTCAAACACATCTTAGTCTCAGAATACAATAATAATCTAACTGTCCATACTGGGACATACCCGCGAATAGTCTAGCTTTATTCACAAAGAGGCCACCTCGTTTTTCAGACTTTATGAAGAAGGTTAGAATCTTAACTCCAGTTATTATCTATTTTACATAATTAATTTAAAAACAAGTTGTATTGGCACATGTGTTATAACATAGGCTCCCAACCCTTTTCGGGTGGCGAGCCCTTTTTATAAAAGCCATTTGACCCGCGACCCCCAAGGTAATTAAAAAAACAGGGAAAATGTATGTGAGTAAATATTTTTTTTAGTTGACTGTACAATTTGGTGACCCTACAGAATATCTGCCACGACCCCTTCGGGGGTCGCGACCTATGGGTTGCGAACCCGTGTGTAAGAAAGATTAGGTTTATGTGTCACGTAATAATAAACATTTTTGATTAGTCAGTTTAAGTTCAACCGTTCACTTAAATGCCTTTTGGTGTTAAAAGACGAAACCCGAGTCGTTTTTCACAAAACAATGTACAAAATTTAAATGATTCTAATTATTTGTTAAATTTCCATTCCACTTTCCGTCAAAATTCTAAATTATATAATAGTGAAAATCTAAAAATAAAAATCAATCGTTATAGGCTTACCAAACACTGCCACAGTATGGTAATTATGAAATAAAAATCGTTTCTGAAAACTGTGTAAAATATTTAAAATGCGCTGATGAAAAGCTCTTTTTATTCTAAATCAATTAAAAACACAATAGAATTTTAAAATAGGCGTTTTTTTGACCCCAAGTATTTACAATTTGCATAAGTAAATTGAAAAAAATGATATTAAGCTCATAAAAAACGTAAAATATAAGCGTAAAGTTGCCTCATTCGTAAATAAAATTAAATATAGGTGAATAAATCGTTTCACAAAATTGAAGGCTTTCACGGACCAGGCGTCGACAACCATCACATATTGTTATATATTTCATAAATATTTGTTAATATTTCACCATGATATCAATCGATATAATTAGATAAAAATCGGAATCTGTTTATTTTATTCTAACTCTTATAGAATTTAACGAATATAAATACCCAATAGATTATGCTAACATTATCATATTCAGTGTAACGTAAATTCTAATCGTGCAATCCTATTGATTTTTCGTAGATTAATATTTGTTGTTTGTTGATGTTTATGTTTACTTAATGTTTAAAGAAAATTTGATGATGGTTTTCAAACAACGAATCACCTATTAGACAACTAGCAGAATAATAATTTAAGTATACGTGATATATTGTTTCACGCACAATATTTCCTATGTGGATAAAAACACATAAGATAATCAATAAAAACTGCTTAAACTTTTTTTTTTTTATTAATTTTAAAGTAACATTCAATCTTCTTATTCATTCAAAAAATTGGAATGAATATAAAACTTTCATTGTGCAAAATATAATTATAGATAAATAAAGCTAATAGCGTGCTCGGAAATATATCCTTAGTCGTGTGTTTGCACATAGGATATTTTGTGTTCTACAATAATGAATGTCGGCACATAGGATGTATTGGAAATAAGTATATGTATTTTGAAAACGAAATAAAATATTCTCTTAAAAATAGAAAAAAATCGAATCCAATGGTGTTAATAACTCAGTTTTTTAAAAACATTCCAAAGGAGAAATTGAGAATTTTAATGAAGATTTGTATGCCGTTACGTAAATTTTATTATTAATATTAATGGAGATTAAATAATACGTATAATCTTTTCTGTTTTTTCTTACTGTAAGAGCAAATGTAAATTATTTTGACGGGCATGAAAGAACAAATAGTATTCAAAACTGAATAAAAGCCATTAAAATCCATATTGTACCGAGTATATTTTGGCTCAAATAAATAATATACAATAATTACGACAGGCCCGAAATAAAGTATAAATTTTTACATCAATATGAAGGCAGGGTCCGATGTACACGTCAGCTTGCTTCGAAAAACAATATTTACCCATATATATAAAAGAAAATAAATTCTACGAAAAGTTTCCATGCCCGTTGCTCATGAATAATACAACGGCGATGTACAGAGCGGACGGAAAAAGGTGCGCTTAACCGCATTTTAATCCATCCAAATGACGAAGCAATAACGTTGACAAATGTTGGACATTTTAACAGATGAATGGAGGAATATTTATTCAGGACTGCTTTCTTTTGGCTCAATGTGTCTTTAAAGCGAAACACAGCCCTTAAAATATCAGCTAATGTAAGCCTTCGATATCTTATTCTGCTCGACGGCACACTAAGCCTTTTGCATATTTTGCTTCTTTATCGTAATTTTTAGTCACTGTTCTACTTTGGAAATTGCAATCATTTTCACGTTTTCAGGAAAATTAAAATTCTTTTTTTTCGAATCTTATATAGAATAAATACGTGAGTTTGCATTGCTACGCAATATAAACCCTTTAAACGCCAAGCAGACTCCATGAATTTTCGTCACAGGCCATGATTTTCAAACACTGATTTTTTCATGAAAATACCATAAGTGTAAGATTTAAAAAATGTTTCAATTGATATTTACGATAATAAGTTGCAAGCCCTAGTGACGTCTCTTAGCTTAACCTCAAATAAAATAAAAACGGCAAAACATATGGATATTTAAACATTCACATTGCCTTGAAATGGTGTGTCTGCATTAGGTTTCATTTAATGATACGATATTTATTGATAAATAAACTCGCAGTGGTGTTTGCGTGTCTGCACGCCGTGGCGTATGAACGGTTAACTTTACGAAAAAACCACCTCATAAAAGTCCTAGATTAATTGTTACAAGGTTATTTTTTCAATTTATTCATCACTATTTCAAACTTGAATCAAACATTATAATCATTGCCGTATGGATAATATTTACATATTGTATAAAGTCATTTACTGCCAGAAGTTATTAAGTAACATTTTATTCTAAACTGAAATAAAGGCACAATCTATATTTATGTTGTCATGCAGTCCAGTAAATAAGAAGAGTCAAAAATTATAACGATTCGTTGTGACATGATATCTACAAGAAGTCACTCACATCAAACTGACTATAAAGCGTCATTCAGGTGCATTTTTTTAATCTATATATATAAAAATGAATGTCTGTATGTATGTCCGCTATGGACTACTAAGCCGCTCGACCGATCGATGTGAAACTTTACAAATTTATTGAGTGCACCCCCGCGATGGTTTCTGGCCTACCAACCCCCCAACTAATCAACATTTTATCATTTAATGACTTTTGGCAGTAAATCGACGGTTTTTTTAATTAATCAAGGTCACGCATGTTGTAAAATATCACTTTGTGCGAGCGATCATTTTACTTACATGATTGACAATCTAGAAGAGTCTAGAAAAATGCATGAAAACTTTTTATATGCTGTATGGTATTGAAGTTATTTTGGTTTTATGGCAACGACCGACATCAAAACATCTTCGGCATACGCTCGTTGCAATGATGACGTTACACATGTCACAGAATGTAACTTTAGAGCTTGTAAACTGGAATATTGCTAACAGCAATAAAAATGATGTGCCTTGTAGCTTTCTTGCGTTATTGCAGTACTTGCAAAATTTACATGATCCGAAAAAATGTAACATCACATATTTCTTTCGGTTAATACGAGGTAAAAATGAGAATTCAGTCTTACTCAGGAGTTTCTGATGTTCTCATATAAGTATCGTGATTATGCATTGATTTATCCTGAAAAGTGTAGAGCTAGCCTACCATTGGTGATACCACAGGGAATGATTTTTCCAAGTTTGAATTGATTTTGCTTTGATTATCTTCTTTGGTAAATGGCATTCGTAAAAAAAAAATCGAAATATTTTCATTCTTTAGATTTCAATCGAAAATTTGGGAACCTATCAGGCAGCACCTTGTGACGACAGCAGGCATGGAGCGACGTTGGAATTGGATGGGTCACGTGCTACGGATGCCTCCAGAGAGCCTCAACCCTGTCTGCCTCTTCTTCCGACCGGTGGGACTCCGGCGTCCTGAACGACCGCTAGTTACTATCCACGGGATGTTCTCGGCGGAACTGAGGGATGATGACATGTCGTGGGAGGAAGCAAGGCAGCCGACTTTAGGCCTTTCATCATCTTTAGGCATTTCGAAAACTTGAACCAATCTGTAGTCAATAGATTCTATCGTTTAGATATGAAAATAAAAAAATAGAGCTAGTGTTTTGATGTTGATGAGTTTCAATGAATTGTGTGCGTATTAAAATTATCAAGTATTTTAAAAGTAGTATTATAAAAACTTACAACTAGCTAATTAATAACATGGGAACACTTCAAACGATTCAAATTTGATATTTAAATTCAGTCATGCACCTTCTGTCGAAATCTTAAATATAATTGAAAATATTAATAATACCTGAAACAAATGTTTTCTTTGTCATTAAAAATGATGATAATATCACATTTCTTTGGTTCAGTTTTTAAACGGTACTGTATTATAAACGAATTTGGTTTGATCTTATTTTACCACGAACTAATTCTTTTCTATCGCACGCACCTTAAGCAACTTTTGTTCAAATTTTTTAGTTGATTATATTATATGTATGTATTACAATCCCAATTCAAATAAGTGTTTTATTTTGATTATCCGCCTCGGCGTATTCGCTTTATCATTATTGTTAATGCTTTGAAGAAATTCGAAAGGTTTTCGAGCACCACACGATACAACTGTTTGTCTTAATGAATTATTCAGTACCTTCAAGTACATAACTCAAACAATTCACAGCAGCTTTGATTGATTACAGTAACAAATATTTCAAATGTTTACCTGCTTCGAGAATGAGAATAGTTTACGAGCGTTATAATATGATATTTACTACACATGAAACAAGCTTAATTCGTACCTGAATATCTTCGACGGCAATGAAGGGGATTAATTTCCGTGGGGCGTGACGACGGTTAGGCCTACGGTAATTCAAAAATTCTACAAATTCAAAGCACGACGGCTCGAAGTTGGATTACATCACTTTTGCTAATATCCCGAAGTCATCGTCAGTCACCGAGAGACATGTGACAATCAATCATGGATATAATATTACGTGATTTGAGCCTACATGTCCAGAGACTACAGCTGAAAAATAGGTTTCAATTGATATTAGCAATTCGACTTAAGTTAGGCAATTTGTGAAGCAGGAGGCATCATTGTTCATCGACATCGAAAGTTTAACAATCAGTTTCTGACGGGCTGCTCTGTTTCCTATTAATTAATTTCTTATCTATTATTATAATTGACAGTTTTCTTAAGATATTTCAACTATTTATTTGTTTTATAGATGATGTGAGAATGAATCTTTCTCTACCAATACTGCATGTTGTTTCGTTATTGATAAAACTTAACCAAATGTTTGTACATCTATATATTTTTTAATGCATTTCCACTCCCAATATGGCCTCATAATGGAGGTATCTAAACGTATTTTTTTCCACGAGAACTTTATGTTACTAAGTTTCTCAACCTCTCTTTAATTTGATGAGAGCAGTGTTAGAAAGGATAAGGCTAGTAAAGGACTGATGGGTAGCTAGCTAGTCGTTCTCGTTATTCTCCGTTTAGAGGATCGGATGCCTATGCCAACGAACAGAATTGATAAATGTACTGAAAAATTCTATACATACTGGGACTTGAGCCCGTGAGGTCTATCACGGAAGCCAAGGACACTGAGCTCTGCATCACGGACCCGGCATTATATACATAATATAAGATTCCTTACAAATACGATTTCAGCATTGGCAATGCTTAGTACAAAAATAACAGTTTTTGGTCAATGTGTGATCTGTGTATTCAGAAGAAGAAATACTTAAATTATTTAATTTATAAGAATTTAAAATCAATCAAAGCTTTCTTAATATATTACAAAACTCAACCGATCTATGAAGTGTTAACCGTCCATGACCAATGGATGTAAATTTGATAATTATTATTTCACTTAGAAGTCATTGTCTACAGACTAATTAGTTATTATTTTTAAATAATTTACATATATTTTAGTAATATTCAAATCCACATAAATAATTAGCAACATTTTCATGTTTCTTGGACAAGAAAGACACTGCTACATATTTATCAACATGCAAAAGGAGATAAAAATAAAAGGCAATTATTTTATACCCAAATAAATATTATTTCGTTTATAAAATTTTTATATCGGGTAATAAGACAGGAAGTACGCACACATTTGCACATTTACCTCAGTTACTATCGTATATTGACATGACTGGTTTTGGTCCTTAGAAAAATATTCGTTAGATCGCCCAAATGTCAGTCGCTGAATCAAAGTCACCCAATGTGCCGTTCGATACTTTTCCCTTGAATAATTTTTAATTTTTATTATGTCTATTGGATTAAGTAAATTAATGTAGATAACCAACGTTCTGGTAAATTTTCTTTTAATCGTTCCATTTTTTCATCCTCTGTAAAGAATAACTCAATCAAAAAAAAATGGTTTTATTTGTTATTTTCTACAGGCAACTCGTACGATAACCATCACAGAAAAACATATCTACGAAAATAAATTGAGTAAATCTCTGAAGCGGCGTTCCAAAATTTCACGCAGAAACGTTTGCCAAGGAGTAGTTAACCAAACATAACTTTTTTAGTTGGGCCCTCTTTGCATGAAAAGTGACAAAATTATAATTCAGAGCCCAGTTTAAGGCACGTTCCTAATTTCGCGAATGCGCTATGAATAAATAATTATGCAACTGGGGAGCCACTATTCGTCTTCCGTGAAGGAAAATTTCGCCTAATAGATATAATATTTTCGGCACCGCAAATGAGAACGTAACTTTACATACAATGGTGCGTTTTAAATCAGTGAAAAGCTTCATTTAACAACACCATACGTAGATGTCACTGTTTTATATAAACTGTGTTTTCACTCAATTTTTACGTGATGATTTAAGTTGAAACTATAAAAAATAATTTGTATAGCTTTGTACAAAACAATTGAGACCTTAAAAGGTAAAGTTAGTCAAGTCTAAAAATGGTGAAACTGATCATTTGGGCTTACAAGTTCAATTGCGTTGTTCATTCTTTAATAATCTAATATTTATTTTAATAATATTCTTTTTGATAATCTTGAGTAATAATTTTTACATTATGTGAAAGTTTATAACATAACTGAACAGAAAATAATGATTGAAATAGTGTTATAAGCTAGTAACATCAAAAAATTTGCCTGGAAAATTTTTAGTGTTTCTTATAAATGAGATCTTTGGCCAGAATATTGTAGACAACTTATTTTTGACTAGTGTACGTTCGCTGAGAATAACTAAACAATATCGACATGGCAACAGGCACGCTTAACAAAGCCGTAAACGGGAAAAGTAATTATTTCCAGTCTTACCATTTGAAATGTTTATTATTTGTTTTGAAGCTATTCAACAATGAATAAAACATGAAAATATTCACAATTCATTAGTAACTGTTGCTTGTGATTATGTTGACGTTTAAAAAAATCTTTATTGGGTTGTTCTCGTCCATTTGCCCATTTTCGATAAATGTGACAAAAATTATATGTGAAAACAATTTATTTAATAAAACTATGTAGTGGTACTATCACAAACTAAAAGATAAATGATACTGGCTTAAATAATTTACACATAAATACATAGCTGGTTTACTCCGTAAGAAAACTCTACGCAAATGAGGTGGATTGTATCGCGACGCCTCCTACGACCTCTAACGTGCAAATTCCACTAAAACTATTTGAATAACTGATAAGACCTTAGATTTAATTTAATATTACAGAGGGCAATGGCGTATAACGTCGACGCTTTTTGATAACCCGGAAATTGCGCTGGTTTTCGCGGCGCTATTACTGTTTTAATTAAACGCCACTGATAGTTTTCAAAAATAGCTCATAGCATACCATGTGATATTTATTATCATTACTATTCTATTCATTATAGATTACGATCAATTTTCTTTTTGCGTGTGTATACGTTTAATAAATCACCCTGTAATACTCTAAACATTATGGATTTATACAATTGCTTAAACACCTTACTCACAAATAAATCGCTAGCATATCTGTTTGCAATGTACAGAATATGTGTACTATAAATGAACAGAAGTTATTTGGCAAGAACTGCCAATCAATCAAGCGCTCAAAATCTCTTCCTACAAAAGATTACACAGATACAGATAGGGGAAGAAAATTAATTGTGGTTAGCTGATCACATGTGTTTTACTGATTTGAGTATTTCATTTTCACAATACTTTTCATGTATTCCCAAAAAAGTAGTATAGAAATTTGGGTCGGTAGATAGATGATTATTACAACTTTATTCTTTACAATCGTTTGAAAGCATTTCAGTCACTTAAGACAAATATTTTTTGTTTAAAAGAATCAATCTCATCCGTTAAAATTTCTTCCAATGAATGAACAATTATTAAAATGGTTTAATTAACAGACGTGTAAATTATTTAAGTTATAATATTTACAGAGATACATGTTCTTGTTGTTAGTCACGAATTTCTACAAATAAATAAATATCATTATAATTATATAACACAATGTCATGGTATACTGTGAAACAATACAAAATTTTCCAAGACTTACATTCGTTAGATATTTAAGATTGTTGTTATCGTTATTAAATGTATTAAATTATAAATTAAATGTATGTTAAGTTATTAAATGTATGGTATATTATTATATATTTTCGATCTAAACTTTATTAATAATAATTACAGCAAAATGAGAAACAATAATAATTGTAAGAGCTTGAATTACAAAGCCTTTTCGCCGTACAGTGAAAGTTTGATGTTTAATATTCAAATAGAGTTTGAAAGCTTATCGGAAAACTTTTCCACGTCTTACATTATAATTTCACACTTATCTACTTTCACAATCACAGCCTAACTACTATAGGAAACACAATTGAATTTATTTCTTCAGAGTCGTAAGAGGCTCCGTTTATTTTTAAAAGGTTTTGTTCGTGCAAAGATCGAGATAGGTTTTGTTTTTAATTTGCTACTTTTAGAGTATCTGATAATGAGATTATTATCAAGTCTACCCGAAAAAAAGTTCTGTAGAGTCTTTGTATTTACTTTTTCGGTAACTTTTAAAATACAGCAGAAGCTTTTGAGTTATTATGTTATTTTTACTTAATTTGAAACAAATATACTTTTTACTTAATTTATCATATCGCTACTTTTTTAATCATATTTTTTTTCAAAAAACTGCTACTTAGCTAACAAGAGCTTCACAAAAGAGTAGCTCCACGCAATTAAGCCGAGTATTTTTTATTCAAATATTTCGGGAACACAAAGCTTTCGGTTTTCTACTCGGCTTTCGTGATTTATAAAAATCAACGTAGATTTCCAGTATGGTACATATTTTGAAGCTGCTTTGCAATGAATAATTGTACTACACTCCCATGAGTCGCTTCAAATGGGAAATAGTTTTTGTGGTAGATTTTCTATTAATGATTACGCATAATTTTTTAAATACATTTGAACATTAATTATATAACAAGAGTTCACTTTGCTTTTGGTTACTTTTCTGTGGATTAAAGCATTCCTTGGCACCCAGACATTAGCGACCGACGTTAGCAACCCGACAAAAGCGCGCAACATACGATTATGTTGTAATTTTGACTGCTCATTTAAATAAATTTACTTAGCTAAGATAACTTTTCTTCTAAAATAACATCTTATTCATTAAGGTCAGGACCGGTTTCGCACACCGCGAATGTTTTATAATTATTCTTACCATTGTTGATGTGTTTCAATATCTTCAGATTAATAATAGAATCTCACCAATTTCCGTGATATCTGTTTTAATATTATCCTTCCCCTCACTATCAGATTCCAAAAACGGGACGCATGGAAAACAATCAACTGAATGTGAGTCGTTCCTTATCACCATCTTTACATCTTCACCCCACCGTAAGAGAGAGAGGTTGAACAACTGATCAGTTTTCGCTGAATGAGCTTGTGTTGAGATGTTCCATATATAATATATGTACTTATATAATGTCGGTCCCTGTGGTCTAGTGGCAAGATCTTTTTCCTAGCGATCAGGGGGCCCGGGTTCAATTCCCGGCAAGGTCAGATTTTTTCAATAGAAAAAAGAGAGATCTTGGGCTTGGTGTATGTTATTTATGGTGATTTTGTGCACAACTGATTAATTATTTATCATCGAGTTATTTTAGTATGACTTTCACAATTAAGAATATTTGGCGCATTGGCGTTAGCTGTAATGCCAAATATATTTTTTTTAAATTTAAAAATAATAGATATACTTCTTAACAAGTCAATTTTTCACTATCCATTTGAAAAATAAATCGTTCAATAGAATATATTGTGAGTATGAAATAAATGAACCCTCATTATGGATAGTAGTTTAAAGCTAGTTTATATAAATTCCCTAAATAAAAAACAAAACGTGACATAACTCACTACGACGTTCAGCTAATTTATAAAGAACAGAAAATCAGAACCCATCTGAAATAGAATTCGACTTTTTTAAATCTTTTTCATTGGGTTGTTGAACCCTCTATCTGTCAATCATCAAGTCAACAAACTCTAAGGAGCAAAGTATCGGAAGAAAAACTATAGATTGGACTTATATCGAGGACCTAGTTTTTTCGCTTCGCTTTTCTTTCGTGCTTTTCCGAGAGACGGGAAAAGTTTTAACACAAGGTCGCACGTAAGCAAGCGCTGACGTCACGCAGCAGCCGGCCGTCACCGTGACGGGTATTTTTAATCACAGTCTCATAAAAAATGTTTTTTCATTATTTATGATTTTTTTAGTGCTACCAATATGGCGCCCAACTTGTCATTGTTTGGGGATTAGGCATGGACGTACATTAATGGATAATAAAAAAACTTAGATTAAAGTTTTTTTAATATTAATTTATTAGATATTCTCGGTGGTGGAAGGTAACTTTGTTATTTAATACAAAATAAATTTGTAACTTTTTTTATTCTACGTATTTAGTAACAAATACTGACACGTTTTTCGCCTGTTTAAAAATCATTTTTCAGACATACTATGGTAAGTATATCTTGAGAGTTTTTTTTTATTGAAAATTGAAGTTTTTCGCGTCATTTACCTAAGTAACCTTACGAAAGTAAGTCGTTGCCTCTTAAAGAGGCGAAGCACGTGTTACTGGTTTTGACACAATACGTGAAATAAACAGTCATAAATTTTATTATATTTACATATATCCATTTTCGCTCCCACAGTGGAGCATATGGCCTCCTAATGGAGGTATCTTATTTTTTTAGAGTAAAGATAGAAAAGCTTGGACAGGACTAATTGTTAGTTAGGTCTTTCTAAGAATTTTTTTATGACTGTGTTTTTGATTGTGTAATGTAATCATACAAAAATGGCAAAATATTTTAAGCGATCGCTGAAATTGTGAAGTTTTTGACATGTAATGAACTCTTGCATACGTTGAAAAAATAAATAAGTGTTTAATCGATGAGATATTTGTTAATAGTAATTAGTTTTTTTTTTTAATATTTTTTATTGAGAGCTCTGGTCATAAAGGTATGTAATTAAAAGAGGTAAAAAGAAAAAAATGTTCGCTTGAATTCAGAATAGAGTGAAAAACAAGCGTCACTTTTTTTGATGCCTATCACATCAAACAAAATTCCTAGAATATGCAAACTGTTGGTATAGAAACGTTGACTGGAAATTTTCGTAGTGAAGGCACCTATGTAGAAGATCGCTTCAAATTAATTGAACATAGTGCCGCACTCTCATGTGGCATCGGCAGGACATGCCAATGCACCTAATAACTATAATCGTGATGAAGAAAGTTTTCGTTCAGAACTGTAGTCCTGATTTAATTGAATGGCCCAATTATATGTATTTTAATAAAAAAAAAAAAATTGGCATTACAGCTTACGCCAATGCGCCAAATATTCTTAATTATGAAAGTCATACGAGATTAACTCGATGATAAGTAATGAATCAGTTGTGCACAAAATCAACGATAAATATCATACACCCAGCCCAAGATCTCTTTTTTTCAATTGAAAAAATCGGTTCTTGCCGGGAATTGAACCCGGGTCTCTAGATTATGTCATTTAATAAATATCGACAAACGTCTTCGAAGTTACAATACAACAAATAATTTTAAAATCAAAAAAATGTGCGTCCTAGAGTTCTTGAAGATCATAAAATGCATGCGATAGAAAAGATAAAATGCAATAACGACTCTGTGAGAAAATAGAAAGGCAGTATAAGACTTTAAAGCAATTTCAATTTTTAATGAATACATTTTTCTTTCAGAAACGTTGAAATACTTCCGTCTGTTTTAAGGAAACTCATATTCTAAATAGGATGACCGTATTTTATTACACGAAAATATCTAATTTTCATATAAAATTTAACATTTGAATTATTTTAATGCCTGAATTGTAAAACACAGTTTTTTTTCAATGCAGTAATTTAATTTGAACGTACCCATTTTAAAAAATAAATCACAATTTTTTGTCAATTATGTACAATTATTAAGGGGGTCAAAATCTCACAAGGTGAATTACTAAATGGATGAGAGAAAAAGATTCTGGTCACATGATAAAACTAGAAATACCAAACATTGTAATTGATCACTTTTGGCGTAATTTTTTTTTTAATAATAATAATTAAGGATTTCGACTGAGGGTGATTGATGGAATTTCAATATCAAATTTGAATTGTTTGAATTTTGTAATTTTCCATGAATTTTGTCGCTAACGACCAGGGTTTCGCCTTTCGGTATCTTCAGGCATTTCAAGTGCACTTGAACTGACGCACAGTAAACAGTTTGTATCGTTTGTATACAAAAATATATATTGAAATGCCTTAAGATGCTGAAAGGCGAAACCCGGGATCAGTACTAAATTCAAACAATTCAAATTTAATAATAATAATTCTATTAATGAAGCATTGCCACAAAGTTACTAAAAAACGACCATAAAGAAGACCGAATTTCAAAAATATTATTTGTGAGATGACACTGTTCGGAGAAATCGCAAGATGAATTTGCGACGGCTGTTTAAACAAGACATTATAATTGTACTCTCACAATTCTTGATAATGAATCCTTCATTGTTTTCGCTGACAAAGATTATCACTTACATAACATGGATTCTAAATAAATACAAGCTGCTGGAACCTGAAAACCGATTATTATGTTTTAAATAAACAATCAATAATTTTAAACTATTTGTCTCGAAGATAAATCAAATTTACTGAGCATTGAAGATAGCTTAATACTTACCAAGTATGTATGTTGGTATAATCTTATTAAGTTCTTTGATACGTTTGTACGGCAATTTTTCTTTCGATTGTTTAATAGCTCTGTTTGACTCCATTATGTAAGCCTTTGTAATATCTTAGCTTACTATAATCAAATTACGTTTGAGGTGAATGGAGTCGGTATAAATAATTAATGTGATAATGCTGAACATCTCTCAGTGAATAACCAACAAAGTTAGTTGTTTCATAAGACTTTGAGACAACAAAACAAACATGCACAATTTTTTTTCAATCGCTATTCTATTTTCACGTATAATCAATACTCCTTACATAAGAAACAATCCATAACCACCAATAAGATGAGTTACGCAAAGATTTATTTATAATATTAAATCTAGTACATTTTCTTTATCTATCAATTTGTTTTCGATTATATACATTAACCTTCGCTGCACGGTGATATGTATTTACTACAACTCGACTCTAATAATGAGAATATTTCTATTAAATATAATAGATACTGATCTGAGAATTTTTGTATTCCTCAGTAATGTTATTACGTATTAAATAAAATTACAGTTATGTATGGTTATTCATTTGCAGCGATGGAAATAAATAATTAGTGGAAGAATCGGGCAAAGAATCACCCATACACACAAACGTATTCCAATTTATGCGCGTGTGTAAGCGCGAGTGCGAGCGTACTCTTGCACGTGTTCAGCTCCGGCGCGAAAGCGCATGCGTAGAAGTGATCGACTTCGAACTAGCCATTCATTTCGTCATTACGAATTCGACTGCCGACGGGTGAAGACGTCGGAGCGGCAGCTAATTGCGATGTTTTTTTCTTCTTTTCAGACACTTAGATTACAAAAATTGTTATATTTCAACTTCAACCATAGTCAATCAAAGCAATGTCTAGAAATATTCACATTTTTCCGGTTTTTAAATAACTTTTTCATATGGTGTAGTAAATACATATCACCGGAGCTCGCGGAAGTTTTTAGCACAGTATGGGGAGGGTTAAGCAAAACGATAAACGCGTCCACACAATTTAGTAATTGTGACTCTTTAATAACTGTGAATTTTTCAAGAATTGTTTAATATCTTAATGTGCTAAAAACCAATTTTCAAAGGCAATTGACGATTTTATTGGTTGTATTCTCTTCGCTCTCCGTAAAAAGCTGCAATACTATTAAATATTTTTCCATTAAATTAAGAATCTGAGCTACACATCAATTCGTGTTTTTAACAATTCTAATCTCAATAAAAATATATCGCTTTTAAGGTGTTCACTGTCAATACTTGGTGTATTGGCATTATAATAAAAATAATAAAACATTTTTAGTATTTTTTCCACATAAAATTTATTGGATTAGGACCGGTTTCGCTCATGGCGAGCATTGTCATCAGTTGACTCCATTTTGTAATTTAATCATTTTAAAATATTAGAATCAATCTTGCTTCATTATTTAAGCAAACTTTGCAATAGTTTGTCCGAAGATGCCTCTGAAAGAGGCGAAACACTTTTCACAGTTAGTAGCACAATACGTGGAATAATCAAAGTTATTTTAAATTATATATTAGCCATTTGTTTATTTAAAAAGGTAATTAAATTCTGTTCAATATTAATTATTTGTCCAAGTTTCCGCAACTCATGGTGTGAGCATTCCTGCGGTCCTTAAAAAATGTTGGACGGTTCCTTCGTGTTGTGCAACTTTTCCTGCAAGCTATCGCATGAAAGGGTTCTTTTTGTTAGCCTGAAAAGCTTTTCGAATAAATTTTCATGAGTATCCCTCCACAGACAGATTTCTCATTAGGCTCCCACTACCGCAAACTTAATATTTTCAAGCACTGACGAAATTAATTTACATTGACCTCAATTCAGCAGAATCTTCAAGCATTCACAGCTTGATAATTTTTCCTTTGTTTCATATGATCAAATTATTACTTTCCAACAATTTTTAGTCTTTTTGATGATTTCAAGCTCTTCACTACCATTTGTAAAAATATATCACGGAGCTCTATACAGATAAAAGATAAAACTTTAGAAATGATCTAGCACAGTGATGCAAAACCTTTTTGGGAGATGGGCCAGATAATCAATTCTCAGATGTTTCGAGGGCCGCATGGGGAAAACTGATTAAATTGTCTATATTTTTTTTTCTTACCATGCCCACTCTCAACTTGGAGTATATGGACTCCTCACGGAGTTTATCTCAACACATTTTTTTCTACGAGAACTGCTTGTTACTCAGTTGCTCAACCTCTCATTTTCGAAGAGAGTGGGGGATGGAAAGGATACGAGGACTCGGACAGGACTAGTAGTTAGGTAATTGCTCTCGCTATGCGTCGCTCTTTGGGAAAGGAAAGGTGGGAAGGGATTTTCAACAACACAAATACCCATGAAAAAATCCTCTCGTACCGGGAATTGAACCTGGGTGGTCCGGCACGCAAGCCAATAATGTTGACCACTGTGACACGGAACGGACCACTATTCTAAGTGTATGTAAAATTTAAAATTTTACTGTTTTATATCGTTCTTCCATCGTCCGTTAAAAGTTATGAAGAAAAAAGGTAATTGATATTTGCCATTGCGGGCCACATGAAATGTCATTGAGGACCACATGTAGCCCGCGGGATGCAGATTGTGCATCACGGATCTAGCAGTATCAATGTCTCATCATTATTCAGGATCATGTATCGCTTACTTGAAAGTGGAATCTTAATTAATTGTCATCACTTACAAGAATTATATTTTAAGAAAAAATATATCTTTTTATAATAAAATTAAAATAAATGCTGGAAACAGTTTGAACATAAATTTTTGAATCTGATGAAGAATCAAATAAAACCTTTTTAGACAAAGTTATTTTTTATCAATAAAGCGTAACCTTCTTTTCACAAAATACATGTAGTACATGAATTAAAATTGTTTATGAGCAGTGAGAAGGTAGGCAAATAAGAGATGACATTCCATAATAGTAATCAAATACTTTGGCAAATGCTGATACTGTTTTAGTACTAAGAAATACAAAAAAAAACAACCATTACTCGTACTTCTGCGTTTAAACTATTTTGAATTTAAAAAAAAAATGAATCGCATCTTTTTTGCCAATTTATAAAGTTACAAATTAAATTCATTACAAAATGTACGACTCATTATTACAAACACAATATTTCTTTCGTTGTTCGCATGCCTTTTTGGGTATTCAAATATTAAATTATCATACAATTATATAACGACGTTTAAAAGCAGTATTTCTTGACTTGAAACCAAATAGAAACTAACCTATATGTAACTAGAAACTATCACGCTATGAAATGAAAAAAGTTGTTCTATTCCTTAGAGAAGGTCGCTATTTTTTCACTGCTTTAGAAAAAAGTTTTGCAGAAATCATACCAACCGTAGACCTTTATTCACATCACGTTTCTATTGGCTGTGTGTATCGTTAAAAAATCCACTTTTCTTAGATTTACGCGATTTAAAAAAAGCACGCAGCTTAGTTGAAAAGAACCTCGCATGGCGCAAGCTTTTATTACAGCTTTTTTAATATTATCAATTGTACCTTCAGCCACGTAATTTTTCCGCATTCTCATCTTGTTTTTAAGTAAACAAAAGATCGAGGCGGGGTGAACTTATTTCACGTATGGCTTAAGAATTTAATAATATACGCATGCAAAGCAGTGTTTTTCCAACTGTTTTTCCTCCACTTTCAAAACGCAAAGACTTTCTTTACAAACCTTTTAACAAAAAAAATGTTTCCTAACATTGGTGAGTACTATTACATCGCCTGATTCCAAAATAAATAGATACACCAAGTAAAAGAACATTAAATTAATTTAAAAAAATCGAAGTTTTTTTTTATATATTTTTACTCATAGTATTTCTCCCAACAATAATTAATTGACAATTGTTTTTTTTCAGCTTATTTTGGTGCATAGTAACCAAGTGTTGTGCAACTGGCGATCATTTTCTCATGTGGTTAAGAAGTAAGAACTGTAATTCTTGCTTGATTCATGATGACTATATCGTTGAATACCCTGAGGATTTAATATTCATTAATTGTAGGAAGTAAGATGCCAAGCAATAATGAATATATATTTAGCAGATGCTTACCTGTATATAATTAGTTTTTACTTTTACGCCTAATCAGATAGGCAACTCAAAGTTGATATAAAAAAACTATGAATCTGGACTTATTTCAGCATTAAAAATACAAAAATCATTAAAGAATAAAAAAATAATTTTTGATATACCTAATGAAAGTAACTAACCATTGAAATAGCACACCAATCCGGAAAACAGTGATTTAATTTCAGAATTTACCGATTTGAAGTACTTACCTACTTAGCCTAAATAACAGTTAACTTTCAAAAGCAGTAGATTACGACAAATAAAGTATTATATTTAACAAAACATTGCCATGTGATTCATCGGTTCTCATTAAAATCACTACAGTTGTAGTAATTCCGAAAACCTCGTGTATTTTTCATGCCGATATTTCAAAATCAAATCGAAGTGAATATCAAAATACAAGCTTTGAACAATTTCAAAATATGGAATACAAGAAACTTGTTCGCAAGACTCGTTAATGTTTCTATGACAGTTACGCTTGTTCAACTCGGTCATAGGTCGTCGGTAGAGTTGGGAAATTCAAATACCTATCATAATACGTGTTACATGGAATTGAAAATCCGCAATATTAAAACGAGCATTCGGAATATCAAATATGCCAAGTGACCTGCAATGCCACTCAAACAAAGAAAGTGTTCGTAATTTAATTCTATTTACTGAAGTGCTTTTGGATACAAAATATTTTTTTTCTGTCTGATGCGCATATGAATAAATCAGAAGGCGTGAGCATGCCACATACAGCTGCCTATGTTAAAAGCATTGATTTTCTCAATTTGTTCCACACACTTGTTCATTGCAAATGTGAGTCGTACCGGTAACTGTAAACGTTTTAATTCGGGATGCGTGACAACACTACATCTTCTCATTTAAATTTTCCATTTAAAATTGTATCGATGACATTATTCATTATCTTTTTCAATAAAAGCCTGGTACTGTTGCAAAGTCGTGGCGGATTTATATTTTGGAGAAGAATGATAGTTACGTCAATTTCCAATGTGAAAACGCGCGGTAGCATTTCTGGAAAACCAAGTGAAAATTTATGAAACCTTTGCGGGCGTCCGCACAACAACTCACCAAAGTTTTATACAAACATACAATCATTTATATATATAGTAAAACATTTTGACACTCATTCGGGTGAATAATATTATATTCTAAAAATATAAGTAAAAGAAATATACTCGAATTGAATAAATGAAATATTTTAAAAGCCGTGCTACAAAAAAAGCACTAAAGGTGATATTGAAACTGGACCTGTGAGAACAGATTCGAAATGTATTTTTGGTTTACAATGTCAGGGGTCGAAATATTTCCATAAAAAATACTCAGACCACCTGAATAAGACCGCATAACTTTTAGAATTAGGCTCACGTAATATTACACGACGAGGTTTTTTGTGACTGCGAAAATTTTAGATTCGGTTGCGAAAATTTTCCCATTTTTTAAAATAAATGTTAAGACAACAAAATATTAGAAAAATAATCATCATTACTGACACTCTCAAGGTGCTCACTATCAATACTTGGTGGAATGAAATTATATTAATAAATAATAAGACATTGTTTGTACTTATTCCACATTAAATTTACTAGGAAAAAACTGACGTAACTGACAGCTAGTGTGCGATGATCGAAACTGGTCCTGATCCTTATAAATGTAATGTGGCATAGAAAAAAAAAATATTATTATTTTTAACATAATTCTAACTTTTCGATATTTATCAGCGATAAATTCACTTTCCATTTTGTGTCTGGTTTTTTTTTTAAAACCTCGCGTGGCTTTATCGTTTCATATCTTTAAATAAAGCATTAAAATATGTACCTTTCAAGGTAACAATACATACATATATTTTGAAAGTTTGTCTATCATTTAATATATTTTAAAATGACTTTTATGGATACGACTAAAAAAGGATGGCCGTTAGTGTCAGTGGTTGATAATACCTTCTGTCACGAAAGAACGAATCAAAACGACCTAATCATGACTCCATCGACTTTTGAATTTTTTACAATCTTCCGACTTTCATCGTTAAATTTCTTTATCCTTTTAAAACAGATTCGCAAAAGATTATCATTCTATTTCTCAAATGCAAACAAATAAAAACAGCATTTCTGTGAATATTCATTTATCACCCTTGTCGTGTTCAATTCTTCGCGGAAAGGTATATAATATTGTATAAATTGGATTAATGCCACATATTTTCGGGAACGCTTTCAGTTGATGATGCTTGTAATGAGCGTAGCTGGTTATTATCTGTAAAAAAATAAATGAATACAAAAGTCTTTTGATTGAAATTATCAAAGTAAGTTAAGTTTTTTTTTTTAATTTATTCTGAGATTTAAATCATGGAATGGTTGCTGTTGACATTGCTACATTTAAATATAACGAGTACTATGTGGGACTATTCTCTGATTTTTTAACTATGTCCGCTCCCAACTTAAAGCATATGGAGTCCTCACGGAGTTTATCTCAAAATATGTTTTTCTACGAGAACCTTTCTTTTTCTAAGAAAAGGATACGAGGCAAGGAAAGGATACGAGGACAAGGATAGTACTAATGGTTAGCTAATCGCTGTCACTATGCGTCACTCTTTAGGATCGGAAAGGTGGGAAGGGATTTTTAACAACCCAAACACGATTTATTGAGTGAACAAATCTGCTCGCACCGGGAATCGAACCCGGGCGGTCCGATACGGTAGCCAAAGACGTTGATTTTTTTTTCGAATCTTCAAATTTTTTTTTTTTTTAATCATTTAAGATATTCTTAATAAATCAAACGGATGAATACATCTTATTAAATATAAATCCCAATATAAGAACACTCGTGTCCTCACCATCACATAAATTATATTTTCATTCCAATGCCAAAATAAAAATGAATTATTACGAAGCAGAAGTGAAATACTTATCAAACCGTAAATCATGGAAAGCGTCAGACCAACAAATTTCTTGACTACAATGTATCACTTCAGTGTTTTATTCCGTTATCTTTTAAGGGCTATGATAAGGATAGTTTCTTATATTTATGTTATACTACTTTTTGTGTGAAGAATTCTGACTCAGCAATATAAGCCTTTGACAAAAGGTGTTTAACGGTTGTTTAGCCATGTACAAATGAAAGTCAGATAAGCCATTTAAATTAAGGCGTTAAAGAATGTTGTACTGAGTGGTTATGGATACAAGCTCAATTTTGTCTACCCGGTAAATAAAAATAATGTGAATAGGCTAACTTAACCTTACCTAACCTTACTAATGGAAGATATCTCAGTAAGCTGATTGATAATCAAATACCAAATTAATTATACTGTACTAGTATTGGAACCCGGCTTCGCTCGGACCAGTTTGGGGTTATGTTCAGCTCGGCGCGTAAATTCAGACGGGCCAAGTTGAAACAACTTTTTTCAAAATTCAAAAGTCTAGGTCAATTAAAATGGAATTAAAATGAACATTTCAGACTGGCATTGACATTTCACAGCCCCTTTCATATATTGACAGCCCCATTCTCGCCCCTTAAAATGTCAAAATTCAAGGAAAAAATCTAATTTGCTGTCAAAGAAATGTCAAATAATACCTTCACGTAAATAAAAACATTATTATATTAATAAAAGCCGGGAAAAGTGCAGTAGAAGACTAATTATTACATTTCGACTAAATGTCTTCGCCGATAAAAAAATCAAACATATTTTCTTTCATATTCGTTTTTATGGCAACTTAATGACCAACAATGCAAAAGGGAATTACAGACCCACAGACATACATACGCCGTTTCGGTTTTATATATGTACTACTCGATACTCGAGTAATTGGAGTCTCTACACACACATTGATAACGAAACAAATTTACCGTTGAAACTTTCGCGAGCGAAATCAATTCGTTTGTTTGAACTTGCAACAACAATGCAAAAGGGAATTACAGACATACATCGCCCGTTTCGGTTTTATATATAAGATACTATTTTTATGGGTTC
Organism: Himalopsyche kuldschensis; assembly: GCA_028554975.1. Lineage (NCBI taxonomy): Eukaryota > Metazoa > Arthropoda > Insecta > Trichoptera > Rhyacophilidae > Himalopsyche > Himalopsyche kuldschensis. The sequence continues at coordinate 2,081,898 of JAHFWI010000045.1, forward strand.
AATAACTTCTAATGATATAAGAATTATATATATAATTGACAATAAGTAAATAAGTTAAGCTTACCATGTGGTTTGATAAGATTAAATCTACATAAATGAATTAATACTAAATTAAAGTACATTTCACAAAATCTATGGGAATATTAATAAATCTTTTGTTTTTGTTACTGCTTTTCGGTAACCCTGTGTAATTTTATCAGAGAAGTTCTTTTTAACAGTTCGCTTCATTGTTTGAATTTATTATCGGAAATATTCACATAAAACAAGATACATTAAAACAGAATGAATTATTCTGTTTATTCCAATATCCATTTTCTGCAAGCATTATATCATCGTGAAGGGTTCCGATTGAATTATTGATTATTGATGTGCTACATCGATTGTAAGAAATTAGCAAGGGCTTTTTTAAAATATATTATTTACAATGGAATGGTTTTGCGCAAATTATAGATCACTAAACATGACCAAAAAAATTGTTTGTTCAAAGGCAAAAGTAAAATATATACTGTTTCAAAACTTCATTCATTCGATATGAAAAATAAAACGAGGCTAAAATTAAATAATTTATTGATTAATCTAATAAAACAGAAATATGCAATAATAACAATGCTCTAAAACAGCAATTATGTAAAAAAAAAAAACAAAAAAACTTTGGGGTTATTATGCATTATCGAAAAAAAATATGATTGAAATGCCCAATGAAACTGGCCCAAAACATATAATAGGTGTACCGGAAAAGAATGTCGTTTTTTTGTTATCGTTCATGAATGGTCAGTTCTGCTTCGTCAGTCAATCTTTGACAGTATATTTTGGGTTGATTCGATTAATACACATACCAGGAGTGTAATGTGAATTTAAAAAAATAAATAACACCCAGATTTACAATGGATAGCATTTTATCGTGTGCAGAATTTAGTCAAAAAATGTCCTTTTCCATTTTTCCATTCATCCAATATTCAACAAATGCACAAGTTTATTTGGTCGATTGCCACGTTTTTATGCAGAAATAAAAAAAATACCCGCACTAGCTAATCGTGGACAAGTGTTTTTGCAGCAAGATGGCGCACCATCAAACGCTACAAAATTCACCAAATAAAAAAATTAAGAACCTGGGATGGAGGAAGACTATATGTCACCCACCATATTCATTGGACATTGCTCCATCCGATAATCATATTTTTTGGTCGATGACACACGTTTGAATGACAAAGAATATTGAAGTTATGGAGGGGTAAAATTGGGCATATACGAGTATTTTGCCTAACAACCAGCTTTATTTTACGAAAGAAGGACAAAAAAAATTACATTAGTGGAAAAGGGTCATATCAAATGATGGAAATTATATTTTGAACCATGTTTAGATAAATAAATATTTTAATCATATCAAATAGTTTCATCAAAAAAACGACATTCTCTTTATCTTTTTTTGTAAACATATATCTTTTTATTTATAGTCTATTTTCTTGTAATTTGCTTCAATTTATTTGCTTAGTGTTAATACCAATTGTTTATCATACCTTGTATTTCTTACTTAACTTTTGTATAAATATCACTGTTTTATTGTATTCCTTGTCAGTTGACAATGCTCGCCATGAGTGAAACCGGTCCTGATCTAATAAATTTTATGTGGAAAAAGTACACAAAATGTATTATTATTTTTATTTTATATCTGTAAATTGTTTGTTTTTCAACTGATATAGTGATATATTATACTGAAACGACGTTTCGGTAATAAATCTAATATCTAAGCTTAACTTGTTTGTGTGATCGAAGCATCTAAGTCTTGCATGATGCATTGTATGTTCATCAGATAGATAGGATTATTCTTCACTCCAGAATTTTATATCACTACATTCAAAAAATATTAAGACAAATATCCACGAGTGCAATACAATACTGTAATAAGTAATGTTTATGATTGACCCATTAATGATTAGTATTATATAATGTGACTTTTTCGTTAACTTCACATGTTATTCCCATTATAGATTTTTTTTTTTTTTAATTTTTAATATTTTAATTAAAAAATATTTGGCATTACAGCTTGCGCCAATGCGCCAAATATTCTGAGTAGTGAAAGTCACACGAGATTAACTCGATGGTAAATAATGTATCAGTTGTGCACAAAATCAACGATAAATAACATAACACCCAGCCCAAGATCTTTTTTTTTTTTCAATTGAAAAAATCTGACCTTGCCGGGGATTGAACCCGGGCCCCCCGATTGCTAGGACAAAGCTCTTGCCACTAGACCACAGGGACCGACGATGATGAATAACAAAGATTAAATTTAAATTAGGGCTAAATGTTGATAAATAATCGAATATTATTTTGAATGAAAACCTTTATTTTAAGTAAATATTAATAATACTGATAAGTGCGAAAAATTACTCACCATTTTTGTATATATGTAGCTTAATCGTTATGAGCTTTCATATATAAAGCTAAAAAAAGTACAACCTTATTATCCGACGCGTCAAAATCATTATGTATCACAACTCCGACGCCAAGAAAACGTCGTAATGTTTCCTTTCAGCGCCAAAAAGAAAAATCTTTTTCCACGAATCATTAGACCTAATTAATTACAGTTGGTTTGAATTCACCGCTCCTCTATCCGGTGCTTTCGTAGCCTGCGGTGCATATTGCTTCCGGTAACGACCGAGATATTAATTGAAAAGCTTTTAAGGATTCCTCGGCCGGTTTTTTTCCGGGGCCCAGCTCGCATTAAACCATGTAACAGACTGCGCTGATGGGATGTGCGGATCACCCCCATTACACCAAAAAAAATACAAACGTGTTTACGAAAACTAGGCCCCCCCATAGCGATAAAAAGTGGCTGAAACTATGTACAGTGCCTGCTCAAATATTCGTTGTATTATGTATTTAGGTAACTAATTATTTGATCAGTATTTTATTCGATTAACGGTCAGTAAATATGACAGACATGGTCAGTAATAATCACATAAAACGGTCGGTAGAAAATAATTTTGCAAAATGGTCAGTATTTTTTTTATGTATATACTTTTATCTGTAAAGGGTCGGATATCTATAAACGCTCGACAATGAGGAGTGGTAGGACGGTTCCTTTGAGCTAGGAAAGTTAGGTTATAGTCAAACATTTCATGTGTTTATTTTTCATACAGCTGGTTATTAATAAGCCTTTTACTACCATATTTGACAAATTTCACAAGCTGTCAAAATAAAACTATTCATTTATTTAAAATGATTGAGCATTTAATTTAAGTATCAAACGCCTTACATAAATTTCCAACCGTTTCACATAATTTACTGACGGTTTCATTTAATAACTGACCACATTCATACTGATACTGGCCGTTTATAATATTTACTGACCAAAACTTGAATTAGATACTGATTCATTAAATACACGCATATTATTTAAAAATATCTATGCGACCATTTTAACTGTTTGGTATTTATAAAATTTTATAAATGTTGTTATAAATTCAATACTTTCCTGAGTAATTGTCCTTATAAATGTCAAAACACTTTACCTGTGCGTAACGCAAAACTTAATAATGACTTATTAATTAGCACAAAATACTACAGTAATTTTACCGACATATTGTCATATTTCATGCGTCACTCGTTTTAATAAATACCCTCAGAATATCATCCCACGCAATTTTGCACTGTGTCATCCCTTGATAAGCATAAAACATTTCTCATTTTAATTTGAGCCAACATCCTTCCACGAAACTGTTTATCTTTGGTTTATTATTTTCGAAATTGGCGGACGAAATTGATACTTTCAATTTATTATACAGGTAGCAATGTATAATTCATTTTCGTTGGCAGTTTATTATACATATACAAATCCTTTGATATTTAATCTTTCGTTTTCCCGAGTCATTTGTTATATATTTTATTAGTACCACCATCATTGATAAATCATCTAGCTTTTGTATACTGATAAAATGATCAAGGTACCCAATAGTTTTGTATTGATGTCTAAAATAACACGGGAAGGCGAAGCTAAGCTATTTTTGCTATAACAGCAATTGCAAAAAACTAAGGATGCCCATCTAATCTGTTAGGAATGCTCAGAAATGAACGACCAGGAAAAAATTCTCCAGACGATACAACGTCGGATCTGTCAGCATCTTTTTGGTCACACCGATTTGGTTAAACCAGCGTTCAAATAGTTCCTATGGAAAATATATAGATTGGAGCTTAATTCATGAAATCTTTTATTACTTTATTAAACTTTCTTCTCACTACAGTGCATGAAACTAAATCTTGGAATTTTTTATGAAAATTCTTCGTGAAAATTTGATATAGGATAACAATATTACGTTGCGGAATACACCTTGTAAGAAGAGTGTGAAGCCGTTGTGGGTGGTAGAGTTGATTACCTTAGGGAAAATTTATAACTGAAAATTCCTTCCGCTATCAACGATGTACATATCTCAACAGATCTTTTTCTATTAGAACTGTTTGTTACTCAGTTGCTCAACCTCCCTTTTTTAATACATTAGGGATAGAAAGGATATAACTAAGCACTAGTGGCTAGCTTACCGTTCTTGCTAGGTTCAGTTTATAGGATCATATAGCTTGCATGTCATCAGATCCTTGTCTCCGAACAAAAAACAATAGTTCATTTTGAAAATTTTACTGCCCGGACTGGGCCTCGAACTCATACCATCTGCAATTGCAGCCAACGACACAAACACACTTTTTCATTCTTTATTCATATAAGTTTTCAATGATATAATACAACTAGCCCTGAAAAAATAAATTGTCATTTAGTTTAAAAAAACGAGACGATTTGGATGATTACAAATGTCACTTTTAAGGTGTTCACTGTCAATACTTGGTGGAACGGCATTATAATAAAAATAAGAATACATTTTTAGTACTTTTTCCACATAAAATTTATTTTATAATGACCGGTTTCGCTCATAGCGAGCATTGTCAACTGACATCAGTGAGCATTTTCAACCTGATCAAATAAATTTTATGTGCAAAAAGTACTAAAAATGTATTTTTATTTTTTTTATGATTACAGTGTCGTTTGTTCATAAATTGGATTCTTCCTCATTAAAAGTCCGTACTCTTTAGTGATAAACAGAGGGTAAACATAAACTTTTAACTGTTCTTTGCCCAGAAATTTTAATCAATTGCACATAGTTTAGGAACTAATGTTATGCGAAAACTTTGAACCAGAAGTGTTTAACTCTTTATTCGAAGTATTCTACACTATGGGGGGTTTCCCAATTGCGGCTAACAACATTTTCCTGGTTAACTTATGAGTTATTATAATCTCGTAAATTTCACTGGGGGCCTATTATTGTAATTTATTATATTATAAGATATAAACTATACCCCGGCTTAAAATTTTCCGGCTGAATTTCACTCGTAACTTCTCGCTGGCGTAAATAACATAATACAACAAAGTACGTACACTATTACGGTAAATACTTTGTTTTCTGTTGATACTGCTTAACTGTCTTAAATCATAGCACTTGACGAAGAATCAGAGAAATGACTTAACGATGCTTCATAAATCATAAAGTATGTTGTGTAGTTGTGCTAGGTACGCATTCTGAATTGCTTCTTGTGAACTATGGGGATTACCGTAAATTTCTCAAAGAAAGGAAATTACAATTGGTGGAATCGAACAAAAACGAGATAAACATCGAATAAGTTTTCTCCAAGTGCCTAATCCGCCACTGGTTGAAGATATATGGAGGTGAACAAAATAGTGGGCAAAGAATTTGTCACCGTTCTCCATGTACATAGGTGTAAGAAATATCAAAACTGCAGAAGAACCTCGATTTTCCTTATTGTTCAAATTATGTGTCAAATTTAGAGACGATTTCGAGGGAAGAGATATTGCAACACTGTGAAAAAATGTGTTGTAATAGAGTTAGTAAAGTAAGTAAATGCCAACTCAATCAATAAAGAGATATTGTTCTCCCACAAATTCTAAAGCTTTTCAGTGTTTATGTTCATGTCACCACGAAGTGTTTAGATTGCCAATAAAGTTTACCACGGACCGTATTTACTGTACAATATTAGATGAAAGTTTTGCGGTATTTACCTACATACTGCAATAACAGTTTATAATTATAACGATGAAGTGAATTACTAATATGATACATCTATTTTATTAATAAAATCTTTTCCAGATGGAATATCAAAGCTTGAATAATATTTTATTTAAGTTCGATGTGATTGTATAAAATTATCTAATTACATTTTTCAAAATGTATCTTTACCGTACGTTTTACGCTTATCCGAATTTTGAATAATGAGACTGTTTGAAGCGTTACATAAAATAAACACTTTATTTAAGAAAATTTTGCATGTTTATAAATCCAATATAACGCCGAAGTGTTCGTGTGCATTAAGTGAGGGTGCATAATTAGGCTCAAACCTTAGATTTAATATTAACAAAGAAATACTCAGTGCTAATTAAAAAAGGTCGAATGAATTCCTAATTTTAATTCAGATTTTTGATGATGCTGTAGTCTAACAAGTTATGAAAAGAAATCTGCAAGGCAATCATTATATTTTACTGTAAGGAACCCGAAGGCAAATTCAAGCAAAATATTTACATCAATTATTTACCAAATTCGATGTAAATGAGTTAAATAACGTTTTGACGTCGCTAATTAAAAAAAAATTGTTTGAAAATGAAGAAAACTTTAGTCTTTACTTTACATATATTCACCACAAAATCTTGTAACGAGAACAAATAATAAAGTTCACAGTGTTTAATTAAGTATTTCGACTGAGGGTGCTTGATGGAATTTCAATATCAAATTAGAATTTTTTGAATTTTGTACTTTTCCATGAGTTTTGTCGCTAACGACCCGGGTTTCGCCTTTCGGCATCTTCAGGCATTCCAAGTGCACGGATGTACTTGAACTGACGCGTAGTAAACAGTTTGTATTGTTTATATACAAAAATATAAGTAGGTCACTAAGTTAAAAGGTTATTAAAATGTAAATTAGCGAAATTTGAATGAATACAAGTTTCCATGATTTAAGTGGGTTTGTTATAATTACGGGGATTTTTGAAAATATTAATGACCAGATGATAACATAAGAATATTTAAAATAAATCTAGGGTCCTATCCGTCGTCTCGTTAATGAGTTGATTGATTTTAAGCCTTTATTATTATATTACATTAATGATAGTAAGTGAATTGATATTTAATAATAGCAAGTGCTTGAATTGTAAATAAATGACAATTATTAATAAATGACAATAAATTAAAATTAACAATTATTTAAAAGGGTACAACAATGGTGAACTAGGCAAATATAGTTGCTCGTTCAAAATTGGCAGACCGTTGAGCTGAGCTCGATTAATCTCTAAGATTTCTTGATAAAATAGTTTAAACTATTTATTCATTTATTAATAATTGTCATTTATTTACAATTCAAGCACTTGCTATTATTAAATATCAATTCACTTACTATCATTAATGTAATATAATAATAAAGGCTTAAAATCAATCAACTCATTAACGAGACGACGGATAGGACCCTAGATTTATTTTAAATATTCTTATGTTATCATCTGGTCATTAATATTTTCAAAAATCCCCGTAATTATAACAAACCCACTTAAATCATGGAAACTTGTATTCATTCAAATTTCGCTAATTTACATTTTAATAACCTTTTAACTTAGTGACCTACTTATATTTTTGTATATAAACAATACAAACTGTTTACTACGCGTCAGTTCAAGTACATCCGTGCACTTGGAATGCCTGAAGATGCCGAAAGGCGAAACCCGGGTCGTTAGCGACAAAACTCATGGAAAAGTACAAAATTCAAAAAATTCTAATTTTCACAGTGTTTATCGCCGTGCTTTTCGGCTATCAGCACTCTTGAACTGATTTATCAATCGATTTATTGATTTGTATGTTAATGGTATAATATCTTTCCTGTAAATTTGACCTGAGAATAAATCAAAGATAGTACAATAGATTTGACTGAATATTAATCAATCGTTATAATTCAATTTGTGTAGAGAATTCATATTTTCCATTTTCGAAGCGAAAATTGAAAAAAAAAACAATCTATTTCCCTAAATAATACTCAAATAATCCATTTAAATTGCGAACGGCTTGTTTTGTTATTTTATTGTCATACTATGATTCCTTTAAAATTTTATTTTGTTTATAGATCCAATATATAATTTGTTTCCTTAGTTTTAAGCAAGCTTGAATATGGATCTATTATTTGGGGTCCATTTGAAAATAAATATAAAGCGCAACTGGAGCGAGTTCATAAAAAATTTCTGCAATATTATTATTTCAAAAAATTCATTTTTTTCCATATGACAATTCTTTAATGGAAAATATCCAACCAAGCTTTTTTTAAGAATGCTTTCGTTTCACTCTCTTGAAGCTCGAAGATCGATTTCAATACTGAAACATTTTACTCTTTTTCTTCGGGGCCGAGTTGATAACCCTGACATCCCTGTAACTTTAAGCTTGCATGCTCCCAGTTTCTACATACGTGGTCGTAGCCAAGTCGCCAGTCGCAAGGGCTGTTCGGCTGATAAATGCACTGCCTGTTGATGTGGACATCTTCGGGAGTGAACATGGTTTTCTGTTTATATTTATTTTCTTTTTATGTAACTAATATGTTTCTGCTCTGTTCCATACATTTGTTTATTTTTTTTAATTTTGTGTAACACGTTTTGTGATATTTGTATTAATTTGTCGAATGCATGGCGCATTGCCGGCAGCTGTAATGCCATGTATTTTATTTATTTTTTTACAATAAACAATATAATGCACTCCATTTAATAAAAAGGCCTCGATTGCAAGGAAAGTTTTGATACTGATTTTGTTAGCACTCATTTCACCTTGGTCGGTTATTCGGCAAAATCTTACAATCTTAACAAGCTTCAAAAGAGTTGAACATTTTTACATATTTCAAAGTCAAACTTTGTATTACTCTCATACCTAAAGATATATCTTTTAAAATATTCCTTCATCTTTCACCATTAAAACCAAATCACTTGCATTAGTGTAAAATATAATTATTATTGTTAAAAGGAATCATTGCTTCTGTGATTTTAATAATGAAACCATGCCAAAATGTTATCCGGAGATTCTTTGATAAAATATTTACTGCTTACTTAGGTTCCGAAAGAAAGTTTTAGGCCGAGCTTCGAAGGCAAAGTGTGATTATGACTGGAAAGATGATTCTCAAAAGTTTAATCAACTCTCTTTATCTTGCGGAACTTAAGTTTTCCAATAATCTAATCGTTTTAGCACGATTTCACATTTTATAATGTCAATATTTCTTCATGGGATATTATAAATACAGATTTTATTTGAAATTAAAAATTATTAATAATATTGTTCTCTTTGTATGAATAACATATTTAAAGACAAAACCAAATTTAAGCCAAAACATAGTTTAGAAAACTCTTTAGATCTAATAGCTAAAATCAAAGACGTAAAACTGCCCACGAACAGTAAATTAATCTCACTAGACGTTACGAGCCTATTTACGAACATTCCCGTAAAAGAATGTCTTGAAATAATCCACGATTTATTAGAAAAATCAAAACTAAACCCTTTCGAATCTGAAGAGCTTTACTCTCTGATACAAGTGTGCACCGAGACTAATTATTTTTTATTTAACTCGGTATACTATCAACAAAACGACGGATTACCGATGGGATCGCCGCTAAGCCCATTGCTCGCTGAAATTTTTATGGATAATTTAGAACACAAAATTTTAGAAATAGATAACAAAAATATCGTGTATTACTACCGCTATGTAGATGATATTATAATTTGTTGGCAAGGCACGGATAGGCAGTTAGATATATTTCTAAACAAGGCTAACTTGATACACAAAAAAATTAAATTTACACTAGAGATAGAGGTAGACCACTGCATTAACTTTCTAGATTTAACCATCACTAGAACAGAAAATCAACATAAATTTAAAATCTTTAGAAAACCAACCTTCTGTGATACTACTATTCATTCCAAATCACTTCACCCTTGGCAAATTAAACTATCTGCATACAATGCAATGATACACAGATTACTGGCTGTACCAATGAATCAGATAGATTATTATAACGAATTACATACTATAGAACAAATTGCGCGTAATAATGGCTATGAGAAAAAGGTGATAACAAACTTATTATATAAAAAACGTTTAAAACTAGCTAGAAAACTTATTTACCCTAACTTAATACAAGAAAACCGCTTCTTTAAATCAATTAACTACTTAGGGAGTATTAGTGAAAAAATTCACCACGAGATTAAAAATTCAGTAAATGTAGCATTTAAAGTTAATAATAATTTAGGTACACATCTTAAAAATAGTAAAGACAGGATTAATAAACTTGATAGAAGCGGTATATATAAGATGACTTGCGGTACATGTGATTCAGTATATGTCGGACAGACTGGGAGACGGATTTCTACGCGAGCAATCGAACATGTTAGATCCTTTAACAATGGAAAAACTGATTCACAATATGCAAATCACCTTATAGAATTAGCACATAATCCGAATTCGGTCCCGATTCGTTTACATTCCTGCAATAAGGGCCTCAAACTGAATGCATTGGAACAACTTGAAATTAATAGGTATAATCAGTCCAATGAAATTCTTAACGATCAGATCACGATTAATAGCTCACCTCTGTTAAAACCATTAACAAACAATAAACCTAAAACAATTTAAAAATAGATGCACTTAGAAATTGCAGATTTTAAGTGCTTTCACACGATCCCCCAAAATACCTAAATTGTTGTTTCCCACCATTGCTTTAGACCAATAAATCAAACTTATTTAAATTCTTTCATGTGACGTCGGTATGGTTTCAACAGAAAGAGATTATGTAGGAGGCACCCTGTCTAGCAAAGGGTATATAAGCTATCTCTAATACACGTTTTAAACATAGTTCTGACGAAGGCGTAAGCCGAAATAGCTATCAACAAATATTTAAAAATAATTTATGTAGAATTAAAATACATTGTTATTTTTCTTTCCGTATTATAATGGAGTTCTACCAAGTAAATGCCTACTCAATCAATCAATAAATATTGTTCTCATTTCGTTAAGATCATTCATTTAATTTTTTGCCTGCCAATCAATTGATTTTAAATATAAAATTGTAGAATGTTGTTGAAGTAGACATTTCAGTTATTAAAAAAATTAACATAGTGTTTTATAACACTAACACTCATCACTTACTATTATACTGTCAGATCTATCTTAACTATCCTAAATACTAGGTATTTTTTTCAGGCGTATCCGCTCCCAACATGGTGCATATGAACTCACACAATTTATCTCAATATATGTTTTCTACGAGAGCTACTTGTTGCTCAGTTGCTTAAACTTTCTTTTGCGAAAAGAGTAGGGATTGAAAGGATACGAGGACTAGGACAAGACGAGTGGTTAGCTAATCGCTTTTGGGATCGAAAGGGTGGGAAAAGAATTTTCCCCATGCCTTCCAACAGGATTGATAATTCGCATTGTACTCGAACCCGAGAGGTCCGTCACGGAAGCCAACGACTTTGACCAGTGCACCACGATATGTTTACAGTATTGAAATGCAGTTATTCTAAATTAATACGAATTCATTCAGTAATTTTAAATAAATAGTTTCCAAGTAAACATCTTATGCATTTTTTAAATGAAATAAAAAATATAATTCAATCATACGGTATAGCTTAAAAAATCCAATCGAATTTTTTTCGTTTTCAAAAACGTTGAAAATTCACACGATCACAACTTCAAAAGATTATTCCGTGTTTTTTATTATGCTTTCACTTCAATTGGGGCATTATAACCAAGGATAAAATATTCGTTTTTCTTTCTTAACAAAGGGTTGCAAAGAAACCCGAAAAAGAGTCGTCCCGGCACGCCGCAAATAATGTGCACTGTTTTATTAGACCCGACTCGTGAATTTGTCCCATTAAAAAGCTTTCAGACACCCTAAAAGCCTTCGCAGATCTCTTCCGGTGGAAACAGAACCTTTCTCTTGTATCATGCCTACCCGTGACGTCACGACATGCAATAAACTGACTGCCCAATCGTGCAAATAAAAATGAGCTAACTACGTGTTATCTTAAACAAGACTTCTCGCTCTGCATGCTTGTAATATCGCCAATTTGTTCGGCCAGGTCGATTCACTTTCAATGTAGGTCATAGTCACTCAAAGTATAATTACCAAGGCAACTTAATCACCAATATTTATAAATGATGTTCACAAATAATTAGTTTCTTTGTATTAATACAATTACAGTTTTACGCAAACAAAATTCGACACCCTTTCGTTTGTTTTTTGAATTTTGAATCATACGAAAAAAGAATATTTAAAGACAGCCAATCAGAGTTGAATCCGACAACAGCCAATCAAAAACGACTTACACAAATCAGTCTTTGTTTTTTATAATAAACTAGTATTGCTACCCGGCTTCGCTCGGCCCAGTTTGGGGTTATGTTCACCTCGGCGCGTAAATTCAGACGGGCCAAGTTGAAACCACTTGTTTCAAAATTCAAAAGTCTAGGTCAATTTAAATGGAATTAAAATGAACATTTCAGACTGGCATTGACATTTCACAGCCACTTTCATATATTGACAGCCCCATTCTCGCCCATTAAAATGTCCAAATTCAAGGAAAAAATCTAATTTGCTGTCAAAGAAATGTCAAATAATACCTTCACGTAAATAATAAACATTATTATTAATAATAAAAGCCGGTAAAAGTTCAGTAGAAGACTAATTTATTACATTTCGACTAAATGTCTTCGCCGATAAACAAATCAAACATATTTTCTTTCATATTCGTTTTTATGGCAACTTAATGACCAACAATGCAAAAGGGAATTACAGACCCACAGACATACATACATATGGTTTTACATATGTACTACTCGATACTCGAGTAATTGGAGTCTCTACACACACATTGATAACGAAACAAATTTACCGTCGAAACTTTCGGGAGCGAAATCAATTCGTTTATTTGAACTTGCAACAACAATGCAAAAGGGAATCACAGACATACATTCCCCGTTTCGGTTTTATATAAATATAAGATAATATACGTAAAATTTTAATTTGTCATGGCTAATTGGTTTTAAAAACCACGTACGCCATCCTTATCACCATACTTATAAATTAAATTTTGATTTATCCATCCGTTACTAGTTTTTGTAACGCATAAATTGTAATTATCAACTGTAATTTTTATTAGTTTACCTAGTAATATGGGTTAATATTTCCGATCGTAAGCTTAAAAACATGATGAAAGTAAAAACATAGAACTCCGTGAAATTTGAAAATCCTTTTTTATTGTAATATGCTTCAATTATTCCACGTGTACGGTTAAACATTAATCTCTCTGCCTGAAAATATAAGCCAATAAAAACACATATTATAAACAAGATAGGAGTACCAAGGATTTTTTAATTCAGTTTAAATATTAATTAATAAGCTCCAAAGGTGATTTCAAGCAAAATAATGTTAACCGCCGAACTAATCTATATAATATATGTATATAAATATTATATACAAATTATTATATAAAAATGAATGTTTATTTGTTTAATTGTTTGTCTCGTATGCGTTCGAATACCGTTCATCCGATTGCGATAAATCTTTGTTGATTCGTTGTGTGGACGCCACGAAGGTTTTTAATTATCTTTACATATATTGGGTATTCTAAAGCACTTATATAAGCAGAATTAAAACTCAAATACTTTTTTCCTTTGAGTGTCATCGCAAGGCATGCTGGGTACTGGATAGTCCATAATAAATGCGAGAAATTCGACTTGACTATTTTAAGTGTAAATATAATGTTTTTCTACTAATAGTAGACAGCGTATAAAATTCATATTATTTAAAATATGCCATGCAATATAATCAAAAAAATCATTGTTATTGATGATTTTAAATTGCTTTTACAATGTTTATTTTACTGCACGGCTGAAACAACAATTTCTCTCGTTATAAAGTACTTAAAAACCCATAGATTGAACACAATACTAAAACGATAGAGCTGTAACTACAATCACAACATTCAATAAGAGCCGTAACAAATGGCCGTTGTTTGGCAACCAGAAAATTCATAAACTATCATTCATCAGTAGAGTGGTTTCGAAGTACACACGCATTTGTTTTAATTACTTTTTTGCTTAAATTAATATTGCTGTTTTGTGGCGTAGCTATTTGCAGGTGCAGCTTTTTGAAACGTTACAGTTCCCATCATATATCATACATATTGAAAACATAGTATTTCGGTATTTTAGAAACTTTTAACAGATATTATAATATTTATATACCCATATAAAAACTGCGCAACCACTTGTGCATAAATCGATGTTATCCCTACTCTTATCAAAACTAAAGAGGTAGGAGCGACTGAGAAACAAACAGTTCTCAATAAAAGAAACATTGATTTTAAGAAAAGGATTTTGTTATTTTCATTTCAAAATTGACGCTGTTTTTTTTTTATTTTTACTGAAATTACTCAAATTGCATGTGCAGCTTTCATTTAAAAACGATATCATAAAAACGATATTTTAGATAGATTTTCAAGCCAATAAAACGTTAAAATATGAGTGTAAGTCAAATTATTGAAGGTACCTACAATAGTTTCTCATAATATTTTATCTCAAAACATTAATTCATACGAACATATTCAAATAAAACTATTGTATAAGGGTATATTGTAAGTGAATTTTGTGCTGTGTACAACATTTGGCCAGCCAAAATTACTTTTTTACACAGCACGAAAGTTCCTGATTGAATATACATTTTGTTGACACAAAATTAAATTCTACAACTTCGCTCTTTGAGAAAAAAGTTGTTGCATCCGCACTACTAAATACACAAACCCTTGAGCGTATCGCGTACAGTAATTATAAAACGAAAATTTTTGGTGCAAAAACAGATACCGCAATGACGTCATCGAATAAAGCGTCTCCCAAAAAATTCTTTCAACCGTTAAGCTTAATTTTAAAGAGCCTTAAAGCGACATCAACTTTTTATTCAATTGCATTCTATCTATAATGAAAACTCTCGGAAAAAAACAGTTAATAAGAGAATTATGAATCAAAGTAAACATAAACTTACATTTGAAAATTATTCTAAATCGTATTTAGTTCAATTTGTAATAACTTAGTTTACTATCGTATCATATTTTTAGTAGTATTCCCAAAGCTATCAAGTAGTGTCTAGACATCTTTGGTTTAAGCGTATTTGCTTTATTGGGTTATTAGGTTATCTATACATTTTCAACTGTTGGATTTATGTGACCATAGTTTTCGTAAGAGTGATGATAATAATTCGACAACAGCTATGATCAATACAAGATTACAATCTTCATAGTGAAGTGAAGCGAAATTACCTAAACGTGTATGTAACTGCATGTTACTCAATCGTGCAATCTCCTTTTTTCGAAAAGAGTGTGAATACGAGAATAAGGCTAGGACAAGAATAGTCTTTAGTTTATCACTATCGCTGGATTTAAAAAGTTAAAAAGAATTTTAGAAATGACAGATATTTGTGCCTTATAACATAAAATAATTTTGTTTTAAAAAACGACGTTCACCAATGAACTGCTTATCAAAACTAAATAAATATCATTTAATAATACGGTGAAAAAAAATAACTATTTATTTTAATTCTACAGGAAATATTTTATATATTTCGGCTTACGCCATCTTCAGAACTATTTTTAAGCCTGCATTTACTTATTTCTATAAATAAATTTCTGACGATGGCTTACCCCGAAATAGCTATCAACAAATGAATAAAATAATTTCTGTAGAATTAAAAAACATTGTTTTATTTTTCACCACATTATAATGGAGTTCTATCAAGTTAATGCCAATTCGATGAATAGCATTTAATCAATGAGTATATTCAAACATATAGCTGTTAGAACTGACTAGAACGATGTGTTCAAAGGGGTCATTAAATTTGCGTCAGTATTAATATGCTAGAAACTGTAGTACAAGATGTTTTTATAACGTCTAATAAAACTGTAATGAAACATTTCGAAGCATCGTATTACGTTTTGAAGCATTGTGCAGAAACTTGTTTCAACAACGCGGCTTCCTTTAGTATGAAATATAGTTTAGTTTCACAGTGCTAATATAAAAAAAAGTGCATTTCAGACGCCGCCCGACACACCGATAGCTCGGCGACGCCTTTTCGCTGTACGGTGACTTATTTGGCGCTTCGTATCTCATAATGTTCTCCCCTGAGGCAATGTTTACCGTTTTTGCATGACAAACTTGCTTCAAACGTACTGCAACATGACTTGAATCATTGGCATGAGAATGACCACTTCGAAAAGTATTAATAATAAGTGCTTATCTTCAAAATGTTAGTGTTGTATGACCGGTGGATAAACAACTTTTAGATGATACTTTCGATGGATTCGGCGGTAGCTTTGTGGAAGTTCATTTTAATATAAAATAACTTTGATTATTTGTAAATAATAAATTAGTAAAAATTTTGTTATGCTTACATCATTAGTAGTATAATTATTTGTTTTGATTCTATAAACCATTCTTTGCTTCGCGTAAAAAGGAAAACTCCCAAACTCCATTTTGTAATTTTATTATTTTAAAAAATTAGAATCAAGTTTGGTTCATTACTTAAGCAAACTTTGCGATAGTAAGCCCGAAGATGCCTATGAAATAGGCGAAAACGTGTCACAGTTAGAAGCACAATACGTGGAATAATCAAAGTTATTTTAAATTTTATATTAACTTTTACATGATTTTGTAATTGTCTTAGGAAATACATAGCAGTCGGTAAGAGCTTCATTCATTGCATTTGATCATTGTTTAACAATGTTGCTTAGTTAAAGAGTGTAAGTCTTTCAACTGTGGATGTTTATTATCTATTTACATACTTCAAATACCATTCAATATTTTTGATCGGCTATAAACACTTCTTGTTTCTATTGAAAATTTTATTATTGATTAATGCTCGGAACTATGGATGTCTGTGTTACTTGAAATTCTCTCGGACCCTAAAAACGAGACGTTACGAGATCGATAAACTAACAACTTGTCCTGTGTTAGTGGTATGCTTTATATCCATACTCTCTTCAAAAAGGAGAGATTGAACAACTGAGTAACAAGCAATTTAAAGTAAATTTCAATTACTAATATTCCAATTAATTAATTGATAGGTCATGATAAATTATCAGTATGATGATTTGTTACTTTATCGAATTTAAAGTCATTTTATCTTTTTTCCGCATATGCACTGCCAATATGTAATATTTCAAAGTGAATATAAATATTTTTGCAATGCTGCGACATTTGACACTAGTTTGGTGCAATTATGAGTAATCATTTGAAAGACTAAACCAATTTTTTTAGTGTTTAGTTTTAGAACTTATTATTTAAATGCCATCACATGTTAAAAAAAAAAATTTGCCATTAGTCGTTTCTGTATCGACGTTCACACTGTGGTAAATTTCGCGATGACACCACTAAACTTTCTCGATTTGATGCAGTTCTGCAATCACTGCGCCGTTATTAAAAAAAAACTAAGTAATTGCTCTGCCGTTGTCACATATATATTGTTTAGTACTGTAAAATAGCGTCATTAATTGAACCATCGTTAATTACGGTTGAATTAATTAAATCTTTAAAGAGTTTTCCTTGTAATGAAATACACAAGAGGTGGGAAATAAGAATCTTGAAGTAGATTATAAGATTTTATTGAAACATCCTTTGTAATAAATTTTGATACAAAATTATTTGAACGATTTACTAAAAAAAATAGCATTGATGGAATGGTATGAAAATTATGGCTAGGGACGAAAAGATTGTGAAAACACAATTATATGAATAATATGTATACGCAACATCCTCAAATAATTTTAAGCAATGAATAAATTTGTGTCAGATGAAAGTCGAGCAATATTTTTGTTAACCCTTCTGCAGTCAGTTCAGTTTATTTATTCGTCAGAAACTCACAAAAACACTCGTCGCATTAGACCTTAGTCGTGGTGACACTATTTTTCTTTCTCTTAAAAGATTAGGTCACCTATAATAATCTAAGATAATATATTATGGAATCCTCAAATAATTGCTAAGCTTTTCTTTACCATAGCCATAAGTTTCATTGCTCAGAATCTGTGATGTTAGTTTGTTACTTGTGACAGTATTTTGTTCATTAAATCGTCTATTTTATATTGATTTAATCTCATTCGCTTTTCATTTCTTAATTAACTAAGCCTTGTGTCGACGGTATAAATATGAGATTAGGAAAAGACTAATAGTAGACTTCATTCTTCCCCAATATCGCATTTCCAAGACTGAAAAGAGTATCTAGAAAAGTATTACAGCATTCAATAATGATTCATAAATCGATTTTTAAAACAAACATATGTTTTCTTTGACCACGCAACTAGAGTTTTAACTTGTTAGATCACACTTCAAATGTCTGAAATTTTTAAACGACCTGACAACAAAAATTCTATGCAATGGACAGGCGAGAGATATAGCGGTAGACCTTACGAATTATAGCATAATGATGCATATCTTTGAGTTTTATTCACTAGTTATCCCTTTGTGTTTAACACAATCAGGGGTTTTACAATGTTGAAGTAATAAAACCTCGAGTCGTCAAAACAAGCGAGGAATAAAAAGAGCCGTCCGTCATAAAGATTCATTGTCTCCAGTCTTTAAAAATTTGCGGAATACTCTTGGAGCAAAGCCAGCGTTTTGCGAAATGAAAGAAAATCATTTTTCAAAAACTTTCCACGATGGCGTACTTACTCAAATCGTATAAAGAACGGGATTCATTAAATGTATATCAGACATTTTATTACTGTCGGACAGACTGTATTTTTTTACTCGATAGATAATATTGCCGTCATTAGTGGGTAGCTAGAAAGCGACCAAACACGTATTCCAAGCGATAGGGCATAAACTATAATATTGGTATACAATTTTATACTAAATTTGTTGAGAGATTTATATCAGGATAAAAGCTCCCAAAGTTCTAAGATGTAATTTTAACACCTGCCTATTCAGCTTAGCCGATTTAATTTTTTATTAACTAAGCCAATTAAGCTTGATAGAATTTCAATATCAAATTTACTTAACGATCTACTTTTATTCTTATATATAAGCGATACAATCTACATATTTACTACGCGTCAAGTCAAGTTTGTTCGTGCACTTGAAATGTTTGAAGATGCTGAAAGGTGATTCCCAGGTGGCTAGCGACAAAACTGATGGAAAAAATACAAAATTAACACGATTTAAAATAAAGCCAATTAAATTATAGAAAAAGTGCAATAAGTCATTTTATATGTTTCGGACTTTTTCGTTTAACTTTCGGTATATTTGTGTTGACTTCAGATAGGTACTTTATTTTGGAATCAACTATTTTCAATAGAAAATTGATGTCGTTTGCTGTTTGATACTTTCCTTATTAAAACCCTCTTTAGATTGAACTCTTATCATTTTTTGAATGTATTTAAAGATTCCACCACTGTCCGAGCACAGTGTAAAGAAAATACCCGCAAGATGATTTAAATACCTAATATAAAATTCATATTATTGCCATTCAACTGTTACTCAGCCTAGTTTCGATACAGCCAGAAGAATGACAAATTTATCAATTATTATTGCAAGGCCTAAACCACAAAGAAAATGCCACATCTCTGGAAAATATTAAAATTACTAGTTGGTATAAATAAAAGTCAACACTAATTATATAACTCTAAATTTAATGTGATGATTTCCATGAATTTAAAATTACAGTGTACATATTTTGAGTAATTGGAAACGCACTAGAAAAAATACTTTGAAAATATACTACCTACGTATATTTTATTCAATTTGAAATGAATAGTATCTAGATATAACTATAACTACTACAGCGGACATTGTTGAAGGGTATGAATAAAAATTGGACCACGACTGATTGAATCGTGAAATCCATTCTGCTTTATTATTCCGTTTTGCATAAAATACTCATTTCGAAGTGAATTTATTTCATCAGTTTGAAAGAAAAATCATTTTCAACTGTATTATGTCTTGTTTTTTTTTCACTAAAGCGCCCAAGAACATTAAAGTTTCGTTTTCAAACGTGGAATGATCTATTGTATATAACTTCGTGGAGCTGGCACAAAGTGCTTATTCTGAAAATACTAATTAATGTGACTATTTTCTGCCCAATAACATATGTATGTACAATGTATTGTTAAAAAGTAACATAGTTTTCAATTATATATTAGAAACAGTTATTAACAAAGCTGTAAGCGATTTTCTACATATCGGAATCTGAATAATATTGTAAAAATAATAACTGCTTGAGAATTCTCCCTATTTCACTGAAAAATCACTTTACTTTACTTTAGATAGTTTTTTAATACAAAATCAATGAGCTTGTGGGTATAAGAAGAGACTCCAATTTGAGTATCGAGTACTCGATACTCGAGTATACTCGTCCATTTTTTAAGTACTCGACACTCAAGTATTTAGAAAAATACTCGAGTGCTACTCGGTATTTATAACTGAAGATTTATTACCAAAAGTCAGGTACTTTATATTTTTTAATGGTTTTGCCGTTGACTATATATGCTGTGCGAGAAATTGTGTTGTTACTATGGGTGCTGCAAGCTTATATTAAGTATAATGTGTATAACAAAATAAAATATTGAAAAAAAATCTTTCATTTGCCTTTTCTTTTTTTAAAGTCATAAAGTATCAGTCATAAACCAAAATCTTAATACGGTAGGAAAATAACAATGTATTTTAGTTCTACATATTTTTTATATTTGTTGATAGCTATTTCGGCTTACGCCTTCGTCTAGTTCTGACGAAGGCGTAAGCCGAAATAGCTATCAACAAATATATAAAATAGTTTATGTAGAACTAAAATACATTGTTATTTTCCCACCGTATTATAATGGAGTTCTACCAAGTAAATGCCTACTCAATCAACAAAATCTTAATCCCTTAAAAATTATTATACCCAAAATAAGAAAAAAGATTTTAAAAAGTCATTTAAACAAGGCAAAAATACTAGATGCACTTTTTAATGAATTGTTAGGAAACAGCCGACAAGAAGAGAGAGTTTTTTTCTACTGCGGAAATTATAAAAACAAAACTTTAAACCAATATAAAATTTTAAACGATTTATTCTCTTTTATTTTTGAAATATAAATTCAATTGTCTTATTTTTTTATATACACACATCTGAATTAATAAAATGTATTTAGCTATAGAATAATATACAAATATATCTGGCCCCGGTACGAGCAGATTCTTTCAGTCTATAAATCGATTCTGCATGGGCAATGGGAGTTTGTGTTGTTCAAAATCCCTTCCCACGTTTCCGATCCCAAAGAGTGACAGCGATTAGCTAACCGCTTGTCCTGTCCTAGTCTTTGTATCCTTTCTATCTCTCCTCTCTTGGAAAAAGAGAGGTTGAGCAACAGAATAATAATCAGTTCTCGTAGAAAAACATATGTTGAGATAAATTCTGTGAGGAGCCCATGTGCTCCAAGCTGGGAGTGGACATGGATAAAAAAAAATTGGTACATCTGAAACTACTCGAGTATACTCGAGTACTCGAGTACTCGAGTATTTTAAAATTTACTACTCGATACTCGAGTAGTTGAGATGTCGAGTAATTGGAATCCCTAGGTATTTGGATAAAACTTAAAAAGAGGAATATTTGAATAAAAAAAACCTGCAATCATTTTTAATGTGTTCACTGTCAACACTTGGTGGAAGTGCATAGTAATAAAAATAATACCAACTCTTTACTAATTATTGCACATTGAATAAATTGAGATCAGGACCGGTTTCGCTAATCGTGAGCATTATCAACTGAACTTCAGTTTCATCATTTTTAAGATGAAAATCACTTCTTGGTGAAAATGCAAAATTCAAATGAATAAAATAACTTTTTACGACTACTTCCACATATATTCTGATAAAGAACAGGAATCGTTTCACTCATCGCGAGCATTGTCAATTCATAATTATATATACCGTATAACAAGGTTATTTTAAGCATAATAATTTATAATGTAAAATTTTAAATTACTTTGATTATTCCACGTATCGTGCTACTAACTATGACACGTGTTACACAAGTTACCGCATAATCCATCGAAAGTATTAAAATAATTTTTATTCTTATCATTTTATCTTATATGTTCGGCTTTTTCGACTGACTGTATCCCGTTATTATCATTGAGAGTCTGTTTTAATTTCTCTCGAAGGACTGTCCATTTATGACGTCTTAGAAATACTCTAATAAAATATTAAATTTGATGATTCATGAAGACAAGTTACAGCTAAATAGTGATTACAAAATGTGACATAATTTCGCTATGGAGTCAAAAGATTATCTGACCTAATCTGGACAACTTATTCTTTAAATCTTTTTTCGTAGTGAGGATTAGGCTTAGAATTTGTCAGAACAGATTATTTCCTTTTTTCTGACAAGTTCTCTTTCATACTTACAGACTTAATCTCGCATATTAATCAATACTGTCCATCCTCTGCTTTAGTCATTTGTTCATGCTTAGGTTGACGAAATTTCCCGTCTAAGTGAATTACTAAATTTCCTGGTAGGAGTTAACCTTTTTTTGCCTCAAACTACGAATGTAACCGAACCTATTGACTAATATATAGCTTTAATATCAATCAACAAAAGTTTATCTTAAACGTATCGACGAATGCATACATTAGATCTTCTGCTAACTTTATTATTTAATCAAGCATACATTTAACTTTAACAAAAAAAACTGGTTTAAGTTAAAACTTCTCAGAAAATTGTAAATACTTATTTTGCACAGCTTATAAATAAAATCTTTTATCATATTGTATAATGAAGATAAATAAGAGAAGCTTTAGACTTTTTTTAAATCATTTATTTAAAGTGTCGTATTTATTTAATTTGCAGACTTTTTCAAAGTTCAAACGCGAATATCAAATTTATTTTGTATAATTACTATTGTATAATCGAATGCTTTATTAGATTATCAAAGGTTAACTTTCAAACGCCCTTCGTCTATAAACTTCGCGTGTGTATATTTTATTCGTTCAATTATTCTCCTCTTTGAGATTACTGTAAGAAAATGAGAGCCGTAACGCACTCTGAATGCTTGAAAATAATACTATATCTCGTTAGACACACTATTTAATCGTATCTTTGTTTTCATTTGAATAAAAAATGTTTTTTAATGTACAATTTTTGTATCAATCTAAAAGAATTTTAGTGACAATCAAGTAATTATTAATATATTACAGAAACAGTTTTTAAAAAGCCACCCTAATTGGATTTAAATTATGTAGTTTAATTTATCATTGTTTCATATTTGTTTCATGCATTGAATCTAAGCGCACAAATTATTAATAAATACTTAATAGTATAGATCCGTAAATGCAAAAAGTTCACTATAATTTTATTTTTTTATACAATGTGTGTGTACATTCTTAGGGAGGATATGCTTTCTTAAGGAGGATATATTTTTATAAACATCAAATAAACATTTAAAAAAAAAATGAAATCCTTGAGTCTCATGTGACTGCTATTTTCGTAATATTATGTACAAGTTTAGTTAAATACAAAAAACTACTAAATATGATGAAGGAAATGCTATGATGGGTAATTTTACCTCTTTCCACAGAAGAGGGTATTGATGGCGAAAATGGACCCAAAAAAATCATAATCACATTGATTGAACTTAAATTGAAAATGTCTTTAAAGGTCAGCACATAAAACTTCTGGCTTAAGATTGTGTCAATATTTTTTTTTAATTTTAATCTTATGAAAACTTCGTATAGATTTGTTAAGCGGTAATTCGAAAAGAATTACATTAGAAAATCTGCCATCATCAGTTTTTAGTGAGCGCCACCGCCTTCGATGGATCGTGATCGTAAAAAATATTAAATCTGTCGTCATGAAGGTATTGTCTACTTTATCGATCCTTGATAGTCTTCGAAGAAATTCTCAATTTTAAATAAGGTAAAAAAATCTTTATATCTACAATCTTCAATTCCGATGATATATTAACCGAAACAAAACACTTAAATTTCTTTGAGCTTTCCTTATTTGCAGCCTTCGGACCCTTTTTATCTGTCCTATTACTAGTTTGCTTAATTAAATAGCAATATTTTGAATTTGAAATGCTTTATATCAGGGGTGGCCAGACTTTTTTGCCCGCGATCGACTTTTGTTTGAAATTATTGGCGGCGATCGACCAACATCGAAAGTAGTAATTTAAAACCTATATTAATCTAATTGACAACCCTTATTTGACCCGAGTTTTAGAAAGAGATTTTCGTCGATAATCGGCTAGCTTCGAAATTTAAGCGGGATGTCCCTGTCACATGACTTTTCTCGCACGCTTCTTTGGACGGGCACTAGAAATTTGTACAGATCAGATAGGCGATCGACGCTTTGGCCACCCCTACCTTATATCAATGCGATCCATCGAGCCTAAGTTTATTATAAATAATTAAAAAATCAAATAAAACTTTTCAGTGTAATAGAATTAAATAAATTTTTAAAGTACTTGGTTGTTAAAATTCTCTCAAGCTCAAGAAAAAAGATGAACAAAGGATACCTTTTTAGGATATAATCGTTGCTCGTTATAATTCCTGTGCTAATTTCAATTTATTTTTCATCTTTAGAGATGAGTCAGGGAGGCTTGCCAAAAACCTGTTTCTTTAGAACGATTTATCGTGTCGTTTTGTATTGTTGGATTTGGAGAGATGGGAAAATTAGCATTACCAAAATCTGGATTTTTGGTATTTTGATTTTTTTTACTTAACAACGGGAAATACAGGTTTATAACGGATTTTTCAACTATTTAATGACTAATTGTCTAAGAAGAGTAGAATCGAAAAGGGTTGTTTCTGCAGTCGTTTTTTGTACGAATATCCGATTAAATTAGGAGATTCAGGCGTCGATGAACGTCATATTTTAGTCGAAATAAGCAATAAATTTTATGAAAATCAGAGTTTATAATTTGATTTCAATCGCAGTTTAAACGACATTCGAAAGCTGTGATTCCATTGTAATTTCATATGAGAATCGCATCCCGAGAAATGTAGATTACAAACTGGGACGAGATACAAAAACTTGGGTCTCCTTGAGGTCGGAGACCGCAATAAACTTATCCTCGAAGGTTCGCGAAGATTGACGATCTCACCCGAAGATAACAGCCGAGGGGCAAAAACGGAACCTGTTTTATCGGACCCAAAAAAGCCACCGCATTAAAGTTATTACATCTAATAGGATTTTATGCATTTCGGATAATGGCCATATCAATAATTTTGTTTTATTGCACATATACATATTTGGATAAATTTGGTATCTACAAAAGAAATATCATATCAAACGTTCTCGGTTATTATTTTATATTCCCCAATGTATTAGAATGTCTCCTTGGTGAGTGTTTCCTTTTTTTGGTAAATATAAAATATTATTTTTGTGGAATGGTAAGTGCACGATGAAACAAAAATAAAATTTGATATGATGGCATCACAAAAATTAAGTACAATATGATGGATTATAGCACTCAACTATTGAACGTTTCTATATAGGCATTGTCATCCACAGCATGCGTTATTGCTAAAAGTGATGTAATGATCCGAGACATTTAACTTTCGATACATTATAATAAAAATAATAACATATTTTTAGTACTTATTCCACATAAAACTTATTGGATCAGGACTGGTTCGCTTATGGCGAGTATTATCAATTTTCATAATGCCATTCCACCAAATATTGAACAGTGAACACCTTAAAAGCTTTAATAAATTTTTAATTGTGGCTATGCAAACACATACACTTTTCATACAAAGTTAATGCTTTTTCGTTGTGCCTAGTAACACTAGTAACCAATAAAAGTGAGTAAAATAAGTAAGGTTAAAAAAACCTGTCCAAATATGTAAAGACAATTCAGTTATAAGAACATAAAATCAGATTATTTTTTTATTGCATTTTGGATCATAAAAAACTCAATAAACCGCTCTTAAAAAAACGTGGTGAATATATCAAAAAATAAAAATGATTGAAGCGAGAAAGAATTTTATTACCGTTTTTTTATTTCAAAAAAAAATTATATTATATTTTTTTTGACATTTCTTTTTAAAGTGTATAAAACTCTTTATAACTAAATCAAATTATTCGATTTTTTTCACACGTTTTTGAAGACAGTATTGTTAAAAACATAGCGAATGGTTTATGCTTTCATTTTTATTTCTTTTGCAATAAAAAAGCTTTGTGATAGTTTTATCATATTACTCATTCCACCCATAATATTACTATATAAAATGACTTATAATTATTGTGTTCTACTTTTAAAAAAATGCCTACTATAAAATGTTTTCTTTTATATATAACTAGTATTCGAATCCGGCTTCCCTCGAACCAGTTTGGGGTTATGTTCACCTCGGCGCGTAAATTCAGACGGGCCAAGTTGAAACAACTGGCAACTTAATGACCAACAGTGCAAAAGGGAATTACAGATCCATAGACATACATACGCCGTTTCGGTTTTATATATAAGATATTTTGGTTCATATGAAACTACTCGAGTACTCAAGTATTTTGTAAAATGTACTACTCGATACTCGAGTAATTGGAGTGAGTTAACGGGAAATTTTAATTGAACAATCGAAATTCATTGATGTTTATCAAATATTGCCGGTATTTGGAGTATAAATCTTGCATGATTATTGCGGTTAATGAAGTGTCAATATTGTGCACTTGTTTGTATCCTTTATCCTTAAATCCTTTCAATGCAGACATAGGCATTAATAAAATAGCTAGTTCCCTAGCGGAAATTCTTCAGAAGACACGTCAAATATTGAAGAAGAAATTTTAGATTTTAAAAAGGACATCATCTTAAAGTCGAACGGACTGACGTTTGGAATTTAGCTGACAACCTTGATAATTGTTTACGATTGGGATTATCATCTTACACTCTTCATTTTGAAAAGTTAGCTAATGAAATGCAATGTCAAACATCGCACTAAATGTGAACAGTATTGATTTTGTTTGTAAATGTAAATACATCCATAATCTTCCGATTTATAATAAATAGTTTAGTAATAATACAATGAATGTTACAAATGTAAAGCTGCCAAGGGAACAATACATAAATTTATACTAGGTTCCTAAATCTGGTTTTTTTAAAAAATCTGGCATGTGCCCGTCACTCATTTCTTAAATCTCAAATGCGCCCACCAACGCAAAAAGGTTAAGAATCCCTGGGTTAATCCTTCCCAATTGATTGAATCTCGTTAGTTAATAATTTTGTATTGTTATCGTCTTTAGTAGTATAATTTTTCGTTTTATTTCTATCCTCTTCTTGCTTCCTGTGAAAATGAAAAATACCATACTCTATTTTTTAGATTTAATATTTTGAATATTAGAATCAATCTTGATTTAGTACTTAAGCAGCTTTTGCAATAGTAAGTCTGTCTATAGTATATGCATATGAAAGAACCAAAACACGTGTAACACAAAACAATAAGTAACACAAAACGTGGCATAATCAATGTTATTTCAATTGTTTATTAAAATGAACTTCCATAAAGCTACCGTTGTATCCATCGAAAGTATTACAATCATCCATTTTTGTTGGACTGGACATTGTCAACTGATGGCAATTTCATTCATTAGCTCAGAAATTCAAAACGGTTTTGGACCACAATTGTGTACATAATTACACTGCCTTTGCACCAAGAGTCAAACAAATAATAAAACTCTATCATATTTCCACATTAATATATTGCGTACCTCACGTAGATTAATATTCAAGATATTAATATTTCAGGAACGAAGTCATCGAGTCATATAACATTAATATTGTCGTTTATATGTTCGCTTCTGAACGGATAATTTAATGTCATTTTACGAGTGGGTCTACTCCTTTCATAATACAAGATATATTGGCGACCAATGCTAACATGGTTAATAAAAAAATGTTTTTTTGTCCATGACATATAATGCGCATAATGTCTTAAGATGGTAGATTTTGATGTCGGGAGCTTCATGCCAATTTACCACGCTTTGAATAAAAAGGAACGTCTATCAACTTAACCCCAACTTAACAACTTGAAGCAATAATTAATCATTAGTGGATTACTAAATCTTAAGTATAACATTTTTGTAACAAAGACCTGCTATTAAGCGCCCTGGAGTAATTGGAAAAAATACAGATACCGACATCTTCAACGAACAAAGTATTAAATCAAAATAAAAAGCTTATTATTCGGAGAAAAAACTTCTTAATAGAAATCAAGTTTTAGTACGTAATACTTTTTTAATACCGCTTTCTTACAAAATTACTAAATGTGAGTGATTGTTTTGTTTGTTAAGGGTGGCGGTATAATCACGGCCATAACCTATGCATTAGCCGAAACAATAGCAATGCATCATTATTATAAGCTCACTTAATTACTATCAAATATGACAAGCTTAATAGATCTGTATGCAGTATCAACTTTATACATTTAGCTTGAAATGGGTGTTGAACCAAAGTTATATGATTGAGTGTATTTTATTTTATGGCGGCGGAGTTAATATAATGTCGTTCACTTCTTAGTTAGTATATATGTACATAAAACATTAATTTTTGTTTGGTCCCATTTTGGAGCATATGAACTCCTTATGGAGCTTATCGTAACAGAAGTTCTCTTCGAGAACTACTTGTTACTTAATTGCTCACCCTCTCTTTTTCGAAGCAGTAAAGATAAATGATATGAATAAAACAGGAGTAGTGATCTAATCACTATCGCTGCATGTCCGGATAGTTAACATCGGTGAAAATAATTGCATTGAAAACGTATACCCATTATATTCTAATTTAATTAATAGGTGAGGCTTTGCTGAGACCCAAATATTTCTTCTTTTGAAATATTTTCATTCTGATAATTTGTTTTAAGCCAGTAACCTCTAAACACCATTGTAAATGGATTTAGATGACATTAATATCCAATTTTAAAAAGCGACAAAACTCATGAAAAATTACAAAATTCAAACGATACCAATTTTATATTGACAATTCTAATTCTACCTTTAGTCAAAGTCCTCAATAATGTCCGATTTTGTTTTCAATTAATAGCAATAAATTCATAATTTGTGATTTGTCTAATTTAGATAATGTATTTTTTTAAATAATATATGTAGACATTACACGATATTACAAACCAGTTATATAGGATTGAGAAAAACAGAAAAGCATACGTAGCAATTAAAGAAGCGTCATAAATTATCAAAGATTTGAGATATGAAAAAAACGGTACACAAAACACATTTCTGGCATAAACATTGATCAGCTGTACAACCCTAAAAACTCTCATAGAAACCATATCAATAAGCAAATAAAAAGAACGTTAGCAAAAACATCGATCTAAGCTTTTTTGTATTACCTTGAGATAAATTTATGGACTGCCATTAAATACAATACGACAAAAGAAAACTTTTCTTAAAAATACCAATACGGCTGTCAAAGATGAATAGACTTTATTTATGCATGGATATCTAAAATTTAATATTAGGCTGCCCGTGGGGTCAAATAAAACCTTTTCGGTCACATAAGTGTTGGTTGACCGCCAAGTCTACGAAGTCCTGACCTCCCTTTTATTCGAGCGATAAAACGGAATTGGATTTCATCGGAATAAAAAGGATGTGACGTCACGTAAAGGCTGTATCGAGATACGACCCTCACTGGGCGATAGGCGTTGTGGAATCAGTGCCGAATGCTCCAGAGAGAGCCGCACGAGAAATCACAGTAGGGCGTCCTATTTTAGAAGGCGGCATTTGATGACTTTGTATATTAGAGCAGAGTTCAACAATAATGTATACCTAGAAAGAAAATTTCTTAAAACTATCTTCCAAACGAACTTTTATTTTAGACCAAACATATATTCAATGAAACAATTTACAGCTATGATTGAAAACTCATTTATCATTTGTATCCTATATCAGTGTTCACTCCATTAACTCCCTCTGTGTCGAACGGTAAGAGAACGAATGGTACAATTAAAAATTCTAGGCCAGGTCAAATTCAAATATGGATTTTTCCATTTAATATTTTAGATCTCAATCATATATGTCTCAGGTGTCTTTTATCTTTGAGTTGATCTCTTTTTCCAAATGATAATTAACATATTTATTTATTAAAATCTTGTAACTGCTATTCTTGGACATATATGTATCCTCGATTTTCATCTATTAAATTAATTACTTTGAAAATGTAGTAAGAACGTAAAAAAACGTGTATTTCACCTTTCTATAACCTTTCACGTATTGTGTAACTAATTGTGACACGTGTTTCGCCTCTTCCGAGGATTCCTAAGTTATTTTAAATTTTATATTAAAATTAACTTTCACAAAGTTACCGCCGAATCCATCGAAAACTATGAAGAAGTTTATTTTAGTAAAGAGTTTATTCCACTTTTGTGTAACAAATATTGCCACATGTTTCGTCTCTTTCAAAAGCGTCATCAGACCGACTATGACACGGTTGCTTTAGTAATAAATAAAGATATTTTAAATTATATGTCAGGCAGTTGTTTATTTTTAAGTCGTCTAGAGCAGTGGTTCTCAGGGAAAAATGTTCGGTGGCCGCATCGTAAACATAAGCGGTCTTATGGAAATGTCTGGTGGCCGCACCAAATTTTGTTTGACAATTTACTTCTGATATTAATTGCATTGAATACTTTTCTCACTGTTAATTCCATCAGTTGTGATTGAGGTTGAGGCGTAAAACCACATTTTATTAAAATATCAATCTTTTCTATGAAGCTGTTGGTGGCCGCATTCAAACCTTCTGGTGGCCACACATGAGAACCACTGGTCATGGGCAGTTCATTCATAAATCGGTCGATGACTTTTCCATACATATTCGATATCGTATGGGCATTGATATCACAACGCCGCCTCTGCACTGACTGAAGTTTATACTTTTTCTTGTATATGTACTTTTTTGATTTCCGAAGTACTCAAGCCGAGTTCTTTAAATCCCAGACTACGAGCGGAAAAAAACACTCCGATATCTGGAAACGTTTCGAAGAGTTACTGCTAGCACTTTAAAAACTTTCCTTAGACTCTTCTGATACAGATGATAAGTTTGAATATGATGCAGATGTTACACGAGGGTTGAGTCAATTTTAAAGTGTAACCCTAAGATAGATTCCGATATCATAAACCCGAGATTTCTTAACCCACTCACACATTGCATGTGAAACTTTAGCAGTAGTTTTTATAAAATTCTTTTAAATCTGTTCACTGTCAATAATTGGTGGAATGGCATTATAGTAAAAAATATGAACACATTTTTAGTAGTTTCGCTTATCGCGACCATTGTCAACTCAGTTAATAATGTTCGCGATAAGCGAAACTGGTTCTGATCTAAATAAATTTAATGTGGAATAAGTACTAAAATTCTGTTGTTATTATTGTTATTTTTTTTTGAATAATTAAATCAATTATGGTTGAATGAATATATTATTTAAGTCTTTCTTATTGTGTGCTCTTGCTCTATCATGAAAACCTTTAAATGGTTTAAAAAAATATATTTCAAGGCATGCATAACAGCTCACACCAATACGCCATGCATTTGACAAATTTAAATACATTTATTTATACATACATACCTGTATATACATAATAAAAAGCGCAACACTTCAGTTCAGATTCTAGCCTCCTTTTAGTTTAGCTATTATGTAGTGCAAGTATTTACTTCATTCATTGAAATATTCTCAAAACACGCTTTTTTTATTTATAAATTAGGTCACCAAGGTCATAAAAGGATATAACAAATCACTCGTTCAACGGTGATGAAGAGGCTTAATCTTGCATCACAACACGGGTGATCATAAATTATTTTACCAGGAAATACTATAAATATAATTAATAGGACACAGCTGAATAGTTTGCCAACTTTCAATCCGTGACTAAGTCTTCCTTACTCACCCTATCGTTTTAAATAAATACCATTAATTATCATAAATTAATAATTCAATCAATCAATAAAAACCATTTCTTTAATAATACGTCGGATAAAACCACATTTTTAAAGAAGTGCTTTATAGCACAGTGTGTGCAAGTAATTTTACGATATCGTTACCTTACTTTGAAAAGGTTCTAACTGACAGTTTTGCCTAAAATGACTTTTTGATCGGAAAAGTTTGTATTTACCGCATTCTATCATATATATGAATTTCAAAATTACCTATGGTTGAATATCGAAATTACGGAGTTACACTGCATCTGCACACTTTTTTACTAAATTTATTTGAAAAAGTTCTAGGATTATCATCATCATTTCCATCATGAGATCTTTAAGATCATTATTCCTTGTGAAAAAATATGCTTAAAATATAAGTAATTTGAAACATTTTTACTTGCTCATTGTTACAAGTTAATTTTAATCAATCGAATCTTCAAGCACTCATATCTCAAAACAGTATCAAGAGCAGTTAGATTCTAACCTAACTTAACTGTTAAAGGTGTCGATATGTCATTTAAAATACCTGATAATTGTGATTTTTCCAATTCTTTTGAACTCATTAACATCAAAACATTCGCTAGTTAATCCAGATTCCGACAGCAACAATTAAACTGAGTGAATTACTTTATTCTTATATATTAGCTATAAAAACTATAGACATCTCAATTTTTCAAGTTCATTCATTTATTTTAAGTCTCTGAAAATGCCAAAAATGCGAAACCTGATTTTTCTCAACAAATATTGTATAAAATAACACCGAAAGCATTTATGTGACGAAAATTACACATTTTCACTAACTTTATCGTGGTTTAACCCAAAAATTAGTAAAAAAGGTTAAAAATACTTATTAATATATTATAAACTTTAAAAGTGGTAGGCCAAGCAGCTATGATTATTCTCGTGCATTATTGCCAATTTATACTATTGTCTTTCCTACTTCGCCTTAAGATCCGATATATTGACAAAATTATTTCGCCAGATTGTTCCAAAATTGACCGCAATATATTCCTCGGCTCATTTCGCGTCTAAATTTATGAGAATAAAAACCACTCGTGACGGTCTGCGTTTAAAAATGAAAAGGCCAACCAGTTGTTTGGAAAATTTTCGTTTCATATAAACCGCAAGCTATGGAAAAACATAAACGCTTAGGGGTTGAATTATGTACACGCGGCACGGATAGCTGTGTTCAACAATCCGCGTCATATTCGTAAAAAACAAGATTGTGCAGTATTACATTCTATATGCTATAAATAAATATGCCTTTTTATAATTAATTTATCAACCATGAATGTCTTGATTATTTTCCATAATAGAAAATGTTAAACCTGACCAACTGTTGATTTTATGGATCTCACTTACTTCACTTTAAATAAAATATATGATTCACTGCTTATTTTTGATAAACTTTTATATCATATTTTATCAAAGATACTTTCGATGGATTCGGCAGTAACTTTGTGGATGTTCATTTTAATATAATATTTAAAATAACTTTTTAATAATATTGACACATATTCCGCTTCTTTTAGACACATCTTCGGACTTACAATCGCAAAGTTTCCTTAAATAATAAAGCAAGATTGATTCCGATATTTTAAAATGTAATATTACAAAATGGAGTATGGGATTTTTCCTTTTTACATGAGACAAGGAGAAGGAAGGGGTTTTGGAATCAAAGCAAACAAATAATTATACGACTAATGACGTAAGCATTCCAAAATATTAACTAAGCATTTAAATAAAACGTCACTAATTATTAAATTTTCAAAATGGCCGCACAATAATTATAGAGCTATAGTTTTTCCATAAGTAACACTTTCCCATGAGTTTTTTTTTGCTAACGACCCGGGTTTCTTCTTTCGTCATCTTCGTGTATTTCGAATGCTCGAATGAGCTGGACGCGTAGTTTATAGTTTGTATCGCTTTTTAGCAACAAGAATCTTTAAAACTGATTTACCGTAGAATTTAGTAAATCTTACTGTCGATTCCATCAAGCACCTTCAGTTGAAATCGCTTTTTATGTATAAATATATATACTATATAAATAAAAGATTTTAAAAATATAAAATTTAAAATAACTTATTACTATCCCAAGTTTGCCGAAAGTCCGAAGATGCCTCTGAAAGAGGCGAAACACGTGTCACAGTTAGTAGCACAATACCTGGAATAATCAAAGATATTTTTAATTTTATATTAAAATGAACTTCCACAAAGTTACCGCCGAAACTATCGAAAGTATAGATTTTAAATGTTATAATCGTTTTCAATATGTAGTAATGTAATTATTATTCACAATAAATACGACCTTTTCGATACTTCGTTTATTCTCATATTTTATTTATATTATTGAAGTTCTAAAATACTGTTTTTCTTATTTTACATTCAACTGTTAGTGAACGAGGTTCGTTTGTACTGTGGTTTGACAAATTGCCGTCTAAATATGCCAAGAGTTATATTATTAGAGTAATTGATTCGAGTACTCCTCTTAAAATACCACTCGATACCCTTTGTTGAAGTGGATCAGTCTTTTTCCGCACATAAATTGATATAACAGGCATATAAAGTGATTGAATCCGCTTTCAGAGAATATTGAAAATTGAACATTTATAAGCAAGATCCTAATAAACAAATTGATGTGTTTTTGATAAAAAGAATTTGATTAATGTATCGTTTTGTAGAACAAATTTAAGCACATTAGCACGTTGGGTCATTTCTTAGATGTTTTACCTACTATGTATGCTTTAACGCTCATCCCTCGATTTACGCGGTAGATACGTTCCTAGAGAAAACGCGTAAATCGAAACCGCGTAAATCGAGACTTCAAGTTCATACAAAAACGGAAGATAGGTTGCAGAATAAAAAATCTTCAAAAAAGGCTCTTCTTCTCGTCTCATTATATAGTCCGTAACTAATTTTTGTGTTGTGTTTTTTTTAAGTCTTCACCGTATTGCGCGCACAGGCTTTTAAGGTCTCGCTGAAATTTAACAGCACGTCCAATAACCGGATCAGTAGCCAAAACTTTATTTTATAAGTTATTGGCCAATTGTAAAATTTCAGAAATGTCTTTAGACGTAAATTTATTTGGTTTATTAGTAATGTCTTTATCACTATCATCGCAACTTTCATCATTTTCTTTTTCGTTGGTTGACACCATATAAATCAATTCTTCTTCGTCTATTTCACTATTAACAAACAATTCATCGATGTCACTAAATTCCAAATTCTCCAACCCTTGTCCCAACGCTTTTTTTATAGTTAAAATGTTGTTAAATGTTTCATCTCTTACTGGAATTATATGATCAGGTTCAACCACTTCTGGCCATACTGCTCTCCAAAAAGCATTTAATGTTGTCTTTTTAATTTCTTTATTTGCTAATTCTATATATTTCACAATTGTGTAACACGTGTCACAAAATATGTTTGATTTTTTTTTAAATGTGATTTTGTCCTAACCGCGTAAAATGGGTACCGCGTAAATCGAGGGAAACGTGTACTTTTACAGTTAAGTCATTCTGTGTTTATGGAAAATCTGAGTCTTTCATGTAATTGTCTATGTGAGCAAAGTAAATAAGACAAATTACGGTAAGAAAAATAACAAAATATAATATATTCTCTTTTATACATCAAATATCAATTTCAGTCAAATTGAAGCTTGTTTCTGAAAAGCTTTAAATAGAAACAAATTGATTTACTCAATATGCTTCGTGTAATTATATTAGATTTCGTTTTAACGATATATTTTGCTGCAAATTTTTTCAATCTTATTTAGTCAAAGATACAGTATTTTCTTTTTGACAAAAACGTAATTTTTTACCAGGCGATTACCCATTTTTATTTTTTTCAGAAAAATTAATTGCTTTACCTTTTTACGACCAGACTTTTTTTAAGGAATTATCCAAAATTACCAAGCAGTTTTTACCGGTTTCATATGTTTTGCATAAACGATCACATATTAGAGATCTTCCCAACATTTGTCACATAGTGCCTTGAACATAACAGTCATTGTTTTTTTTAATAGCGAGAACAACCTAAAAAACTGGAGTAGATACATGAATGGTTATCAGACGTAGCGAAAAATCATCCCGCGGTTTTTGCACAAAAACCGTGCGATGACTGTTCGCTACCCGGTCGTATAAGAGTTAGAGAATTATTTCTTTTTCGTTCAAAATAAAAAACCAAACTTAATTTCCATTATTTCTTAGAAGTGTTAGTCCCAGACTAAATCAATTTCTCTGCAACTCTCAACAACTTTAAAATCTCGTACTTTAATTATTACTGATAAAAGATACACAATTATGCATACTAACACGACCTCGGTTTGTTCGGATACTAACAAACACCGGAAGTCTCTCTCAGTATCGGTTGCACATGTCACGCAGATAACATTAACTCCACGTACTGCTGCCATTTTTGTTTTCTCACAAGATGTAAAAGAAGAGCGTGCAATGATCAAGCTCGGTAATCTGACGTGCGTGCTTCGCGATTTCACTGCGGTTCCGTCCTAGTTGTTTTTCGATCCATACAGAACCTGTGGATTTCAAATCAAGAATTTTTGTTTCTGTCCTCATTTTTTTAACCTGTATACCCGTATCTTCAAAGTTAATATCTTTACCAGTTACAATTTATCTTGTGACGTAACTACGTCCACGCGTTGTCTCACATCACAACTTAGAACGGAAGACCTGAATTCATAATGCAAGGAAAATAGAGGGTAGTCGAAGTGATGTCCAAGAGTGTTTGGTCGAGGGGGAGGGAATTTGAAATAAAACTACTTGAATATTCATTCATTGTAAAAGTGAGCTAGATACATCGCGCTGATTTGAGTCTCAGATATATTGTCATTTACAAAAAAGAAATAATCAGACCGCCAATCTCCTACTTTGCTACGCCTTTGAGCAAGTTCTTTTAACTAGGGCGGTGGAGTTGGAGCCAGAGGCGGAATCGTTGCGGCGTTTTGGCCGGAGTCGTAGTTAAAGTCGGAGTCAGGAAAAACTTTTGAAAAGTTAGAACTTTTTATTTATTTACGCATATAACATACTAAATTTGGCTCTGGATTAATTGGTTGATATTTAACTTAATATACATAAATAGGAAAGGTAGGAAAAAATGTGACAAAATGAAACATCTTTCGAGTCATGTTTTTTTTTGTCGACTCTACAGGCCTACTTTTAACACTTCAACGTTCGATAGAAGACACTACAAAGCGGTGAAGAATATTTGTAAAACATCATATTCTCGGTTGAATTGTTGTGAGAAAATATAACTCTCTCACAATGCAATCGCACCATGTTCCACGAGTTGATTTCGCACGTAAATTCATAATGCGCTTCCCGCCAGAAAGCAGAGGCTAATTATTTTGCTAACCGTGCGACACACATTGCCAAATGTGTTTTTAACAACCAAATTGAATATCCCGCCGTGCTAAAGTACACAGCACAGTTTGATAATATTACGAATAGAGCGTTCACAAACGCAGAATCAAGATAGCATTAGAATAGAATTCATTGATTTCAAAGATATCTTTTAGGTTATTTGACAGAACACAAATACTTGCAGTTTATTGCATCGCCAGTACTTAAAGCTAAGTGAGATTTATATGCATCTTAGATGATTTTTTTTACTAATGTAATAATATTTTTAAATTTAAAACTTTAAGAATATAAGATTTTTGCTTCCTGTATTGAAGTAATTGAATGTTTTATTTTATAGATTTTCAAGCATTACAACATTGGCTGAGGATATGTTTATATTAACTTAAGAGTATTGTTACCCGGCGTCGCTTGGACTAAGCGACCAATAATTATTTAATGTTATATCATTCGACATAATTATATCACAAAATCTAACATCCAAAATAGAGTTAAAATAAAATCACAAACTTTATTTAATTTGATGACAGCCCCATTCTCGCCCATTAAAATGTCCAAATTCAAGGAAAAAATTCTAATTTGCTGTCAAGGAAATGTCAAATAATACCTTCACGTAAATAATAAACATTATTATTAATAATAAAAGCCGGGGAAAGTTCAGTAGAAGACTAATTTATTACATTTTGACAAAATGTCTTCGCCGATAAAAATTCAAACATATTTTCTTTCATATTCGTTTTTATGGTAATTTAATGACCAACAATGCAAAAGGGAATTACAGACATACATACATACGCCGTTTCGGTTTTATATATAAGATTAACAAGCTTACTGGCAAGTGTCGACATATTCTTTTGGAGTGTCCACGGGCTCAAATCCCAGTATTAACATCGATTTATGGTTTGAATGCGATGTTTAAAAATTCTTTCGCACCTTTTGATTATTATAACTGGACTAAACGAGAGCTATAAGTTGTTTACTACTGTTCTTGGTGTAGCCTTATACTTATATTTTTACTTTCTATGAAATAGATTTATTGAGCGATTGAATAACAAGCGCGTGTTCAATCTACTATCTCAAAGGAAACACGTGTCACAATTAGTAACACAAAACGTGGAATAATCAGTTATATTATATTTTATATTTAAATGAACTTCCACAAAGTTACCGCCAAATGCATTGGCAATTAATAACAAACATTTCTCGAAGAAAATATTTTGTTGAATTTAGCTCTATTTGGAGTAAATGAAAAATGGTCAAATAACTTATAACCAAGATTTCCAATGTTAAATAATTTACCATGTAGCCTACTAGGTCTAACGATGTTTTTCTATGAATATGAAAATTCGTCAAGTATAATTTTTAAAAGAATATTTTCACTCTTCATGAACATTTTTAGTAAATTACAAAAACGGTTACTGTAAAAAGATTCTATCAAAGATTTCCTTTTTCAATTTAGAAGAAAGTCACAAGGCTAAATGAAAATTATCGGAAAATTAGGTTGGAGATTTTTTATCAAGTAAACTTATACAAATATCGGAAATTTTTTTTGATTAGTGTTTCTTTAATCAGTCCGCTCCTTATGTGGAATATTATATATGGACTCTTCGAAACACATTAACAAAAGTCGTTTAACGATAACTTCTCATTGATATCTAATCACTTTTCTTCGCGAATAAAAACAAACCTTGTCGTTGTACTTAACGTTTTTTTCTATGTAAACATTAAAATCATCGCAAACAACGAACTTTCTCGCTCTAATACGCTTGTTTGAGCTGATTCAGAATGAGAAAATAAATGACTCACAGATTGTCTCATTAGAATCTATCCCCAAATCATTTGTTTTTTTACTCTGACACTGCCTGTTCAAAAGCGGGCAATGTGAGACAATAAATGATTGGATCGATTCGGAAAAATGAATCAGTTATGACGAAGAGTCGAGTTAATCGACTCTGAAGTGTTCGATTCGCGCCTAAGTGGTTCATTCACATGTTAAGTACAATACACAGCTTTTGTATCATATCTAACATTACTTTTATGTGGCTTTTATATGGCATGTTGGTTTTATATTTTTTTGAATCTCAA
Organism: Himalopsyche kuldschensis; assembly: GCA_028554975.1. Classification (NCBI taxonomy): domain Eukaryota; kingdom Metazoa; phylum Arthropoda; class Insecta; order Trichoptera; family Rhyacophilidae; genus Himalopsyche; species Himalopsyche kuldschensis. The sequence goes on from JAHFWI010000045.1 coordinate 2,121,363, forward strand.
GTACCGTCTGCCAGCTATTCTCGTACTTATTTGCAACGGTCATTGTGATTCTAGACAAAGCTTTTGCTTATGGAAACCCATTCGATATGAGACGATCGTTATTGATTTAAATTCCCAGTGAGCAGGTTGGCTGTTGTTTTGCACAACTGGCAAAGTTTTCGGTTGTTAAAGGCATGTGCCGAGGTGAATACTTAAATTACTTCAACAGTTTATCTTGACATAGTTCGATCAACGAAAGGGCGTGTTTGGTAAATTTCATTGGCGGTGTCTGGATAATAATTTTAAGCGAGAAACTTTTTTAACAGAGCTGTTCTTTGAAGAAGAATTAATGCTTATATAACAATCAATAAAAGTAAAACTAGCGTAGTCAATTTAAAAATTAGCCGATTTGAAATCTTTATTATTAATTATTGTGATAACATCTACGACATTCTATCACGTCTATGGTAAAGTTAGTAGCAAGTTATCAACATCTGCACCAAAGATTCTCAAACTAAACAGTGCGAACAATTACAAAATCACCACCATGTGAAAATTACAATTGTCGTTGTCATTTTTGGATGTTATAACACTTTGGTAACAATTGCAACAAGTAGCTGCATAGTCAGCTTTTAAGAACACTTATACGCATGATTTGATACCGAAATGAATCGGAAAGACAGTTTTCACATAGGCAATACGATACAAACTTTTAACTGCGCGTCAGTTCAAGCTTATCCGTAGACTTGAACAAAGCTGAAAATGCTCGGGTCGTCAGTGACAATACTCATGGAAAAGTACAAAATTCAAATAAAACATATACTAGTTGTAAACGATAATAACGATCATTTTCTTTCTAGACAAACTTTCAGATTATTTAAACTACCCCTACCGTGGCCAAATCATTTTTGTTTCTTTCAATGCATCCATGGAACAAATCCGCTCCCTATTATTATGACCATCACGTGGCGTCTCGAAGATTCTCTACTCACCAATCTATTTGTTTGCTTCCATAGCATCCCAACATCTTTCAGTTGAACCGAGTATATATTATGTATACAATACTGCCCGGCCGATTCCCAACGGTTGGAAGAAGAAGAAAGCAGGCTTTGGGCTCTCAAGAGGCTTCCACAGGACGTGACCCAGTCAGTTCTAACATATGAAAACTCAATATTTTTGTTAAAATCTAAAAAAAATACATTTTTAAATCTAAGAAGGCTCTGTTTCACAACCAAACTTTAGTATCGATAAATTTATACATATATGAACAAGGATCACACTTCAGATTATTTTATGTCTATCGCATCCAACGATGAGCTTTCTTACTTCAGTTTTATGATAACATAATACTGTAGACTTGTATCGTTCGAGTGTGATGACCTTAAATGAATTTCCAGTATGAGATTTTCGTGTTGTGAAACATATAATAGTTGAACTAGAGATCAACTAATGTAATTTCTTTTTATTTAATAATTATACTGAAAAACAATCTAATCGAAAATTGATAAAACTAAATAAAAAATAGCAATATGTGTTCTCTTTAATTTTTAAATATTTAATTAATATTAAGTGATCTCAATTGTCCACGTACGTCAGCTTCGAGTACGTCTATTTGCAATTCAGCGCATGTTGAAAATCATAACTGTAATTTAATATATTAAGTGAGGGTGCTTGATACAATTTCAAAATCAAATAATGTGAATCAATAATGACATATAACCGATGCAAACTGTAAACTAACTGTCAATTCAATTTTATTCTTAAGCTTGAATGCCGAACACAGAACACGAGTTTCTAATAACAACACCAATATTAGTACAATTTTTATTAAATAGCTATATGTATTATTCGCTGATGAATTTTTTATCATTATTTTAGCTGGCTGACAAACAGGTTTTAGTTTCTTTTGAAAGTATCTTCCATTAATTTTATGATAACTTGTGTAAATGTTTTCAATTATTTTCGACATTTTTTTTCCAGGAGAACAATATATAAATCAATCACATGATTGTCATATATATACACGATTTAAAAACCCTTTTTTCTACTGCTGCTCTATGGAAAATATTTTTTTAAAAAAAAGAGAGAATATTTACCTGGGCTCACTAAAAAGACAGCAAAATACGGTAGTTTTCACATATCACAACTCCATTTTCAGTCAACCCTCACTTGTTTTTTTCGCATTGTAATATTCACCGATTCGGTCGCATCTGTTTTCTGGCTGGGTATGCAATTTAACGCACGGCCAGGCGAAAGGGGTTAAGCCAACGTTTAAAATTCCGCTTATAAGTACCCAGATTGCATGACCTGCGTTTGAGCGAAAATAAACGCTAGAAATAAGTTATAGCTTTAAGAGGGTGTAAGCTAATTGTTTCATGCTTTACGCTCAGATTTCTTGTCGTGGATTGTAATTTAAATAAAAGGGAATTTCCCTGAAAATATTAAACAAATGTTAAGTAGGCGAAATTAAACCGGCTGGTTTATTCTCTTCTACGTTTTAGTAGTTATTAACACCTGCGTGTACACTATAGTTCTATATTACTTTGGCGTGTTTGGGTGCTTAAAAGCGTGTTAAAGGAACAGATTCGGAAATGGCTGCACTTATATATGCTAAGTCATTTTATATTCATATAAAAAAACACAATTCTACGGTTTTTACTGCATATTTTGAATGCATGGTTTCTCATACTAAAGTTTAACGTTGCAATAAAACAGTAATTTGTTTTGTTATGTGTTTGAGCAATTTTCATTCAATTAGAAGCAATAAATGAATACTAAATTAAAACTTAAGATAACTTCTTATTCTTACGTAGAAAATAATTTCTTACAGCAGTCAGTCGTTCAACCTGTTAATTTGGGTATAATAGAAACTAGCTTATGAAAATACTAGTAATTGCCCAATGTATTTGATGGAGGAAGTGATGTTTAAATACATCCCACGTGATTTTTCAAGGTTTTTATTCTTGAATATGGATCCCACACTTTGCAACCTAGTGTCCAAAAGCTCGAAAACATTGAACTCTGGGCTACAGGATTCACAAAATGACAAAACAAGAGTAGTGTCTTTGTAGCACTATTTTTCCAATACGCAAAAATCAGTGAATCAGTTTTTGTTGAATCCAGGGCTGTGGAGTCGGAGTCGTCGCGGCGTTTTGGACGGAGTCGTACTCGGAGTCGGAAATTTTGAAAAGCTTGAACTTTTTATTTTTGCACTTAATATGTCAAATTTGACTTTTGGCCGCATTGATAGGGTTGATATTTAATTGAATTCACATGAATAGGAAAATTAGGGAAAAGGGTGACGATATTAACCTTTTTTTAGCCGGAGTTGGAGTCGTATTTTTGGTCAATGTCGGAGTCGGAGTCGGAATCGTGGTTTTGGTAAATGCTGGATTCGGAGTCGGACTTTTTTAGACCGACTCCACAGCCCTGGTTGAATCATATATTTTTGAACAATTTAACAATCAAATAATATTCTATTCAAAAAATTTCTATTAGCTATCCATTTTTTTCAACTAGTCAGTTGGAAATTGTTACTACGAGATGTGATAGACCTGACAAGCATCACATAAAAAATGACCATATTCATAATAAACTGTATTCGCATATTTAGTTTAGGCATAGAAAATAAGTCAGTTAGGCGTTATTTGATGATTCGTTCATTCGATTAATGTGTCTTATTAAGATTACTTCTGCTCATTTTTTATTGGATTCTAAGTGCTTCGTTTGCTTTCTCATTACTCAGAGAGAAAAATGAACTTTGAACTTATGTTTTTAGAGACATCTACCTGCGTTTTACCCGCGCTTTTAGAAACAAATAAATCGGATTAGGGATGTATAATACATTATCATTTTCATATAGTTCTCTTCTTCAATCAGAATTCAATGCACTTTTATCCAGTCGACAAAGTGCATTTTCATTCGATTTGTTAAAAAAAAGCTCAACGAGGTACAAAGTAAAGCTTTCCAAAATGCTCGACGTAATTGAGCTGCTTCAGTGCATTGATTGCTTCAATTCAAATTCATCTTTTTGATCAATCAAATAGTAGTCAAACAAAAGCCTTAAAGCATACTCGCATGTAATGAATATTGTAAATTGTCGTATTTTCATGCATATAATTGAATAATATTATTTCTCAAAGTGAAGAGAAATTTACATCCTATTTAATTTATTTCAATATAAGCCGCTTGAATTACATACACACATACAATTATAAACAGTTTTGCAAAAATTTTAAGCATTATTTCTGGCTCCACGGTGCAGTGATGGACGTCGTTTGCTTGGCTCCGTGATGGACTTCAAGGGTTCGAGGAAAAACAGAACTTTTTTCAGTCGTCAGATTTTCTGTTTAAAAAATCACACATCCGATCCCAAAATCCGGGTGAATCGAAAGCGATAGACAATCCACTAGTCATGTTCTAGTTCTTTATCCTAAAATTAAGTCTATACTCTGTTCAACATGACAGGGTGACAAACTGAGTATTTGTATGTCGAGAAATACTCCGTGAGGAGTCCATATGTTCAATATTTGGAGAAGACAAGGTTGCACTATAATTAAGAAAACCATATTGTTTTCCGTATAATTACATTCTGTATCATATGTTCACATTGAATCTGAAAAATTATTTTAAAGCTAAGGGGGTCAACCCATGTGATATTTTGAAACAATCTTTTTTTTTGCATAGAATGATTCTTAAACACGTTTAAAATATGCTGGTAAAGTGATTTTACAATATTTGAAGTCGTTGGAAAGTTGTTGCAGTTAGACTACAGTTTTTTCGAGGCGGGACATCGGTCACATTTTGATGCTTCGGCTTGTTACATGAGAACTTTCAATACACATGTAATTTCAATTCATGAAACAAACTAAAATTTAAGCAAGAGCAAAGCAAGCAGCTTCAAAAATCTTAAAACAGGAAGAAGAAACAATTATCTATGGACTAGGCATAGCAGATTGATGGGGAGTAAAGATTTTATAGTTTAAATCGTAGTTGAACTTTCAAACGCGTTTTCCTAACTGGCCTCCACGATATCTCAAGAACGGGTTAACCGATTGCTTTGAAATTTTAATCGTAGATTAAAAACATGTTTTGTCATCGTTTGAACTAGGATAATGAAAAATTCTCAGCCGTTTTGTTTTTACGTAACCAAATAGTCGAAAAAAATCATGAAATTTGAACTTTTTTTTTCAAAAACTTGTCAATTGTTCAATTTCCACATTTTCAAAAGATCCAAAGTCAAACGATTTTTACAGTTTTATAGATTAAAACGCCGTTAGATTTTTTCATTTCCGATCAGCCGGTCGGATGAAGGCCGTTTTTTCGACATGGTGCGTTTGGAGTGGTGCACCACACATTGTGATGAATATTTCAGTCTGAAAATATTTTGACTTACTGTTAAAATGTCAATAAACATATGGTAAAATTTTCAAATTTCTTCGTTGATAAGGTTCGTCAAAAAAATCCCAAAAAAACCGGCCGTCACATGGGGGGAACCCCTTAAGCCACGTATATTAGCAAAAAACAAATACGTAAGATGGCAGAAAATAATGAAAATATTCATAATTTGTTTGTTAATGTTTCACATTTAAAACACTTCCATTGCAGAAATTATATGCTTTTCGTCGTTATAAATGTATCTTATTCTTCACATAATATTCATAACAATTTAGGTCAGCCAATTTTTTATGTTATACTTGTATACTATCACACAAAACACCACTCGTGTCACTTCAATTGTTGAGCGAAAACTTCCATATCCGTATTGTAAAGAATGTAATGGTTCAGTCGCGTGCAAACTGCATTTATTTTATCGAGAAATGGCATCTTGGTTCCGTTACTTTGCTTGGTTAAAGTTCTTACACTTATAACTTCATTCGTTTTTCAGCTGAATGAGAAATAATAAACGAAATGTAACAATCGTTTGAAACGCAAAAGAGCTTTTCGAACTTTCACGCCGAGTCCAAACCATGCCAATAATATGACAGTGACATTACAGTAAGAAATATTTTCAATTCAAAAGTTTTCATATTTTCAATATGAATTTAACTTCATACTAACGATTGAACTGACCTGTTGTGAGAAGAAAAAATAACAAGAAATAAAATACAAAAAGAATATAAACGAATAGCTTTTGATTTTTTTTTTGTTAATAATTGTTTTTGTTCGATTTAAAAAAAAAACAATATCTGGGCCTTAATGCTAAAAGTGCCGATGTCAGATTTTGCCCATTTGGATTTCAGAATAACAATATGAAAATCTTATACATATATAAAACCGAAACGGCGTATGTATGTCTGTGGGTCTGTAATTCCCTTTTGCATTGTTGGTCATTAAGTTGCTATAAAAACGAATATGAAAGAAAATATGTTTGAATTTTTATCGGCGAAGACATTTAGTCAAAATGTAATAAATTAGTCTTTTACTGAACTTCTCCCAGCTTTCATTAATATAATAATGTTTATTATTTGCGTGAAGGTATTATTTGACATTTCTTTGACAGAAAATTAGATTTTTTCTTGAATTTGGACATGTTAATGGGCGAGAATGGGGCTGTCAATATATGAAAGGGGCTGTGAAATGTCAATGCCAGTCTGAAATGTTCATTTTAATTCCATTTTAATTGACCTAGACTTTTGAATATTGAAAAAAGTTGTTATAACACTTAACTTAGAAACGAAGAAGACTAGAAGAACTTTGACGCTAACGCGCCTTAGAACTTGAAGCTCCATCAAATAGATATCCAAAAAAAATCAGCACTGTACTAGACTACAAAGTTACCATAAATTTCAATAAACTTTCAGAAACACATTGCCAAAAAACTTGATATTTTTGACATAGACACTTTTAGCATTATGCCCCAACTATTTATTTAAGGCCAAGATTAAGCATTGCTTCTTTTTTGTTTTTCGAAATTCTGCAACTTTCACGTATTATTCAGTTTATCACGAATGTTGTTTTCTTTCGACGACTTTTCCAATATATCGAAACATTTTTTGTGCGGTAGATGCGTTCCGCGGAAAATCGCACAAAGAAAGCTATGACATAATATGGAAACATAGAATGTACGTGTCAAGGTCACATTGTAATAAACAGGTGAAAGACAGGATTTTGCACGATAAGTATGTGAACAACGCACTGTATATTACATTATGACATTGAAATAGTCCCAAAAATATGTTTTTAAAAAATCATTAAAAAAACCGCATCACTTTTCAATCGGACAAAAAAGAAGTTTGGGTGTAATTTGTAAAGAATTGTGTTTTAAAACAATTTATTCGATAAAATATTTACACTCTCGATACAAATTTTGACCACCTTGTCATGAATAAAGTGATTCTCGACGCATTGTCTTTATTAGTTGCTGATTTTCATTTACACAAGATCTTTGAGACATCTAATATCAGATATGGTAGCATTCATTTAAATTATGCAAATCCATGAAAGTATTTTTGAAAAACTACTTCAATGGATTGTAATTAGACAGTTGTGGAAACTTTAATAGCGTTATGCAGCACTTGCACTGCACTAAAGTCATTTATTCCGAAAACTTATAGCCGTGCATTAGATTTATGCGGTGATAAAAATGACTTTAAGTCTCCGATAAAAATGTTAATTGAGATTATAAAGTTTTTGACTTGCGCATTAATGAGAAGCTATTTTTTCTGCATGAAAGTTTAAGCAATTAAAATAGTTTCACAATGGAATTAAAGCGATCTTCGACATGAACTTTAAGCATATAATAGTAAGTAATTAATATCCTAACATTCTTTGTCTTTACAATAAAACTTAACAATTTTTGGTCACTCTTTTCTGAGCATTACTTCATGAAATACGAATAAGTATACAAAAGTTAATTTTATTAAGTTAATAACAATTTTTTTTTTTACTTATTCCACAGTTAATTTATTTAGATCAGTACCAGTTACGCTCATCATATAAAAATTCTCGCGATGAGAAAAACATGTCTTGATCTTAATAAATTAGCTGGGTACAAGTACAATTTTTTTTATTAAATACAATGCCTTTCCACCAAGTATTGACAGTGAAACCGTCAAAAATTAAAGGTTAATAAATTTTAATAAATATTACATACTACATTCTCCAACATCATTCTGATTTGAAAGCAAAATGTCGTATTCCGGAATAGACTATTTTATGTATGTAGCTATAATTTTCATCTGTTAAAATCCATCGCTTCCTACTCTGCCCGATTGTGAAAGAGGAACTTCAAATTTAATTGCGTACGAACCAGCATCTCCTGATTCGAAATTCTATTTTTTTCTTTTCAACAAAGGAGGCTTGAAATTTTACAACGAGAACAGCTGATTTTCTATTTGCTCATTCTCTCATTTTTTAAGTGCTAGGAGAGTACAACTAATTGACTCTCCGCCTTCGCAACAACCCATCTTTAAGATGGTATGAGTGGGAAAGATTTAGACATGACAGATATCTATGTTTTAGAAATTTTAAGCCCGGGAATACTACCACCAAACGACATTAACCATTCGGCTATAGGCCTAGCTTCTTATGACAGACATCCTCTTAAAAAAATTCTTTCCAAAATACTTCAAATGCTACAAAATGTTGCAGACAAGGGTTGAAATATTATTATATTAACTGCAATAATCATCATCGTATAATTTAAGGTTGGAAAAAATCAAATATGTATCTAAATATTAAACAATACTAAATTGGATAGGAATTACCCAATTATTCAATGTTTCATTTTCAATATATGGCCAAAAAAATAATTTGTTTTCAATATGCCTAAAGTAGCTATAAACTTTAGTAACAAATATTAATTCCATGAATGTGAAATCGTAAATAAAAAATATGTGTTGTTGATTAACTCTTTGTATGGATAATTATATCAATAACTCTCAAACTGTAGTACTTGAATTACTGTGCGCAAAAGAAGAGTACGTTTCCGAGACAAACGCGATTAATATAATATAGTGTGATTTAAAATTTCTCCGATATATGTATAATATAATTATTACCTAACGCATAAGAATATTGATTTTCAAATATGTCAGTTAAAGTAAATAAAGAAACATTATGAATTAAATCTAACGAAAAATTCCGATAATTTGAATTTTTAAAATAGATAAAAAGTTGAATTTTTTTCGTATCAAATTCCATCCCAAATTATATCTCATACTTGTAGCTACGTAAGTGATCTACTTAGAACGGGGATTCTTAACCGCGTGCCCGCGGAGTCATTTTCGTGCGCTCGGGAAAGAATTAAAAAATATTTTTTGAAATTTCACAAATATAAGCTTATGTACATATTTTATTTTGAGAGGTGATGATATTTTAAATTTCTTGAATTGCGCGAAAGGAATTAGCATGCCTTCATAAAAAAGATAAATACTGATAATGCTCCAGCAATGGTCGCCTGCAATAATGGATTAAATTCCCATTGCAAGAGAGATGAATCCTTCACGTAATTTATGAATTATCATTGTATTATTCATCAAGAAGCATTATGTGCCAAAATATTTTCCTCTTGACATGTCATGAATGTCGTTCGAAAAATAATCTACAATATTTGAACACATCCTTTATCTAACAGAACATCAAAATCCCTTGTAGAAAAACTGATATACCTAACATGGTTTTGTCAATGTAAAATGCTCTTCGTGAAATGCACTGTCAAAAATTACACAAATGTGCTTTATTATTTCTAGGATTTTTTGTAATTGTAAAAAAACGCATAATCTTCCGATTTAAAATAAATAGTTTAGTCACACAATATAATGAATTTAAAACATGTAAAGCTGTCAAGGAAACAATTATAAAATTAAAATGTACTAATTGAATCTAATTTTTAAAAATCCGGCCTGCGCCCGTGATTCATCTCCAAAATTTCAAATGCGCCCGTCACCGCAATAAGGTTAAGAACCCCTGACTTAGAACATTTTCTGCTTAGATACGGACAATAGGAGTTCATATGCTCCGTTTTGTAATAACTCGTATTATTTAACATTTACACAAAGGGTATAATAAAATAATAAAATAATTAGGATAAAATTAAAATAAACGTTAGAATTTAATAATTGCAACTGATAAATAATAAACAACGTAAAAAAGGAAGACTTTTGTTCTGACTTTTATTATTTTCAAACAATAAGATTAACTACCTAATTGAAATTGATCATAAATCCTTCAGTCATTTCCTTGTACTAATTTCGCTTCCTTGTTAACTTCAACTTAATTAATATCAGGCAGAATCTTAATAAATATTAATGACGAGCTGCGAACAATAAAATTGTGTGTGCGAAATATTCTGTAGCCTGTTTCGATTTAGTTCAACTTGAGCAACAAAGGACAACCTTAATCACTTGCACAACAAAACGTGTGAGCTAACGACGTGCAAAAAACGCACATACCTTCTCCACTTGTTAGAAATAATTGCGAGCGAAAAATTTCCGACACTTTTACTATTTATTTTTCTCATTTTCTTTTGACTATGCAAGAATGTTATTTATTTTATATTTAACAAGATTTTTTCTATAAATAGTTCAGCAATTTCTTTTTGACCATATCCGCTTCCAACTTTAAGCATACGAATTCCGCACGGAGTTTATCTCAACTTGTTTTTTTCTGCGAGAACTGCTTGTTAATTAATTGCTCAGCTTCTGAATGATAAGATACGAGAAATAGGACATGACTTGTTGTTAGTTAATCGCTGTTGCTTTGCGCCGCTTTTTTGGGTTCAAGAAAGTTGGGAAGGGATTTTAACAACAAAATCACCCATTGCCTTCGAATAGAATCGATAAATCGACTGAAAAGAAATTATTGTACAGGTACTCAAACCTGGGCGTTACGTCACGGAAGCCAACGACGTTGACCACTGCACCGCGGATCTATTTTTTATTGTTTCAACTTTGAATTGATTTAGTTGACTATTTTGAATAAAGGTTTTCAGTGGAATTTCGATACCAAATTTGAGTCGTTTGAGTATTTTACTCCGTGAGTTTCAGTTCAAGTTCACTTTTGCACTTGAAATGCCTGAAGATGAAGTGACCAAACTCGTGGAAAATAAAACATTCAAAGGCTTGAAATTTGAAATCATTAAGATTCATTTATATATACCATGTTTACCTTTACAATTTGTAATATAAAACAATAAATATGAGAACCCAAGTCAGATTATTTATTCACAAAAACTAGCTGTAACTTGGTTTTATGGGACTGGATAAGATTAGTTAATAGATAATCGCATTTTCTGAGTCCTGCTTTTAGGACCGGATAAGTGAAAGGAAATGTAAGCATCATACACATTCATGTTTTTAGCACAATTCTCTAAATTGATTGGAAAATCAATTCATGAAAAGGTTCATTTGGGGATTCGAGCCTGTGAACACCGCGACCGTAAAGGATAAATCCTTAGAGCATTGACCACTATGTATTAATAAAATACTAATCGTTACGCTTTGCTGAATATAAGCGTGTCATATGTGAAAGCCTGTTTTTAGGCCGAGAATTTAACATAGTTGGAATTTCTATCAGTAGAAAAAACAGTATAAAGTGTAGAAGCGTCTCTTTAGAGATTGGGTTTGTAATTTCCCAATTGGGATTGTGAATTTTAGCACAAAGGCTATCCAATTTAATGTATTACTATCAAAATTAATTGATAATAAATAGCTTAAATCCTTTATTAGTTGATATCAGTCCGTTGCCTAAGAAAAAGTTTGAGTTCGAGAATGGTTATTTTAATCTCAATTTGTAGCTGATATATATTTTTTATCTACATACATAAATGCATAGAATAGTGCATTTGTTTTATCGTTCTATACTTCACCCAATCCTAATAATCTTTGTGAGAATAAGCGGCTATCTAGCAAATAGTCTTCTGCCAAAGTCAAACATTTCTTTTTACTTTAAAATTAAAAATAGCTTTGATCATTCCACGTTTTGTGTTATTCATTGTGACACGTGTTTCACCTCTTTCATAAACATATTCAGGCTTACTATCCTCTTTCTTAAGTAATAAAACAAGTTGATTCTAATATTTTTAAATGATTAAATTACAAAATAGAGTTTGGGATTGTTCCTTTTAGGGGAAGCAAGGAGGGGCAAAGAAGGAGCTATCTCTTTTTATCTTATTTAAAAAGGGATTCTAGTTCGATTGACGAGCAGTTCCGTTAACCACCTTTAATTTAAATCGTTTGAATTTTGTACTTTTGCGTGAGCTTTGTTGCTAACAACCCGGGTTTTCCTTTTTCAGCATCTTCATGTTTTTCAAGTAGACGACTGGACTTGAACTGACGCGTAGTGAAATTTGATACTAAAGTTCAGTCAGTCGAAATCCTCAATCTTCTGAGATCTTTTTTGATAATTCTTTTTCAGAGGAAACACAGGAAAAATAAAATGTTTACATTTTGAATTTAATGACAAATTTACTGCTATATTATATAATATAGGTCGCTATCCAATAACTATTAAACTCCGTTATCCCATGTCTTCATTTCGTCACAAAATCTTAAGCTCTAGGGAGATAAAAATGTTACATTTTTTCACCAAAGTTCCCTTCATTATATTATCCATACTCCCACGAAACAATAAATCATTTTTTAAGAACCTCTTCTACGCCCTTTAGAGCTTGGCGTGATATATAATAGACCTAGGCTAATTTATACCACGTAAATATTTTGTGCTACGACAGTTTTTTTCTATTCTTACTACAATACCAAATGCACGATTAATATTTCTTCGACCTTATTTAATATAATGGCAGTCTTAGTATGGTTTATTTTTTTATTTGACAGCATTAAATAATGTATCGTGTAATTCAAGTTTTTTTCTTTAAGTCACGCTTGTATAAACTAGTTTGTGATTGACGTTAAAGCTTTCCAGTTTAATATGTCTACGAATAAAATCTGATAAAACTTATCCAACAACTACTGCTGCTTTTTTCACTCTATTTCGTTTCCAAGAAAATGTGTATTAAATATTCAAGGTTTCTCAAGTTTATTGGTATGTGAAGTTTTTGGTGACCAGGGCTGTGAAGTCGTTATTTGTGGTTTTTCACGTGGAGTTGATGTGGTCAGAAATCGGCTCTGCATATTTTTTTTATACTATTTAATAATTTATAACTCCTAATGAACGACCATCACAGAAATTTAAAGAAATATAAATAAAGTCAGCCCCCTCCTTAAGCACTGAGATAAGGATGTTTATGACTTACTTTATCATTAGTAAATGGAAGGACAGCTAAAGATAAATATTTTTCGAATACACATATTTATGAAGCATATAATTTTCTTGAAAACTGCAAAAGCTATGTAATAATGGGTGGACTCGTTTTAATCTAATCGACCTAGTAAAACCCTGTAATGGATCGGTGGTAGATTAAAAATCAGCTTCATTTTGATACACAATTCTTTTTGATAAAAAATTTTTTTTGTGAAAAATAATTGTATGAACTTATCTTTTCAGGGGATTTAAGCCCTTACTTGCGCATTGTATCCCTATAATGTGCGTAATACGTTATCTATGAGACGTTATTACTTACTTTAAAAACTACTGAATTTATTGCAGTGGTTAGTGATTTTACAACTGTTCGGGCTATTAGGATTAAGCGTGGAAAAGAAATTTGATCAGTCTATTAAAATGTATTTTGAAGTTGATATTTTTCACACTCCACAGCCCTGCCCTGGCAACAAGGTAAAGAAATATATTGATGTTTTAAACTAACAGTAAATTTTTAGTTTTTCAAGTATCGAAAATATATCATTGTGGTTTACTTAAAACCGAAAACATAACTTTAGTAAAGTAGGTTGTTGTTGGGGCTCGAATAAATACAAAAACTTCTCCTGAAACGGAGTTAAATCTTCGAAACTCGACATCAAGTTCAAACCACATCGATCAGAAACTAAAATTTGGCTACATATTTTCAGAGAAGCCATTTCTCTCAAAACTTCTTAAGGAGAATAATTATAGCAACATCCATTGCAGAATTCTCATTGTATACCTATATAAGATGACAGAATCTAATTGTAGTGATAAATTATAATTGAAGAATAATGAAGAAGTACGAAAAAAAACCGACAATCTTAAAATCAAATAAAATAATGCAGACGATAGAAAATCCTTAATGACAAATAAATCCATTCTCGTGACGCTAGCAACGAGATGTTTAGCTAATCTATATAAACGCATTCTTCTTAATCTAGTAATATGTAGTATGGTTTATGGGGCAATGGTGTAGAAAGGTTAACCGAAGACGCGTATGCCTTAGATTTATTAGACACCTTCAGCGGTGTGTTCTCAAACACTCAATTACCCCATACCACTCAATTTCCCTCGTTGAGGGAGGCCAAAGTTAACTGCTGCACTCCCGTAAAAAAAATATTTTTACAGAGCACACTTTAAAAAATATCTCTACAACTCAAATTTAAAAAAAATACATTCCGATTAAAATAATATCATTTATTTGTTCTTGTATTTCTTTTCATCAAAAATAATATAATACATTTATTTCTTTCAATCATAATCACCAAAGAGATTTTTTACTTTCGAATATAATTCCTGAGTAAAATTTGAGAATTAATCGCCAAGAAAACATAGCACCCCTTTTATGAATGCTTTTAATCTAAAATTTTAATTCTAAGCCAAAAGACAACGGAGTAGATTGAAAGAAACTTAAGAATGAAATACGGCACAGTCGTGTCCACCCTTTTGTATCTACAAATCAATAGAAGTTATTTCACATTTTAAGGGTAATCAATAGGATTATTTGGCTGAATGGAATTAGCTGATTTATCGCTTATTTAACTGATTTTACGTTATATTTTCTTTTAGTTAATCATTTTTTAGTAGGTTATTTGTTTAGTCTGGTTATCAGGAAAACACTCATACACGTTGAAAATAAAAATAATAATACATTTTTAGTACAGTCAATTCGGGTAACTTTGGACACTTTTCAGGTGTCTTTTTGTGATATTTTTATTTTCAAATTCAGTAAGTTGCATTTTTTAGACTATTATGTGTTCTTACCACTTGTTTTGTATAATTTTGAATTCAAATATTATGAAAATACAAGAAAATATAACTTAAAACTGCTTTTTTTTAAAATTTTTAAATGAGTAACATTGGACATCACTTTCGATGAGCGAATTTTAGCTGATTAATCCAGCTTGGTGACATTAAATTGAACTTTTATAACGAAGGATAGTCTGTCAATGGAAAATATTTTTTAAAAAAATACAACTTTTTGCCCATTCCCTATCCGTAACACCTGGCTTAAGCGAAGCCGTCTGTTTCTACAAAATAAAAAAGTCATATATTTTCATAGTGTTTTTGGTTTATTTCACAAAATATTATAAAAAGATAAAAATAGTTTGAGAGGTGAATGTGGCTCTTTTTGTTGACCACGTATAAGACAAAAGATCGATTTGTTATATTCATCAATCGCAAGAATGATCACGATTACTAGTCAGCAGAAAAATAAATAAACGGTACTTGCTCAAGTTTTGTCCAATGTTATATTGAAGTCCAAAGTTACCCGAATTGACTGTACTTATTCCACATACAATTTATTAAATGAAGACCGGTTTCGCTCATGGCGAGCATTATCAACTGATAATAAATACAACCGAAGATTGATATGCATACAATTGTAAAGCAAGAATTACAAGGTATTACAACTAAGCATATAAATTAACACAAATAGACTATAATTTAATAAGACTTTAAGAATTCTTAGCAATGCTAACTATTACATCAAAAATCAATTGATTAAGTATAAATGATCATTAATAAAGTAAAAACCAAAAGAGGTGCATTTAAGATTCGTAAATGACATGAAGTTAACTGAAAGTTCTTCTTCTTTATTAAACCAGTTTGATAGTTTGAACATCCCCTATTTTTTGACGATTGTTCATAAATCGAAAAAAAAACATTCATGAATTTGCAGCAACAAAAACTCATGTTAAAAAAATCGTCTTTTGTCACTAAATTCGTGCCGTTAATAAATTTAAAAAACTCTTCCTAGAGAAAGAAACAGATAATCAATACAAAAAAAAAACATTTTTATATCATTTTTCGGGTGCCGCTACAACCCTACACGGTTATTCGCTAATATAACTAATTGTAGGGAGTGCCGGTAGCACTTTTGCGCTGCCCGGTTCGCATCATCGTTAGCGAAAGATAAATTTCCTCCGGCGCATTTCTTGTTGGCAAGATTTGTCACGTGGATTATGTGTGTGGGAAAATGTGTCATGCGGGAAAAACATAGGTGAACCACTTTATTGATGACGTAAGCAGTCAAACATATTACAACGCGTATTCTTAAATAATCTTTTTTTTCGCATTAACTTTTTGGTGCAAATAAGATACAATTATTTAGTCGTTGAATCCCTTTATTTTAATTCCATCACTAAAATAATTAATTGACATACCAGCCATAAGACGTGAACATGTTATTCGAGCAACTGCTAGTATTCAATACATACAATTTATACTTAATACATAAATTTTCTTAATATCCAATAATTTTAACCTTTTAACTGCGAGATGCCTATATAAAGGCATAACACTATGTCTCTCAACTATGATATGCCGAAATATATGCTGGGCCATAGAAAACTGCTCCTACGATATACTTGTACGGTTTTAAGCTATCCATGTTTTATATTATATTTTGATATATGATCTAGAACAGATACGGGCAAACTGCGGACCGCCGAGTGTTTTCTGCGGCCCGCCATCATAAATCATAATTCTAAGAAAGAATATTTTTTTTATATTTTTTTAAAAAACTATTGAAAAAATCATTTAAAAATTCTTCAAGAGTGAGTATTGAGTGAGTATACAGATTGATGGCTTTGCTTGGAAATAGTGCTTCGGAGAGTTCGGGATATAAAAAATATGTTAATTTTATTTTTGGAAATGAAGAATGTCACGGACTTTCCCGATACTGATGATTAGGGATTTGTGATTTTTCATTTACTCTGGACATCGTGCCACACTTAAATACTATTAACTTCTTGTTATGAACGCTCTGAATGACTATTTTTCATAAAGATTTGGTGACTTCCAAAAAATTAAGACAAGTTTGGCGCTAGTAAGCGATCTATTTTCAATAGATATTAAAACTGTATTGAAAGAACTACAACCTGAGATTATTGATCTGCAATGTTACACTGATTTAAGAGAATAACACCGTCGTGACGAAATCTGCAAATTTTACAATGATCTTAATTCAGACAAATTCGACCAACTTAAAGATTTTACACGAAAAATGTGGAAGGTTCATGATCGAACATTCACAAGCAGTCATAAAAATATCAACTACAAAATGAGCTTTTGAATTTAAAAAAAATGTTGAAAAATTTCAATCTTTGAAACAGCTTCATTCTTCTCATATTGTTTTTGAAAAAAATATTTTTCGTGATAATAAATAGAGTACACCCGGTCCTCTTTTTAAACGATTTTTTTCAGTGATTTCGATTTAACGTGATTTTTGGACGGCACCGTGATTTATTCGTAGGTACGCGATTTTTTTTTTTATAGCAGACAAAATGGTGAAATTTTTTAGGTTGAATTTGAAAAACAATTTTTGTTTTTTCTTGTATTTCGGATACTTTTTTTCGCGATTTTTTTAGGTGCGCCACTTTTTGAAACCAACGTATCACGTAAAAAACGATAGTGTGTACATATGTCTAAAAATGGTATTTTACTTGCAGCCCGCTGCTCATTATGAATTCTTGGAACTGGCCCTCCATCCGAAAAGTTCCCTCCCCCCCTGATCTAGAACAATCGTTTAGGTATTTCGATAATATTACTACTTTTAACAGCTTATTTTCTCGTTCATTATAAGACTTTTTGACCTAGGATTTCAGCATGACAGTTTTGACACGACATTAAACAGGTGTCGCTATTACTCAATGAATCACATGTTTTCTTCATTTCTAGTCTACCTGAAAAAATTAAATAAAATCAACAAATGATTTAATCTTTGAATGGAAGAGTTTTTAATTATAGAATGCTTTCAATCTATTTCAAGTTTCAAGCAGGGTGTAAAAATGGCGCTATTTGTCAAACTTTTTCCTACCTGATGTTGAGCAACTGACTTATAGTCATTCCTCATTAATCAACATAGTTTGAAATGATCTATTCGTATATTATATCATTATACACGATAATTAGAGAGGAAAAAGTATTATCTTTTGATATAATATCAAATCCAAATAATATTTTGAGTTCCATCTTTAAGACGACGAGGTTATAATATTTATAAGGTCTAGTCCATAAGATTCAAATTAATATTATTCTCACTGAAGTACTAATCAAAATTGTATTTTAACCGTTTTGAAATAAACTACTGAAACAATTTCCTGATGAAAATTTAACACGCAATTTTAACGTATTATGCTATTACATTGGGCGGTTGACATCACGCATGCATGAGTGCAACCCCCTTACATTTCGCATTCCTAAGGGATGACAGAGCGTTTGGAGACCGCTTGTTTGCTGAAGGGATGTAGTATCACGCCCTTGAGCACTGCCAAATACTAAAATCTCAATCCAGAAAAACCATAAACGGGATTTTACGATAGTCGAAAATTGACAATTATTATATTCTCCCATACATATGTAGATACGCACACACTGCAAACTACTTTGAATCATCCAAATTCATCACATAAATAAATAGTTATACCAAATCACATCATTTATGATTCACATTATATTATCAAATATTTATTTTTTTACTTTCAAAATATTTATGATTCAAAACGCAGCTCGTTTCAAAAAAAGATTGTTAAATATAATATATAAATAAATAAGGACCAGTTTCACTCATGGGTAGCATTATCAACTGATCACTTCATCTGATTTTTACTATCTGGAAAATGATTTAACGAGGAATTTATAATGTTATTCTATTTTTGTGTTTGTATAGTTTTTAAAATCTATATTGGTATTTTTGACACTTTTTGTTTTTATATTTTTGCACACGTTGTTCAACACTTCAACCTTCCATAGTGATTTTCCGTACACTTCTTGACAATTGACAACAAACTGGACAGATTTCATTCCAAAAACATGGCTGCTATAACCTAACAAATTTCGAGCGTCCCTATTAAAAGACCAGTAAGGAATAAGTAACAAACGGAAAGAGAAATTTTATATTATCATCAATCGCATGTTAATCAACTGAGACGTTTTCATCATTTTAGCTAAAAATACTAGCTACATCAATAGTTATGTGAACATTTATGGTTTTACAGACGTTTATCACTGTATTCATAACCAAAATTATCTCATACTTTACACTAATAAATATTAAATATTCTACTATTATAAGATATTTTTTATCTTTTTTAATATAAAAAAAACCCAATGTGTGTTTCTTAATATTTTATATTTTCCCAGCAAATGTTTTTTCATGACGAGAAGTTTATCTTTCAGAGTTTTGTGTTTCCAGATATAGTAAGTGTATTTTGCGTGCTACGTGGTGCCTGCCTGTATGATTTGTAGAAACGTAAAATTTTGTCGTTAATTATGCACCGTATAATTTCTACACTTTGAGTGCATTATATATGTGTGGCTTAATAGATGTGCTATTAATGATCTAATTCAAATGTCTGTTTGCTTCATATATGCTATCAGTGTGTTAATAAATAATTAATGCTATAATTTGACGCATGTAATTCATTTGCCCAGGCCCGATCGTATACATCAAGTTCGATGCTTTCATAGGTTTACTATTAATGTCAGATGTATAATGACTATATACCAATTGCATGTTCTGTGGTACAGTGGTCAACGTCGTTGGCTTCCGTGACGGACCGAGTTCCTGTACGAGCAAGATTTTTTCAGTCAATTTATCGATTCTGTTCCAAGGCATGGATATTTATGTTAAAAACCATTTTTCACCTATCCGATCCCAAAAGTGGCGCGTAGCGAGGGTGATTAGCTAACTACTAGTCCTGTTCTGGTCGTCGTATCCTTTCAATCGCTTCTCTCTACGAAAATATTTGAGCAACTGAGTAACAAGCAGTTCTCGTAGATAAAACATCCATACGCTCAAATTTGGGAGCGGACATGGTAAAAAATATATATTTAGATATAATAGCATGTCTCCAATAGTTAAAAATGTCGTGAAACTCTTGTAGATGAAAAATTCTAAAAGTATGAAATCTTTTAAAACATATAATATAGGACATTGCCTTTGTTTATGATTAATAGGTATCATCTTGGTAACTCACCTTTTTCCCAAAATTGTGCCGCAGTAAGCTTTTTATGTGTACAGTGTGTTGGTGGAAAATGATAATTCACCGTGGCATGCTGCACATATTATGTAAATTAGAACTATTCCCCCTTATCTTTGTATTTCCCGTCACGTAAAAAAGCAGGTGCCGTAAGCAGGGCATGCGATCCCGGTACTGCATATGAAATACCGGGATTGAAAATGTCTTAGGAATAAATCCTGGAATACTGAAGAAAAAAAAATCTCGACCATTATCCCGTGCTAAATACAGGTAGCCACGAAAATATCTGCAGAAATGGTGACCAATGATTTATGTTAGTATAAATACAATATTGTTTCCTACCGCCACCCACTTATATGCAGCTGCTGTTTCACGTTCGATTCCAACGCCAAATGATCAATAAAGTAAATTAACTTACCTTCATTTTCTAGGATCTATGGATTGCTTCACGAGACTCATCTGTTAACCTAACATATAACCTAAATATAGGGTTTAAAGGAAAATAAAAAGAATAAAATGTGATATGCTTAGCCACTAAACTAATGTGATATTAAGTATCTAGAGCAGTGATCGCCAAACGGTCGCTCGCGAGCTACCGGTAGCTCGCGGTGGCATTTTCGGTAGCTCGCGAAGGAAAAGTTTGGAAAATCCATGCTTCTTACATGGATAGCTGCATGTGGCCTACTCATGCGTTGGTAAACCTTCTGATTTATTCGTGTACGCACCAGACAGAAAAAAAATATTTTGTATCCAAAAGCACTAAAATAAACAGAATTAAAACATAAACACTTTCTTTCTTTGAGTTGCATTGCATCGCATGCTGGGTACTCGCTAGTTTTGTTTATAAATACGTAATTAAAGTACTCATTGTCTGCTTTATTGGAGGTCCGATTTTATTTAAGTAATACCATAACAATAGAGAATCTACTTTGCGTTGAATCTAAAGAGAAATCAAGAATAAACTGCCCCCCATGTGAATTTCCAAAATTAAATAATGATTCAAGGTTCAAAAAATATAAGCAAATGATAATAGTAAAAAAATGTATATATCAATATGAAATCTGTCAATCTTCACGCCAGTAAGTTCGGCCGTAAATCTAACTCAGATTCAAAGCTTATTGGACAGTCATTAAAGATTTTACATTAATAAAAATATTTGATTCAATATTTCTGATGATGTTCTAAATACGGGAAACAATTATTCGCATTTTAACTATATGAAAAAATAATCAAAAAACCGGGGTGACTTTTTCGCTTATACCGGTATTGCACACCTTAACCGTAAGCTCATAGCTCAATTTGTGGCTGAATAAATATTGGACTAAATGGAATTTATTCAAACGTTGGTGCCGTCTACCAGTTGTGAAAAGTGTTTCACCGAGCTCATAGTAATATAAAATTTTATGGTTATATCAACTATTTACTTATGTATCACAGTTAAAAATAATGTGTTGCGACGAGAGCATCCATTCAACAAAACTATCTAGCAATGATATATCGTTAAAATTGTTTAGTACCACTAGACGAGAAGCTTCGAGAACTTTCGTATTCATAACAGGAGCACCGCATTTTGGCTTAGGTGTGCTATTGATTTCATAAGTTTGCATCTTTACATACAATATATTGATCGTTACGTGCTTTATAACATATTATATGAAGCGCTAGCATAGTATTATTTGAATGTAAACGTATGAAAAGCATAGCAGAGTCTTACAAATATATGTTTTCAATTCTGTACATAATTTACAAAAGCAATACGGATCTAACTATAGTTTTGAACTACAATTTCAGATGTAGCTATTTTCTTTGCGAGTAAACAATGTGTTCATGAAATGTTGTTCGAACAATTACATAGACTTGCATATGTTGAGTCTTTCAATAAGGACGTTCGATCGTGAAGAATGTCCATTGTGGCATGTGCTGTGTGAGACGAAGTGTTGTCTTGTTGGAATCATATGTTATCGTGTTCATATCATCCAGTTCAGTCCACAAGAAGTTGCTTATCATCGATATGTAGCACTCACCGTTGACAGTTATAGCCAAGGCAATTTCATTTTGGAAGAAGTACGAACCGATGACTCCACCAGACCAAAATCCGCACCAAATAGTGACTTTCTCTGGATTCATTTGGTGCTGGTGTATATCGTATAGATTGGAATCGAAAAAAGGATCATTATATTTAATAATACTCTTTATTAAAATAAATCTCTGATAATTTTTATTTTCCTTTGTTTGATTTTAATTTAAGAATTGATATGGCTTTTATTCTGTTACAGGAACTGACTCATTTGAACTCATTCATGTAGACAGACATGTAGATTTATTTATTTTTATTAAATGCACTTAATTTTGGGCTTTTACTTTGTTAATGTTAATTCATAAATAATTGATTTTTGATGTGGTAGTTTTGCATTGCTAAGAGGTCTTGAACATTTTATTTTTAGTCTATTTTTCTTGTAATTTGTTTAATATATTTGCTTAGTTGTTTTACCAATTGTTTGTCATACCTTGTTTTCATACTTAACTTTTGCATAAATACCACTGTTTTATTGTATTACTTATCAGCTGATAATGCTCGCCATGATCGAAACCGGTCCTGATGAAATAAATCTCATGTGGAAAAAGTACTAAAAATGTGTTATTATTTTTATTATAATGCCTTTCCACCAAGTATTGACAGTGAACACCTTAAAAGTGAGCATATATTGGTATTCGTTTTTTTTTACTAGGTCTGCTTCCAATGTGGAGCATATTTTCTCTCAATTTTCAATGTCTCAAAAACGTTTTTTCTACACGAACTGCTTCCTACTCATTCATTGAACATATTAGGATTGGAATAAAATATGATACGTGGTTACCTTTCTTGCATTCGGTACACACAGGTTATAAATTTGGGTAGGTGGGAATGATTTTAGACAACACGGTTTCGATCATAAATCCAAAACTTAACTAGTGAAACTATCTGTACGCAGATTTGAACCCATGACCACCGCGACAGACGTCAACAGTTTATAACTCGTATTAAAACCCAGCATTTTATCGACATTTTGAAATTTAAATTCTGAAAGGAAGTACCTATTTTATCATCGTAATGAAACACGAACCGTTCTTACTCTCGATCTGCACATTTGAACTTTTCCGAAAGAAAACTTTGGCGCTTTGTATGCCACCGGTTTTGTATTTTTACTCGTGTATCGATGTTTTTATTTCAAAAGTTTGTTTACAATTGGTTTCAATAAAATTATACTCCCGCTTTACAATGGTTATGAAACTTCAAAGTGCCTAAAATATTTCTATATTCAATGTGTATATCTCAAAGAAAAAATTACTTTATTCAGTGAATATTTAAAAGCGATTTTCTTTTTCAATGAGAATTACATAATTGGACGCACTGTTAAAAAGTTTTAATACTTTGACTCTGTGAAAAAGTCTTGTCAATAAATGAAAATTTTAATTTAATTTCAATATTTAAAAATTATATAATTTACATAGAGTATACGTATGTGAACCCGTTTGACGAAAACTCAATATTTTTTTTAATCTTTCGTATTTATTCGTATAAAAATTAACCCTGGTCTGTAATTGTTTGCATTATTAGTCTGCAAAAAAGGTTGGGAGAAAATCTCTTAATTATCAATCCTAAAACAAGAATAGCCATTTTACCACGGTGAAAAATATTAATTTATACTCTATCTATAAAATTTATATAATATATAGTTGATAGCTCTTTTGGCCAACGCTCTCGCCAGAACTATAATATAAGTCAGAAATAGTTCTGACAAGGATGAAGTCCAAAACAGCTATCGACTATATGTTTTATAATTTTTATAAAACTAAAATACACGGCTATATTTCTCACTGTGTTATAATGGAGTTTTATCAAGTAAATGCCAATTCAATCAATGAAAGAAAGTTCTGGCATAAAATCCGTGCTTCTTGTTTTTCTAAATATAAGATTACCCCACAATATAACACAAAAACGTACAAGACAATTGCTCAAAATACAGATGCAAAAACTGACGATGACCCACATAGAAACAAAACATTATAATATTATAAATATATTTTATTATTATATATATTTCTGAAAATACAAATATTTTTTTCAAATTTAATAGATAAAATATATAAAGCTGATCTAAAGAAAAATCAAGATTTTAAACCATATGTTCTCAACCTTTATTAGGCGGCGACCTCTTTTTGTAAAAGCCCTGAGTCCCGCGACCCCCATGCAGTTCAAAAGAGATTTTTAATAACGTTATTAAAAAAAAACAACAAGATGCATTATATTGAATATTTCTAGTTAACTGTATAAGTTGGTAATCCTACAGAAAACCCGTTGTGTCCCCCTTCGGGGTCGCGATCCATGGTTTGAGAACCGTGTTTTAAACAGTATAAAATGAAGAAAAATACTGTGAAATTTTGTGAAATCGAGTCAAATTTTAACAGTATTATTTTAATGCATGTTGGTTTTTCACCATCAAGCATATTTTCATAACAATAGAATGAATAACAAAATGATATACCTCTCGTTAACTGATTGCTGAATAAATAACGTTTCCTTCATTTCGTCATAATCATTACCATTATAATATTTCCATTCTCAGTTAAAGTGACTCTTATGTGCAATTAAATGTTACCTCAGAACATAATTGTATTTATTCGTGTTATGAGAATTGCGAGTTCACTCCACAGTTCATGATATGAATAAACGTACACGGACTAGTTGAAGTTAACTGCAAAACTCAACTCAATAGATTTAACTTTGCACCTAATTTATGAAGCAACAATCCTTGACACATAATTTTCAAGTCATATCTGTGACAAATTAAATTATTTCAATCTGATCTGCATCGTTTTAATGATTTAACATCTATCTTTTGACTGGATCGAATTTTTTTTTTGATTCCATCAGTTAATTAATCCGCGTGTATTTTTCAATATTGCATTTTCTTTATTCAGCTTTATTATAATATAAATAAATATTCCGGTTCGCGGTGCAGTGGTCAACGTCGTTGGCTTCCGTGACGGACCACCCGGGTTAGATTCCCGGTGCGAGAAGATTTTTCAGTCGATTTATCGATTCTGTTCGAAGACGAGGGTTTTGGTGTTGTTAAAAATCCCTTCCCACCTTACCGATCTCAAAAAATGGGTCACGTAGCGAGAGCGATTAGCTAACCACTGCTCTTTTCTTAGTCCTCGTATCCTTTCAATCCCTAATCTCTTCGGAAAAGAGAGATTGAGCGACTGAGTAATAAGCAGCTCTCATTGAAAAAATATGTTGATATAAACTCTGTGAGGAGTCCATATGCTCCAATTTGGGAGCGGACATGGATAACAAATGTAGTCTTTCGATATTACAGGATTCTTCACCTTAGTAATAAATTCAAAATTACTTGCAGCAAGTATTATGCATCGAGTTTCATATCGTTTACACATAGTCAATACTAGTCGTATAGAAATTATACACAAATCTATGAATCGTACATGTTTCGTAACGTAGTATGAAAATTTACCAAATAACTTGTTCGTGATTAAGTATCTAAATTTGAATAGACCCTAGAACTCTCTGAAAATCCAGAAGATTAATACTTTCCTACAAGTTTTAGCCAAAACGAGTTGGTTTTCTTGCAGTCGAGTGGTAGTGTACATTTGTTCACTTGTTACGTGTTACGTGTTAAACATAATCATAGAAAATTTTTAAAAGCCAATTGTATGTACAAACACAAATATTAAACTTGTTCTGAAGAAATATGTTATCTCAGTTAAGTACAGCTGGTTTCAAAATATTTTCTGACTTCAATAGAAAGATATTACGAGGATACGCCCATATTTAGTAAATACATATACTAAAATATATGTTCTTGGAGCTTACCGTACTGCATGCACTCGCTGGAAGTGTGGCAAGTTTCTCTCGATCCATATGTTCACATACTGTTGAACTTTCTCACACTGCCCTGAACTCTCAACCGATCGTAAATAACGAGAAAAGATCCGGAGATTTGATCTAGGCTAAGATATCGATGACACCAACTCTACTTCACACTTTCTTATGTGTAGCACACACGTTGGTCACAGGCAAGAAATACTGAAATAAATACAGTGGAACCCAGATCTAACCTTCTCGCATTAACCGTTTTCTCACGTGGTTTGTTAATTTTCTATAGTCCCGGCGAAGCACCCAAAAAAACAATGTTAAAAAATCCCGCACTATTCGTTCCCCAATTTCTCGAATTCCTCGATTTATCGTCTAAATATTATGGTCTCGTCACAAATATTATCCCGATTGACTGTTTTTGTTCACAAGCACAAAAGCACATTCGACCCCATCCAATTGGTTCGTAGAAAAAAAACCCGAAACTGCAAGTGTGCAATTGTTTACGATTCATGGTCATAATGGTTTCGGTGATGACTCACTGACAGAAGCGTAAGGCGAAGACCTTCGAAAAAATAAAAATATTTCTCTACTCCAAGGATAATTATAGATGAATCTGTTATTGGAAAAATATGCGAATTTGAAGGGTCTTTGTTAAAATTCATGTGCCAAACTGCTTAAAAGCAACTTAGCATTACGGACTTTTAAAAAAATGAATGTTTAAGGTATAATAAAAAAGTTTACTTGTGTAAGTCAAGTAAAATTTAAAAAATGTAAATGATTTTAAAAAAAAATATTTCACATTTTAAACTTTACCGCATTTATCGTTTATTTTTTATGGTCCCTTGAAAAACGTAGAATCGGTGTTTCACTGTATATGCTTTTCACACCTTGAATATTCTGTTATTTCTCATCAGTCAAATTGATACATACATACATACATACCATCGTTTAATATAAAATTTAAAATAACTTTGATTATTCCACGTATTGTGTAACTAACTGTGACACGTGTTTCGCCTCTTTCAGAGTCATCTTCAAACTTACTATCGCAAAGTTTGCTTGAATAATGAAGCAACATAAATTATAACATTTTAAATAATGACATTACAAAAATGGATTCAGGAAACAAGGAAGGGGTGATATAATCAAAACAATGCAATAACATAATGATACTAATAAGGTGCAATCAATCAGATTGGGATTTTTTCCTTTATAAGGGACGTAAGAGAGGGTTATAGAATCGAAACAAAGCAAACAAATAAATATATTTCTAATGACGTTAAACATTACAAACTATAAAACTATAAACTAAAGAGCTGCAATCAATCTGTTAGCTTGGGTGATTACTCTATTAATTGGGAATAATGTTAATGTTTAACGTCATTAGAAATATATTTATTTGTTTGCTTTGTTTCGATTCTATAACCTCTCTTACGTCCCTTATAAAGGAAAAAATTTTATTGCATTTTTTTGATTATACCCCTTCCTTGTTTCTTTAGAAGGAAAAACCCGTAATCCATTTTGTAATGTCATAATTTAAAATGTTATAATTTATCTTGCTTCATTACTCAAGCAAACTTTGCGATAGTAAGTCTGAAGATGCCTCTGCAAGAGGCGAAACACGTGTCACAGTGAGTTACACAATACGTGGAATAATCAAAGTTGTTTTAAATTTTATATTAAAATGAACTTCCACAAAGTTACCGCCGAAATCATCGAAAATATACTATCGTTTAATTACAAAAAGACATTACCCATTTTTAAAAAAGTCATTTTTTCATTGTAATCGAGGAAACTAATTTATAATGTTGATTCACTGTATAACGATGATATCATACTTTTAGACGAGTGGGTCTGTCTTGAATTGTTTGAATTTCGACGAAGAATAAAGGTTTCAGTCGAAAAACTGATACAATAAAACACACAAATATTTATATGGTAAAATGAATCTTTGTATGTATTTTACTTGTGATATTCATTTTTTCATTGGTAATAGAATTGAAAAAAAAACCTTCAATTGAAGAGAGTGGATGAAATATGATCTAATTTAGACTAAGCGTAAAAATAAAAGATGAAATGGAAACAGCCACTGCGTAGTCAAACAAAATAATTCCAAAAACTGATGAAACAGATGAAAGCAAAAATTCAAAGACATTTATTCCCGGTGAAATAAATGTATTTTTTTATTGTCGTTGCTATAAAATCCTTAAATAAATAATTCGAACAAGGTTTTGCGCAAGGGTAAACAGATAACTAGGACGGGTCTGATAATGTGTAGAATCATACAAACATTTAGATTTTAAAATAATAAAGCTTTTTATACATATTCTACAATTAATTTATTAATACTGGTTTCGCTCATTGCGAGCATTTTCAAATGATAAGAAAATACATTAATAAAAAAACTGCGCAATACTTGTATTTCTTTCTTATCATCTGAAAATGTTCACGATAAGCGAAACCAGTCCTGATCTTAATACATTATTTGTGAAATAGGTACAAAAAATGTTTCATTATTCTGCAATATAATGCTTTTCCATCAATATGTAACACTTTAAAAGTAATACAAATAATAAAACATTTTTAGTTCTTATTCCACGTAAAATTTATTGGATCAGGACTGGTTGCGCTCCTGGCGAGAATTTTCAACTGGTAAGAAATACAACGAATCAGTGTATAGAAATACAAAGGTTAAGTAAGAATAACAAGGTATGACAAACAATTGGTATTACAACTAAGCAAATAAATTGACTAAAATTAAAAAGTTAAGGACCTCTTAACAATGCAAGCTATTACTATAATTAAGTATTTCGAACAAATTTAAAAATCAAATTAATTGTATTTTTGATTAATGTTCTTTTAGTTTTGTATAAGAAATCAATTTAATTATTTTACTGGCATTGAACTGACAGTAGAACTCCATGCCTTGATAATACTGAGCCGAAAAAAATAACAATGTATTTTAATTCTACATAAATTCAAAAAATTTATTTGTTGATAGCTATTTCATCAAACGCCGATGAATAAATTAACAAATTAAAAACCAAAATAATTGTATTTAGTGATTAATTTTCGGGTGTTAGCTTCTATAAGAAATCAATTAAATTATTATAGCGTTTTTTTTGTCTGCAATATTTCATCACATGTATGCGCGGCGTTATATGAAACATACAGTTGGAACTGGAATCCATGGAATCTCTAAGAGCAGTTGAAAACTTACCACTGCACCAGACAATCCTTTTGTCCGCCGGATCGCGACACTTTTTTAGTTTTCTATTTCCACACGATAAACTGAAATTCAATTCAACTATTTGTGTGTCGTTGGTGATGTACGACCGACCAAATCTCGCCATTAATATCCGTACTTACCAAGGAGTGGTGAATGGATGGATATCCCGTAGAAAACATTTCTTCCATTTTATTCGATATTCAAACAAATCCGTGTGTTTTTCTTTTAGGAACTTTACCGTTTTGACATCCGCAGTTGAACGACCAATTTCTTGGTTACACTATCAAGTCCTCTTCTAACATATTTTTTTCAATTGGCTTATGAACGAATCGTTTGAATGTTCTACTGTATCGTGAGCTTTATCGCCAACGACCAGGGTTTTGTTCTTTGACATCATCAGACATTTCAAGTGCACAAGTAAACTTAAGCTGTCGCGTTATAAAATTTTTGCTTATATTATATATAAGAATACAAGTAGATCTATAAAAATATTGTTAAACCATAAATTGTTAGTTATTAATATGAAACATTACCATTAATTTACTGTAGAGTTCAGTCAATCTTGCTGAACTAGCAGTGTTGATATAATTGAGAACTTCGACTGAAGATGCCTGATGCTATTTTTATGATTTTCGTCGCTAATAACGCCGGTTTCGTCTTTCGGCATCTTCAGTCGTTTCAAGTGCACAAGTGTACTTGAACTGACGCGTACTAAAAAGTACAAAATTCAAACGATTCGATATTGAAATTCTATCAAGCATCTTCATTCGAAATTTATTTTTAATATACTTATTGATTCGCATGCAAGCTATTGATATCTATAGTATTCGCATTTCTTCCCACCAATGCATTCTCCGCTAAAACTGAAACACATGTTGCATTTGAGAACGATGCTTAAGTAAACTCCTAATGTTTATTTTTCAAGACTCCAACTGAAGCTAATTCAACAAATTGCTCTTCTTCCGCGTGCCTTCTAGCATGGATGTTCTATTAATGTTGAACGGATATCTGATCGCATAGCGCGCACCCCCGCCAAACTCTTCCCTTCTCCCAGGGGGTACGCGTACCACACTTTGGGAAACACTACCTTATACGATTATCAATTACATATAGTGATCAAAATACTGACAAAATTTTATTACTTATTCTACATTAAATGCATTTGATCAAGACCGGTTTCATTCATGGCGAGCATTATCAACTGATAAGAAATACAACGATACAGCGATTTGTATAAATATGATCAAATAAATTTAAGACGGTGAGAAAAATAACAATGAAATTATTTTATATATGTTTTGATAGTGGTTCTAGTTCTGACGAGGGCGTAAGCCGAAATAGCTATCAACAAAGATAAAAAATAATTTCTGTAGAATAAAAATGCATTGTTATTTTTCTCAGCGTAGTATAATGGAGTTCTACCAAGTAAATGCCAACACAATCAATAAATAAAATTAATGTTGAATAAGAACTAAAAATGTGTTATTATTTTTATTATAATGCCATTCCACCAAGTATTCACAGTGAACACCTTAAAAGTGAATTATGTTTATATTATAGTAGCTTAGTTGAATCGTGCAAAAAAATATCAGTACATCGCTCATTATATTACAAATTATCGTGATGAGCGAATACCCGTTCCTCCGTATTTGTCAAAATTGTGTAATAAAAGGTATTTTCAAAGAGTTCATATGCGTCACGTTGCGAGCTGGCGTAGTTGAAAGGAAACTATTACTTACTGGAATTTTACTTTAAATAATACATCTTCTGCGAATACGTTTATAGTTAAATTGAATTCAATTTGAGTAAAGAAGAAACAAACCGAAATAAACACGCGTCTCCGGCAAGACACGTGGACTTGTTTCTCTTCTTCTTTTCGTAATAAATGTCTAAGCATATTGAAAGGGAAAACGTATGCGTATATGCCAGCGTGCTGATATACCTACAGATCATTCGAATCAATCTCTATAAATTTCTCCGCGTCTCCTCGGCCCCGGAGAAAAAGTCGTTTTACGAACATTTACCCGCACGAACATTGACGTATTTTCACTTTTTGGCAATATATTATGTAAATTGATACAAATTCCATCTACGCATATATGTTTTTTTCACAATATGACCGGAAATCAATAGCGATATTATACTGTACGCACGCAACTTATAGGCATCCCTGAAAATATATATTATGTAAACTCGTGCTATAAACTAAGTGAAAAAATATTCGTTGTAATTCTTTCTTCTCTTGAGTCGATATTCTTCTACTCAAATAACGTATCAGATAATTCGATTTCCGTGAACATAATCGGATATTTTGTATAACTTTTCAAGATCTTTTTTTACTCTGTCACTGACTTGTCTGCATTTACTATCTATATATATAAAATGAATGTCTGTATGTATGTCCGCTATGGAATACTAAACCGCTCGACCGATCGATGTGAAACTTTACAAATTTATTGAGTACACTCCCGCAATGGTTTCTGGCCTACCAACCCTTCCCCCCAACCACCTCCCAACCTCCACCCCCCAATTTTTGTTTTTTTTAAACTTTACGAATTTTTCGAGTTCACTCCTTCGAAGGTTTCTGGCATACCCCCCCATACGCCCCCCAAACCCCACTCCGCCAAACAACCCCCCTCCCCCCAAAAGTTGATATCGATTTTTTACAAATTTATTAGTAGTATTGAATACATGCAAATTGAATTGAATATTTGTGTAATGTCTTTCCTTCAAATTTATTTTAGTTGCTGGCGTAGCAACGCGCGCAGGGTACAGCTAGTATTTAATAAAACTGTTCGTTAACAATGCTAAAATTTAAATACAAGAGAGACTTCATGGACAAGGGCTTTTTATTGTTTCTTTCGAATTAATAATATAAGGTAAACATTTTATAATGAAAAATGAGAACCTTACAGTTTTGTTTTAAAATTGAATATTTTAATCTATTTGTTCCATTCTCCGACGAATAAAATGAACGACAAACTATTCTGAACAATGAAACATTAAATATATTATAAAATATGAGAGGCTTTCCCATTTAGCATTTCTGACCTAAAAAGAAGAAAATATTACACAAAAAAATATTTATATTAGAAATATCAAAACATGTTTAGCAAATAAAAGCTTGCGATGCCCATGACAGCCGCCTTTTTCTCCCCTTCCCCTAACGTTGTATTGTATTCAAAAAAATGTTCAACTCACATTTTACATTTCATATCTTAGAATATATATATATTTTGCCGGTAGCTGTCTTTCTCTGATGATACGAATAGTGTCAGTACAGTATCTCGCAATTTCCACTTCATTATCAATTTTTGACGATGAAAAATTCTTGAAAAATGGTACAGTTATTTTTTCTTGTATGATTCGTTTGTACCCACCTTACTTTTGATTTAACAAACCATAACAAAATTCATGTGGCATTTCAGCATTTATAGGAGCAGAATATTGCGTATTCATCATTATATACACGTGTTTAATAATGTGAAAACAGATTGCGCATACTTCACAAAGGCATCATTCGTAAATGGAAATATTCTTAAGACTAGCTTGGGTTTTTGGCTTCCAGTTATGACAGTTATTTTCCTCTCTTTTCCCATATATGGCAGTGCAACTATCAAATTTTATTTATACTCACAGTATCCACTATTCAATAAAGGGTTTAAGTGTATTAAAAATATAATATTATCATATAGGTATATTTTACAAATTCCGTTCAGCTTCTCAGTAAAAGAGAATTCCTTTCACAAAATCTAGGAATGCGATTTTATTATTTTATCCTGTTATGTAAATTGAAATGTCTAGTCTCGTATAGCAGAATGTCATTCAAGCTCTTTTCGAGCGTCCTCTACTTTTATGATATTAAACTTTTTTTGTCTGCATCTTCACTTTAGAAAAGTGAATACATTTCATGACCGAATTCCTTCACCAATATCCTATAGTTCGTGATGGACAACATTCCACATCTTTTTATAAGGCGACTCTTTTGCAATGTCTACATACAAAAATGACTGTGATTCGTGTCAATGATTATATCAATTTATGGATTTGTATTAAAATACACACCCGATATATATTTATTAACAATACGTTCCTTTAAACGACTTCTGGTGAGTTATTACATTCATTATTAGAAAACATATTTGTATTTTTCGTGTACGTACATGAAACATGATATTTTATGCAATCATCTTCGCTTCTAGTCTTTCGAATAAGAGTAAGTAAATTAGAACGTCAACTGCTCAAACATACTCTCAAAAAAAACAACAATAATTGATCGATGAGAAGAGAAGACATTTCATGAATAAAATTTGCTTAAAATATCATAAAACCGTGGTTTTAAATACAGATGTGAAAAAATAGTAACGGACTACTCACCATAGAGGCCTAAACGAGTATTTTGGTTTTATTTATAATATGTTTGTACATTGAGCTTTCTATATTGATTCTTTCTACTGTACTTTTATAGATTTGTATACATTTCAGCACGAGTTATAGAGAAAACCATTCAAATTTATCCATAAATGAAATGGAAAACAATAATAAAACTACACTTTTAAGGTGT
Organism: Himalopsyche kuldschensis; assembly: GCA_028554975.1. Lineage (NCBI taxonomy): Eukaryota > Metazoa > Arthropoda > Insecta > Trichoptera > Rhyacophilidae > Himalopsyche > Himalopsyche kuldschensis. The sequence goes on from JAHFWI010000045.1 coordinate 2,155,241, forward strand.
TCACTTTCAATACTTGTGGTGTAATGGCATTATAATAATAATAATACATTTTTAGTAATTTTTCCACATAAAATTTATTTGATCAGGACCGGTTTCGCTCATGGTGAGCATTGTCAACTGATAAGACAACAACAATAATATATTAAAAGAAATACAATAAAATATCTTTAGTTAAAACACAATTTCATATTTTAAAAAAATGTGGTATTAAAGAAAGTCTAACGTTTTCTCAAGAAATATGAATAAGAAAAAATACAATATTATGATTATTCACGCTTATATTTCCTTAAAAGAAGGTGAAAAACAAAACGGAAACTCCCCGCCACCCGCTATATCTTTTCAAAACTTTCTGCCAGAGAAGGGAAAACAAAAAAAATACAAGAAAACACTTGAGGGGATTTCCAAGAAGTCAATGTTTTTACTGCGTGCTCTTTATTTACTGTGTAAATGAACTGGAGACGAAAAGGGATTTTTTTCGACACTAAAAGGGAGAATTCTATGCAATACCACCAGTCGCGTAGAAATGACATTCATTTTCCTGTGACATATAGGCAGGGATTTCTCTGTTACGGTTTTATTTGTGTCATATTTTCTTAGGGTAAACTGTAATAGTGAGCTTTGGTATATTCAATACTATTGGGTTGTAACTAGAGACTCCAATTACTCGACATCTCAACTACTCGAGTATCGAGTAGTAAAATTTCAAAATACTCGAGTACTCGAGTATACTCGAGTAGTTTCAGATGTACCAAAATATATATTTTTAATTCGAATTTGTGTATAAAAATAGATGATAAATAAATAAAGAAAAATATTGAATATCATAAAAACATTTATTTCAATTTATACCTCACATATTTCAACAATAATAGAGAATTAAACGACTCAAATTTTTAATTAATTTTAAGTTTTGATTTTATATTTCTCGCAGAAGAAAAAATTGTCGACGGTTATTACTAAAACGAGTATAACTCGAATATTTTTCAAATTACTCGAGAATCTAGTACTTGGAAAATGGACGAGTATACTCGAGTATCGAGTACTCGATAATCGAATTGGAGTCTCTAGTTGTAACCCACTCATATATGTATAGCTGGACATTTTTGCACTTACTTATATTTTTTTATACAATTTTCTGGTTTTTCTGAAATATTTCCAACGAATTCTACCCAATGAAATATGGCGTAAAGTGAGTGGATATTAAAATTATCATCTTTCCTCAATCTTTTAATTTCTGAAAAGCCTCTTTGAATAATATGTAGGTATGTATATCAAAATGAACTAAAAATCAGTCCAATTTTAATCAGTCAAGAGTAAATGTTCAACTTTTCAGCTGCTTAAGCCCCAGTTGTATTGGCTGGAAGTATGTATAGAGGTATTTTTGTATCTAAATCACTTTAACTCGCATATTATTTTTTTCAATTAACATTATATATACATACATACATACATACAAAAAATTAATATTGAATAATATTATCATAATAAAACCGGAACGGCGTATGTATGTCTGTGATTCTGTAATTCCCTTTTGCATTGTTGGTCATAAAGTTGCCATAAAAACGAATATGAAAGAATATATGTTTGAATTTTTATCGGCGAAGACATTTAGTCAAAATGTAATAAATTATTCTTCTACTGAACTTTTCCCGGCTTTTATTAATATAATACTGTTTATTATTTACGTGTAGGTCATTTTTTTGACAGCAAATTAGATTTTTTCCTTGAATTTGGACATTTTAATGGGCGAAAATGGGGCTGTCATCAAATTAAATAACGTTTGTGATTTTATTTTAACTCTATTTTGGATGTTAGATTTTGTGATATAATTATGTCGAATGATATAAAATTAAATAATTATTGGTCGCTTAGTCCGAGCGACGCCGGGTAGCAATACTAGTATTATCATAATCATCTTTTTTTATTCACAGTATTCAAAAGATTATAAAAGTAATAAGATCCAATTTTTTAGTAGAAATCTTATTTAATAAAGTACAAGAGGCGTCTATACAAATAATCCTGATGAAAAAATATTCTTTTTATGTTGACAAACCACCAAATAAAAATATTGATATGTTTCTTACTTATTTGACTTAGTTACCCGACTAGATTTTTTATAATTTTTCACAAAAAAATAATACTTTTTAAAACAATATTCTTTAGTTTTTGTTACTGAATTATTTTTCAGCGTGGAAAGTCAAAATGACATTTTGATTCAATAATAAAAACACCAAGACGGATTTTTTTTTATATTATAAAACAACATGAATCTTAAAATTTTTTCACTGTTGTGTTTTCTTCGAATTATCATTTAAAATAAAATTTGAATCGTTTGATTTTTGTACTTTTCCAAGAGCTTTGTCACTAATGACCCGGGTTTCGCCTTTCGGCATCTTCGGGCATTTCAAGCGCACGAATGACTTATCAGTTCAAGTTCAAATGTGAAACCCGGGTCGTCAGTCACAAAACTCAAAAATGGAAAAGTACAAAATTATAACGATTCGAATTTGATATTAAATTCCTTCAGTCAAAAACAGGGATGTGGAGTCGGAGTCGTCGCGGCGTTTTGGCCGGAGTCGTACTCGGAGTCAGAAATTTTGAAAAGTTTGAACTTTTATTTTTGCATATAATATGTCGAATTTGTGTATTGGCTGCATTGGAAGGGGTTGATATTTAATTGAATATACATAAATAGGAAAATTAGGGGAAAAAAGTAACGATATTAAACTTGTTTAGTCGGAGTTGGAGTCGGAGTCGTGTTTTTGGTCAATGTCGGAGTTGGAGTCGTGGTTTTGGTAAATGTTGGAGTCGGAGTCGAACTTTTTTTTACCGAATCCACAGCCCTGGTCAAAAATCTAAATTTGAAGAAAAATATTGATAATATAGAAGTTTCATAATTGTTCTTTAGATCCCACATTTAAACTGTCAATAAATACTGAGTGGAATGGCATTATAATAAAAATAATAACACATTTTTAGTACTTATTCCACATAAAATGTATTGGATCAGGACCGGTTTCGCTCATAGCGAGTATTATAAACTGAGATGATAAAATGACAACATTGTCTACAAGAGTATAAATAAGGTTTATATTTAGGTTCTATAAGACCCGTTAGGTTTATATTTAAAGAGATTCATCGATAGTCATTAAAATAAAAAAAGATTCAATGTTTTCAAAATTACGTTTTTTCAGTTAAAATAAATGACTTGCCTTGGCTTGAAAAAAATTACATTCAAAATAACTATACTTATGACTGTTTTGTTTTAATACTGTTTTCCAGACCGTGTTATAAATGAAAAAAAATATAATTGCCGTGTTTGTACATCACAAAGCAAAGATACAAACTAATATATTTTGCAATTAATTATGACTGACATATTTTAAAAAAATAGAGTCAAATTAAGTCGTAAGATTTTCTTTCAACAGCTAAAACAAAAGAAATTATATTTCAGAAATGTGGATAAGAGATTTCGTTGATACAAAAAAAAAACATAATAATCTTGACCAGTGTTTCCCAACCAGTGGTCCAGTGAGTCTTTTCGCCGGGCCGCAAACAGTATGCCAAATTTCGATCATTTATTATAAACTCAAACACTTCAATCAATACAATTATAATAAGTCGGATAAAACACAATAATTATTAATCGACATTTCCGTGTTATTATCAGTATTTAGTATTTGCAATACTAAATTCAAAATGCGTAATAATTATAATTTACCAACATAATGCATTGAAACTCATTTACATCACAATTTTCGCTAATTCGTATAGATTACATCCATAACAATTAAACTTAGTGATCTACTTTTATTTTTGTACATCAACGATACAAGCTGACTACGCGTCAGTTCAAGTACATTCGTGTACTTGAAACGCCTAAAGATGCCGAAAGATGAAGCCCTGTTCGCTAACGACAAAACTCAATGCAAAGTACAAAATTAAAGTGATTCAAATTTGATATTGAAATTCTACAGAGCACCTTTAGTTTAAATTCGATATTTAAAAAATATGAAATAAAAACTGTTTTTATTTCAGTATTAGTGGTTCGCGATTTTTTTTCTTTTTTTTACCGGTCCACAAGTGTAAAAAGGTTGGGAAACACTGATCTAGACAATTTTTTATAAGAATCATATTATTCAATTTAATTATCTCTTATATTTTCTTTTTAAAAACGTCTGTCTCGTCTGAGACGGATATTGAAATGTGTATATATAATACCTATTAGTTTAGCATTAATGAACCTGCAATATGTGTGTCGTATTTTATATTATGCTACATCTAAGTAATTTAATGATATCATAGTTAAGTATTGGAACTTTTACAGAGCTTCAAATGTATAACAGAGTAATTATTTTGTATCAAAGAATATACGGTGAGAAAAATAATAATGTATTTCAATTCTACAGTAACTATTTTATTTATTTGTTGATAGTTATTTCGGCTTACGCGCTCGTCAGAACTATGTTTTAGACGTGCATTAGATTACATTTATGTACATATATAACATTTAGACAAGGTACACAATACATCTTCTTCTCTGTTCCACCATCTTATTTTTATATAATAACTAGTATTGCTACCCGGCGTCGCTCGGACTAAGCGACCAATAATTATTTAATGTTATATGATTCGACATAATTATATCACAAAATCTAACATCCAAAATAGAGTTAAAATAAAATCACAAACTTTATTTAATTTGATGACAGCCCCATTCTCGCCCATTAAAATGTCCAAATTCAAGGAAAAAATCTAATTTGCTGTCAAAGAAATGTCAAATAATACCTTCACGTAAATAATAAACATTAATAATAAAAGCCGGGAAAAGTTCAGTAGAAGACTAATTTATTACATTTTGACTAAATGTCTTCGCCGATAAAAATTCAAACATATTTTCTTTCATATTCGTTTTTATGGCAACTAAATGACCAACAATGCATAAGGGAATTACAGACCAACAAACATACATACGCCGTTTCGGTTTTATATAAGTAATTGATTTGATGTATTCTTCAAGTAAAAGCTAATCCGGGCTTTTACTAAGTGGGTATAAACGTAAAATTAGTATTGTATTAAGTTGATTAACTTAAAATTGCATTGACGTTTATTAACGGCGTAAGAAGTGGAGATGCGTTAATGGAGATTTTTTCGTTAAGAATGTCATTGGATTGATTATACCTATTAATTTCTAGTTGTTCCAATTCATTTAGCTTAAGGCCCATATTAAAAAAAATTAAACAAATCGGGACTGAATTTATATCATGTGATTCCTCTATTAGGTCCAATAATTATATTAATTACGATTCAAATCATACTGAAACTTTTGTTTTAAAATTAATATAAACATTCTGAGTAATGACATGTTACTCGCGATGAACGAATCTAACGACCTAATCATCGTAGTCAATGAGAGTCTCTCATTTGCGTTCGTTGAAATAATAGAATCTTCGCGAATCATTTTCGTTTCCGGTCCATCCTTTTGTCAATAGCAATGCAATTCACAAAACAAATGATTCGCAGAGAACACAATTAAAATTGAGCCGTTAGTTAATTGTTTTCGCTAAGCAGTTAAATAACTCTAACAAAGAAACCATAATGAACGAATCGGAGAAAGCGATCTACCCTAAGTCGTGGATTAGTGAGACATTTCCTCTAATTCGGGAATAAGTAACGAAAGAATTAAGATAGGTGATGAACGAGATGATGTTATTTTGGTCGATGTATTCTTTCAAATTAGTTGCAATCTAATCAAGTCTATTGTGTACATTATAACGAAAAAGTATTCTAGTACTCTTATTAATGTTTTGAGACTATCCTCGACTCATTTGATACTAATTTTCTATACAGCATCACAAATAAAAAGTTCATTACAACTTAATTCAAGGAAGGTACATCACAAATAGCTTTATATAATGGTTGTCATTACCTTTATTACTCTATATATTGTATCCTAACTTACAGGTCTTGCAATAAGGATGCTCAAATTTTTTAAGTTATAGCAGCCATGTTACAATGAAATCTGTAAAATTTCCTGTCAATTTTATAATAGTGTACGACAAATCACCATGGAAGGTTAAGCGTTGAACAACATGTGCAAAACATCATTTTTTTTTCACTGACTGCTCCGTTCGATAAAGGTTCGTCGCTAAAGTCATCCTAAGCGACCTGGCCCATTTTTGGATGAATATGGATGATTTTGGATATATGGAAAAGCAATATTGTCGGATTTGGGACGATTCCAATCTATACGAGATAGAGCAGCACCAAATGCATCCCGAGAAAGTCACTTTTTGGTGCGGATTTTGGTTTGGCGGAATCATCTACTTATATTTCTTCCAAAACGAAACTTGCATTGCCATAACCGTCAACAGCGAACTACATATCGATGAAAAACAATTTATTGTGGCCTAAACTGGATGATATTAATACCGATAACATGCCGTTCCAACGGAGCGGCGCTACCTACCACAAAGTACATACCACGATCGACATTCTAAACGTATGAGCGTCCCAATTGAAAGACACTATTAAATTTCATTAATGTTTCATGTAGTTAAGTATTCTTAAACGTTTATCAATTTACCATCACTATTTATAGTCAGTATAACACAACATTTATTTAGAGAATTCAATTGAAATCTGACTTTATATCTGTGATAAATGGGTTAGAGAATTTTACAAAATAATCGTCACTTTAAAACAAAGATTTTCAATGATGTGAACGTTTTCCTACGATTTATCAGTTTTTTTTTTCAATTAATGACACCAATTCTTTCAGTTTTCTTTATTTTAATACTGTGCTATAATCACTGTTCCATTTTCTTTCAGTTACCATTTGAATCACTGAACTGCCCGCTGTAAGTTGTTAGTACGTAACTGTTCCACGGTACAGAGTATGCCATAAAAGCTTATTGTTCCGTAATCCACTTTTTACGACAAGATAAAACCGACTTTATTTTGCCAACCATTACAAACTGCATTAAGACAGACTTATTAATAAACCAAATGACAAATTTATATTACTAAGCAGAATTTACATGAAAAAAAAAATATTAATCTAAGTCCAAGTTATATATTATAAAACATCGTATCGTTTGATATTTGTACATTCCATGAGTTTTGTAACTAAAGACTAAGGGGTTTTTCTTAATGTTTTCCCCACCGGGTTGCTTTAGGCCTTTTAGGCATCTTTTGGTAAACTCCTCAGTTTACTTTATAGTAAGAATTGAAAATTTTTAATGATTCCAAGACAATCATTCTCGTAAGGGTTTTACAAATTGAACTAAGGCGTAGTATTTATATAAGAATACTAATAATTCACTAGGTTTAAGTGTTATTATCGCAATCTGGATGAATTAGCGAATGTTAATGAGATTCTGTGAATTTTATGGGAAAATTAAACGTTCAGGTAATTGAAATGTGATATCGTAAATGTGACGTATTATTAAATAATAGATTTATTTTGTTTGCTTGAATTTATAATCAATACTAATGTTAGATAATTACTTTAAACGATATAAAAAAGCTGAATTTGGAAGATTAAGTTGCTCGTGTAAAATAAGCAATCTAGCTTTCTAATCTTTATTTCTAGTATTTTCTGGTCACCTATGTGATGTTAAATTTTAGCCGCTTCATCCAAGTTGAACAATTGATTCTCAGATAGCAAATGGTTGGTAAAAGAATGAGGTATCTTTATTTAATCTCAAAGTGGTGTTAGTGATACAATTCATACAAAAGTACAAACTTCAAACGATTAAAAAAAAATATTGAAATTCCGTCAAACACTTTCAGCCGACTTTTTTTCGCACAGTAGAAATTGAAGCTGTCGCGCAATATGTATGAACATATGAATCTTCTCTTGTTACTTTAATTTATCGAACACTAGCTGTACCCTGCGCGCGTTGCTACGCCAGCAATTTTAGGGGGATTGTGGGGGGGGGAAGGGGTGTACGCCAGAAAGTTTCGCAGAATTGTACTCGAGAAATTTGTAAAAAATCGATATCATTTTTGGCGGGGAGGGGGTTGTTTGGCGGGGTGGGTTTTGGGGGCGTATGGGGGGGGTATGCCAAAAACCTTCGAAGGAGTGAACTCGAAAAATTCGTAAAGTTTAAAAAAAAAAATGGGGTGGAGGTTGGGGGGTGGTTGGGGGGAGGGGTTGGTAGGCCAGAAACCATCGCGGGGGTGCACTCAATAAATTTGTAAAGTTTCACATCGATCGGTCGAGTGGTTTAGTAGTCCATAGCGGACATACATACAGACATTCATTTTTATATATATAGATAGATAGATTACAGTAAATATCCAGCTGTTGTGCATTTTTGCTTTATAGAATAATGATGGCAAGTTTTTGAGAGCTTCTTTTGGTTTTGAATATCAAACTTGAAGAATCAGAAGGCTGAAATAAATACAAATTATTCTCTAGGCGAAATTAAATACTTTCTTAAAAAAATAAACCCTTAATTACTTATTATTTTAACCATGCATAATTTATTTTTATATTCTATGAAAATATGATCATAACACTGCATGGTTTTTGTGGTATTTGATAGGAGACAGGTCAAAAAAGAAGCTTTTTGATGTCTGGAAAGAGCTTTTCCGAAATCCTTTAAAAGTTTGCAGACATGCCATCTAAATATTACATTAGTTGGTGTCAATTGGATACACACCTTTCCACTTTTATGTTTCCTTAATAATGTCGTTGCTTTCAGGCTTAGAAGCTCTGTTAAAAACCCAAGTATCCTTTGAATGACACGGATAATGCTTTGCGTGCTAATGTTTGAATGGTTATTTTCACGTGCTCTCTTACTTTTAAATATTTTACTGGGGGAGCATAGTACAAGACAGTGGGTGTATCAATTAATAAAAAATATCTTGAAATAAGTTATAATAATCATATTTCAGAAATCTTTAAAAGTGAGGCACAAAAAATTTGCGTGCTTCAAATTTTCTCCGAGAGAAATTGCGTTGATACAATAAATTATATAATATACATACATATGTGCGTGAACATTACAATAATCTAATTCGTATAAAAAAAAACTCTAGAATATGAAACACATTCTACCATTTCTTTTGAGATTTACTCATATATTTTACAGTCGTAGATTAAATTTTATGTAAAAGGAAAAAATATTTTTTTTTACACTGCAACTCAGACCCGAAAGCCATGCAACTGAAGCCATCGTTTTAATACTTTTAAAAAATCGAACACAAGTTTGGTTATTTCACATTCCTCAATCTATATTACCTGTTTTAACAATTTCTTACTTCAATACATTTACTGTATTCGGGAAACGTAATGTTTTTATTTTTCCGAATAAAACTTAATACGTAGATAAATATTTTGGTAAATTATAGATATATGGTCACGGGACAGAATTCCAATCCTCTCGATCTAAGCTAAAACATACTAGCTTATAATTTTATCTTTTGACTGTACTCTTTGAGTTCTTGTGGATTATTATAAAATGTGGAATCAAAATGATTAAATCTGAAGAATATTGTATGAGTTCTGCTAGAATAATTTGTTTTTTAATATTAGCCTATAATAAAATTATTCTTTCTATTTTAAACAAATAATAAACTTATGTGACTCTCTCTCTATCTGTATAATATTATCATTTGTGTAGTGTGTGTTTGCATTTTTGCTCCTGTAAATTAAAACAACTCGATTTCATACTTTTTGCGAAGTATTCTTTATGATCTTCTAATATAAAAAATTTAAAAGTTAAAGATGAAACATTTCAAAAAAAATCGTAAGCCTTACATTCATTTCATTTAATGTGCTTATTTTTTATAAATCTTTACAAAAATTCTGTCCCGTGACCATATATCCAAAATTTACCAATATTTTTCCATTTAAGCGTATTGAAAAAAGTATCTTTGAATACTTGTATAAATACTATTGGAATTTTAAATTGCGTAATGTCCTTGTCATTACTATTCAAATGTCCCAAATTGGTAGAGAAATAATAGCGTAAGCAGAGAGCTTTTTAAGCTTATAAAACGAGCTTTGGCACATTTGGCAAACTTTTGCGACGTGTCGAAACATAACGAGAATTGAAATCGTCCACGTGGTGTTTTCCTTTTCCAACCTTGAAGCGTTAAAGCTCTGGCGAAACTTTTTACCACAGTGAAATTATCGCGTAGTTTCCCAAGAAAAAATATTCAATTAGTAGAGCTTTGCAAATATTTTCTATCGTTTAATTGAGAAGATTGTTTTTTATTTGGTAGAACACTTTGATAAGCTTAATATCTGATCCATTGATATTTGGTATATTGGGATATTATCACATATATAGTGAAACTAATTAAATCAATTGATTGAATTGGCATTAACTAGGTAGAACTCCATTATAATACGATGAAAAAAATAACAATGTATTTTAATTCTACAGAAATTTTATATATTTGTTGTTATATAAAATAATTTCTGTAGAAATAAAATACATTGTTATTTTTTTCACCGTATAATTAAATCAAACTTAATGATCAAAATCAGTTTAAAAAAAACAGTACAGAGTATCTTGGCCCTTGTATTATGAAGCTCACTTCATTAATCATCATTTAAAAAAGTAAATCTGTTTTTAATCAAATAATTTTTTTCCCAACAAAAACTTTAGCAATAACATATGTTTATTCAAATGACAATACATTGTAGTTGTGTGATGACTAAATATCTTTAAATTATATTGTGCAAATCTTGTACTGAGGGAGTAAACACTTTATCGTTCACGGTAAATTCAGTATAAGATTATCTACTTTTTGGTTTCATTAACAAAATTAATTAATTTGATGCTCTTGATGAGCGGTTCATGGACTCCCTTATCATAACAATGAACAGTACTTACTGGTTGGAATGTGCAATAATATTGTCGCTACCTAAGCGAGGTATGTACTTAACTTAACGTTCAACAAAAATAATTATTAACTGGCCATAAATATATAAAAATATATTGCTAAAAAAAATTAACCTGGTTAATGAACGTGATATCTTTTTCATTCATTTTTATTCGAAAAAATGTAATAACCGTTAACAATGCGTATACGCTCCCGTCTAAAGATTCTAATAATTATAAATCACTAAATTTTAACAGAATATCGGGAGCATACAAATGAAAAAGAAGTCATTAATAATTTCCCATTGTATGTGAGTTGATTGCTTTCTTTCAAAATGGGTATAGCTATACTCATAAATAGAAATAACTTTTTGTTCCTCCGTTCTGATGGGTGTCCTACATTATATACGTGAATAAAGGGCGATAATGGAAAAGTGTATTTTTCAGGATTTCCGCCCAAATGTTAATACGACATAGCGATGACTCGCAGGTTTTGATTTTTCGCTACTTGTATCCGGTATACTTGTATATCAGCAATATATAAAACGTGGCCTTCATAAAAATTCGATTGATTGAAAAATGGGTGTGCTTAAAATCAATGTACGTGAAATAATAATCGCCACACAATTTGATGTTTACTTGGACGGAATAGGTTGGCTATTCGATCGTTATGGTATCTACGTATTTTGATTGATTCAAATTTAGAAAAAAATCGGCCCTTTATTGATCATATTCACAATGAACAATATTTTTGTGCGACTGATTTATTATTTCTATTAACGAAACTGTGAAAGTGCTTAACACAAAACGCAATCAACGTTTACATGATTAGTTCATATCGTCGCTTTTTTCATATATGTCAATTGTAGTTACGGTAAATGTGCTTGGCATGGAAGTAAAGTGTCTTTATTGACCCGTGAATTTCTTCTTTTTCTGTCATGTAATTGAGTTGTGCAAGGCAGCCATAAGACAATGGCTACCTATACACGTTTGGAAGTAAGAAACCGATTTGACTTGGAGCTAGTTTCAAGATAGAAATATATGTACATATTTTTCACTATCAGCTTACTATCGATATTATTATAATTAGCTGAGTCTCTGATATTTTATATAGTTAACGCAATATTAAGAGATCACCACTCTTATGTATATTATATAAATGAGAAGATAGACTGTGGTTAAACAGTTATATAGTTTTGTCGAATAAGTCAACAGGTACGCCCGTTTTTAGTGATAAGTATTCTGAAAAGCGCAAACCAATTAAGCACAACACTGTTTTGTAGTAATACAATTATTATGCTGCTATAAATAACTTTATTAATTTCAAAACAAATGACAATTCCCTCATTTTTGATATCTTTTTATTCACCATTGAAACATTGTTAATATAATCCCAAATATGTTTAAAACTATGTTCGGGGGGCTATAACTGGTTAGGGTTAGAGTATATTCGTAAACAAAGAAGCGTTATTATCATTTAAACAACACGGCTCGGCCGCAAAACTAATAAATTAACTCTCATATTGTAAAAACTATTGGAAAAACGTCCGACGGCGCAAATTTATATTCGATTTCGCACACAAAAAGTGTTCAGAGATATTTTTACATGAAAACATTACCCTGTTATCAGTTTTTAGGCTGGTGAAAATATTGGCTTTTTAAAGCTATGTTTGTTCAGTATTCCTTTTCCAGGAATATGCTGTTGGACAATAGTTCATCGTTATAATACATAAACACAATAAATATTAAATTTCGGTACACTTTTATTGGTCCCGCTGGCTTTAGAAGATTATGATAAAACAAAGTATTGTAATTAAAAACATATTCAATGAATCAAATGAGAAATTAAAAGATAATTTTTTAATTACCCTATATAACGTAATGTTTTTATTTTCACCGTTTTACTCATATTACACGACGGCTGTCTATTTTTTGACGTGACAACGTCTTATAAATCGATGAACGCCCGCTGCACGCACGAAAAAACATGACTCATTGTCCCGTTTGTCGCGTTACGCCGAAGGCAAGCGTGCGAGCGAGAGCGCGGATAAGCGATAGAGAGGCACGATCGGCCTACCGTTCGGATTGTGCCGCATCTATCTCTCTTCCACTCGATTGGTCGATGCGTCTGAGTAGAAAAGAGACAGCGGCAGCACACAACTTATACACCTACAGTACCTACACGTGATCTGTTTACAACTGTTTATAAAAGTATGCAATCATTTCATCAATGTTTTCTTATGACGTTGTCACGTTAAACTATCGTCCGTAAACCGACTTTACAGACAACCATTTTTTATGTTTGCCATAAGAAATCGTCTGATATTAATCTTATGCAATTTTCAAAACTTTGAGTGTCGATTTACTTGTTTTACGATACCAAACATTTTGAATTTTCTAAAAACGTCACAATTACCTTTCGATCCAAATATCGAGGGCTATATATATTTATATAATAACCTATATATTCCGATCCGATTAGGGATAGCTGGAGCAACATTTAATTCAATGCGGAAAGTCTGGGACTCACGGCTGTACTCGGTCAGAACCAAGTGCCACTTATTCAACGCATGCATACTGACTGTGCTGCTTTACAGTTGCGAGTCGTGGCACATCACAAAAGCACAGGGTAACCGTATACTGTGCTTCGAAAACAGATGCCTGCGGCGAATACTAGGAGTACAGTGGTTTGACTTTGTCAGGAATACGGAGGTAAGAGAGCGGACAAACCAGCCCCTTATCACGTCTAAAATTAAAAGGCGACGATGGACCTGGCTTGGACATGTGCTGCGGATGCCCCAGGGGAGACTGAATCCTGCTTGCTTCTTCTATCAACCTGATGGATCCCGACGCCGCGGAAGGCCTCTGATGACCATCCATAGGATGTACTCAGGGGAGCTAAGGGACGCCGGGATGACCTGGGAAGACGCGAGGAGGTTGGCGGGAGACAGAGAATCTTGGAGGCACCGTGTGGCGGCCATATGCTCCGAATAGGGAGCGGATATGGGGGAAAAAATATATTGAGTGCGTTTAATCTATTAATAGCCATATCCTGTTACTCTTACTCTCTCAGAAAAAGATAAATTAAAATAGAGTGACTAAACCACATAAAGTTATCATGAAACAACTCGCATTGAGGTACTCTATTGAAATTACATTTGCTCCTTATTGAAAACTAATATAATTAAAAATCGTCTACGTAGTGTTTAAATTCACACGATTTTTCTAATAATAGCTGGTCCTTGTAATTCTAGAAATACTTGTATGTTGTAAAATCAGGACGCGCGCATGACAAGTCTAGTTGCCAGTAGAACACTTTGAATGAAAGAAGATAGTATTGCCAACGTAGATGGAATGCTTGGGTTGATTTAATCGTTATTTTGGTATAGATACTATTCCATCTGTTTTTCTCGCATTATTTTAAGTCTGCACATTTTCGTTATCTTTATTTTTACAGTAATCAATAAAACTAAATTTAAACTTACGACAAAAACTATTTTTTCATTTAAATAAAATAACAAAACAACGCACTCATAAACATGCAATAAAGTAAATGTACTAGTAGTTGACCATGTACCAGTGGTTGACCTTTTGAGAATAAAATAGCCCAAAATAAGAAATGCAGATGCGGGATTGCTCTAAATTGTAAAGATAATACAATTAAAGGCAACTGTGGTCGGAATGAGCCACTTACACAACACCATATAGCAAATGGAGTGCCAGGATGGCCATTTGAAAACAACACCTAGTGAGGAAAGTGTATTATTTCAAATTACTTAAGTGATCAATCTTGAAACGGTGTGTACCTTGTTCCTGAACCACCCGTTGCTAATTGATTCGACCAAGAGTGGTGTGACAGAAATCCCTGAGGCAACACTGAAAGAAAGTTCACTATAAAGCTCCCTGATTAGCCATGGTCAACTACTGCATTTTTCCATTTGTGAGATGGTCAACTACTGAAACAGAAACCTGGCTTTAAATAATTTAACACAACTTTTTTTAAACAAGCCCTTTCGTAATTTTTGTTACATAATATTAATTAAGACATATGATCCAATATGAGTATACTTTGTATACTTTGCTATCATTCGGTATAATGCTAAACTTTAATCGTTATTAATTGAGTAGGCATTTACTTTGTAGAACTCCATTATAATACGGTGGGAAAATAACAATGTATTTTAGTTCTACCTACATTATTTTATATATTTGTTAATAGCTATTTCGGCTTACGCCTTCGTCAGAACTATGTTTTAACTTAAATTTTCCTACCGTATTTAATCGTTATTTTTGTTGAAATTTTCTCTTAAACGGTCAGCTACTGGTACATTTACTTTACTGCATTTCCAATGCAAGTATCTGCCATCGTGATATATATTACTATTCGCGTTATGTTTATCTTTATTATAACATTGCTTCAAATTTAGCAGGACAAGCCTTATTACCCTTTGAGTTAGCACTTTTGTTAAGAGTGCTGTGCCTTGGTTTACACCTGTTAACTTAAATAGGCAACTGCAAACCGTTGCGGAAACTACAATCGTGTTGTTCCTGAGTATCCTGACGTAATGTTTGCGAGTAGTAACATGATTCCTCAACTTTGTACTCAAATATACTAACAGGGTCTGTAGGTAGTGTGTGGTTACACAATTATTGCATCGCATTACTCATATTCTCGTCGTGAAGCGAGTAATATAATATGCATATTCATTCAAATTCAGTGGGTGGAAAAGGTCTTTTCAACGAGGGCTTGTTCAGTCGCTCAACTACTTTCCTTATCTCATATCATAGTGGAAGGGAAGAATGCTGTATATAAAAAGTTCTATGGTCTACTAAGCTAGAATAATAATTACATAAATAATGTTTTAAAGGTTATTTTGTGATTCAAATCCGTTACCAATCAACTTAGTAAAACAAAAGTCAAAAACCACTCGCCATTCGGTATCTTTAGACACTTCAAATTCTGCTGCTTGCGTCAGTTCAAGTTTATCCATGCCTGAATATGCTGAAAGGTGAAACCCGGATTGAAAACAATTCATGAAAAAGCACAAAATTCAAATGATCTAAACATTAAATTGAAGAAGTTCCATTTAGCGCTTTAAATCGAAATCTTCAATTAATAAATTATATATTCCAGCGAAAATAATTAATCAAGGTTTTTTATCTCGCTTTTGCATAAATTTCAGCTACATGCGGACTTTCTCAAAGGTTCTGTTAGAGTTATTTTTTAAGGAAAACGCTTTAGAAAAACCCTTTACGAGACCTTCAATTCCTTTACGAGCAGTTCTTGTTTGAATCAATATACAAGAAACAAGAATGATCGATTCTCATCACAAATATCTTTAAATAAAAATAAAAATAATAATACATTTTTAGTACTTTTTTTTTTCACATAAAATTTATTTGATCAGGACCGGTTTCGCTCGTAATTTGCTTCAATTTATTTGCTCAATTGTTTGTCATACCTTGTTTTTCATACTTAACTTTTGTATAAATATCACTGTTTTATTGTATTCCTTATCAATGCTCGCCATGAGCGAAACCGGTCCTGATCAAATAAATTTTATTTGGGAAAAGTATTAAAAATGTGTTATTATTTTTATTATGATGCCTTTCCACCAAGTATTGACAGTGAACACCTTAAAAGTAACTTTAAATTGTATGGTAGATCATACCATTGCACTTGTCCAACCTCCTACTGAGCTGCGAATGTGATTCGTACATTTTATATGCCATTGCTCTTAAGATCGACTAACGTGTATTGATAGAAAAATTCCCATGTTTGAGTTAAGCTACATTTATATTATATCGAAATATTTATTGAGATTCTGATAAAGTTTGTGGGAAAACGCCATTTATGCTTAACAAGCCTCTCATCATTTGTTGAATCTATATCACAAAGCTTTTCATATCTACATAAGTTACTTCCAAGAAACATTTCCACTCTGTCAGCTTTTTCCAGCTAGTGAGTCTCGAGGACATTTAATGATTCATGCTACCTGTATTGAAATCGGATATTCAAGGATAATACGAACTAATTTAATGTTATGCTGTATTCAAAATAATATATCCATCGAATACACTTCAATTCAACTGTAAAAAATCGTAGGATTACTCATTAGTATTGTCTTGTTAGTCTTGTATGTGTGAAGTGTAGTATTATCTGCCAAACAAATTGGATTTTTTTGTTTACATAATTTCATATGTTAAATATTGTTTTCCCAGAATTATCCAATATATTTTGTTACAACTTACATTAAATGTAAAGAAATACTGAAATATTAACACTCATATATTTGTCTGGTTTTGCAATCCTCTGCCATGACATTGATATATATACATATAATGAAGATTTACATTACTAGAAAGGTGACGTAGATAATTTTCTTTAACATAATTTGAATTAAAACTTTCAATGGTTTTGGCGGTAACTTTGTGGAGGTTCATTTTAATACTTATTTTTTTTAAATAAGTTTGATTATTCCACTATTATGCTACTAACTGTGACACGTGTTTCGCCTCTTTAAGATGCATCTTCGGACTTACTATTGCAAATTCTTTTATCTTTCCTTAAGGAATTACTTAATAATCAAAGTTATTTTAGATTTTATAGTTATATGAATTACACTGAAAATCCGATGATTTAAAAGACTACTAATTATTTGGTCAGTTTCTAATTCGATAAATGGTCAGTTATAAATACTTAAAACGGTCAGTAATAAATACTTAAAACGGTCAGTTAAAAATATTAAATGGTCAGTTAAAATAAAAAGAACATGTCATAAATTTGCCTATTACGACCATATTTGATCAAATTCACAATCTGTCAAACTAAAACTTATCATTTATTAAAAATAGCTGACTATTTAATTTGAATACTAACCATTTTTAATAAATAACTAACCATTAAAATATATTACTGACCGTTTTATTTAATAACTGACCACATTCACACTGATACAATGAAAACTGACCGTTTATAATGATAACTTACCATTATGATTTTTAACTGACCATTTATTTATTTAACTGACCAAAACTTGAATTAGTTACTGATCCATTAAATACATGCGTAATTAAAAATGCTGACAAACGTAATTTACTTCAAATATTATTGCACCAAATGCACAAAATTATGCAAAAATCTATTGTCATATCACTCTGAACAAGTATGAGTTTAATTATTTTACTATTGATATTTGGCACACACTTCTTCAAAGTTTCCTCGTAGACTAATGATAAAAATAAACTAGCAATAAAATTTAGCCGAGAATACTAATAACATGAATAATTTTCTTACGAATAAGTAAAATCTTCATTGTACAACAAAAGGAATGATTTTATGATTCAATGTTCATACAACATCTTGCGCACCTTCTAATTTACTTCCAATCCGGTTCCAACAATAGAAAAAACATTTAGATAACTACTTTACGTTTTATAATGCAATCGTTATATATACTTACTCTCTCCAAAATGACAATTTTCATCATATGTTAGCAACATGAAAATGGTTGAACTGCATTCAAAAGTTATAATGAAAAGTGGTTTAATTTCATTGCACGTATTCCACGATTCAAAATCTGAATAATTCAAATTAATTATAACATGTCACACAGGCTATTACTGTTTTCATATTTGGCGGAGACGTCGTGCACTTTGCACTATGCAACATTACATAATTAAATAACACACAGTGTAACATCAATTAGTTAGTAGAGCCAACTGCGTTATGTACCAAATTGTTTTCGCCGTGTAGAATATACACACGACATTTGGCCGAGACACATTTACGAGGTTCAGCTGCAACGTGTTGCCTTATGAATTAGCGTCAGGATGTTCGAACTGGCAACACTGCGCGAAACTTCTGCACAAACATTCCATAACTGTAAAAAATAACTGCAATAACACTGACACTTGTGGCGAGACGCGAAATTGTTGATTTCAATTTAATTTATCGAATTAAAATGACCACACCACTTGGGGTTAATATGCCCTTGATTTATAATCGAAGAGGCTCACAATATAAATCAAAGTACTACAGCTACGTATGTACTCTAAGACTACTTTTTAAACCATATCCACTCCTAATATATAGCTCGTACCGCCAAGATTAACTATCCTCAACTCGTCATAAGCGCGCCGACGTTAGAGCGCTGGACACTAGTTCGCAGTGCAAGTCCCTACATAAGCGCGCTGACACTAGTGCGCAACAAAATCAATAAAATATAAAATTTTTTTTGTTACTGTTCAAAAAATTTAAAAAACTACAATACAAAAAAACTAAATTCATAGGATGTCAGCGCGGCGTTTTGGCAGGAGTCGGAAATTTTGAAAAGTTTGAACTTTTATTTTTTGCATTTAATATATAATATTTGACTTTTGGCCGCATTGATAGGGTTGATATTTAATTGAATACACATACAAAATAGGAAAATTAGGGAAAAGTGACGATATTAACCTTTTTTTAGTCGGAGTCGGATTTTTGGTCAATGTCGGAGTCGAAACATCTTCTTTTGGTGACCAAAGTCACTTTGCAGGCCATATATTTGACAAAAAACAAAATTTATAATAATACAACCTTTTTCCTTGTATGTGAACGGAAAGGTTTGTGGTTACAGTACCCTACTAATATCTCTTCAACTGCCTTTAGAGATTTTCTTTTCAAAAAACATTCACTTTTATTCTAACACTAAATTTTCAGTAATATAATAATATCAACTTTCGATACATTTTTTAAAAAATTAACTGTAAATTTCTAAATTCTAAACATGTACACTTTAATGTATTATAATTAATCAATTAATGCACCAAATGAAATCGAAGACTAGGAAGAGTACTCAAAATAATTCCATTAATTATTTTGTTTTACAAAAAAAATAATCCATTTCGGAGTACTTTTTCTCTTAAATATTTCATTGTTTTATTAAAATGTTAAAATAATTAATATTGCTCGTCAACGTCGGAGCCATATGAACATGGATTAATGAACTAATAATCAGTCTCTTTGCTTCCTCCCAGGCCATCCCGACGTGCGTTGGTCTATCGCGTGCATCCTATGGATGGTCATCAGCTTTGTTCCAGGACGACCCTGGGCTTCCCGGGTCCTCGTAGCCATTGAACATTATCAACAGTAATGATATCTTTATACACTATCGTATTTCAAAAAAATATTTGGAATCATATCTTTTTAAGCATCGATCAGTTAAACATCCTGTAGCGCTTTAGCGGAGTGATCAAATAGTATTCATTTAATATGCCATAAAACAAGGTGAATAGAGACTGGCAGGTGAATAGAGACAAAAACAAGGATACAACTTTACTAAGTATCCAATGTATTTTTTACTAGTTATATATAATTCTTTACATTGACTATAATACTAAACCAAACCAACGAAATGATTGGCCAAAATTTGAAAAACGTGTTTTAGTTCGATGCCTGAGACTCGTATAGAATAGAAGTTCATATATTCCAATCAAAAAAATTTGTATTTTTGTCTCTATTCACATGCCAAGTCTCGATTTACCCTCTCTCGTCTCTATTCACCCCGACTTAATGTGAATAGAGACATCGAACAAAATTGACTGTGTCCTAATAACGATAGTGAATATCTGAAAAATATTGTCTTGAACATAGTCGTGAAGGGTAAAAAGTGTCTCTATTCACCCCGTTTTACGGTACTGAAAGAATCATAAGAATGAAAAGAATCATATTTATTAAGTCATCTGTTGTATTATCACTAGCCATCTCACTAATAACGAGTGTTAGATAGAAACGATAGTCTAGTCTCATTATAAAAAGGGGTTTAGAAGTAAATCACGTAATTTGATAATTTATGTAATTGGATAAAGGAATCTGTCATGTCAGATAATATACCAGTTAAAAACGCTACAAAACTACTCCACTCTGCCCACTACTACATACATTAAGCAACCCGTGTGATATTTTGAAACAATCTTCTTTTTTTGTTGCATAGAATGATTTTTAAACACGTGTAAAATATACTGGTAAAGTAATTTTACAATATTTGAAGTCGTTGGAAAGTTATTGCAGATAGACTACACTTATTACGAGGTGGGACATCGGTCACATTTTGATGCTTCGGCTTGTTACATGAGAACTTTCAATGCACATGTAATTTCAATTCATGAAAAAAACCAAAATTTAAGCAAAAGCAATGCAAGCAGCTTCAAAAGTCTTAAAACAGGAAGAAGAAAGAATTCTCTATGGACCAGGCATAGCAGATTAATGGGGAGTAAAGATTTCATAGTTTAAATCGTATATGTACTTTCAAACGCGTTTTTCTCAAAACTGTGTTTTCCTAATTGGCCTCCACGATATCTCAAGAACGAGTAAACCGATTGCTTTTAAATTTTAATGGTAGATTAAAAACATGTTTTTTCATCGTTTGAACTAGGATAATGAAAAAATTCAAAGCCGTTTAGTTTTTACGTAACCAAATAGTCGAAAAAAATCATGAAATTTGAATTTTTTTTCAAAAACTTGTCAATTGTTCAATATTCCACATTTTCAAAAGATCCGTTTTATTAATTAAAAGGCCGTTAGATTTTTTGATTTCCGATAAGCCAATCAGCCGGTCGGATGGAGGCCGTTTACCACCTTTTTTTTGACATGGGTGTGTTTGGAGTGGTGCACCACACATTGTGATGACGATTTTAGTCTGAAAATATTTTGACTTACTTTCAAAATGTCAATAAACATATGGTAAATTTTTCAAATTTCTACGTTAATAAGGTTCGTCAAAAAAAATCTCAAAAAAAGCAAAAAAAACCGGCCGTTTTAAGATTATTCCAAAAGCCAAGATCACACACAATGCAAAAATCGCTTCAAATACTATATATAAAGTAAAGGTTAAGAACAGGGCTGTGGAGTCGGAGTCGGAGTCGGCGCGGCGTTTTGGCCGGAGTCGGAAATTTTGAAAAGTTTGAACTTTTTATTTTTGCATATAACATATCATATTTGACTTTTGGCCGCATTGATAGGGCTGATATTTAATTGAATACACATAAATAGGAAAATTAGGGAAAAAAAGTGACGATATTAACCTTTTTTTAGTCGGAGTCGGAGTCGGACTTTTTTGGACCGACTCCACAGCCCTGGTTAAGAATCACATAATATATCTTAAAGAGCTTTTTGAGTGACAAATTCTCAAAGATGTCACTTTGCATGATACTTTTTTTCTATTATCTACTTTAATATTTGATAAAAACAAAATTTATAATAATACAACCTTTTTCCTTGTATGTATAAAAAGGTACATTGTTGAACGGAAAAGGTTTGTGATTACAGTACCCTACTAATTTAATATCTCTTCAACTGCCTTTAGAGATTTTCTTTTCAAAAAAATATCACAAACGTAGCTATTACTAAAAACTTCATATTTTCAGTATTATAATAATATCAATCTTTCGATAAGTTTGATAGTTACTTTAAAAAATTAACTGGAAAATTTTCTTTATTCTAACCATGTACGCTTTTAATGTATTATAATTTATCAAATACTGGACTGCACCAACGATGCATACATTCTTCAATTTAAAAATCAAGTTATACAATCTTTTGGACCAGGACTCAACCCCTTGGGCACTGCAACCAAAACTTACGACCTTTGCCACTCAGCTACATGCCCGATAAATTGTGTGTCACCGACTATAAAAATTATCCTAAAAATTAGGGCTATGGAGTCTGAGTCGGAGTCGTGGTTTTGGTAAATGCTGGAGATGGAGTCGAACTTTTTTTACCGACTCCACAGCCCTGTTAAACATACATACATATTCTTATTTTTTTTTTTAAGTTAAAAATATTTGGCATTACAGATTACGCCAATGCGCCAAATATTCTTAATTGTGAAAGTCATACGAAATAAGCTCGATGATAAATAATTAATCAGTTGTGCAAAAAATCAATGATAAATAACACACCCAGCCCAAAATCTCTTTTTTCAATTGAAAAAATCTGACCTTGCCGGGAATTGAACCTGGAGCCCCTGATCGCTAGGACAAATCTCTTTCCACTAGACCACAGGGACCGACCGAAAATTGTGTTATTTAGTGTAGATAATTATTATGGTCAACTTTGCCAACAGTATCTTTTACGAATTCATTTCTTTCATTACGTAAGTAGTAAAATTTAATAATATTTCGGTCTTAGTATCGTGCCAATATATATGTATGAAGATCTTTAAATTCTTGTTATATTATCTTTTCCGATTGTTTGATATAGGTACTGCCTCAATTTTTTATTATAACTCTGTTTTTATTTATATTTTCTCGTGTGATAATGCTTTCGATGAATTGTGCTTATGATGAGCGAAACTAGTTATAATCTTTTTGAGATGTAAAACACAAGCATTAGACAAGTGTGTTACATCTATTGTAACAATAATTTGACAGTTTACACCTTAAATATACAATAGCATTATTACAAAACTGCATTCTGGAGTTTCCTAGTGATTTTATTTAATAATCATTTTTAATCTAGAATATACATATAAGACTGTGATATAAAAAGTATCCAAAATATTGCAGGACCCGTAACCATTTTACTTTTCAACATTCGATGGTTTTTATAATATAACGTATTGTCAAATAATGCAATATCACTTATCATGGTTATATTTTTTTCATCCAAATCGGTAGAACAAATAATCAGACCATTAATGACATTTATATTTAGTACTTCATTATTTATGGTTATTTAGAAACGAGATACAAACATAATGCATCTCTCTATCAATTGGTCCAACGGTATTGCAAATAGTTTCTCATTTCACTCAGGTACAATCAATTATTTGCACAAGCACGCAAGCATTGTTCATGCATACCAATTCAAATCAATTACACAACTTTTACTCAATTCATATATTGAATATGTTTCAACAACAATCCGTATTGTTTAAAAATTTATATTTGAAGCGTTACTTGGAACGTTTCAATCCACAATTACGAATAAAGAAAATGCCAACCAATAAAAATTATATAACAGGTAAGATTGTTCTATTTTAGATACATGTAATAGTTTATATAGGATTGGATTTTATAATTAACAAAAAATGGTTGTCTGTAAATTATTCATCGTTCAATAATGTACAAAACAAAAAATGATTGCGTACTTTTATAAACAGTTTAAACAGAATCGAAGAGGTGTATAATTGTGTTTTGTCTAATTTTTCTACTCAGACGCATCGACCAACTTTAACGGCAAATGATTCCTAGAATATTTTATAGTTTCATATTTTTGATAAGCGGGCGTTCATCGATTTATAAACGTTGTACGATTAGAATAATTTTGTACAAATATGTTTTGAAGCTTTTTTTAGTTTATCAAAGAATACGAAAGAATATTTCGGGAAATAATTTATCACTCCGTCATCTTAACAGCGTAATAGAAATGATTCCTAGAATATATTTTGACTTAATTCAGTGTATTTCATGATAAACGGTTAATTATTAGAAATGAATTGAGCTTTTTGAAAGCATTATATTGAGACTTTGTTTTATCCACTTATTTTATTATTGTGAATTTTAGTTACCAATCAAGGTGTCGTGAACCGTTACCGGGAAATATCCGGAAATGTCCGGTCTATGGCACAATGTCAACGTTGTTGGCTTGCGTGCCGGACCGCCCATGATCGATTCCCGGTAAGAACGGATTTTTATCAGTCGATAAAATCTGTTCAAAGGCATGGCTGTTTGTGTTGTTGAAAATCCCTTCCCACTTTTCCGATCCCAAAGTTTGACGCATAGTGACAATGATAAGCTAATCACTAGTCCTGTCCTAGTCCTCGTATCCTTTCCATCCTTACTCTCTTCGAAAAAGAAAGGTTGAGCAACTGAGTAACAAGCAAATCTCATAGAAAAAAATATGTTGAGATAAACTCTGCAAAGAGTCCATATGCCACACGTTGGGAGCGGACATTGATAAAAAATAGCGTAATATATTTTTTTAATATAATGTCTTTCAAGACGAGTAACAAGAAGTTCTCGTAGAAAAAAAAATATCTTGAGATAAACTCCGTTAAATTTGTTATCATAATAAATAAACCTCATTTGCCAGCATTGATCAAATAGACGTTCTTTTAAAAAAATAATTAAACGATTCAAAAAAAAACTGAAATGAAATTCGCTACGGCTAAAACGTGGAGGAAGCTTTTTTACCCAAGCTTTCTATTATATAATTTGAGGTGAAGATATCCAGTGAGAGATTTCTCCGGCGTAATCCTAGAGCCTTCGAATATTTTGGCGTTACACTTTTGAATTCATCCACCCGCATTATGTTTACAGAACTCCCCAAACTAGCATCCGTTAGTTTCATAAACTTTGATAGATACCCAAATTGCTGGGTCAATGTGACCCGCATAAACATAACCTCGAAGTTTGGAATCATCTCAAAATGATGTAGCGCTGGCTCAAAGATATTATTTATCATTAAATGACCCTTTAAACTGTAAACTATTGTTCACCCTAGCGCAGATACAACAAAATGTCTAACTATTCTACGTCATAAAATAACATTTCATCTTCATAAAATAATCATGAAACTTCAGCAGATGTTACATAAATTAAAACGACTTTTATTTCAATAATACCGTACTCAAATATATTTTACTTGACTTACTCTTTTTCATTGTATTCTCTTTTATGCGGATGATCACAAAATCGCTTGAGTTTTTTTGACACGTCTAACGCTGCATCTTAGGTGGACGAAGCGATTCGGCGCGCTTTGAAAGCGGCAGAGTTTTAAAATATCAAACGGTCCTCGCCCATGCAAGTGTCATATGTGGGCGAAGCGATCCGGTCAGGACGACATATGTCGTAAGTCGCCTCAAGTGCCTGACTCATGGCGCACGCGAATCGCTTGAAAATATCAAACGGTCCAAGCTCACCAGAGCGTTAATTGCGTCTGGCCGAGCGATGGCACATAAGACCTTTGATCAACTACGTTTTAAATTGACTGGATTCGCCTAAATTCGCTTGCCGGTTCGCGTCGCTTACCTAAGACACGGGGTAACAATGTTCAAAAACGTCCAGATCATTGCTGCATCAACGTTAGATAATCACTATACAATTGATATTTATTACACACTTATAAAACCGTAAAACACAAAAGTGTCTATACAGACCTTATACAACTAAAAATAACTTGAAAATCCCTGACAATTTTCATATCTTAAGCAGGGTTGTGGAGTCGTTTAAAAAAATACGACTCCAACTCCAGCAGGTACCAAAAACATGACTCCGACTCCGACTAAAAAAAGTTTAATTTCGTCACGGTTATTTTCCTGTCTTTCCTATTTATGTGTATTCAATTATATATCAACCAACCAATCCAACCAATAGTCAAATTTGACATATCTTATATATAAAACCGAAACGGCGTTTGTATGTATGTATGTCTGTAATTCCCCTTTGCATTGTTGTTGCAAGTTGCCATAAAACCGAATATGAAAGAAAATATGTTTGAATTTTTATCGGCGAAGACATTTAGTCAAAATGTAATAAATTAGTCTTCTACTGAACTTTTCTCGGCTTTTATTATGAATAATAATGTTTATTATTTACGTGAAGGTATTATTTGACATTACTTTGACAGCAAATTAGATTTTTTCCTTGAATTTGGACATTTTAATGGGCGAGAATGGGGCGCTGTCATCAAATTAAATAAAGTTTGTGATTTTATTTTAACTCTATTTTGGATGTTAGATTTTGTGATATAATTATGTCGAATGATATAACATTAAATAATTATTGGTCGCTTAGTCCGAGCGACGCCGGGTAGCAATACTAGTTATACATAAGCCAAAATAAAAAGCTCAAACTTTTTAAAATTTTCGTCTCCAAGTAGGACTCCGGCCGAAAACCTCCCACTCCACAGCCCTGATTTTAAGTCACGATGAAGAGAAAAAATGATAACTTTCTATAAATGTTTCATGACAAATTGATGAAATGTCTCTCTAATATTATGGCCGTGATCGAATAATGTAAAAAATTGTATTTCATTTTTGTTTTCAAAAACTCACATCATAAACTTTTTAATTGAAACGGTACTTAGCCTAGTTATAATAATGCATAAATACGATTATTAATACTGTTTGAGGACCATTGGTTTCAAGCATAATTTTCCTTCAAGGCTGATAAAGAAACACGAGGGCAGTAAACCGGAGTGACTTTTCTTAATATATATGCAAAAAAAACCCACGAGTCCAATTTATTTTTCTATTTTTGTATCTTTTCTTTTGTTAAATTTGATCTTTTTAATTTAGCTTTTATTAGATGCGGTCGTAAAGAACGCGCGATGTGGAATTTGGGATGATATCACATCTTTTACAAAGAGACCGCAATTTTACCCTCCGGATAAGATTATTCTTGGATTAAATCACTTTTCTTAAAAAAATATATCAACGGAAAATAAACAGATGAAATCTATATCTATTCATATTAAATTCCATTTACCTTCCCATCTGCGGGTAACGCCTACACATCTTAAATATATCCATCAAAAAGAAGCTTGAAAATAGAATTATAACAAAAAAAAAGAGATTTCAACTTTCTGCCACAACATTTTCACTGTAAATTAATAAAAAAATGTGTAGTTATAATCTCTTAGATAATAATAAGCCGCGTAATAAAATTTAATTTTTAGCCGAAACGCGAAGCTCGGAGAAACAATGATAAGGAAGGTCAGTATTAGCCACGGTTCAGACATTTTTTTTAATTCCGTCTTCGCCGAAAGATCTTATTTTGCTTAAATCCACGAATACAATTAATCGTGAATAAAAGCAATTATCTCTATACCAGTTCCCACAAATGCCAAAAAAAAAACATCAACAAAGATTTTTCTCAAAACAATTGAAAAAAAAAGAAAATCTCTTTTGTCACTCCGGAATGCTAAATCAACATTAACCTTTACAATTTCTTAATGAACGTTTCTAAATTTTACCAGCTTTCCGACGTCTTAGAAAAAAAAGGATCACATTTAAAAAAAAGTATTTTGTATACAGTGTGCCAAAATGATTGAATGCTTTTGTATAAACAATTTAAAATGTTTTCAGTATTGTCTGATATAGACATTACCATAAGAGAGTGGCTTGAAATATTTAATTTGGCGCTGGAATTTTGAATCCATATTTCGTGATTTTTTTATTTTATTGTTGTAATAACTTATCAAAAATTTTGTGCTTAACTTCTTACCTATTGTTTTAATATTTTGCGAAAATCTTGCTGTCATATTGTATTGTGTGACCAAAGCTTCTATCTGACATCAATACATAATCGTAAGAATAGAAAATGAACTCAACTTCACGACGATATTGGAAAAAAGGTTTGATATAAAACATAAGGCAAAATATCGCTGAAGATTTTTATGCATACACTTAAATTTTATTTCCAGGGTTTCGCATGCTATGACGATATCAAAAAAAACATTTCTTTTACGTATTATCAACAAAAATATTGTATTGAATTAAATATTCATACTACTTGCTTTTCCATAATATCGATTTATATGAAGACAGCAGAGAATATGTTTTCTCCACTACGTTACCAGTAAAAATCAGTTGGAGTCGTCGCGACGTTTTGGCTGGAATCGAAAATTTTGAAAAGTATAAAAATTATATTTATGCATAATATAATATGTAAAATTTGGCTATTGGCCTGATTGGTTTGTTGATATGTTATTGAATATACATAAATAGGAAAGGTAGGGAAAAACGTGAAAAAATTAAACTTATATAGTTGTAGTCGGATTCGTATTTTTGAATAATGCTGGAGTCGAATAGTGTTTTTTTTAACGACTTCATAGTCCTGGTAAAAATACTTAACTGCTGGTATAATATATCAGAAATATGACAAATAAATAATCCATTGTATCTTGATCATATTATCGTGCGGCAAGCATTGCTTTGTAAAATCTTTTTTTGCGTGTGCCTATCGTCCAGTAAAATGATAATTAAATGGCTTTCTAATACGGTTTACGAGATTTCGGCTTCAGAAAAAGAAAACTTCTGATTTTGTTTACTCTGCATACAGCAGATTCCACTCTTCTGATTAAAAATAGGATTTTTTGTCTTCTGAAAAGAATACTGCTAGAACTTAAGCCAATACGCATATACAATGTATGGGAACTTTTTTAAGCAAAAGCACGTTTGCAATATTCCATTTGATTCCAGAGAAAAATTTTGTCGATTCCGAAAACGTGCTCAGTGAATTTTTGAATAAATATTGCTTTTATAGTTTCAAATTTATTGCAGCAAATTATTTTGATAACCAATACAGTAACTAGATCGTGCTCATTTCTTAACGATCGTATCAATGCACAAGCTTATATCATAATGATATCTATCATTGGAATTAAATATTAGTCGCAAATTTTACAAATATTATTAGGTAAAAAAAAGCTTCAGATTCAGAAATCTTGTTTAAAGCACTTGGGGAGGCGTGAAAAAAATATATTTAGAGAGGTGAAGGGATAAAGTTTGGAAACCACTGACCAAAAATACTTATCCACTAACAGTTTGCAGTAAAGAGTGATATGAGATACATGGGATGTTAGCACATTGGTGACATGTTTCTCTTTGTGTTTTGATTTTCCTGTAGCCAGTGTGTTAAAACGGTGGAATATTTTTTTTCAATAAACTGGATATTCTCAAATACAACAACAATTTTAATTTCATTAAGTATTTCGACTGAGGGTGCTTGATGGAATTTGAATATCAAATTAGAATTTTGTGAATTTTGTACTTTTCCATGAGTTTTGTCGCTAACGACCCGGGTTTCGCCTTTCGGCATCTTCAGGCATTCCAAGTGCACGGATGTACTTGAACTGACGCGTAGTAAACAGTTTGTATCGTTTATATACAAAAATATAAGTAGGTAACTAAGTTCATAAATTTTGGTTAACAACACGAAACAACTTCAACACTAATTTACTGTAGAGTTCAGTCAATCTTGTCAGTTCAAGTACATCCGTGCACTTGGAATGCCTTAAGATGCCGAAAGGCGAAACCCGGGTCGTTAGCGACAAAACTCATGGAAAAGTACAAAATTCAAAAAATTCTAATTTTAATTTCATCATATTCTTAACGGCCATATTTGCAGAAGTTACCTTATTCCGTATTCCCAAACCCTGGAATTGAATTTTTTTTCAGAACTTAAGTAAAGTAAATATTCTTGAAATCGTTGGATTAGTTTGTAAACTTTCAAAGTAAATAAACCTAGCATTTTAAACAAAATTAATTCGGCTTATTTTATTAAATGTTTTTGAGACCAATTTCATAATACATATATGTATTGTTTTCTTTCGAGTAAAAGCAGATGAATTCAAGATTGAAAACAAAACGGTTTCAAAACATTAATTGTGAAAGGGATACCGTAGCTTTCATTTTTCACTTCGCATCAGTTCATTGTTATTGTCTGAAAATTTCGACTCGACAATACCGCAAAGTCGAAATTCTAACACGTAAACGTATTCAATTAGTGTTTAAACAACTCACTTCCGCTAACTAAAACTTTTGTCAACCGGGTAATTTCCAAAGTGTATTGTCGCGACTTAACTTTTCCAAGTAAATGAATACCAACCGAGACAATAATATCAAGTATATTTCGGTGAAAACAATAAATTGTGCCGTGGTGAAATTTGTTTTAATAAGGTGCCTATGTACAGACATAATCTTCACCCGGAGTGCGAGCTAGCAAGGCGTAACTTTCACTGCAGTAAAACGGCCAATAATATTAACATCGAGTACGACACTAAACAAAGTTTGTCTTCAGAGTAATAAACTCTTACTTTAGTATTTTGGTAAGTGTTAAGGTCCTGAATTACATAATAGCTACAATATATAAGAATGCCACTTTGCAGCTTGGTTGAATTTTGTACATTATCGTGAATTTTATATTCATAGTGTTTAGCTTTTCGGCATCTTCAGATATTTCAAGTCTACGAATCAACTTGAATTGACAGTATACGCAGTTTGTTTTTTTAATATTTGGCATTATTGCCAATGCGCCAAATATTCTGAGTTGTGAAAGTCATATGAGATTAACTCGATGGTAAATAATGTATCAGTTGTGCACTAAATCAACGATAAATAACATACACCCAGCCCAAGATCTCTTTTTTTTCAATTTAAAAAATCTGATCTTGCCGGGGATTGAGCCCGGACCCCTTGATCGCTAGGACAAAGCTCTTGCCACTAGACCACAGGGACCGACAGTTGTTCAAAGTTTCCCTCACATACCCACCTTATCTTAAAACGCGGCATTCAATCAATCTCCACTGTCTTAAAAAAGAGGCTTAGCAAAGGAATTACAAGCAGTCCTCATTACAAATAAAACGTTTAGATACTTTCACTAGTAAGCAATATGGTCCACACTGGAAGCCGACATGCATAAAAAATATATTTCTAGATTATTATTTTTTTTATTACTCATCGTGGAATAATCAATTGTTCATGTTAAAACTTTAAATACTACATAAACATTGCCATGTATTGTCCAAAACGAACATAAAAACGTGTACATTTTGAATTTCAATCGTTTGACGTTTGAATCTTCAGTTAGAATTCATTCGTGCACTAGAAATGGCTGATTGGGTGTCGAACTGGTGAAAAAATAGTATTTAACTCTAACAGATTAATGTAAAATAGCTATGCTGGCATCACGCCATCGGCAGAGCAACAAGTAGATATATCTAAAGAGATAATTAACATTGAAACATATGTACATATGTAGCTCCATAGTCTTATAATACAGCCCATGGTTGTTTTAACAATGATACTCTCTTTCTTTATAGAAGAAATATATTCATATCTCATTATATTACATCAGTTCGTTTCTGACAAATTATTTTGCTTCGGTATATTTGCCCCCAATCGGTCTGATTAGGAACGGTTCATTAAGTGTGTAGAAGGTCCAATGCTCGGGTTGTTTTACGAAGATGTCATTAACCCTCTGATGAACACCAACTTTCATTATCGTTTTCATTATAGCATTTCCTTGGTAATAGATTGAATAACTTATCGTATAAAGCATTGCGTAAATAACTCATTGTGGAATAAGTGTCAAAATTCTTTTTTATTTATATTATCATAATACTTTTCCACCGATAATTGGCAGTTGAAACAGTAAAAAATTCTTCAAATGTACAAAAATAATGAAGTTGGCGATTATCAACAGTAATCTTACTGCGTGAATATCAGTTTTAAATGTTCACTATCAATACTTGGGAGAAAGAAATTATATTAAATAAATATATTACGCTATTTTTTTAACCACGTCTGCTCCGAACATGGAGCATATGGACTCCTCACAGAGTATATGTCAATATATTTTTTTTCTATGATATCTGCTTGTTACTCGGTTGCTCAACTTCTCGTTTTCGATGAAAGTAGGGATGGAAAAGATACGAGGACTAGTGGTTAGCTAGTCGCTTTCACTATGCGTCGCTCTTTGGGATCGGAAACGTGGGAAGAGATTTTTAACATCACAAACACCCATTGCCTTTGAACAGAATCGATTTATCGACTGACAGAAAACCTGTTCGTACCGGGAATCGAACACACTTACTCCACAATCAATTCATTTAGATCAAAACCCTGGTGGTAACGCTCCTAAGCTGTGGTTCGCTTTTTCGTATAAAAAACATTATTATAAATCAAGAATGATCATGTATTGAAAGACCGTTTTAATAAGAATACAGTTTAAAAAAAAAAGTTATACGTAGACTCAAAATCATTTCAATATGTTTTATTGTTTTTGGCAATTTTTCCTACAACTGAAACACTGTGAAAGATCATTCAGTGTAATGCACTTTATATACAATCGACACAGAAATCATCTGACAGATAAAAGCTTAGAAATGGCGATACGGGCTGCTGAGGAAGAAGGAAGGATTGGGCAGTTTCCATTTGTATTGCTCCTAAAATAAATAGATACCAAAACTTTTGAATGTCTTTTGTTGAATACACATATCACTTTTAAGGTGTTCACTGTCAATACTTGGTGGAAAGGCATTATAATAAAAATAATAACACATATTCAGTCAGTTGAACTCATTACCGGGATTTCCATATAATTATGGTTGACAGACATGTAGATTTATTTATTTTTATTAAATGCACTTAATTTTGGGCTTTTACTTTGTTAATGTTAATTCATACGTAATTGAATTTTGATGTGTTAGTTTTGCATTGCTAAGAGGTCTTGAACAATTTATTTTTAGTCTATTTTTCTTGTAATTTGCTTTAATTTATTTGCTTAGTTGATTTACCAATTGATTGTCATACCTTGTTTTCATACTTAACTTTTGCATAAATACCACTGTTTTATTGTTTTCCTTATCAGTTGATAATGCTCGCCATGAGCGAAACCGGTCCTGATGAAATTAATCTCATGTGGAAAAAGTACTAAAAATGTGTTATTTTTTTTATGTTTTAGAATAAACATATCATTTGATTCCTTTTTTTACTAAACGGAAAGGCTTAGTATTTGTTATCACAATGGAAACATTTGTTGCAACAGTTGGACCGTTGATGTTTATATAACGGCCTTCCATTCTACTCATTAATTACTAAATTAGTCGTCACTCTACTTTTATTTTGCTTACACTTAAGGGAGATCGAGTTACTCTGTTACCGACACCTATCACAAAACAATTTATTTTTAGTGGTTCTATCGATATTTCATACGCTCTGGTTAAAAAAAAGTATCATCAAAAACAGTCGATTCCTTTGCGGATTACAGCAATACCCAACATTGATATGCATTCCCAAATGCTTTCGTTCTTGGCTTATTGACTAACAAGAAATCGTGATCAGCCCGTAATAAAAGGGTGTTTGTATTGTGAGAGACCGATATATAAAATAAATGGGACGAAACCTATCCAAATACGCTCTCTCTCTTCGACCTCTTTTTTTATTCGACCTTAATCACTTAACTTGGGAGATCTTCAATATGTCAGCCTCATTTCTCGATGTTGAACTAATTTCAACGTTGGAATAAATTCAACTCACGAAAATGTAATTAAATGTTTTTTTCGGTCACTTTAAATGTGGCGTCTATCACTTATTGGTGAAAAGTCGTTATTTAAAATAAATAAAATACATTATTAGCAACTACTATAATTAGGTAAAGATGAGGACCGTTTTCGATCAATAGGTGTAAACTGTCAATTCTTCGTGTAACAGCAGTTTATTGTAAATAAAATCATAATGCTTTTCCAAGTAAGAAGGCAGTGAGTGACTCTGACAAACAAAGAAAAATTACATAATATGTTTTTAGCAATAAATAATAGCAAAAAAACTCTTCACCCATACTTTATCATATGTTTCTATTTTTGTAATAATTTTATTATTTGAATTCATCAAGAATTCATTTGCAAAAAGCTTAAGTAGATTATCCTGGATTAGTGTGAGTGTACGATTATATTATATATTGTAGAAAGATTACGTACATTAATCATTCTACAATAATTCTTCAAATTTTTTTTAAAATGTTTTAGATTGGTCTTAAGTATATTGTAATAGATTCAGAATAGACCCCTAAGCCATCCACTTTAATATTTGTTGGTTTGGTTTTTTTCGGCTTTAAATGAAATTAAATTAAAGTGATTTTCTTTTTGAAATGAGACTTCGATTCATTATCAACATGTGATAGTTTACTAAATTATCTATTGTTTTAAAACACCTTAGTGCATGGCTAAAAGATCAGTCCCGTGCAGCTCTGTCTCGGGCCAAGTAAGTGAGGAGTAAATTCGTTTCTTTTCTTAATCGTATAGCGTTATGGAAGGCGGCTGTGAAAAACGGCTGCACACACATAACGGATGGGTGATGGGACAACCAACTTGTTCACCCAAATATATATTGTTTTAAAATCGTTTTAATTTTTTTTTTAAGAAATCTTCTTAAACAATTCCATATAGCGAGTGTTTTAAAATGATAAATGAGTTTTCCAAATATAAACTTGGGAAGACTAATAAGGACAATTTACTATACTTTTAAAGCTTTGTGAAGCTTTCCAAAGAATTCTAAAGACAAATGGTGCTTATTTTAAAGAAAACTGAAGAAGAGCGCTTATTTACAATCGAGAGAGCTGATTATTGTGTTCAAGTTATAAGCTTGTACAGTGTGGTCAAAAAACCAACATGACCCAAAAAAAATAAATATTTAAATAATGCTCAAATTTTTTTTGAATTTGAAGTAAGTAAAACTAAAAGAAATGAACGTCTTAGAACTTATTCAACGATACTCTGTCGCGTTTATTTATTTTTGAATCATGTCCGATCCCAATGTTTCGCATATTGATTCTTACTGGAGGATATTAACATCAACAGAAGACTAATAAAGACAACTGCATGTAAATAAGTTGATCAATATTTGTTTCTTCGGGAAGGATAAGTAATTTAAAGTGGAGTTGGGAAGTGTAAGCAATGGTTAGTCGCTTTTTTAACGTCTGACAGAAAACAGTATTTATCACAGGAACATCGGCTTTATTGAACTTACACTTCACCTTTTAACTCCAGGTCACTAGCTTCATTTGGAATGAGTCTAACTTAATTATTCATTATAATAACAATTATTCATCGGAAATATTTCTTTAAGAAGTAACATTTTTTGATTAGCTTGTAGATACCAGTGTTTCGATCCATACAGTATGAAAGTATATAAATAAGCCTGCATTGTTCGTCTGTTCGATTTTCAAAACAATGAAACGTAGCGCATATTGTGTTTTAGTGAATGATAGTGACATCTGTGTTTGATGTGTGAAACTAATTCTGCTGGTCTAGCATTTAGTTACTAGGATGACAGGCCGCCATTTTGATTCGATCGGGAATTGATGATCATATAAATAAACTATAATAATTCATGGAAATTGTTTATAGAATTTTAATTACCTTTCAAAAGTTTGATGCCAGTTAAAATCAAATTATATAATTTGACGTCAACAACCAAAGGGGGGGGAGTGGTTCGACTATATAATGTATATTTTAGACGTGTTGAATGTGGGACATAACTTTATGAAATTATTAATTACAAATTGACGAAATGTTTCAAACAAGATCCAACCTACAGATATTTTATTTTGAGATAGTAAATAGTTGAAAAATGATTGATTTAAAAAAATCGTTTCAACTCGGGCATCAGAAACATTGGATTAAAATTTCAAGGCCGATAGCGTGATACATATTGGAAATGTCCTGAAACATCAAGTTTCCTGACTTGGATCCATTTTGCAAAATAAGTGTTTATTTATATTTCAAATAAAGCAAAGAGATCCAAGTGCTTTGGATCCAGTCAAGAATTTCTTTTATTTTTAGTATTCAATATCTTTCGGCAGAAATGTGGCATATCTTGAATTTTTTATCAGATTATAAAGTACATTTTCTTTCTGCGTTTGGTAGAGATAGGTCATCTTTATTAATTTGGTGGGTTAAATCTACTTTGAAGAAATATATCCAAATAAGGATAGGGTTAAATATCTTGTAATTAAATGGGTATTCAAAAAAATCCAAAATCGTGTATTACATTAATATAATTTACTTAAAGGATTTCCAACATTGATTTTATTTATGGGCAACATGATGTATGTATGTTCTAAACAAGTCTAATACTCAGTGTGTTTCCGTAATTTTTAAAATGCATTTTAAAAAGTATGTAACAGTAATTATTTGATAAAAGATTTAACCATGAATCATTTTGTTTGTATATTTTTTTAACTGAACAACTATGAAGCGATTTCTAAAGCTTTTATAAGTCATATTATGAATGACTTCGCATGATATGTTTTGTATTTGATTGTAACTAATACTTTGCACTTAATTATAACGTCTCAACATGGTAAAACAAAGATTTTATTATAATGTTTTCCAACATGCAAAGTTTGCGTTCAAATTTCAATAGACACATCTTATCATAAGAAAAACTTATGACATCAAATTTAAACTTTCCACGCGTTTTTAAAAATCATCAATTCTGAGCTTCGTGATTATAAGTTGAATAAATGCCGGAGTATTTTGAATTCCGTATAAATTTGGGTATTAAAAAAATTTGCCTTTGTTTTGAAAACCAAGTTACCCTACTTAAGTGTAATAATTGACGGAACAAATCAAGCCGCAGAGCGGGTATAACAAAGGCCAGCATTGTTCGACGTTAAATCCTGTTTACAGAAACAGCTTTCAGCTTATCAGGCCATCATCGAATAGTGTTTCGTTAGCGAGAAAATATCACATAAGAAATAACGCTAACCGAAACTCGACATGGCATGTGGCATTTGAGTGTATTGATTTTCACGCTACGTTATATGGCTGTTATTGATTTTATGAAAATTGTTATACACATCCATAAGCATAGAAATCTGAGCTCAGGATTAAGATCGTGGGTGTAGGGACATACGGGCGTAACTACAAAAATGGCTGTTTTGTGTTAAATATGACATTTTCATGCTCAAATGTAGTTCTATAAGATACAAAAATATGAAACTTGTATGATGATCGGTTTACCAGATATTGCTCGGTTTTTCTGCAAATCCGTAAGAACACAGTTCAAAATTGAAAACTGTTTTGCCATTTATCTCAGTTCGCTGACTGTAGCAAATCTGGTAACTTACTACTAAAAACTCCAATTCAAATATCAAGTACTCGATACTCGAGTAATTTTCAAAAAACTCTGGTTATACTCGTAATTTATAAATGAAGATTTAGGTATTTTTTTTTTGAAATGTTTTATTTTTAAATTTATTATAATAGAAGATTCTAAAGAATACTTCGCAATAAATATGAAATCGAGTTGTTTTAATTTAAATGAGCAAAAATACAACCACAAACTACACAAATAATAATATTATACAGATAGAGACAGTCACATAAGTTTATTATTTGTCTAAAATAAAAAAAAATATATTATAGGCTAATATTAAAAAACAAATTCTTCTTTCAGAACTCATACAATAATCAGTAATATTCTTCAGATTTAACAAGATTTTTTCACAATTTCACAAGAACTCAAAGAGTAAAGTCAAAAAATAAAATTATAAGCCAGTATGTATAAATCTTTTGAGCATAGCTCGAGAGGATTGCGATTCTGTCCCGTGACCATATATCCATAATTTACCAAGATTTATTTCCAAATTTTATTTACTTATTTGAAAAAAAATATAGAGGCTTACTTTATTAATAAATGGTTTTGCCGTTGACTATATATGCTATGGGAGAATTTCTTTTGTTACTATGGGTACTGCAAACTTTATCATTCCTCCCTCCTACAGCGACGAAATTTTAATGACTTACTTTATCAAAAGTAATGTACCTCTGTACAACTAGCTGACTGATAAATATTTTTAGATTGCACATATGTATATGTATAATATATTATATTTAAGAATCATATAATTATTTTCCCGAAGAACCACGTTATAAAAAAACCACTTTATAGTAACCAGTACTACAGTAGAAAGGTTTGACTGTATTTCACACAATCACAAATTATTCAGTCGACTGCTTTTGTAATCTCAAAAATGATTAAAACATACTATGAGGGGCACCCGGTCCGTGGCGCAGTTTCAACGGCGTTGGTTTGCGTGCCGGACAGCCCGGGTTCGATTCCCGGTATGAACGGATCGATAAATCTGTTCAAAGGCATCCCAAAAAATCTCAAAATCCCTTCCCACCTTTCCGATCCCAAAGAGCGACGCATAGTAACAGCGATTAGCTAATCACTAGTCTTGTCCTAGTCCTCGTATCTTTCCCATCCCTACTCTCTTCGAAAAAGAGAGGTTGAGTAACTGAGTAACAAGCAGTTCTTGTAGAAGAACATATGTTGAGATAAACTCCGTGAGGAGTCCATATGCTCCAAGTTGGGAGCGAACATGGTTAAAAAAAAAACAGAGGCACAGCCCTGAAACCACTTCAATTTGCTAAGAAGCAATTCAATTAGTGTTAAAGTAACCCGTGTACGAAGACGATAAAAAATCCCAATGATAAATTTAGTGTGCCGAGACGCAAGAAAGGCAATTTTCACAATGATCGTTTTTTTCAGAGATAAATAAATGTAAAGTGAAAAAAAAATATCCGTTTTAATTCGCTTCCGATTCGAGGCTAGCACGCGTGACATGTCAACATCAGATAAATCGTTTTCTAATTTTATCTTTGAGTCAATTCCGGATAGGCACACGCGAATCTCGGCGTACTTGGAGTAAATTGCCGCCCACGCCCCGACAACGGCGCCACATTTTACAACGGCCTTACCCGGCGCTTATCTCATCTCGAAGATTAAACACTTCTCTGAAAACCTACGATCAGGCTTTTTCAAATGGACCGAACATAAACTATCTATTGACATCCACCAGCAGTCCTGAATCTTCCGGAAATGTTTACTGCGAAAACAATTTTAAATGAAAAGTAAAAGTTTGCCTTTTCTATTATACTTTGGCGAGCTTTATGAAAATTTTTGCCCGCACGAGCTTGGCCCGAGGCCTTCTTTCGAATTTTCTTTTCTGTACCCAACTCAAAGCTCACGTTTTATTTCCTTAGCTGGAAATAAACTTGAAAATTAATTTTTCAATAATATTTACGCGTTTATTTAATAAAGCCATATCATGAAACATATTATAAAGATCAATACAAAGCTGTTTAATTCTAACAAATTTTAAATCGACTGAGATGAAATGAATCGATTATATACTATTCTTTTTTCAATAAATTGTTTAACCTGAGTCACATTTCCATTCGATATCATTTATTCAAAAATATGGTTTTTTTAAACATTTTTGGATGCTTACAGGCCAAGATAGCACACAATCAATGCCATCTATTTAATTAAATTTTAAAAATCGTGACGCTTTGTGTATTTTTACTTCAATATTTTCAAGAAGTGTGGACCGATGATACTGCCAGAAAAAAATCATCACAAAACAGTGACTTTCTCGTGGTGCTGATTTATCTCGTATGGGTTGGAATCGTCCCAAATCCAACAATTTTGCTTGTTTACATATCAAATTCATCAAAAAATGAGCATTGACTTTGATAATAAAATAAGATGATTTATACACGTTGTTCAACGCTCTAACCTTCCATGGTGATTTGTCGTACACCACTCAACAATTGATAGCAAATCTGACAGATGTCATTTTAACCACATGGCTGTTATAGACTAACAATTTTTAAGCGTCCCTACTGAAAGATCTATAGTTTAATAAACTGTTTAACTATACAGTTCTGGCGATGGCGTGAAACTGACACAATTAGCCAAGAAATATTATAATTAATCAAAACTAATTTTAAATACAGAGCTAAATTTTACAGCTTAAGTAACATTTTGAATACATGATAGCACCTTGCGATGGAAATTTATTATTTAAAAAGTCAGATTTTTACGTATGGCTTTCATTATAGACATGACTATCTTTATAAGTATCATTAAATTTGAAATAAATTTCACAAATACACAATGCACTGTGATTATTTTATACGCTCGTGAAGACTTAAAACTTTAAGGTAAATCTACTAGGCGAAAGCTTTCGATAACCCCCATTGAAGTTGCGTATAAACATCGATATGTGTAATTGTATAGTTTTTAAACATTTTCAAACTTTACGAATCGATCTAACATTTTGAGAAGTGCGTATATTTGCGAATAGGTTCCCTAAATAAATACCTGAGCGATCGGCTCACTTGTTTGTTTAGAGTTTGAGAATTTCGGTCACAAAACCTATCCAATTTCACCGTAATCGGCCGCAAGTAGTTTTCCAAACATCACTTTAAAATTCTAGAAAACCCTCTTCAGCAGTGAACCACTTGTTTCTTCCACTGTCCTTATTTAAATGTTAATGCCTCCATCTCTTTAATTCCAGTCTAGTGGGTCCGTTGTTGAAATAATAATTATAGTTTTCACTTAAGAATAATTTCAACATTTAGAATCTGTCGAGAGTACTCATTTACTAAACTATACGTATGGTGATCTTGATGAAAGAGAGATATGACAGAGATTTATCTATGCTTTATAACATCCAGGAGAGATATAAATCTTTAGCTTCATTTTGTCTCTGCTTATCCACAGACAAGGCGTCGTTGTGATAATATATTCACTCGTTACTCACCGAAATATAAAATTGCTTACTACAAAAGTAAGTGAGTTAGGTATTATCGTCGTTCTGGCAAACAAAAATGTTATGATGAAGGCACTAAGGTTTTGAGTTGTTGTGTTAAATATGTTCGTGTCAGATAAAAACACTTATGTTCATACTACAAACAAAAAAACTTATGAAACTCCTGAAAAACATATTCTTTTTTCTAAATTCAATAAACAAAACAGAACTAGAAATTGTTTGTCTTACTCAGTGTAACACGTGTATGCATCAACTTACTAGTACTAGCTCAAGCGAAAATAAATGAATAATCTGCTGAATTTATTTCGAATGGGTTTAACCTTTCCCAATTGATTTCATCTCATTATTTAATAATTTTTAATGTTAATGTCATAAGTAGTACAATAATTGTTGTTTATGTTTTTAACATCCCCTTCTCGCTTCCCATAAAGAGGATAAATTTCAAACGCCACTTTTGTAAGTTATTATTTTAGAATATTAAAATCAATCTTGTTTTATTACTTAGCAGCCTTTGCGATAGTAAGTGCGAAGATGTCTCTGAAAGAGGCGAAACACGTGTCACAATTAGTAACACAACACGTGGAATAATCAAAGGTATTTTTAATCACATTTCAAGCGTAAAATTTGTATTTATAACTTAGACATTCATTTTAATTCTCAACTGGATACACCTATCAATTTTAATTTTGTATACAAAATAATTTTCACCAAGCTACAGCCAAATCCAAATCAGATAATAAGGCATGTCTTTAATATTATCCAACCAAATTATTTCATATTGGATGAGAATAGTGTTTATACATTTTCTTAGAAAACGCAAGAAGAAAAACGAAATTCTTATTTAAATAATATGCTGGGAAAACTTACTCTTAACAACCGTTGAGATAAGTTTTCGTTTAGATGATTAGTTCCAAGAAATTTATATCACTTCCTTTTACATGCTCGGATAGTAAATTAATAATAATAACGGTATCGCTATTTATTCTGAATCTTAGCTTTAACTAAAACTCACTATGTATTATTATAAAATAAAAATAAATAATTTCTACAAAGCACAACAGAAGCTATGATATTCTTGTTTGCTTACCGTAGACTTAATAACATAGCGAAATTAAATACAACGTATCCAAAGATTTTATACAATATCTAATAACTGATTACTGTTTTTATTTTCATTCTAAAAACATTCCTTCGGTTCATTGATTGAAAAAATGAGTTTTCATATCACGTGTATACAAAAAAATAATATTTAAAAATAAAACACTTTTTTACTGCAAACAGCTGAAAAACATATTAAAAATATATAGTACGATTACCCAAACCTCTTTTTGTGCGATTTCAAAGCTATGCGGTTTTTTTAATGCAATTTTAAAAAAATATATTTTTTCAATATAAACAAACGTTTAATACAAAATACGGGAAACGATGAATGCGGGAAAGTTTTATAAATGAACTAAATGCCGGGACTATATGAAAATGAACGCACCACGCGGGAAAACGTATAATTCGAGAACGTAAGATTGGGTTTCCTCTGTACACAAGTATATTTGGGGCTATATAACGTAGTAATTAACAGCGCGTTATTCACATACTGTACGTGCAAAATCCAGTGTTTCAACTGTTTATTACAATGTGACCTTGACACTTGCGTGCTTATACATTTCAAGGTTCCATATTAATTCATAGATTTTTTCTGCGATTTGGTTTAGTTTGATCAATTTTCCTGATGTTGTCAAGTAATTTCATTGCAATAGTAATCTATAGAAATCAACTTATTTAATATTTTTGAACGAAAGTTATTTATTAATAAAACAAAGCTCAGCTAGCGTTTTGAGATACAAATGTTACTATTGGCAAATTATGTAACTTAAATAAATCTTATCTTTCATCTTCTCGTATACGTTGTTCCAATCTAAGGCAGAAATGACAAAAAAAACTTCGTGCTATTTTTCAGTCTTCAATTATGCTAGATATCACAGATACGTTTTAACCTACTGTTGACCGTGTTCATATAAAAAAAATCTACGCAAAACAGTCCCAGGTTGGGTTTCCAATCTCAGGATTACGAAGATTTTTAATACAAGAAAACAAAATCCTGAAAATTTCTGGATTGATTTATTTATGTGCACAACGAATTATATATACAAAATCGTTATATTTCGTGTACTTGCACGAGTCATCCTTAGAGCACCGGACGAAAGTGGAAAATAAATTATTTGCTGCGTTATGCATTGATAGCAGCATCGAATAAAAAAAACATTGTATTGAAATGAATTTAGAGGACAGAAAATATCAAGCTACAAAACTAGAGCATTTAATATAAGGTGATAAATAATGGTTTAATAAGTGCAAAATACATAAGTTATTCAAAATAATCCAAACATCTAGGATGGTAATGAATTTGTCATCAATTAAAAAGGTTGTTTATTTCCTTTGATGTGCCCTCATATTACAATAATAACAATTTGAACGAGACTGACACCTTTTTGACATTATATGTCAGTTCAATATGTTCGCTCTTCAATAATGGGAATATAATGGTCAAAAAAAATAGTGATATTAACTATTTTTTTTTTTGCTAATATTTAATAAATATGAAAAATATTGACCATTAAAAAAAATCCCAAATTTCCCGGGATCCCGGAATCGACTTATATTAATCCCAAAATCCAGGGTTCAAAATTTTGGCCAAGATTTGGAATCCCTGCGTGGCGCATATTATTACTTAGAACGGGGTAATCCAAAGCTCCGCATTAAGAACGTTGACAAACCCACGGATCTTCGATACCATGTACCTGTGAACCTTATCGATTACCGAATGTCGAAGGTTTACCAACCTTAAACCGCCTTCAAACCTTATACCCAACTACCAAGCAAGTAACTGTGTCTTATACCTACTTTATATCCGGAGATATTCTCCGATATGTCTGATTTAAAGGACGCAATTAATCCGATCGCTTTCCTGTTGTAATTGGCAACTGGCAGTGATGACAAACCGTCTCATTGACATTTTTTATCTATTTATAAT
This sequence comes from Himalopsyche kuldschensis, assembly GCA_028554975.1. NCBI lineage: Eukaryota > Metazoa > Arthropoda > Insecta > Trichoptera > Rhyacophilidae > Himalopsyche > Himalopsyche kuldschensis. The sequence goes on from JAHFWI010000045.1 coordinate 2,199,221, forward strand.
ATAGCTGAATTTATAAAATGATATTTTGAAACATTCATTTCATATAATTTAGGATTTCAACTGAAGTTCCTTGACTGAATTACAATATCAAATTTGACACGTAAAAAAATTTAGAATTTTCATGAGTATGCTCACTAATGGCCCGGTTTCGCATTCCAGCATCTTCGGGCATTTTAAGCACACGGATGAGCTTGAAATCAAATGCATACATGTGAAACCCAGCTCGTTAGTGACAAATGTCAGGCAAAAGTAAAAAAATCATACCAATCAAATTGTCTACTTTATATGAATCTTAAAATGATAAAACAGATTACGGGTACCTTATAATATATTATGCTCATTAAAAATCGAAGACATGAACTTACTAACTGTATCATAATATATCCTCAAAAATAACGAAAACAATTTTCTCTAAAAAAATGTCTACAGATTATTAATTATACTAAAAAATAAAATTATATGTATAAAGCTACCATTCAAGAATATAAGCTTGTGATCATGGAAAGCCTATTTTATTTTGTAATCAAACCATGATCGAACAACTCTAAGCCAAGGGCTGTGGAGTCAGAATCGTCGCGGTCTTTTGACTGGAGTCGTAGTTGGAGTCGGAGTCGTGAAAAACTTTTGAAATGTTTGAACTTTTTAATCACGCATATGACATGTCAAATTTGGCTATTGGCTGGATTAGTTGGTTGATATTTATCTGAATACAATAGGAAAGGCAGAAAAAAACGTGACAAAATTAAACTTATTTTAGCCAGAGTGTTTTATTTAACGTATCTACATCTCTGCTTTTAGCCAATAACATTATTGATCTAAGTAAATGTATGTCAGTATTATCAAAAGGTTCTAACTATCTCGTAAACATATGTAATTCAAATATATCATTTTGAATATAAGTTTACGTTAAGGCTCGTATTTTAATTTGAATACTCTGGCTTTATAATATAGGGTGCTTATAATACTTCTTGTTGATAAATCTTTTCTGTTATATTTGATAAATAAATAAATAGCTCGCGTTATATTCCGGGCCACGTTATATCAGTGTTAATATGGCATGTCACTAACAAATATATATAATATGTTGGAAAAACCTTTTTCCCTAAAAACCGTTTACAATAGCTGGGAGTTAGAAGTTACCGAGCCCCAGGGCAGGCCAGTTATGGCCGTAATTTGCCCAACAATGGCCCGAAGATAATTCCCGCAGACTAACTTTGCCTCAACCGGTTCTGTTGTAACACTTCTAACCTTTCGTATGTGATGTGCGAAAGATGAGTGACTCGTTTTGATTAAATTCTTGGGACACTGTGGCAACACCAAAAAGCATTTTTGAATAGTTGTTCTACTATTTATTTTTCAAAAGATGTGACTATGTATAGATTTGTTCGAAAATGCGCGAGTCAAATGCCAAATTTACCTCAATTTGGCAAACAACGTTACTTCACATTTTGATTGCTCTATCGAATATTCACCAAAATACAGTTTTACAAAAGTTGTTTTGATCTTTTAACATCTCCAATTATCCTATTCAAGCTGAATGTCCGCGGGTTCGTGCTAGGGTAATAACTTTTTCTGATATTGGTCTATAGCTTTTCTTGAAATTCCAGGACCTTGAGAATTTTTTTGACATTCAACCAGGACTAAGACACTATTTCCAGGTTTTTTTTAACCATGTCCGCTCCTAACTTGGTGCTAAACCTCTCTTTGTCGAAGGGAGTAAGGACGGAAAGGACACGAGGACTAGGACAGGACTAGTAATAAGATAATCGCTGTCACTATGCGTCGCACTTTGGGATCGGAAATGTGGGAAAGGATTTTCAACAACACAAACACCCATGACTTTGAACAGATTTATCGACTGAAAAAATCCGCTGGTACCGGGAATCGATCACGGGCACGCTAGCCAACAACATTGACACTGTTCCACGGACCGGATCAAATTCCCGGGATAATCCCGGTCAATCCGGGACGTTTGGCAACCCTAGTTCGTACACATGTACGGATAAATGAATAATAGCGACTTTTCAATCAATTTATAATTTTACATCGGGGATGTGATGTTTCCATTCCCTCCCACAGATGCAATCCAAAAAAACATGGCGAAGAATTAGCGATCAGAATTCCATACCTCTAATATTATTTCATAACCAAAACCCTTCTGGGTCAATGAGAATTAAAACATGAAAAGTTTAAATCGTTGAAGTTATAAAATCGATGTTTTCATTTATTCTCTAATAATAAATTAATATTTTTTGTAATCCTTCGTAATATATCATCTTTTGTTCGGGGAAGAAATCTATTTCTTCAATGATATCATGCCGGCGTCTTTCGTGAAGAGAACTTCGCTAACACGGTGACAACATAACAGAGGTGAACATTATAGCTTACAAATATTTATACAAGAACTCAATTGGACCAGGAGAACAATTCCAACAAGTAGTATCAAGTACCGGGTATCGGGTATTTGATGTCAAAGTTTCGTCTCCCAACACCAATGCTAGATTTAATTACGCATTTCAAACAGGGGTCATATTATTTGCAGATTTTGTCCACCCTTCATTTTTTATTTTATTCTTCGTGTACTATATCGTTTGTAGACATGTTTAACTACATATGTATATGAAAATGAATTGACACGCGGCTATCTTCAACTGATGTAATAAATATGTGAAATATATTTATTGGATTGGCTTTTACTTGGTAGAACTCCATTATAATACAATGAAAAAAATTACAATGTATTTTAATTATACAGAAATTATTTTATATATTTGTTGATAGCCATGGTTCTGACGATGGCGAAAGCCGAAAAAGCTATTACCAAATACATAAAATAATTTCTCTCAACAATCGAGGACCTTACTTTCAAAACCTACATAACGACCATTTTTGTTTTTTTTTTCAATATCCACACAATTAATATCCGATCACTTTAAAAACCTCGAAAAATGAATCAAAAAAAGTACGATGTTTCGAAACCTATTCAAATTCAATTTGATTCAGTTTCATATCGGTATCGTATCAATACAACCAATGACATGAGAGATGAAAAGATATAAGCAAATTCTAAAGCATTAAATAACTTTTGCTTTCAAATTAAAGCCCCTGTAAGAATAGTGTTCTTATAATTTATGTCTCAATTTTATCAATAGAAAATATTCCTCTTTTTACCTGGCTGTTTTTTGCACTTTGCCAACAATTTGGTTCGTGGAGTTATGTATGCAGGTTTTGATAATAAGGCATTCAATTGTATTTTATAAATTTAACTATAATGCTTTTATACGAAGGATTGACAGCTAACATATTCAAAGTGATTCTACGATAATGACAGTTTGTAATGCAAGTGATTGTAACAGTTATTCAATATTACTTCTACATGTTGGATTTGTCTGAGTTGATATAGATTTGTATTAGTACTAACAAAAAAATATTTTTATTAATTAAAATACTTCTTTACGAGTCCATATGTAACACGTAGGGACTCCAATTACTCGACATCTCAACTACTCGAGTATCGAGTAGTAAAATTTTAAAATACTCGAGTACTCGAGTATACTCGAGTAGTTTCAGATGTACCAATATATATTTTGTTAATTCAAATTTGTGTTTATAAATAGATGATAAATAAATATGCTTATTTTATTTCATTAATACATATATTTCAAAAATAATAGGGAATTGAACGTCTCATATTTTAATTTGGTTCGAAGTTTTGTTTTTTTATTCCAGCAGTAGAAAAATCTCTCTGTTGCTGTGGACCTCGATTTAAAAGTTAACAATCAATTAAATTAAATCTAGTCTTTCTGCTCCACTATTTAAAACAAAATAAAAATTTGGAAATAAATCTTCATTTATTATAGACTACGAGTATTACTCGAGTATTTGTCAAATTACTCGAGTATCGAGTACTTGAAAAATGGTCGAGTATACTCGAGTATCGAGTACTCGATAATCGAATTGGAGTCTCTAGTAACACGTTACTGTTGGACATGGTTATATATGCATATCAATATTTCCAACCATGTGAATAAGTCAGTTTGGTACACGAGGAGCGTCCTTGTTTTGAACGATGTCTTTTTTTCAACAAATTTCTTCATTGTATCTTATTGTATTTTTTTATCGGGGGTGACTTTTATATAAACCAAACCTAAATGGAACAACGCATCAGTCAGCCGAAAAATATGTAAAAAAATAAACGGCAATATAATTTATTGTATTATACATACATTTACAACTTTAATACTTACATCAGTTTCATTTTTCATTCGAAATAAAGATTTCAATTATGAGGCATGGATGTCTGTGTTGTATAAAATTCCCTCACGCACCCATCCGGTACTAAAAACGGACAACAGAGCAGCTAAGTAAAGAGTTTTTTTTCGAAAAAATAAATATTTAGATAAACTCCATAGCTTAAAACAATCACAAATGTACATGCTCTTTTTGTATTGGAAATTAATTGCCTCAAAAGAGCCGCTGAATTCATCAACTTTACATGGTTTCTTTTTTTCTTCTCTTGTTAATTACCTGCAATTAGAATCTTAAAGTCATGGCTAATCTAAACGTATTGTTAATTCCGTATTCTGTTTCACGAAGTCTCCCAGTACTTTACTTGCCAACTGCTAAGCATACGTATTAGTATGTAGGGTGACCAAGCTTAAATGTCCGTGCGAGTCGTTCATCTCTTTAGGTCATTTCGCAATGCGCACACTCCCCCGTTCCGCAGCTTTATGGCGGTACTTTCGGCAGAAATATGGCACTTAGGCGCGATGAATGTTCCGGACGGACGGACTGTACCGAATCCCGTGCCAAATGGATGGTCACATGCTACTTTCTTGGACAAGGAATTATTGGACGTGGACGTAAAAGGCTATTTGTTTCGTTTCAGTAATTTTATTCGTAGAATTTGTGTTTATTATTACGTGTAATAGAAGACATAGCACCACGACAAATTGTTAACTTTTTTATATATTTTTTGGCAAAGAGTCTCAAGTAAATTAAAACTTCGACGTTACAGATAAATTTCACGAGAGAATTCGGCATGTACGGGATAAATGAAACGTACTTTGATGTTTTTTCCGGTTTTCAGTTATGAAAACCACTAGATCAGTGGTTCTCGTGTGCGGCCACCAGAAGCCTAAAATATTGACATACAATTTGACAGAAAAGACTCTTAAAGAATTTGATAGATAATAAAATTTTGTATTTCGTATGCATTGTATTGTGCATCAAGAAGTGTCCATCAAACTGCTATGAACTGCATGGAAGATGTGGAATTAACAGTGAGAAGTAGATTATTCATTGTTTAGTGGCCGTCATCAAAATACACAATTAATAACAGTAAACGACCACAGACAAATTGTCAAACAAAAAATTTGAACATGCGGCCATGAATGGACATTTCCATATTTAGGACCGGTTATATTTACAATGCGGCCACAGCACATTTTTACGTGAGAACCACTGCACTAGATACAAAAAATGACAGTTATATCAATAAGAGAAGTGGATACGAAGATATTTCAATGTGAATGAAAATCATTTTCTTTTTAATAGCTCTACTAAACCTCAAAACAACACATTTGAATAAATAACTGTTTTATGTTAAACAAACAATTCAGAATGCCAAAGCATCGCTATTAAAGATAATTTATCTCTCAAAATTGTATCTGTTTTAAAAAATATATAAAATTGATTACTGGTGAGACCTCTTTTTTAGCTCTCGTAAAAAGTATAAAAAATGAGTTACGTATCTCTAAGCTTATAAATCGCCGAATTAATTATCCATGAAAAAAATATATGTATATACGAATATCCTTAATACAACGAAGAATCATTTTGCATTCGGCAGTAGATTTGTGGAAGTTCATTTTGATAAAAAAAAATTAAAATTCCTTAACTTAAAGTAATTCACATGTGCTATAGTAAATCTGATGATGCTTCTGAAAGACATGAAACACATGTCAATATTTATCACACAAACGTGGAATAAACTAAGCAATTTACAATTTTGAATATGGTTTTAATTTTTATGAGATATAACATTTATTTACAAGATTAATGAAGTTTTTATCATTTTTTTTTAATTCTATGTATTTTTTTAAAAATCTGTCGGATATATCTTAGCCCACGTCAAATCATCTAATGACACGCGTCAAAACTGTTGTAGCAGCGTGATCAAGTCGTGAGGAAAGTCTCACAAAAAAATCTGATATGGGAACATAACATGCACAAGAACGCACGTGTCAAGATTACATTGAAATAAAAAAGTGAAACACTGGATTGTGTATGTGAACAATGCGCTGTTAATTACGTTATAACATATGAACGTTTATATAGTGCCAAAAATTTATTTAAAAAAATTAAAAATTGCCCTAAAGAAAAAAACGACATAATTTTAAAATCGCACAAAAAAGTATCACAAAAAGTGGTGTGGGTGTGCATGGTTGGTATTACGTTGTAGTCGCTCTTGGGCCCAAGCATAAATGTGACCGGCTGAACAATAATACAAATATACGTTGGAATTTTAATCTAAAGTATTCATACAATTCTGCTATATTATCAGTGACGGTGGCGACCTCTATTCAAAAAAAAAAGTACCTACGCGCCTTTTCATAAAGTTTGAACTAGTAAAGATTTCCGCCCTGGAATCTTTTCATTTTCAATGTAATCTTCCGAATCTAGTCATTCAAAATCAGCTTATCTGATCAGAAACCATTCTCTCTTCACCCAAGCTTTCACTGGAGGGTATTTTTATGAACTTAAAACAAAAAGTTATTTTTCCTTCCTTCGGTGCGATACTTTCACAGTATTTTATTCAATGGAGTTTATTTACTTAGATTATAATACTGACTGGCCAGTTGTTTGTTTCTTTCGCAGTAACAAAGCTACGATATAAATATTGTACGAAAATCTTAAGTGTCCGCGCAAACAAGAAGCAGTTTCAAGCTCAAAAGAATTTAATGGAGAATACTTAGATATACAAAAATGGCGTATACATCCGGAATAATCGGATTTATGTTTTATTTTTTGTGTGCCCAGGCCCGATCCCGGCCTGGGCCAGAATTTAAACCTTTTTTACCCGGCCCAACCCGGTCCACGGGCCGGGACGGGCTCGGGCACGCGGGCTTTTTTATTACATTTGAGTAATACTCCAGTATAATAAATTTTATTTAAACATCGGCTTCATTTACTTTATTAACTATTCTAAAGGACTATATTTGTCTTGGTAACAAGGTACTGTTTCAATCGATAGGGGCAATTTTCGAATACTGAATCGCTATTATTTGCAGGTCAGGTGTTTCCAGCGAAGAAACTGGATTCTTCCGTATTCATTCCTTTATTTTCCATTTAATATGTTATATTAACTACACACAATAATTAAATAGTATTTCATAAATTGCGGTATCTCTATTCATCGATTGCAAACGATTTTCAATTGATTAACTGCGGAATCAGTTCCGCCGTTAACTAATAAGAAAGGTGGTAAATGCTACATTCGTTGGTCCCGTAATACAGTCGTCAACATCGTTGGCTTCCGTAGCGGACTTCACGGGCTCAAGCCCCAGCACAAGGTTCATTTTTAAAACATGGGTTATTGTGATTTATGAAAATTCCTTCACATCCATCCAATACTTTGATCGGGAGCATAGCGAGAGTTGCTAGTTAGTAGTTACCCACTAGTCCTGTCCTAGCCTTATTCTTTCTATCCTTACTCGGATCGAACTACAGAGAAATTGAGTGACTGAGTAATAAGTAGTTGTCTTTGAAGAAACATGTTTAGATATCCCCATACTGGGAGCGAATATGGATTAAAAAGAAGCTTCTTAACAGCTTCAACTTTTATAAAAATGTATGTTCTTTTCTCATTATCAAGCACGTGGCATTGGCGATACTGATGAATTTTCGCTTGAAATTCAAAATCGGCTTAAAGTGCTAATAATTTGTAATTAATTTTTGATGTTGTCATTACGTTACCTTACTTTTAAAAGGTTCTAATTGACATTTTTGCCTATAATGACCTTTTGATCGGAAAAGCTTTCATTTACCACATTCTATCATGTATATGAATTTCAGAATTATCTATGGCCGAATAACGGAGTTAGCAGAATTACGGAGTTACACTGCATCTGCACACTTTTTCTACTCAATTTATTTGACAAAGTTCTCAGATTAGCATCATTATTTCTCAGCGAAAGTGGTGAAAAAATATGCTTAAAATAAGTAATTTGAAACATTTTTACTTGCTCATTGTTACAAGTTATCAATTGAAACTTCAAACGCTCATATCTCAAAACGGTGTCAAGAGCAGTTAGAACCTTTCCAAATAAAGGTTTCGATAAGCCTTACTGAATTTCTAAATGGTATAAAAAAAAAATGAGTGCTTTAAGAGTTCGTGGTCTATTGACTCATTTTAAGCATCATAAGTAATTGAAGGCGTAAGCCGAAATAGCTATCAACAAATATAAATATAAAATAATTTATGTAGAACTAAAATACATTGTTATTTTTCTTACCGTATTATACCGTAATTTGATTGTCCCTAGAAACCTTCATTGTACCCTGATACATCTTCCAGCTCTTGTGGTTTGTACCTTTAACTTCCAAGATTCAATTCCGTAGACCAATTGTGAACAGGATATAACATCTGTTCGTCATCGCGTATCCAATATTACGTCTTAATTGAAGAAGCCATGTTTTACATTCTTATGTTTGCAAATTATTATTGAATACGATAATTTAATTTATTTTCAATCTATTGTAAATTGTAACTCAAACACTTTTGATACATTGATCTTTCTGTTTTTGTTTATATAATTATTTCAGCTATGGATATACAATATAATAAATGAATATGTTAACTTTTCAATGCAACTTATAATTTCGACTGAAGGAGCTTGATGTAATTTCAATAGAAAATTTGAATCGTTTGAATTTTGTACTTTTTCATAAGCTTTGTCGGCCTCTAAATAAACTTTTATTTTTTTACTTTTATTTTTGTATATAAGCCATACAAACTTTTTACTATGCATCTGTTCAAGTAAATTCGTACACTTGCCAAGTACTTGAAGATGCTGAAAGGTGAAACCCGGATTGTAAGTGACAAAACTCATGGAAAAGTACAAAATTGAAACGATTCAAATTTTCAACGAAGTATATTTTCCTTGATATTTTTTTCAGAACGTTCATCGAAATGTATTTTAAAGGCCATAACTTTAATGACACGATGTAAAATGCCAAAATGGCGTATTCTGCCCATTTCATGTAAAACGCACTCTCCATCTTGTACATTTCTTCAAACACGGACTCGGTAAGATTTTTCTTGACGGGGCGTGCTCGTTTTAAGTTAAACTAATAAAACTTGCCACGCCGTACCGGACAATCCTTTAGCTCGCACAAATGTTCAAGTAAAAAGATGAAATTCTTTCAGAGTAAAAATTTACGACTACGAAAGTTTAGCGAGCCGTTATTCTTTGCATTATGAATTCTTTTCAAAAAACGCGCGAAGCAATTTTGATTACATGCAAATTATATATACGGCAAGAAAGATTTCAATTTTTACCTTTTCTATTTTTTCCTGAACATTCTTCGGAAATTTTCTAAATATAGCGCAGCTTAAAAGTTTTTCCTCTTACGTATAATCCACCGTTTAGCGACATTTTAAAATTATTCAACAAATAGTCAGATACTACTTTTATTAAATAATAGTTTCTTACTTTATATAAAGCTTATTCTTTATTTTCACACATAATACACGTTCATTGAGTCGTTTCCGTACCATGAATATATGAGTTATTAATATTATATTATATATCGTTACCTTATTTGAAAAGTTTCTAACTGTCATTTTTGCCTAAAATGACCTTTTGGTCGGAAAAGCTTGTATTTAACGCATTCTATCATACATGTATATGAATTTTAGAATTATCTATAGTTGAATTACGGAGTTAGCGGAATTCCGGAGTTGCACTACATCTACACCCTTTTTTTACAAAATTTATTTGACAAAGATCTAAGATTGTCATCATTAGATCTTTAAGATCATTATTTCTCAGCAAGACTTATGAAAAAATATGCTTACAATAAGTAAATTGAAACATTTTTACTTATAGCTGTTAGAACCTTTTCAACATAAGGTGTCGATTTGTTAAGTTTTTCATTACTATTTTACTATCCAAATCAGTTTATACTGTGTGAGTGTTGATTGTCACTTCTTAATGAAAATGCATTATTTTGAATAAACAAAAAAATGCCATTCGATAATGCTTGCAATGAGCGAAAGTTGTCCTGATCTTATGATATTATATGTGGAAATAGTACAAAAATGTATTTTATTTATTTAAAGTTGAACATTACGTAACATAGATTAAACTTTAAAAATTTCCATCATTATTCATTGTTTTTTTTATATTTGCTTAATCAAGACCCTAAATTAAATTATTGATTGAGTAGGCATTTACTTGGTAGAACTCCATTATGATACGGAAAGAAAAATAGCAATGTATTTTAATTCTACATAAATTATTTTATATATTCTGTTCTGACTAGTTCTGTCTAGTTCTGACGAAGGCGTAAGCCGAAATAGCTATCAACAAATATATAAAATAATTTATGTAGAATTAAAATACATTGCTATTTTTCTTTCCGTATCTAAATTAAATTCTTGAAAAATTTGTGTTCATCCTTCTCGGTGTGGCTGTAAACATAGTCATCGTTCACATAAAGAGTTCTTATAATTAGTCTCTCTTAATCTCCAGCGTATATTTTTTATCCTTATCCTATCTGAAAGTAGAGCTACAATGAAGTTTTAAAACTCTACACTGAAAGTCCGTATTTTTGACATTGCGAGAGAACAGTGAAATGAAAAGTTTCCCATTCTACGTATTCCATATACGGTACACCGAATACGTAAATTCCCGTAAAATTTTCATATGCCATGTTCGTTTTTATGCTCTCTCCGCACTGTGTGTACTGATTTCAAAGTTTGAATCATTTCAGACATTTCCTGCGACGCATCTGAAATCTATCGCATTTTGTTTAGTTCGTTCAGTTTGGATCTGGGCGCATTTGGCCTCTTTTATTGCGTTTGCGCCTGCCTTTTCTCTGTTCATTTTTTTATGGCTGCTTCAACCCTCCTTCTTTACGCGAAATGTGATTCCAAAATTTAACACCGAATACGGGCTAAAGACAACGCGAGTACTTTTAATCAGTGGCGTAGTTCAACTACCACGATTATTTCAATTGCACTCACACATTTGAATTAATAATAATTTAGAATTTTGACTACAGCTGATTGATGGTATTTCAATATCAAATTTGAATCGTAAAACGACTAAAAGTCTTGTACTTTTCCATGAGAGAATAGTTTGCCAATTTTAAACCAACAACTTAATATTTCAAACTCACCATTGTTCCTTTAAATAAATATCATTATTAAACTCAAACATTTGATTTCAATCAATTCAATAATAAAAGGTTGGATAAAACTCTCGATCCAGTAATTAGTATTTTCGATACTACTCGATAATTATAACTTGCCCACATAATACATTGAAACTTATTTACATCAAATTTTCGCTAATTCATATAGATTACGTTCATTACAATTTAACTTAGTGATCTACTTTTATTTTTGTATATAAACGATACAAACTGTTTACTACGCGTCAGTTTAGTACATTCATGCAGTTGAAATGCATGAAGATGCCGAAAGATGAAACCCGTGTGGTTAGCGACAAAACTCATGGAAAAGTACAAAATTCAAACGATTCGAATTTAAATTATTATTGTCAAAGCGTCGCATTCTGCTTGAACTAGTGACATTTCTCCAAGCGCAAACATTCTGTAATCAACATTAGAAGCTAACCGTGAGATTGACGTAATGAATCAAAATAGGGTAACGTATCTTATATGGAACACCGCAAACTTACTAATGTTGATTTAAAAATGCCAGAACTACTAGTTAAATTGGCAACACATTTAAATGTGAATTAATTATACTCAATTTCAACAACTATTTCAAAATTCAGAATAGCCTTTTCAACAAATAAATCAAACATAGTATAATTAATTAGTCAGTAAGGTTAGTTAAATATTCTTAAATTGATGCTTTTTAGTGAGGTGGAATAAGAATATTGTATCCAATTTATTCATCAAAGATTATGATAAAGTTGAGCAAACAAAATATCGTATAATCTTCTAAATATTCTACCCAACTAAACATCGTGGATAAACTCATCCACGTCGATACTATTAGGAATATCATCACTTATACGGATGTAAAATTTCTTGTAATCTGTTAACGTATATATTTTATGTCATATCAATATGATATTACTCTTACGTATGTTGAACAGTCATTCATCTTCATTTATTAATATTATTATCTTTCAGTATTTAATATAAGTTATTTAAACTTTCTTATCATAAAGATAAGCGGTCAAGGTCGGATCGGATAAGCCATCGGGATAAAACCCGGCAATTAAATGTATATTATAGCATTAACTAGTTTTGTTTTTTTTTCACCGAATTTCATATTCGACAGTCAGCCCATTGAATATACAATTAAAATTGATAGCTCTGTTTTCAGTTACATAACGACCTAAATATATGTTAACTATTTTACACTGGAACTTAATTTCCGTAATAAAACCGCCGAACTTTCGAAAAGGTAAAGATTCGTCAAGTTTAAATGTTTATGATGGAAAAATCCCGAATGATCCTAGATCACTAATCATTACCTTTTTACAACGACTCCACATAATATATAATGTATAATAATCAGTCTTGGTTTCACAGGCGAGAAATTTTAACTGATGAATTTGACATTAATTTACAGATAATCATACAAATAATACATTTTTACCTTTTACGTGTTAACTGTCAATTCTTGGGACAGAGAGAATATTTAAATTAGTTCCACACATATTTTGTTTATATTCAAGACTGGGTTCGCCCATGGCGAGCACTGTCAACGATTTTTTACAAATAAATGGACTCATGGAATCATTAATTAGTACATCTTTAATATATCTTTAAGTCATCCAAAATGTTGTGTATATGTATGGTTGTTTTAAATGGTTCCCGTGATTATCTTTATGGCGATTTATACATCTTTATGTTTTCAATTTAATAACGTTTGATTAATCAGTAAAACAAACCTTCATCCCATTCAGAATTAATAAATTCGTAATAAAGTATTGTGAGGCTAAATTTTATTGTTAATATTATTTAATGGTTATATTAGTTCATCCTACTCCACTGCTGACTTCGCTTGATTTGTTTAATTCGCAAATTTCTTCAAGTTTCCATTTTATGCCGCCTTTTGATTCACATTCCGTGTCTTCTGAAAGCCTCCTTTTTTTATTCAATCTCCAGTGTATTTATTTTCAGTTACAGCCTCATTTAGGGTGTTTACACTGTACTTACTTTATCGGGGAAATCTCAGACTTTTTTACAATATAAATCGGATTACGTACCTATCCGATTACAGCATCGGATCGTTACTTAAATAAAAGACTTCCCAAATTACTGCCAACATCCCTATTTAGTTGTTCTTTAATCAAGTTGTCGTCATTCCTTTTTCAGAAAACTTTTTGAGTTTGATCAAGTATAAATAGGCTTTTTTCGCAAGAGCGCGAGAAATTTTTGTGAGGAAAACTCTACTAATAATTTAAGTAAATACAATATTCTGAAAAAATGAGTTGTTGACATTCTGTCGCCAATGTCATCGTTTTGTTTGGTGTGCCATTCACAGTGAATTTGCAAATATTCATTGATTCACCTCAATAAGATTGTTATCACATAAAACGTACATACATATTATGTCATTTAATACAGCTAGTGGTTATTATATTATTATTGTATAAAATCCCATTTTTTTATGATGATAATGAATATCCAAGAATTGATTTATAATTTGTAAGTATTTGTCACTTGATTTACTTTTAATGTGGCCTAATTTTTGTTCTCAGTTAGTGACTATTTACTTTTTGGGCGTGTGTACATTTTTGATTGATGATAATTTAAATTCTTTTATTTCTAATGTAATGTAAATAAAATTGTTCAATATTTCTTTTTATTAGTGTAGAATGCAGTTGGCCAAAGAAATTTTGTTCTAAAAAAAATGTGGAAACTGTACACGAATGGTTTTTTTTTTCCTACGAATTCTATAAAAATACCTTTCGTATTTTTTCAATTGTCAACCTTATAACTGCTGTTATTATTATTATTACACAATTGATACCTCTCTATTGAAATTTGAACCGGAAAAACACGAAATTCTCGCATTAAATTGAAGTTCCAATTCACTTCCCTCGTGTGTAACAGACTATATGAGATTCAAGAACCTTCACGGTAAATCCTCTTTCATCTTCCATCTGATCCACATCTGTTTCGGGTGATTTTTAATCTAGTTTTTGATTGGTATGTACACAAAACAATCGTTGTTATCAAAAACGTGCTTCTCTTGCAAAATTAATTCGCAATATAAATATTGAGATAAAATTCATGTCGTCAAGTTTTTTTGTTCGATACTTACTATTTGGGTAGCCATATCTGATTCGTATTTGTTTGGAAATCAAAATTTAAAGGTGTATTAATTAATAAGTAAGCTGCGTGTAAACGTAAGCGCCGAAGCCTGTATCTGCTGTCATTTCTCATTTTTGACACAGTATAACGTTTATTACGCTGGATGTATGTTTTCACGGTTGTGCAAGGAATTGACAGGCCATCTTTTGTGGCTCCAATCATCAACGACAACTTTTCCATGATGAAGGGCCAACCCCATAAGCACACGCTTTTGGACTCAATAAAATGTATATAAAATATAATCCACAATATTTTTTTGTTTTTATTTGAGTAAAACTTAAATATAGATGAAATAAAAATATCGCATTCATATTATGCAAATACTTTCTCAAATGAATGAGTCACATTTTGTCATTTTGTTCCTAAGCTGTATGTGGAGTGAGCAAAAAGGGTTCCCAGTTTCTCATGAGGGTGGGTACTGACTAAGTCTTTAGTTACTTTTCCTACATGTTAGCCAGCTAAGTATAGATTGCCTAAAAGATTCTGTCAGCTGAGCTTCATAACGGTTTTTGTGTCTGTAGGCAACCCTTGCTGTGGAAGAGCTGTTCTCTGCACGAGAGCTGAACCGATAATGATCTTAATGGTATATTTATATAGCTTTCCCACCGAGGATTACTCTATGGTTTCTCAAAGACAATATACCATATAGAAAATTTGCCTACGCTTTGTCCTTCCCATAGGGCATAGAGTAATATACAACTTATTCTAACGCCATGTACACAGATAAATATTATGAAACTTTTTAGCGCACCATAGAGAGCATGGACAATATATATGTAGGTTAAGAGCGCCCCGCCCTACTTGAATTATTCTAATCACTTAATATTACTCTATGGTTTCATCGAATAATTTACTACCCACACCATCCAATGAAATTTTCCGACGTCTTGTCGATCTCATGGAGAAATATTATACTCAGTCGATCGCCATTTTCATTCATCATGTCTTTAATATTTAAAATATTTGTGATCCGATGAAATTACCAATAGTGACAACTTATTTTTTAATCTAAAAACCTTGAATATTTTTTTCGGTATTTTTTTTATCAGTCGTAAAAAATATTTTGCGTCTGGTTTCCGCAAGTGCTTAATCCGCCACTGGTTGAATGATATCAGCTTCTTGTTTCTTTGTTTCATCTATATTTTCAAGCTAATGTAGTCAAGTATAATGTACCAATTTATGGGTGGGAATGTAACCTTAGTGCCGTCCATGAGAGAGAATAATATTAAACTTTGACGTTGATTGTTCCTGTTAATGTATTTGACGAAATGAAAACTATTGAAATACGTAATGCAAACGTATTAAAAAGATTAACGATGGATTATAAACCCAAATCATGCTGTTCAAATTAAAACCGTTCACTAAACATTTTGCGAGTTCGTTATTTAAAAAACGTATTACGTCACGAATAGGTTGAGAAACTACCTCTTTGCGAAGGTTCCATATATTTTAATAGGCCCTAAAAACTTATGCTTTATCCGCGGTTTTCGTAGAATGTTTTTTTTTGTAAATCCTTTTTATGACTTCCTCGCTCACAAAGGCATACTTGTGCCGAGGTTCTGCTTGCTTGGAATTGCACTTATTTAATGTTTTGATCGGATAATTCTATTCTTCGGAAAATGAGCCGCTCACACTCTTTTCAGAGTAAAAATGGTATTCTACATGTTTCATACATTTAATCCAGTATGAACTGAAAATAAAACTGCCTTCTGTTAAATATATTTATTCTGCTTAATTTTTCTTATGTAACAGAGCAATCTTCTTGAGTATTTAATAAAAATCCAACCCTCCTGATCAACAATATTGCTTATATTTCCAATGGTAATTTCCCTCTAAATAAAATTACTCTTCTTTCTATGTTACCTCTCCAGCGTCCAGAAAATAAATCCCACTCTTAGTTTCTTATTTATAGGTTAACAATAATTAGGATTATTGTCAATCTTGATATCAAAAATATTACGATAGTGTTGCTCTGAAGATGCTTCCTAAAGAAGCGAAAACGTGTCATGCTACATTTTAAATATCCAGATGCCTCATGTGTTATTATACTTTTAAAAAAAGGTGTTTGTCTTATTGAGTGTACCTTAAATGTCTGGTCTTGGATATGGTTTCTCCAATGATTGATCAACAAATTGTCTGTATGTATCACATCAGTAACATTAGTATTGTTTAAAAAGGTTAACTTCATATTAACCCATTGTTTGCTTTCCTTTTTAATTACTATGGTAACTAAGCACTAATTTGTGCACACCTTAAGGAATGGGTTAAGACTTTTCTTCTGATCTTCGGCTTTGTATAATAATTTTTAAATATTTGATATTAATTCATAAATTTTAAATCAAAAATACATATTATTTAGTACGAAGTCCTAGTATATATTGCCATCTACAGATGTTTTTAAAAACATGTGTTTAATGTGGCAATGGTTTGAGTCTAGGATATTACTGAAAAGAAGAATTTTAGTCAAATCTCAGGTCACAACCAATAAGTGCTCCTGGAAACTTTAATTTAATGACGAGTAATAAGCTTCTGATTTGAAGGTATACATTTCTATTTAGAAATTCTAACAGTGATATGGATTGCAGGACAAGAAATTTTCATCTAAGTAAAATTAATAATGTTTATTGAAAATATAATCCACTCTGTTTATTTTATGTTATCTATGGTCTATTTGCAATATACTTGCCAATTTGATTTGTATTTCGATATGAAGATGGGTCTGATCTAAAATATTTCTTTACTTACCTTACCTTAGAGTCCTTTCATCACCCATAGCACCAAAAATAACAGTTTCTTCTCATTTTATTATTCATTGTTTTCTCACATGTATGTAAAAAGATAAATAAATAAAAGTGCTAAATTTTTACATTGTACAATAATCTGTTTTTATTATTTCTACAATTTAATATAAAAATGTAATTTATTTTCGAGAAAAACGTAACATTTATTCTGCAGTGTTAATTGCTTTACAGAATTTTATTAAAATACAGAAATAAAAAATAGCATTATGATGTGGTTGAAAAATTCATTCAATTTGTTACTCATAAGTGTATTCTCAGCGAAGCGCTCCATAAATTTGTTTAATTCAATTGTTTTTAAATCTGTATTATTTTTGTGGAAACTATCAAAATTAAAACATTACTTTGGTATTTTGTTTCATTCATTTTATGTTATAATCTAATTGAAATATCTTGGTGGTCAAAAACCTCCCTCACCGGTGGTTTCTCGATTACATACTCTCATTCTTTCACTGTAGCACTAAGCATCCAACTTTTGGACATTGCTCCTAACATTTTCTTAAAGACATAAAATATAACAATGAACAGCAAAAAATAAGCCCTATTAAACATTTTATATTTGATTGAACTCGTTTTGGTGCTATTTTAAATGATAATAATAATATTTTTTATAGATCAAAATAAAGAAATAAATCTTATTTGTAACAATAACTGCTGGTACTCCTTGGTGATATGATGTTATAAGTTTAAAATTAAAACTAGTTTTGATAAATCAAAATGTTATATTACTTAGTTCGCATTTCTACATCTTTCATGTATGTAGTTTTAACTTGTATATAATTTTATAAATTTAAGCTTTTTTCTAGAAGATGGAGATTCAAAAAGATAAAGTTAACCTTTCCTGGACCACAGAACACATTTTTCACTATAAAAATGGCAAAGTACATAGTAAAAATTACCTTCGTTCAGGTATCAAAACAGTATTCCAACTTGATTGATGCTTGCTATCAATTGCGTGCTATATAGCGAACAGTTACTGCTCTTATATAAAAATTCCACCTAGTTTTTGTGCAAGAGGTATTATTTGATTAATTCCTTCTTTTGCATTTCCTTCAATAATGTCAGCCCTCTTAGCAGGTCTCAAAATTTTTTTTGGAAACGATCGTAAATAACTTAAAAATTTACAAACTATTATGTTACCTGAAACACTTCATTCCATTCGATGCATGTGCATAACAATGTATGAAATGTGCGCTGAATGTCGAGAAGTTCACGTTCTTTAAAATGCACAGATGCAAAACCTACAGCAGTGGGATTTTTTGCTGTGGTAAATTTTCAGAAACGTTCATGTATATTCCCGCATAATTCGTATTGTATTACTTGCTATGTCAGTTGTTTCATCTGCTTGTATAGCAACAAATTTTCCCTGCGAAATTTCATTTTTTATTTCATTTCAACACCTCAAAAATTGAATCTTAAATGTAACTTGAAAAAACTATAACTCTCTAAGAGGTATTTCATTATGATATCAATTTCAGAAATATTGTCAATAAGTCGACAATAAACACCAGACTAATTGAATATCCAGATTCATCATTTTCCCTCAAAGCTAATTCGAATTCACAAGAAAACACACCTACCACTTGCCGAATCAATTCAAATTATAAATAACAGCACCGCCATCATTCAAACTTGTTGCCATGTTATACTCTAATATAAATTGTGATAATTCAGTTATTCCTATAATAATTGAACCAACCCTATTAGGCTTAGAATTAAAGTCCAACAATAATTGAAATCAGGGTATCAATAAAGTCAACTTAATTTAATTCTGCATTATGGGTTTTTTGTGATAGACAACACAATATAAATCTCCTGTAATGGAAGCATTATTTGAACACTTTGTTTTGTTATTTACGGATGAAATTGGTTTTGATGAATGATTATTCGGCATTTCCGTTCATGAGCAATGAGTTTTCTTGCGAATGGCGTCCTTTGTTGGTGTATTCCATAATGTATTCTAGTGAAAAACATGTGCAGCAGTCTACAAAAGGTTTACCAAAGAAATATTTCATCACAAATAACTGAAAACATCTTTCTCAACATCTTTGGTCACGGTAAGGGCGATTTAACCTAGTAAAAGAAAATTTGAATCATTTTAATTTTATACTTTTCCACACTTTAGTACAAGTCAGTTCAAGTTTATCCATGCATTTGAAATGGAAGAACCAGGAAGAAACATTGGTCATTAGCGGCTAAACTAATGGAAAAGTAAAGAATTCAAATGATTCATATTTGATATTTAGATTCCATCAAGTAGCTTCAGTCGAAATCCTTCAATTATGTCAGTAATAAAAAGAATCGCAACTATCAAATTCTAAATCTTAAAATACCACCCCACCAAGTGTATCAGCAAACACTATAGTTCAGTATAGATGCTTGTATAAAATTAGGTAATATTGTACTTTAAAAACTCAGGTCCTTTGTGATTGTGTCGGAAGTGACTCTTCATGTTTCCTTTCTGGTAAAAAGCCTTGTCGCAGACTGGGCATGCGAAGGGCCGTTCGCCAGTATGAATCCTCTCATGCTCTATCAGAGTTTTTGGCACGGCAAACTTACTGTCACAGTATTTACATGCGTATGGTTTTTCTCCCGTGTGGGTTCGGGTGTGGAATTCTAACGAGTTTTTGTGAGCAAATTTACTTTCGCAGTGTTCACACTGATACCGCTTTTCTCCCAAGTGAATAATGCTGTGATGACTCTGGAATTAAAACAACAAATCTTCGATAATATTTAAAAATATTAAGTTAAGATGAATGTAACACGAATCGGCGTAAACACGTATTGCTTATGATTTGCTTAACTGACAGCTATGAACGCGAACTGACCACGGTGAAGGTGTGTGAGAAGACTGGGCTAGTCCATCTTCGACTTTCTCTATGTTTGCTGTTTGTCTTTGACTAATAAATTATACTTTCCCTGATATTGACAAATGAAATTACATTGGCATAAAAAAAAACTTGATATATTTTAACTGGCCAGATCAGTGAAAATATATTTTAACTTGTGAGAATATATCCCAGATAATATACTTTTGTTGTAACATATATACATATAATACATACAAACTACCGGTATTATTAACATTTTAATATCAAAAATATATTTTTTGTTACAGTTCTATATGATTTAACAAATTATTTGACAACATTAGAATATTTGAACCCCATCAATTATGAAATAGTTCAACTTTCCATTTTGAAGATGCCTACTATTGTGTTTTAATAAAATTTTTTATGGCTCTATATTATTTTTAAAGCATGGAAAAATGTTTTCGTCGAAAAGAGGAGCAATCTTCGCAACACACAGGTATGCTCATGTGTTGTACGTTCATGTGGTTTATCTAGTTTCAAATTGATTATATGTAATGTTCAACAAGCTATATTTATCACTTTTAAGATGTTTAGTCAATTCTTGGTGGAAAGTCAATTTATTGAAATAAATAATTATATATTTTATAAAGATCAAAAATCAGGAATCACAAAGATCATGATTTGTAAAGAGCGAATCTAGTCATAATCTTTACAAAATATGTGTGGATTATTTTGAATATATATATCTAGAGAATAAGTGGAAATTTATACTAAATATATGAGATATTACCTTGAGTCTGGAATTACTTGGAAATTTCTTATCACATAACTTGCACGCATAGTTCTTTGCCTTGATATGAACATTTTCAGTGTGTATCTGCAAATGTCGTTTTGTTTTGAATGCCTTTTCACAAATTGTACATCTGAAATTCCTCGCTTCGTTGTGGTACACCATATGCTGAGCCAGCTTAAACTTTTCATCAAAGAGCTTAGGGCAGACGGGGCATGGTATATTACGCACACCTGGATTTTTCATTTTCTTATGCAATCTCTTGTGTCTCGCAAATGTATTACTGTCCGTAAAAAGCTTTCCGCACTCTTGGCACAGTGCTGTTTTTCTAGGTCTATTTCTCCATTGACTCTTTGAGGGTTTTTTGGATCGGTTCACAAATATTTTTATACCTCTAAATAATATATATTCACAATTATTTTCATCTAAAAGAATCGAGTCGTTCAACTCGTTTAAGTTTTGATTCGATTCAGTCAGCGTTGAGAGCGGTTTGCTGTCTTCATTACAGGAATCATTATCATCGTTGTCAGCAGAATCTTCAAGGCAAGCATACGTTGGTGAATCTTTTGATAAACTTACACTGTTGTCTTTTTCTAATGTTTGACGAAACAATAGCTCACTGTCTTGACACTGTTGCAAGAATGTTATGACATATTGTATTTTTTCTAAGCATATCTGACAAATATGATTGGGTAGTCCATCATTTTTTACTATCTGAAAATGCATCAACACCACATGTTAATCATTCGTAGCAAAAATTCAATACAATTAATGGAAACAAAAAAAAACATGATATGTATTCTGGAACAGTACTTCCTTACTTACTGTGAGGTTTGTATGATTTGTTTTTTTTACTTAATCCCCAAAACCACCAGGCGATTTAGACCAGCACAGGATAAAACTGCCAAGATGCTTTTAATTAAACTGATGAATAATTATTCCATATTCGTTAAAATCTTTATATTTTGATGACAGATCAGTCAAACAGACGCGTTTTGTCCTAAGCAATTAGTCACATGAACAAATTATTGTCTTCAGATACGAGACAAAAGGTCTTTACTTCTTATTTTATACTCATCGGTTTCCATTCTACATAATCTGGTATCTAAATTCTATTTTGTTTACGAATGGAATGACAGATAACAACTAACCTTTAATTTGCTAAGATTTGTCAAATCATACACGATCTTCGGTTCTTGGTCGAAGATATTTATTTGGCCATTAGGTCTACTGCAAAATCTGCACATTTCTGTAACTTTTGACCTAGGTATATCATCCGTATTCATATCGTAAACTCTTGAATGAAACATTCTCTAGATTAAAATGGTAAATGTTGATATTGTTATCTATGGTTGATATTCAACTCTTGACAGCTACATATTAAAAACTTGTCTATGGATATGTATTACCAGCTGTACTGAATATTATTTCTAGTAGTCTATGGTTGCTTACAGCAGGCTCGGTAACATTTATCTATGCTCGGCAACTTATATAATTTACGATTTGGATGTTAGTGGTGTGCTGAATACACGGTATTCATTAGCAATCCATTCAAACAAATAAAATGATTTCTCAAACTATTTTTCTATTAATAAAATCTTGTTTAATTTGAATCATGGACGCAAATAATTTATTTCTATTATCATACAATTGAGTTCACAACAGCGTGTTCCTCCAAAAACACCTAAGTCCTTCCAGTAATTAGGACTGAAACGATATAACCATTTGAAAGGAAAGTGTACACACGCATGAATTATGGCTAGGTAATAAATACCACAATAAAATTTTTTTTTTTTGGAAACTATTTTTTTTTATTCTGAATCAAATAATCTAATCACAGAGTTAGAGAGTTAATCAGAGAGACCATTTTTTTTTAATTACAGTTTTCAACCATTATAAAAACATTTTCATGAAAGAAAGGAAATTTCGAATCTCTTAACACAAATAATGATAAACAGGTCGCTTGTTGATAGGTTGGAGAAGTCTGTAATTGGGATGCACTAGCTCATCATTGTATTTCAAGCATCGAAGAACTTCAATCTAAAAAATAAACAAATAAAGTTTTTAATTTACATTTTCAAAAATCACGTACTAAAGCAACAGACTGATAATAAATTTACAAGAACATACATATATATGTTTAGCACATATTTTGATTTAGTCTTTACCTGTTGTCGGGACAGTGTGAAAACTTCTTCGAATACGATCCACCTGACAATTTCTTTACATTGTGGAACTGTCAACGATCCAAGATAGCTGAAATATTTGTTTGGTCCACAGCCTATTATGGAGGCCAACTTCAAATTTTTGTGTATGGATGTTTCGCCCTTCTTGATGGCATCAATGATCGGCTGTAGGCCCAGATTTGGCTTATTAGTAATCTAGAAGCATTTGCAATCGTTAATACACAACACAAAAAAAAGCATTTATGTTTCGATAAAGAATATTGTCATTCAAATATTTAAAATAAAAAACAGTGCAAAATTAAAAGTCTTAATATCGCAACATATTCAATTTTTTTAGATTTTATTTCGAACCAGATTGGTCCACACAATATCTGTCACGTGTGTTGGCTTTCTATTGTTCTAGTTTAGATGTAAAATTTGCCGCTGCGTTTGATAAATTGAAAATTAATTAAAATCATAGTTTTTTAAGCAAATACTTGTTACCAAACAAAAGTGGTCATCTCCATTGATAAAAACACATTTTCCTTATGTGGTTAATTTGACCAGTAAGTCCGTATTGTGATTTTTTAAATCATGGTTTACGTCAATAAAGTCTGTTTGAGCAATGGCTATTTTTCGAAATTCCTCAATAAGCCATTATCACAACTGACTGTCTATGTTTCGTGTAAATACTCAATGGATATAACTTAGCAGAAAATCACGTTATACAAGATTTTGAATATATACTATATTAACTGTGACATAAAATATCATTAGCAGTTATACCAATCAAAATTCTAAAAAAAAAGCAGAAACTGGAGATGAACATGTTTGTTTTGTAACGTTTCATATCTCTTACCTTGAATAACCTTGCAACGCTGACTATGGCATCTTTTTCGTTTGATTCTAACGCCTCAGCTAGGGTACTGAAACATGATTAAAGTCGATTTCTTCGTCAGTTAAATAATAAAGAGATCCTGTTTTTGGAAATCATGTTGATGTCTTGTCCTGGCCAAATATTTTTTTATTCACTACATTTTTTACATGTCACCTGACACACTGTAACAGTTTTTCGTTGAATGCAAAAATACAAATGTAGTTTTGGTGGTGGCGTGATGCCAAAATATCCCAACTGACTATATTTTATAATTCTTACCACTAAATACTTAACACCTTTAACCACTTTATTACGTTTGAAATAGTTTGATGAACGTCAAAATGTAATATGTGAACAAAGGTACAAAACTGTTACCACCTGTTGAGTTTCAATATTATACGTAAAATGTTATTATCACCTGAAACAATTCTTAATATGGAGGAAATGCATTTCCATGGGTCTCTTGAATGAATTAATACAATGCTCGGATCCATCATGGTCTTTTTGTGACAGGTGGAAATGGAACTGAACCAGCTTGTATTCATCGGTAAGTGCACCGTTGCTGATGGTAGGTATTCCCGCCCAGTTTCCAGTCACAGAAACTGAAAACACAATTTATCAAATCATTATAAAAGTATTTAATTTTGTTTAGTGAATAATACTATATAAATTCATCGTGCGTTAAAGAATAGACAACCAGGCATATTCTGGAGACCTATAACATAATGCAGTTTCCATGCACAACTTCTGACCATCCACCGGACTGCGTTCGTTCCATATAGAACAGAAAGACCGCTCTACCAATGCCACTTTTATTCGGTAAGGTAGTGTTAAAATAATATATACTATTTTGCAATATTGTATCCTATAAAAAAATTCTCGAACGAAAGTGAAGAATAAAGGTCGAAATTATTAATTAAATATTTGTCCAAATCTACAAACGGTAACATATCTCCAATCGCATGCTGAAGTTGAAATGATCTTAGACCTGTGGGCTGTCAATTGACATTCAACATGTTCAAAAAGTCTCGATAAATATTTTAAAATACAATTTTTTCGATGTTTTAGTTTACATCACTCTACTTGAATATTAAACATTCGCACACATTTTCAGGAACCAATTATGTGCGAAATGAAAAGCTTGCTGGGCAACTGATACTTTTTCAAAGTTCTCTTATTGGTTATGACGTAGTGTGAATTGCTTTTTTTCGTTTTTATCTGAATTTTAAATTGTAACATTATTTTAAATAATTCTCACTCACCACCATCTTTGTTATAACTGACGATCATATTCGGGTGCTTGTCGTGGTAGTTGGTCCACTTCAACCCTGTTTTACATTCCTTTTCAACGACGTCACAGGTTTCAATGTTGATTGGAGACTGACTCAGTCCGAGACATTTTTTGCTGTTTGCAGGCCACTCACCCTGAACTAAAACATACAAATATTTATGAAATCTGTAGAACGCTTAAAATAAATCATATTTATATTTTCTACGATTCTATAATA
Organism: Himalopsyche kuldschensis; assembly: GCA_028554975.1. Classification (NCBI taxonomy): domain Eukaryota; kingdom Metazoa; phylum Arthropoda; class Insecta; order Trichoptera; family Rhyacophilidae; genus Himalopsyche; species Himalopsyche kuldschensis. Next base: position 2,224,761 of record JAHFWI010000045.1, read on the forward strand.
TCTGCTTTACGCGAAAAAACGTTTTTATAAAGCAATAAGAATGCTGACAAATAAAACAGCAACTATTTATAGATAACAAAATTGTAGCTCAATTGATAGTACTATCATCAAATGGGGTAACTTTGACCAAAACGGGGTATCATTGCCTGGTCGATGAAGTGACGTGAGAAACAGTTTATAATATTAATCCCAACATAGAACCTCTTGCAAAAACCATATATGAAGTATTGATATAAACATTCAAACAATTACACTGTGAGCAGTTTAAAAATTGACTGGGCAAAGACACCCCATGTCAGGCAAAGTCACCCAATTTGACCAGTGACATAAGAAATTCATTTTTAAGGCGTTTGAGCACTTGTTATGTTATCAACGATATGTTCAAAAACTTTATCTGTTTCTTAGCATTGAATATTAATTTCTGTAATCAATAAAAGTTTATCGTTAGATTGTCTCACATTAAAGTAACCCTTCAAAATTGTTTTTCAATAAATTTCGACATTCTATATTTGAACTTTAATTTATATATTCGCTTGTAGTGGTTATTCTTTTCCAAAATTACTTTATGAACTTAGTATTGTCATCAAAACACAGTGCTTAGACAATTCTACACGTCATATAATGCAAAACAATGGAAACAATTTTTATTTACAAGAACAATGGAACACCGATCCATTTATCTCGCATTCGCTGTTTTTGACGGGATAGTGAATCGGATTTCCACTGCACATTTATCGCTTTCCCGCTTACGATTAATTCATTCAACAATTAATATTAAAATATTAAATAAATCAGAAATATCTTAATAACTAAAATAAGCTATCAGCAATTTACTGAAATGTGAAATAAAATATAATTGTTCAAATAATAAATAAAGTTAAACACTGCATTGAAAACATACGATCATATGACCAACTGGGGGAATCAAGCGCCTCCAATTGCCCTGAAAATTGATAAATGAAATATCATTAGTGTTATTTTATAAATGAAAATACTTCCTATACATCAGGGGTCATCAACCCTTTTATGCCTACTGCACACTTTTGCTTATTCTTCGTGGTAAAATCGCTATATTTCAATCCAGTATATGGGTGAAAAATTTGGGGTCAAATCAAAAATCGCCCACCATGGAAGCCTTTAACGCCCACAAGTAGCAGACACAGGGTGACGACCCGTTCTATACATTAATATGATCAATTTTCAATAGTACAGATATTTAAAGCTTACCGACTGCCAATAATATGGCAATAGCGGTGAAAAACTTCATGATATTTAAATATGAATACTTTTACTAAATATTATTCAGTATGGAAATTAAAATAAAATAATCGAACACATTCGTATGTTCACGCTCAAGATTTGAGCTGAAAACAAATGAAATACTACTGCATTCCTTTTTTATAACATATTTGGTGACATGTATCATAACGCAATTTTTCTCTACGCTTACATGATAATCTACGAGCTGCTACGGTGTGACCTACGGCGTAGCGAACTCAAATCACTTGCTGATTTTTTCTTATCATAAAAGTCGTAAGATATATCTCTTTTTCACTCGTACTATTACTTATTCATTAATCCACAATGATCATTATAAGTCTTTCCATCTACGTTTAAAAAAATATGAAAAATTATGTATGAGAGTTTTCACGCCTCCATTATATTCAGAAAAAAACTGAAACTACATATGTAATCATCCCTTTCCCTTTCATTTCTGCTTTGATTCACAGGCTTTATTAATTTATTGGAAAAAAATAAAATATAATACATGGCATTACAGCTGACGTCAATGCGCCGTGCATTTGACAAATTAAATAAAAATATCACACAATTTTTTTTAAATATATATGAAACGGAACAGAAACATTTTTGTTACATAAAAAAGAAAAAAATACAAATAAAGGATCAAGTTCAGTGCTGAAGATGTCCACATCAACAGGCAGTGCATTCATTAGCCGAACAGCTCTTGCGACTGGCGACTCAAAAGACCTAACTGTCAAACAAGTTATGACAAAGAAGACCAGGAATGTTCAAACCTTGGCCCAATTGAAAGTTTTTGGTGGCCCTTTTGAATAGTTGCCCGTGTGTCACATCTCGCCGAAAGATAAAATCAAAAATATGTATGTATATCCTTGAAGATAAATTTCCGGAATTTAAAGTATCAGTAATTTGCATTATAGCTGCATTTGGCACTGCATTTACAGACATAAATATTATATAAAAATATTTATGTGTGGCCTGTCAGCGACATGCAGTATTTTATTTGGCCCTCCAAGTGATTACAGTTGGGCATCCCTGCGTTGGACAATGACCACTCTGTATCTTTTTCAGCCGCTTGTAAGCCTATTTTAATTTTAATATTGTAGCTCCTAATTGATAAAATAAGTATCTATTTATTTCAATAAAAAATCTTTTGGTCATTAGCAGAATACCTTGATTACAAAGGTAGCGCATCTTTCAAGAAATAAGTTTAATTTAATATTCAATCAAAATCAATAGCAGCATGAAATTCATCAAACCAGGTTACTCTGATAGCAAGTGACTAAGTCTCCAATTCTTCATTTCTATAATGTTTTTTCTCTCGTACTTAATGAACAACGGCTAACTATATAATTTACCACTATCCCTTTGTGAATCCATGCAAATAAATACGTGATTCACGAACTAATTATTGGTTTACTAGCTTACTATCTAAACGTGCACAAAATTATCTAAATACATTTTCGAACACGTGAATTGATAAAAAAAAATGTAAATTATCATATTGATATGGCAACAGTAAAGATATTTGAGACTCGCTGAATCGACAAATTGCTACTAAATACTCTTGGTTACGGGTGGTGGACTACCCCATAAGGGCAAGAGGCGCGCGCTTGGGGCTTCCAAGTCTTGGGGGCCTAAAAATAACTTATAATATATAGCCTGATATGTATTTGGTCTAAATACTCTAGAATAAATTATGATGTCACACCGAAAAATGGATGTTCAATGGTAGTAATATTGAATGACCGATGGTTCAGAAATCATGAATTACGGTCTGCGGTTGTGCTATGTATACATTCTGAATTTCTTCTAGTGAACTTCGGGGAATACCTACATCGTTCAAGCTATGCTCTCGATCATTTTCGATAAAATAAAGAAATTATAATTTGGAGAAACGACCAACAATCAAATCATCAATCAATTTTTTTTTGAAATTTTTCCACGAGTTTTCATCATGAAAAAGTTGGACTCCTGAATTATATTGCGAGTGGGGCCAAAGCTTAATCCACCACTGTATCGCACAACTTCAGAATGATATTAAACAACTTTCTCGCCACACCTAAAGAACACTTTGCTTCAAATCTAACAATATACAGATCGAATTCAAATGACTATATTAAATATATATTAAATATTGTTGATCTTTAGTTTCAACTTGTTGGCCGTAAAGAGGCAGCTTACAATAGTTATTATAAAGTTTTGATATCTAATATCTGATGAAGAAAAATGGATCACAATAGACAGTAAAGGAGGATCAAAATATCCCTATAGAGTCAAAAATCATTCATTATTTACTGCATTAAAAATAATATACACAGGTAGCTTAACAATTTCTGTTTGTATTTTATACAGTACTAGTATTGCTACCCGGCGTCGCTCGGACTAAGCGACCAATAATTATTTAATGTTATATCATTCGACATAATTATATCACAAAATCTAACATCCAAAATAGAGTTAAAATAAAATCACAAACTTTATTTAATTTGATGACAGCCCCATTCTCGCCCATTAAAATGTCCAAATTCAAGGAAAAAATCTAATTTGCTGTCAAAGAAATGTCAAATAATACCTTCACGTAAATAATAAACATTATTATATTAATAAAAGCCGGGAAAAAGTTGGTAGAAGACTAATTTATTACATTTTGACTAAATGTCTTCGCCGATAAAAATTCAAACATATTTTCTTTCATATTCGTTTTTATGGCAACTTGCAACAACAATGCAAAAAGGAATTACAGACCCACATACATACATACGCCGTTTCGGTTTTATATATAAGATTGTATATGAGTTTATGATCTAAGTCAGCAATGGTATCATCAATGAGGTTGTTGGTCAAATGGAGTCCCGTATTAAAATGTGTTAGTAAACTCAGCTAGCGTAGTAAATTCCATGCATTCTATAGTAAAAACAAGGTTCTTTTACGCCACTTTTCGCTGAACGAAACTTTCACGTGAACTCTTCGCCATTATTGCAAGGTATAAACATGCTTGAAATCTGATTGTACAGTTTAATATTGCTGGTATTGCAAACGCCATTTTGAAACCATTTAAACACTCTGTCGATGTGTAACAAAGACACCATTGCAGATCATTTTCAGCAAAAAGGATTTGATAACCACTTTTGTGGGTTCGCCCCGTTTTGATTCCCTTGGTCACCAAATAATGTATCAATTTGAAAGTCAGCGTTTAATATTAGGGCGAAGAACGTGCCATAGTCATGTCGTTTTCAGCACCGTTTTTTTAAAAAATAAAATTTTGTTTTTGTACTAATTCCAAATATTATTGTATTACTATCCGGACCGTCTTACAATGCGGTAATTCTCGCGATGAGCGAAACCGAACCTGATATGTTTAAAATATATGCAATAAATATAAAAGAAATAGTGTTTTATTCAGGGCTGTGGAGTCGGAGTCGTCGCGGCGTTTTGGCCGGAGTAGTACTCGGAGTCGGACTTTTTTTTCCCGACTCCACAGCCCTGGTTTTATTTATTTAAATATAATGCCTTTCCATCATGAATTGACTCTTTGACAGTTAACACATTACAAATATCTTCAAGAGAAAACACTAATGAATATTACGAAACATCAAGTACAATTGATACTGAATGTCTTTGATTCTGAACCATTTAAAATCTTTTCAAGGTCAATATTATCATAAAAAGAAACATAATTATTACTGTTTCGCTTTCTTTAATCTCATTTGTAAATTGAGATTCTACTGTACACAATTATATATAATAATACTTCGATCTGTGGGTTTCTGTAATTATTTTATATAAAATATTTCATTTATTATTTTATAGTTGTTCAAAACTTCTCCGTGGGGTGTACTTAAAGTTATTTGTCGTCATAAAAGAAAAGTGCTTCGTTACTAAGCTTAGCCAGACGATCAAGTTTAATTATTTTATTACTATTACGAGAGACTCTCTGAGCCACTAAGTTTCTATTCAGGTGTTAACTTTATTTGTTTACTAAGTTCGACAGTAAATGTTATTCTACAGCTAGACCTTTCTTCTTCCTATGTATATTTATGCTGTCTAGATAATTATTATCATTTTTTTCAATTGAAATTTGTTCCTTTACTATTGTATTATATTTTTTATGTCCATCGTGAATACTAGGGACTCCAATTACTCGTCATCTCAACTACTCGAGTATCGAGTATTAAAATGTAAAAATACTCGAGTACTCGAGTATACTCGAGTAGTTTCAGATGTACCAAAATATATACTATTAATTCACATTTTTTTTAAATAAATAGGTGATAAATAAATAAATAAGCTTATTTAATTTCATTGATAAATTTAATTCATTTTAATGCACTTAACACTTAACGTAACACATATTTTAAAAATATCAGAGAATTAAATGTTTCAAACTTACGATTTGTTCGAATTTTAGTTATAATTATTCCTGCAGTTGAAAAAACTCTCTCGGTAGCAGAGGACGTTGGTTTTATCGTTAGCAATGAATTTAATTGTGTATCTAATTTATATGTAATGTATAAAATATACGTAGTACAATAGTTATTACTTTTTTATCAATTAGTTTTCAATTAGCTTACCTTATATTGATTATAAAAATCCAGGAAATCATAAAACACAGAAACTTTCACTAATTGGGTTGTCAAATTATTTTTATTATAATTATGTTTCACATAATGAAACGAATTTTAAAAAAAGGTTCATATTTGGGAAAAAATCTGTGGCCATATATTATTGTGCATAAAAAAAGTTTCGGTTCGATACGCTCACTGGAAACAACGTCAATATGGTGAAACAACATTCCACAGATGAATGCAATAAAGATCCATACCCCCGAATTGGAAGTAAAAGCTTCTCGATAATTATTTGAAAGTTATAACGAATTATTTCAGTTGAAATTTTAAATTTGCGTTTTAAAATTCCGAAATAAATATCAATATCTCAAATAATTAAAAATTTCTTCTCAGATTTACGGATAACAGAAAAAATATGTTGTTTTTTTGTACGTCATTAATGGTTTTTGAAGCTAAATGAAAAAAGCCTAATTCAATTCAAAATAAATCAACACTCAAAGTTCACACCACCGTTTGCCGCGGATCGTATTTTTTATTGACGACAATATTATTATTTTTACATTTATCGGAATAAACTAATAATTTAACACGACTAATATATTAATTAAAAATTAACCTTCAATTCACCCCTGATACGTGGCTGTTATGAATTTCTAAGAAATATGAAATAACGAGTATAGGCATTTAAACATTTTGAATTTATTATGTCAGCTGAATCTCTGCCGTCAAAAGATTTTTTTAAATATTTCATGTTGTTTTTGTCATCATAGACCTCGCCATCTGTTCGATCTTAATTTCTTCTGACGGAATAGTAAAATTTATGAAAGGGGCAACTAAAACTGTAACAGGGATGGTTAACTTTTTACAGCGAGTAAGTCACTGATTACCAGTGATAGCATGCAAAATTCTCCGAATTTATTTTGTCACATCTGCAACTGCAACAAAACGGAGAACCGTTTAAAAAATATTACCTGATCCACGTGTTCGGCAATGCAATGGTAAAATATTGTATATATTTTTTTAAATAAGTAAATAAAATTTGGAAAGAGATGTTCTTAAGCGACGAACGAGTATTACTCGAGTATTTTGAAAAATACTCGAGTATCGAGTACTCGATACTCGAATTGGAGTCTCTAGACTGAATACCCATTGTACATAGGTCTATATGAAGCCGTATTATTCCATATAAATTGATAATTATCATTCCAATATCTAAAAATTAACATATTTATGTTATCATTAACTTTTCATTTGTAATCTTAAATTATATTTCATGATCAATCTCGGAATTACAAAAACTATGACCCTAAAATTCCGGATTGGAATCTTATGTATCAACTTCATAACCTTTAGTTTTGCTCCAAGCCATTTTGTATTAACAATTATTGTGAATTGTTTCACTTTGTTTTGTAGCCGCTGACGCTAGCGCAGGGATTCCTATGTGCAATAAATAGTTCGCCGGACGTTTTTTCGGAATAAACTGATCTGATTAAAGCAGTGTAGTGAATTTTTTTCATGTGATTATTTGTGACAACCCTGAACCAGCCTACTTTTTCATTCTACAAGCTCAAAAATTTTAAGCGACACTATTTTACAAATTGTATTTGGCTTGGCCTGCACATTTGTTTCAAATTTCTGCAGCACAAAAGGGGTTAAAATGCCTGATTAAGAACTGTACCTGAAAATGACCTATACTTGGCAAAAGCGGCCTTACTCTGACATTCATTTTTAAGAAATAGCATAGTTTATTATTGTCAAAGAAGTAAACAAAACAAAACACAAATATTTTTAATCGTTTGTATAATTCGTATTTTTTTTAATTGTTACAAAAACGTTTAAGCGACATATTTTGCGTCAGAAGTGTCGTCAAATAAAAATAACCATTGCATTACATAATTTCTTTCCCGTATATTAACGATAACAATACCAATTTTTTAAATACAACAATTTGAATTTTTTTCAACATTTTCATCGTTGTTGAAACTATAAAAGAATGTTTAATAATTCATGTTTTCGTCATGATAATTATGTCACAATAGATAAATATGATAGTATCATTTCAAATGAGTGCATATTTTTCATTTTTACAATAATAACAGCCAAATAATTTATTTTTGAAATTATAAATGTGGTCATTTCCATATAAATCCTTCTAACATTGGTAATATAAGAGGGGCCTTTTGTTGACGGGCTGGAGTAGTCTATAATTAGGATGAATGAGTTTTTCACTGACTTTCACTTTTCTGAGAACAGCCAACTAAAAGAAAAACAAAATATCAAGGTACAATAATCGAGTTTATAATAAGAATGTTTCAACGCGATTCAGTCAACATATTCGTTAATTTAGTAACTGGCTCTCAACTGCAATAATTAATCTAATGTTTAATTAAGCAATAAACTAGAGCCAATTGGATAGTAACAAATATTTTTCATTATACAAAGAAGTAACAACAAAAAATACAAGCTGCTAAAATAATGAAGAGGGATGACGTCTTTTTTCATTTCGATAATACTTTGTTTTATAGTATTTTCTCTATCTACTCTCAGTTTTCAAACTAAGATACAGTGGAATTGCACTTATCCTTGGAAAAATGTCAAAAAAGAAATCCTTAACCATCCAGGATGTTGAGATCAATTTTAGAATTGTATGTATTATAACATTATTTATCATCATTTATGAGCTCCAGTTTTGTTAATTAATATTTTACGTCCTCTAAATTCATTTCAAAACAATATTTTATATTCGATGTTGTCATTAATGCATAAAGCAACAAACAATTTCTTTTCCACGAGCATCCGGTGTTCCAAAGATGACACATGGAAGTTCACGTAATATTTTGATTATTTTTTAATTTTAAATTTGTTTGTGCTGGAAGAATAAATCAATCCCGGTATTGGAAACCCTAGTCATGATAAGCAGTATACATCAAATGCTTCGAAACCCAAAAACGAAAACATGCGATTGCCTTTAAAGTGTCGTTGAAAAATGTACAGTTCTGACAAACCAATCTGTAAGTGCCGAGATTCAATAAATGCGGTGGAATGACTTTTTGCAATTCGAACAACTTATGAAGGATTCAAAGAGTTGCTTCTTCAGTGAAATCTTGAATTTATTATTACCTGCTGGCACGTCACTGGGAAAATTTCGTCGAAGATTATCCACCTGACTACTTCATTGCAATTTGGAGATGCCATCGATCCGACGTAGGTGTAGTACTTGGTTGTGGAGCAACCAAAGAATGAAGCCAAGTTGAAGTTTATAACTGTGTCTGTCTGTTTGGTCTTTATGGCGTCCAAGACTACGTTCAGACCAGGACTCGGCTCTTTCGATATCTAAAAGTAAAGCATCATTATAAATTCAAACCCAGAACTGAGTCGGTTGGGATATTTAGTAAGTCAAGCAAGATGTTATATATTTTTAACGAAACAGTTTTCTTGGCATAATATTATAACATTTATATTTGAATAGTAAATAAATGAGAGGTCTACTAGGTGTTCGTTCAAAATTTAAAACAATAAAGTGTCGATTACCGTATAAATATTCCATGAAACGAGTAAAAAAAAAAAATTCCTTATACATATTATAAAATAGTTCATCCTTTTCCTACCTTGAATAACCTTGCAGTAATGGCTACAGCCTCTTTATCACGTGATGCAATAGCATCAGCCAATGTACTGAAAATTTATTGAAAAATTTAAAATTATTAACATTTTAAATCAAACATCTAAACTTCTTATTAACGGGTATTTAAGAATACACATTGAGTAGACTTTAGTTTTTTAGTATTTTAATATTTTGACAGATGGATCAAAATATTATATTATACACAGAAAATTCCACTAAAACCATCGTCTTATAATATAATCCATTGCTTAGTATTTCACTGAACGATCAAAATGGCTTAACAATAAAATATCTGTAATATATGCGTCTTATATGTGTGTTTTTTTTTATCTTTAAAAGCGATCCTTTGGTTTCTGATTATTTTGTTAAATATAAAATAGTAATTATTTATGTTTATTTATTTACGTGAATTTTTAAAGTTTAGTGGAACTAGGGAAAAGAAAGCAATCCTCCTATTGATATGTCTCATTGACACGTAACGTAAGTGTTAAATTTGTATAGTGGCATTCATAGCCCAGCCCAAACCGGCAAAAATCGAGATACGTTAATTTTATCATAAGAGCCAAATACAAGTATAATGAGACCAAAATAAAGCCTTTTCTAGTATTCTACTCGAACGATTATCTTCATACGGTGAGAAAAATAACAATGTATTTTAATTCTACATAAATTATTTTATATCTTTCTTGATAGCTATTTCGGCTTACGCCTTCGTCGGAACTATGTTTTAAACGTGCATTAGATCTTGTATATACATATACCGTTTAGACAGAGAGCACACTACATCTTCTTCTCTGTAATAATAAGTTATTAAATTGATCATAAGTTATTAAATCATTTTTTCTTAATAATATTCAAATAAATTACTCGTAGCATCGCTTAACGTGGACGCAATGGATTTCCAGGGGTCTTTTGAATGAATTAAAACAATGTTCGGATCCATCGTAGTCCTTCTGTGAAAGATGAAAGTGGCACTGGACCAGCCTGTACTTATTTTTCAACGGACCATTGCTGAGTGTTGGAACTTTATCCCAACTGGCACTTACTTGGACTGGAATAACAGTAAATATTACTAAAAGTCTTTTCTTTTTTAGCTAGCCATTTTTTTATGAAAGAGAATATTTTTCTTTGATTTGTATATTGGTTTGAGTGTATTATCATTTTACGACCAGACGTTTTTGAAGGTAAACCAAAATAACCAAGAAGTTTTGGTAAATTATGGATATATGGTCACGGGACAGAATTTTTGTAAAGATTTATGAAAAATAAGCACATTAAATGAAATAAATGCAAGGATTACGATTTTTTTTAAATGTTTCATCTTTAATTTTTAAATTTATTGTAATAAAAGATCCTAAAGAATACTTCGCAATAAGTATGAAATCGAGTTGTTTTAATTTACAGGAGCAAAAATGCAACCACAAACTACACAAATAATAATATTATATCGATAGAGATAGTCACATAGGTTTATTATTTGTTTAAAATAAAAAGAATAATTTATGCCAGTATGTATAATTCTTTTTCAGAACCCTTGAGTCAGGATTCTGGGATTGGGATCATTTTGACCATAATAATCCACAAAGAACTCAAGTTTAAAATTATAAGCCTTTATAATTTTTGAAATGAATGACCATATATCTATAATTTAAAGTTTTTATTTTAATTTTCTTTTTGAATCCTTTTCACACATCTAATATGTTTATTTTTATATATAATTTAATATATTAAATGATTAGATTTTAAATAACTGTTAGTCAAATTTGTATCGTCCTACATCTTCATGCATTCAAGTTTACAGATGAACCAACAGTTGGTAACCATAATACAGTGTTAAAATTTTACTATTCAATCTGTTAACAAACTATCAAGTGCACTGGAACGCCTGAAAATGCCAAAAGGCGAAACTTGGCTTGACAGTGACAAAACTTTTATTCGAACAATTCACACGGAAATTCGATAAAGCACGCGCCATCTTAAAGCAGTATTTTTTAGTAGCAGATTTTGTATTACAAAATCGTTCACTAAATTGTCAATTATTTGTGGGTAGATCTCATTTGAATAAATATATTCAACTCAACTCATGATAAAAACAAAACTGCTTCTTATAAAAATTATTGACAAACAAATTAATATACTTAATAATTGATTTATATAAGCAACAAAATATAACCTAACTAAGATCATTCTACTTACATTAGAGGATAACTGAAAATTCCAATTAACATCGCGTTAACTGTAATGATAATTTCCTGATATGTATTTTCCCCAATGGTGGGTTAATTTTGTAATATTATTTGCTAAAACCTATTCCAATAGAAACATATTGTCACTCACCCGCTCGATCTGAATAATGGATAGTCATGTTGGGTTGATTGTCATTATAGTTGATCCATTTCAAGCACTTTTTGGGTACTGTGTTAACTGCTGTATGTGTTTCAATATTGATAGGAGACTGACGCATACCAAGACATTTTGGCAAATGGAGTGGCCATTCACCCTGCACTAGAAATTATAACAAAAATGTTATATTAATATTAATGAAAGCGTAGAATTTTCCACATAATTATGAATCATATTAACATGAGATAAGAAAGTAGATAAAATTATCTACGTCGGTAAAATTGCGTAAAGTATTTTGTGAATAAACAAAAGTATCTTACTGTCATATTCCCAGCCGGGGAAGTTAACTTTGACTGCCTCCAATTCTCCTGCGTATAAAATAAAATGAATTATCAATAATTTCATGTCATATTGTAAAAAAAATATATCGTTATGGGTAGTGTACATCTTTGCAAATTTATTTATTTGTAAATTCAATTTCTTATTTGAATTTTAGAACAAAATATTTTTTACTGCATGATTACTATTTTAGTTTTCTTTTCTGGATTCTCATGCAAAATTAGTGAGCATATCTTCAATAATAGAGAGTTCAAACGACATCTAGTCCTCGACTTAAAAAATAGCATGTATTTTAAAGCTGTATTTTCCATCGATTATTCATCGAACTGTATATTTATTTGTACATATAAGAAGACATAATATACGCACTTAATTTCTAAAGTGAATAATAAACAAAATGTGCACATAACGACTGGTAAATGGAGTAGATGTGATAAAATAAGAAGTGCAATAAGATTTAGAAATACAACTTTAAACAATTAAGCAAGTGTAAAGTAGTAAAAAACGGAAGGAAATAGCTGGCGATCTAAAATTATCACATTGAACGATCTCTACAATTTTGAAGAGTTAAATAATCTCTTCAGAATCTTGCAAACCATGGGTCATGGAGCTTTTACGAGATTTAAGATTTTATTTTGTTAATAAATAGCTATAAAATTAACAATAAAAAATACATATACATGAGTTATTTAATATAGGCATGTATTTTGAGTAACTAATTCAAGTTTTGGACAGTTAAATAAATAAATGGTCAGTTCAAAATCAAAATGGTCAGTTAATACTATAAACGGTCAGTTGTCATTGTATCAGTGTGAATGTGGTCAGTTAATAAATAAAACGGTCAGTAATATATTTTAATGGTTAGTTATTTATTAAAAATGGTTAGAATTTAATTTAATTTGACAGCTTGTGAATTTGATCAAATATGGTCGTAATAGGCAAATTTATGACATATTCTTTTTATTTTAACTGACCATTTATTATTTTTACTGTCCATTTAATATTTTTAGCTGACCGTTTTAAGTATTTATAACTGACCATTTATCGAATAAGAAACCAAATAATTAGTAGTCTTTAATATATTTTGTATGAAATTTGGCAAGGACCAAAGTTCAGGAACGTATCTCGGTTGTAAGTCGAAACTACCTGTGCCACTATTTTTGCTAATTATATAGCGATTAAAATATTATTCTTCAGACGCTTCAATCATAAATCAGATCATAAACACATATTTATTTACGAATTAACAAAATATCAGTTTGTAATATGGTAAGAAAGGGTTTAAGTTCGGGAAGGTTTTATGATTTTCCAGTTCGCTGTTGAAAAGAAAACGCCATTTTATAATGCAAATTTAAATGGTATTAAACATTAAACGTAACCCTAGACACTTTCTAGTAAAGCTTACGAAATAACACATTAATTATATATATATTATACTAGTATTGCTACCCGGCATCGCTCGGACTAAGCGACCAATAATTATTTAATGTTATATCATTCGACATAATTATATCACAAAATCTAACATCCAAAATAGAGTTAAAATAAAATCACAAACTTTATTTAATTTGCAAAATAAATGTCCAAATTCAAGGAAAAAATCTAATTTGCTGTCAAAGAAATGTCATATAATACCTTCACGTAAATAATAAACATTATTATTAATAATAAAAGCCGGGAAAATTTCAGTAGAAGACTAATTTATTACATTTTGACTAAATGTCTTCGCCGATAAAAATTCAAACATATTTTCTTTCATATTCGTTTTTATGGCAACTTAATGACCAACAACATACATACGCCGTTTCGGTTTTATATAGAAGATTATAATAACTCACCTACTGCCAAAAAAATTACAGAAATTACAAACAATTTCATCGTGTTTGCTGTTTTGCCAAGTATTATAGTTTAATTTCTGATTGATTTAAGCTCATTGGCTGAGCAGAATACAACAAAAAAATAAGCTACATCTGCTTTTATATATAAGGTATCGGTGTGACATTTTTACTTGCAACAGGAAAGATGTTTTCAAGTCGTAATTGCGTCAGGGCTGCGTTCAGTATTTGACGGAATTTATCAATTAAATATCTTCCGGTATTATAGGTTTGTATTTTTTACACAATCTGGTGAAAAAGAGAGATAAATGGAGCAACACTCAATTCTCGGTCAGATCCAAGTGCCATGTATTTAACGCATGCATACTGACTGTGCTGCTTTACGGTTGCGAGTCATGGCACATTACAAAATCACAGGGTAACCGTATAATGTGCTTCGAAAACAGATTCCTGCGGCGAATATTAGGAGTACGGTGCTTTGACTTTGTCAGGAACACGAAGGTAAGGAGAGCGGACAAAGCAGCCCCTTCTTATGCTGATTCAGGGGAGCCTGAAACCTGTATGTCTAGTCTATCAACCTGATTGATAACGACGTCCTGGAAGGTCTTTGATGATTATCCATAGGATGTACTCAGGGGGGCTACGGGACGCCGGGATGACATCGGAAGAAGCGAGAAAGTTAGCGGGTGATCGCATAAAAAATAACGCAACTTGCTCTTATTTTCAAAAATAAATGTTCAACTAATTTTTGGTTCCACAAAATAGATTTTTATTTTTAAAGGTAATTAATCCTACCATCTTACCTTTTACTTACTAATGTTAAGTAACTTAATGGCACCATGTTGAATAACGGAAAACCATTTTCATTGAATAAATAAACCAAATCGGATTATTTTATAGAACTTTTCACAATTTTATTGGATGGAAAAAATTCTAAAATTCATCGGTGTTAAAATAATGCAAATATTTTTCACTAGACCGAGTCCATATTTCATTAAGCCGTGATACACGATGTAATAAAAAAACAATACAGTTTATGACCGAGACGTGCGAAAAATAACACGTGCACAATTAAGTTGATATATATTAATTTTATCACTTTTAATAACTATCTATCAGTGGTGAATGTGGTTGCAATTTGCTTTTAATACATACAAAACCAATACGAAAAGCATGCCACATCATTTTTAACTTTCAAATTAAAACTTCTTGCTAACTTACTATTGTGAAAAAAAGTCAGTATCGTCTAGCTTTAACCAAAACTGAAATCATTGTTTTCGTAATAAACTAAAAAGATGGTATTCACAACAGATATAATATGTATTATATTAGCTTTATATTAATTTATAAAAATGACATCTGCTAGAGAAGAGTCAAAACATTTTGAGGTATCAGGTTTGTATTGACACTTGGCGGTGAGTAGTATCAGTAAACAAATTGTTTACAGCACACCTGGCGGTGAATAGTGAGAGTACTAATATTTCAAACGTTTTTTAATTCGTAGTAATAAAAAATATTGTTGATAGATGTCGTACACAATATTTAAAAAAAATGTTTAATAAAAAGTTATTCAGAATTTCCATTGACAACCTGTCGTATCCTACACACACTACCAAACAGCCCCACAAATAAATATTCACGGATTCACTTGCGAAATAGAAACACTCGCACACATCCAAACAAAACAAAAAACAGTAAAGGACTCGTCGGGTTCGTTTTGTGCAGGTCTGTTGTTTTGCTTTTTTTCACTATAAAACTTTTTTATCGACGGAACTTTCAAATTTTCTGCGAGTTTACGTGCGAAACTTTTTTAAGTTTTGCCGTGCATTTTGGACCAAACTATGCACCGTTAAGGGACTATCTTTTCTGCTCTTTTTGTTATTATCTGCGACATGGCGGCATGGTAACCAAATATTCTCTACCCATAAACTTAACATAGTCATTTAATTATTATTATTGGAAAATATAGAAAATTAAAAATGTCTTGAAAAATCGTCAGCTGTTGTGGATCATTAGTAGTTCTCTATGTTTAAAAACTTAAATAGTTAAGCATAACGTACTTAACTTTTAAACCGTATTTATAAAAGTCATCGGTTATTGATAAGCTGCGATAAGCGACACCAGTCCTGATCTTTATACGTGGAAGCCGCACAAAAAAAAATAAGTTTTTTTCTTTAGAATAATGTCTTTTTAACAAGACGAGACAGCTAACACATTGAAAAGTGATTTATAAAAATATTTAAATTAATCATATTATAATTATAGCAACGCTTGTACAATATCAATGGGAAAGTGTTTTTTATAGGGTTGAGAATTGGTACCGAGACAGTTTTTCTCGTTTCCGTTAATTTAATACCAACTTTTTTTTATTTCAAATCATTCACGCAATAATTAATAAATACGAATCCAAAATGTCACATATAATAAGTTGGTTTACCTGAGTATGCACATAATTTTAAATAAGATTAGACAGGAAGAGAGTAAAAAAAATGATGTTTTAATTGTTAGAATTTAGAATGAATTGGTATATTTGTTTTATCACTTTTAAGGTGTTCACTGTCGATACTTAGTGGAAAGGCATTAGAATAAAAATAATAATATATTTTTAGTACTTTTTCCACATATAATTTATTAGATCAGGACCGGTTTCGCTCATGGCGAGCATTGTCAATTTCCTATTCAATATTCCTTATCAGTTGACAATGCTCGCCATGAGCGAAACCGGTCCAGATCTAATAAATTTTAAGAAGTACTAAAAATGTATTATTATTTTTATTATATTTGTTGTAGTTATTTCAGTGTAAGTAGATTATATAGATAGTATCTTGAAGTGTGGCGTAACAAGGGAGTACATACTGTGCATGCGAATTCCATGATATGAAATTCATTGATATGACTGAGTCAACACACGATGACTAAGATTGCCAGGTTTGATTTTCTCGAATTGGAAGAAACCGTTCTCCGAAACCAAGAACGGTTTGCAACGCCATTCGTGGCGCTTGAAGAAAATGCTAACAGGACGAAAGAGTAACAATGATGATAATACAAAATTGTATAGATTTAACGGTATAGATATCGTGATGTACATAATAATTGTATGTATATGCAGGATTCATGGTTATTATAAATGAACTGTTATATCGACACAATTGTTTTTTTTCGATCACCTCATTATTTTGGCAGAAGGTTTTTACGCTTGCTTTCCATCAGTTGGGATATTTAAGACAGGACAAACTCATCAAGTTTATCATTACAAAATAATTCCTGGTAAGAATTGAGCACATTAATATAATAGACATCCACAATCCACAATCATTATTCGTAAGGCGTTTATCTTTGTTTTTAGATTCAAATTCGCATTGGCTGACAGAATCTTTATTAATGTAGTTCATTTTTTCCCTATTCTGAGAATATGACTCCAATATTCTTCGTTCTCCGACAACTTTATTGCTTCCTACCAGGTCATCCTGGCATCCCGTAGCTATGGATGGTGATCAGCGGCATTCCGTGACGACAGAATTCATCGGGTTGATAAAGGAGACAGGCAAGATTCAGGCTACATCGGGGCAGCCGCAGTACATGTTAAGCATTACAAATATATCCTGATAAGAATTGAGCACATTAGCTAAATCAACACCCTCAACACTCTTCGTAAGGCATTTTTTTTTGTTGTTTTTTCATATTCATTCGACTTGTAGGATCTTTAGGACTACAATACATAGCTGGAATACAAGCAGTAAAGGTATTGAATACTTAGTCATAGCTCTTATGGAAATGAATGCAAATAACTATATGAAGTTATAAAAACGAATTACCCTAATTAAAAAATATTGTAGCTTGTTACTGTATTTATAATTAAGATTGAAGTAGGTATGCCTAATTGTTATTGATTATAATATGCCTTGATTTTGTCACCGGAAATCAGAACCTTACCGTAACAAGCCGAAAGCTAGTTTCTTGGAAAAGCTGCTGCGCCGGATGTTGACAGTTCTGCCGACATGCGCGGGAGAAGATCGTCAGAAACAGTGGTGCGCAGTTGGTTACTACAACATGGCGGGCGGCAGGAAACAGCTGCTCGACGAGAGAAAAATTTTAATTTTTAACACGCACGCATTGTTTTAAAAACAACGATACTTCACCGCGTATTTTTTAATTTGTCGAAGGAAATAAGGGTGGATGGTTGGTGGCACAAAATTTGAATAACTTATATGTACGATGAGCAAAACGGCTCGTTTATATGGGATAGGGTTCGTAACAAGAATCAAGGAGTAAAATAAATATATTATTTACGAAATTCTTGGGTTCAAATTGTAATCAGAGAAAAGGGTAGACAGTGGATTTTATAACTGAAAAGGTTTAAATTTCGAACATAAGCCACGATGAAAAAGAATAAATTCATTTCGGGTTTATCGCGTAAAAGTTGAATACATATAGGCAAGCTTTGATTGAGTGAGGAATAAAACAAAGTTTCATAAACGACATAATATAACCGATAAGCTGGAGTTACCATGTTATACAATCCAAAAGATGACATATCCTCATTTAGGTCTTAAAAAACATATTATTTGAAAAAATATGTCGTAAGACAAGACTTTCGCGCTTGATATAAATGGTTTTTCAATAAGGACGCTCATTCGTGTAGAATATCTATCGTGACATGTGCTGTGTGGCACGTAGCGCCACCCTGTTGGAACCACACGTTACAGGTATTCATATCATCCAGTTTTCGCCACAAGAAGTTGCTTATCATCGATCTTGAGCTCGCCGTTGACGGTTACAGCAGTGCCAGTTTCGTTTCGGAAGAAGTACGGACCAATGATCTCGTCAGATAATAATCCGTACCAAACAGTGACTTTCTTGGGATGCATTTGGTGGCGGTGTATCTCTTACGGATTGGAATCGCTCTAAATCCGACAAATTTGCTTCTTCAAATATCCATTAATCCAAAAATGGGTGACGTCGCTGAAGATGACTTTAGCGACGAATGTTTTTCGAACGGAGCAAAGACTTTGATAATAAAATTTGATGATTTGCATTCGTTGTTCAACGGTATAATTTCTATGGTGATTTGCCGTACACTTCTTAACACTTGACATTAAATTAAATAGATGACACTTTAACAATATTGCTACCGTAACCTAACAAATTTCAAGCGTCCCGATTGCAAGACACAGTATAATGCAAATAAGCAAAAATGCAGTAATTTGACAAACATCACAAATTGAACTAATATGAAAATCTTATTCGAGACAAATTTCTGAACCACAGTATTTATTTAAATATAAAAATCGACGTTGAGTTTTTTAAGTTATTGAGATAACTACGTCTAGTTGATCAAAGCAATAAAACAGTAAACTGTGAATCATTTGCAAAACCACTCAAAATTACAGATTTATTTGTTGCTTTGACACAATGACATACTGTGTTTTAACTCTAAGAAGACATTTAAAAAAAAATTGAAAATTTGTTCATCCCAGAATATAACTTTTACAAATAATTACCTTTATACAGATGAGGGAAGTATAGTGTCTTTGCCAGCTTTGTCCAAAAAACCGACTCATTCATTGAACCACCAGCTTAATATAGTTTTATAGTATGGTCATATTTTCAATCATATAGTGATTATTGCTTTTCGGGCATTTTCCAAAAATTACTCGATTCATCCGATTGATGATATTATCATGGATCACTTTTAAGATCAAGTGTCAACCGTCAATTCTTGGTGGAAATGCTTTCATTTAAATAAATGTAAAGCGTTTTTTGTACTACTCGATCAGGCCCGGTTTCGCTGATCGCGAGCATCTTCAGTTGAGAATGCTGGCGGTGAGCTAAACTAGTCCTGATCTTTCGAAAAATGTATGAGGAACTTGTGTATAAAATGTTTTAATGATTTTATCTATTTAAAAATTATCATGAATCGAATTGGTTAATACCATTTGACAAAGGTTGAAATCGAAACATGTTTCATTCCAATATAATATACAATTTTAAATAACTTTGATTATTCTACGCATTGTGTTACTAATTGAGACACGTGTTTCGTCTCTTTCAGAGGCATCTTCGGACTTAATATCGCAAAGTTTGCTTATGTTTCATTACTTAACGAAAAGCAAGATTGATTCTAATTAAGATAAGATTGATTTTAAAATAATCAAATTACAAAATTGACAAAATATTAACCAATGAGATGCAATCAATCAGGTAGGGTTGGGTTGAACCCTTCAATTGGAAATAATTTAAGCAGTGGCGATGTTTCATTCCGGTTTTTCACTGCACACGGCACTATAGTCACGCCGCCTAAAATCCGTCCTGCTAACCGTTCAATATTGTACCATTATAATATATTCGTAATTTACTGATCAGTGAATAGGTTTCCTACTTGGCCAGTTTCTTCTCACAATACAATGTATTGCGTCGTTTTTTTAATTATGCTCTTTATTTGAGTTGTATTCTATCGAGCACTTGTTCTGCAATCAATCCACAACTGGCGGCGTTTCGAAAAACACACTTTTAGCACAAATTTCCAAACATTTTGAACGAGTTATGTGCTCAGTAGTTATATGCCTACTTGTACATAAGCTTCATTATGTAATGAAACATAGCGTGACGGTACATAGTCGCGAATAATCAATACATACATCCATACAACCTATACACATTTATATTATGCATAATAAATGTAGGTAGATTTGCATACACACACGCACTGCAGTTTGTGCATGTTTGTTAGGGTTGCCACAACAAGTTCGGGCCAAAAATACCTACTATAATATTACAAACATTTACCTGTATAAAAACTTTTTACATGAAAATGCTTCGTCGATGTACAAAACTGTTCCTGTTTTAAATATAAAATTCTGTGACAGGCATTATTTATTTATATTATTGTCAGTTGAAGCCAACTGAATTATGCAGCGCTGTGGAGTCGTTAAAAAAACTTACGATTCCGACTCTGACAAAAAAAAGTTTAATTTCATCACATTTTTTTCCTACCTTTCGTATTTATGTGTATTCAATTATATTTCAACCAAATAATCCAGCCAATAACCAAATTTGACATATTAAATGCAAAAATAAAAAGTTCTCCGACTCCGAGTACGACTCCGGCCAAACCCCCGCGACGAATCCGACTCCGGCCAAAAAACTCCGACTCCACGACTCCGACTTCAACTCTACAGCCCTGGAATTATGACATATAATACTTATTTTTATATGCCTTTCAAAAACACAGGAAATTAGAGGTAAATTGGAACGACTTTTGGACAGCTTATAACATCGACCAAACGCTTATAAAAAATCTAAAATATATTCATATTTTATGGCTTGTGGATGTATTTGAAATAAAAACGAATAATATAACCTTTAAAAGTTCAAAATCAATTATAGCAACATTAAGTCGCTGAAATCACCATCTTCTGAGCTTCCATCACGATTGATTTACCATACTTCTAATCAATAATATGTTAATCTATAGATAGATGTACCATTATAACTGACCGTTAGCGAAGGCACCACCATGTGTGATTGATATTGCAATACTAAACTAAAAAAAATATATACTTACACCAATTATTTCGTAGGTACATATATGTTTTTAATGAAACAACGCAACTTAGTTCTGATTTTGGCGGAGGTCAACTAATGATGGTACAACTGACCACAGTTGGTTATTTCAACTATTTTACCCGTACATAAATAGGATTTGAAAAAAGATACATATGTACGAGTTGTTTCTAATCTAGTAAAATAGTAAAAATTGTAGAAGGACCTATTGAACTGTAATAATAATCTCTCGATCGAAGGCGTTTCAAAGATGGAATTATATTTTTACACATGTTTATTAAACAATTGTTTCGATTAAATTATTTGGCCACAATGACCCTGCACCTACCTTGAATGCAATGTGCAATATAGGCCTGTCCAGTGCAGTATGCAATTCGTGACAGGGGGGTCATGGAGTGGAGAGAAAGGGGGGTCAATAGCAGTTCGTGAATCCATATCATTCTGACTTTGGGAAGAATGCAGAAATAATACCGTATTACATAAAAACCTAATTAATTATCATATTAATGCAAATGAAAAAATATTTTTATGATAATTAAGAAAATTTGAGGCAAATGAAACGGATATGGGAAGAAAATTTTTTTGAAACGGTAATAATTCGGCGTTCGGGTTCGGGAACATTTAGCAGGGCTGTGGAATTGGAGTCGGAGTCGTGGAGTCGCGGTTTTTTGACCGGCGTCGTAGTCGTCGTGGAGTTTTGGCTGGACTCATAGTCGAAGTCGTGAAAAACCTTTGGAAAGTTTGAACTTTTCTTACTATTTATATTTAATTTAATACGCATAAAAAGAAAAGGTAAGAAAAAACGTGACAAAATTAAACTTTTTTTAAGTGTAGTTGGATTTGTGTTTTTGGTAAATTTTGAGTCGGATTCGGGTTTTCTTCAACGACTCCACAGCCCTGAGGCCTAGTGCTCCCGATTTTCTTAAAGGCTTTCGTTAACTCATCGAAAAAGATTTCAGAATCATACTATAAGCTGTCGTTTTTTTTGCATTTTCCTATCTTTAATTATAAACAATTTAGACTTTCAGCCATAATAATTTATCATATCGGTAACGGTGGTTTAACCTAGTCAAATATTCACATACCAAAGCAATACCATTTTAATGGTTTCATCCAATTATTATAATCGTACCACAGAATTTACGTATTTCTTAATCGTTTCACCCACAAAATCATTAATCGAAATGCCTATTTTCGTTTTCTACTTATTATTGTCTGGTGTTTAATATATTTTTTAAGAATTCCACAACATTTTGTTTGAGATTTCTGCTTGGGGCGATGTCTAGGTTTTGAGGTAGGTACTTAATGGCTCAGAAAGTTGATGTAAAGGGGTGTATCAGATAATATTCTAAATATTATTGTATGTATTAGTGATCTATTACCATTTATTAGATACCAGTAGATCGGCAGAAATTTTCATATTTATTCACAAATTTACTACGCATTAAAACGCTGAACACATGGTGTTTATTGTCAATAGAAAATTCGAATGTCAAATTAATTTTGAGGCGGTCATAATTTTCACTGTGAATTTTCCATTTTCGTCGGTGAGATAAAGTACCACAAATATTCATCATATTATATCAGTTTAGTAAATATGGGTTACACCAACTTTCCGGTGTATCTTCTTTGCGTCAATAGTAATTAAATCGTGGGTATATAATATATTGATAGTGTTGTTCCTGAATTTCATTAAGAGTAACTTATCTGGGCATTGGCTCATTTAAAAAATAAAAATAAGATAAAATGAATTTTGAAATTTAAACGAAGAAATAATTCATATAATATATGAGGAGATAGTTTCAAACGTGGTCCAATCCAATTGTTGAAAAACTGAGAATGTGAGATATTTTCATTACTTTTTCCTCATAAATTTGTGTTTACTAACAATATTTTTAAAATATGTTTTAAATTAAAGAATTACGGATAATGTGTAAAAATTCAAATTTTCCATGTGAATAAAAAAGGTCTCAAAAGTTCAATCTAAAAATGGCAGTTGAAAAAAAAAATTTGGAATTGAACACTTTGGAAAATTACCTCCTGATATATTAGTTAAAATTATTATACAAAAGTGGCGCGTAGCGAGTGCGATTGGCTAACTACTAGTCATGTTCTTAGTCCTCCCTCATATCTTTACAATCCCTACTCTCTTCAAAAAAGAGAGTTTGAGCAACTGAGTAACAAGCAGTTTTCGTAGAAAAATATATGTTGGTATATGTTGAGATAAACTCCGTGAGGAGTCCAGATGTTTCGCGTTGGGAAAGAACATGATCAAAAAATATATTCCAATTAAAAAAAATGTGCTTGGTGGAATTTCAATATAAATTTGCATCGTTTCAATTTTGTACTTTTCCATAAGTTTTGTCCCCGGTTAAAAACCCGGGATTCGCCTTTTGGCGTCATCAGACATTTCAAGTTAATTCGTGCACTCATGAGCGACAAATCTCATGGAAAAGTACAAAATTCAAACGATTCAAAAACAAATGAAAAATATTTATTATTTCAAGAAATTGCCAATGCGTTAAATATTATGCACTTGCGATAAACACTTTTTTATAAACTGAAAAAAAAAACACCCATACCCTAGATCTCATAATCAGCCTTGCCAGTATGGGAACCAGCTCGGCTTGAATTGAGCATAGACAAAAAAAATACAACAAAAGCAATTGCACTTGCCACATAGGTGAGATCAATATTATCCCCAATCCGAAAATAGCACCTGTTAAATTTTATTCACCCCTCAAGCAGTACCCTAATGTGTGAATGTTATAGTCAACCTAAAACATATCATTATGTATTTGTTTTTTTTGCCATTTTAAACCATCAAAGTTTAATTTAAACTTGAGCTGTGGTTAGTGGCAAGATTCCTACCATCACCCGATTGAAGACAATTATTTTTGGGTTAGTTTAAATACTTAATAAGATACCGTATCACGAAAAACCTTTTATTTCAAAATACATAAGGAGGTCATCCTTGGCATATAATTATTTTTTTTATCTAGAAAAAAAAGGGGGGGCATTTTGATCTCTTACATATCACACAATAATATTTGAATCATTTAAGAATAATTATTTTTTTTAACCATGTCCGCTCCGAACTTAGAGCATATGGACTCCTCATGGAATTTATCTCAACATATGTTTTTTTCTACGAGAACTGCTCGTAACTCAGTTGCTCAACATATCTTATACGAAGAGAGTAGGGAGACTAGGACAGGACTAGTGGTTAGCTAATCGCTGCCACCATGCGTTGCACTTTGGGATCGGAAAGGTGGGAAGGAATTTTTAACAACACAAACACCCATTACCTATTTATCGTTTGTAAAAACCTGCTCGTACCGGGAATCGAACCTGGGTGGTCCAACGACGTTGACCACTGCACCACGGACCGGACAATTACAATTGACTCAATATATATCTATACTTAACATTGACTGGGCCAATATTCACCGGTAGGGAGGGGGAGGAGCCATAGGGTTTGTTTTCTCCAAAATAAAAATAATTAAAATGTTTTTCAATATATGATTTTTTTTTATACTGAAATTCTTTTTTAAAAATGTTTATGGCTTCGAGATAATTATTATATGTAGGTGGGTATATTTAATTTTAAATATCCAAATATTTAATTACAAATAAAGAAACTATAGAAATCGGAAAGTGGCATTTTTAGAAAATATTTTTGATGAAACCCCAGGCCCCCAAAACTAAAAAAGAATTATTTATTTAACGCAAACTATTGTACAATTATTCAAATTTTGTCAGAAAAAAAATTGGGCACATTAATATTCTTTGATATAAACCGCTTAGTGAACACAAATAATTTCCAGTATAAAATGTATCATTCTGATTAGTGTATGGAAATATTCAGTTCTAATAAGTTTATGGAAAATCTCCACAATGAATTATGAATCAAAACAAGTACCTATTTGAAGTTCGAACCGACGTTCCATATTCAAAAACAAAGAGTAAAAACTCAACGTACCAAATTTTGTATTTTTTTTATATTTATTTGTTAAATTTTAATTATTTCAAGCTGTAATGTCCACCGCCATCGTAGTATTTCATAGGAAAGTCGTTAAGAATTGATATTAATTTGTTGTCTGAGGCGAAATTTCGCAGCGAAATGTTCAAAAGATCGTGTAGATCTCAAGTTTCGGGTCCCGCATAGTCCCTATTCCTAGTTTCGCAGTCCTCGGTTCCCAGTTCCCAGTCGGGACGTAGAGAAAAAATAACGCTGCGAAGTTACTGTTATCTTGGTATATCCTCTTCAGGAAATAGCCCTGAAAAGTATAAAGTTTCGC
The DNA here is from genome assembly GCA_028554975.1 of Himalopsyche kuldschensis. NCBI lineage: Eukaryota > Metazoa > Arthropoda > Insecta > Trichoptera > Rhyacophilidae > Himalopsyche > Himalopsyche kuldschensis. The sequence continues at coordinate 2,250,595 of JAHFWI010000045.1, forward strand.
GCAGAAGAAGCAACACGAAATAATCCACATACTTTCTTAGCTCAGAATTCCCCCCCATAGCTATTGTTACGAACAGCCCATGAAGTATGAGAAACTCTACCGCCGCTCAGTTCTATCTCATGTAAAAATTTCCATTACAAATATTTCAGCCGATATCCGTTTGAATTCCAAAAGCTTTACATCAAATTAAAGGCTTAAAAATCGCCGATTTTTCAGTGTATAAATTCACTATCTGTAACCATCGGTGTATACATAGAATTGGCGGGAAAATAGCGCCGCTTCTACCTCTGGTGGCCATTTTAATTGTGATACATTTTGGAGCGAGCGCGCCATAAAGTGTTCTAATTTTGCACCGGGTAACTTTGTACGACTTTCTTTATACTTGCTGGGTCCCAAAGCAACCCTTCGTCTTATAGTGTGTCCCTCTCGCACTCGAGGAGTATCTCATATATCTTGCACCGCCGATACTCAAAACTATTGAATTTAGAAACCTCCTCAACTGATAGTCACGATTTTTTTTCCATATCTGTTAGCTACTTGAGTATATGACCATCATGTTCCTCTCTAAATTTCCTTTAAACCTCGGCTTATAACCTTAAACAAAAAATGCAATGAAACTAGTTATACTTAAAAAACAAAATTACTTTTCTATCGTAACAAAGCATACGATATCGTTTTTTTTAAATGATTTAAGTCTGTAATTATATGGTGCTGTAAAATAATGAAAAAAAAATACCAAAATCACTACAAATGATACAGAAATATTCATTATGTTTTGAATTTCTGTAATCGATTTAAAACTACACCTACCCGGGAAATATTTTGCACATGTTTTCCAATTCACAATAAAATTCATTGTTTTGTAATAAAAGCCAGCCAAACGCATTTACATGTTAGTTCTAATTAACCTTTTCTATCGATCGATAACTTTGGGTGAACCATGTATTCACTAATACCCAATAAAATCTTAACGTATTATATTGGCACATTTTGAAGCAACGTGGAATATTTCTATAAGCAACCAATGAATTTTTAAATAAAAGCCATCATCATAAATGACATTATCATTTACATAACAAAACATTAACTTTTCAGTTTGGGGGTAATAAAGTGCTGGCTTAGCCGCTCTCATACCGCCGAGTTCCTGTCGAAGTCAAATCTCCACACTCCTTATATTCCCGCAGGCATCTCTTTTCAAAGCACATAACATACCGTTACTCTGTGCTTTTGTATGATGGCATGTCCAGCTCCTGATAACGTCCTAAATGCAAATAAACGTGACCTTGCTTCGACATGTGCTAAAAATACTGCAGAGGAGGCTTAATTCTGTCGACTTTTTTTCCAACCGGGTGGACTCTAGTGCCCTGGTATGAAGGCGATGGCCATCCAAATAATATACTCAGCGGAGCTATGGGACAACCTGAAACGTGACAATGAAGCTGGCAGGAGATATAAGATCTTTGAAGAACCGTTTGGTGGGCACATGATCCAAAGAGGGAGCGGATATGGAAAAAAAATATTTAACTTCTTGTGCGCGCTGTGCTTAGTAGATATTCAAGAAATTTGTACCAACAGTCTAAATGAAATCTACAAATATGAAATGAATATAGATTAAGGACATTTAAAATTGATTTGTTACAGAAGAAAATTATCAATTATTTTATTCTCGACCTATCTGGCCATCATCAGGGGACCACATGTTGAAGGCCGCTACTTGAGCCGGCGGCATGTTTTTGTTTCTCTCGCACTCGCACAAGTTTCCGTTTCTTGCCCTTATCTCTTGTCTCCTTCGCACCACCGGTTTTTGCTTCTTTTTTTCTCTCCAGACTGACTACAGTCCTTCGGCAAAACGTTGAAATAAACTTTCGTGCCGATTTTAAATATATTTTTTCACTAAAACTCGAGAAGAATCACGGAATAATATAAGGCCAGATAGTTTTCATATTCAATCGATGTATAAACAAGAGTGAATCGCCAACAATCGGAGCTTTGTGATTCCGTTTTTCGATTCAAGCTTCGAACTATCTACCTGCTGAAAATTTTAAATCTTTCATTGCTCTTTTAGACGATTTGTATTTTTTATTCAAGAGTACGATGGTATCTATAGTTCTCTACTCCATCACTTCCTCACCAAGCTCTGCCATCAGTAAGTCAACAGAATTGTCGTAGAATCTGATAAATTCTTGGAATCGTTATATTATGTTTCCAAGCCCTTGGACTTCGAGTATAGGATGTGCAATTAAAGTTGGTAATCGTTTATGGTCATGTAAATTTAGAATAAGTAGGTACTTGAAAATTAACCTTTGAATTTAAAACCAAGAATCAGTTTTGTATTACTTGGGATATCCGTTTATGATTTAATATTAACGACACCCAATTAAGACTTTTATTTCTGGAAACATCATTAAAATTAATTATAATAAAGTTATTTATATGGCTTTCTGTTGAATGATTTGATTATTTAATATGCACACATACTTATTATAAACCTGTTCAGGTAGATTATAAAGGGAAAGTCCCAAAATCCACTCAATATATAACATTTATTGTTAATTATATTAGCTAAATTACTATTCACTTTGGGTTTAGGTGAAAATTATATCGATTATTATTCATAACCAACACCAATCTTTTTGTTATTTTATCAAAAGGTGAGAATTTTTTGATGAATTTGTAACACTTAAGACACAAAATATATGGGAAATCTAAAATATGTGGACTGTTGATGAAGACGTTAGAAATGAGTCAACTCCTTCTCAATTGGCACATGAAGCAACATATTAACGAGTCCACTGTGCAAGATGTACAATGTAATAGTGCAGAGATGGGAGACGGTGGGTCCTTCCATGATTCGAAAAACTTGATTTGATACATGAAATTGTAACAACTGATGATTGATTCTCTTTATATACCAGCTTACATTATCGTTTTTGGTATTAATCTGTTAATAATGCGTACATGTATTTTATCATGTCTGTCATAGTTAGTATTTATATTCTCACTTACCATGCCGCACAGAAATCATTGTATCGTAAATGGGCATCTTATTGGTATAACATTAAGAATTTAGTAAAAAATCATTTACGTCTCTATGCGTTAGTAAAAATCCATGTTAAATCACCTTACTAAATGCTTCAAATATTTTCCTTGTCAAACATATCCCAACCCTCGATAAGTCTTCAATATATTAGACAAAATGATACAATTAATAATAAAAAAAATCGTAATTATTCCACATTAGATTTATTAAGATCAAGACCGGTTTTGCTCATAATCAACTGATGAGAATTACGAACTAAAGCGCTATTTATTCGATACTTTTTTGTATTCCTTATCAGTTGATAATGCTCGTGATGAGCGAAACCGGCCCTGATCTTCAGACATCTAATTTTTTTTATTATTTGTATTATAATGTCATTTCACCAAATAATGACAGTGAACACATTAAAAGTGAAAAAAAAAACATACGTTCAACATAATATATAAGGCGCGCTGGCGCATATGGCATATCAGAGAAATAAATTAGAACTATGGATGAATCTTATATCAGCCGTATAAATCTATAACATAGACAATTATTACTATTTAAACAAAATTAACTATTTATAATTTATTAGATAAAGAAGAGTTGCAGCGTTTTAGCCGACGACCGTGGCATGTCTAGGAGTTTTTTTCCTTGCATGAAGAGAAACTGAAAACAAAAAGAGTGGATTTATTTTTTATTATTTATTTTTTATTTTTTCTACGTGCATAATATTTTCGTGCACATTCGAAAACTGGCGTTTCGCTCCATATTCCTCTCACATCTTCGCATTGGCGATTTGTTTCGCATTTGTATAACGGAGGAAGATAGTCGCATGGAAAAAAGAAATACCAAACACAAGACGAGACATTTTATTCGGACTATTTTGAATCATTTTTCGCTGATAATATTTCGAAAATATAGCAGCCAATATACACATCTGTATTACCAATACATATACGAAGCACTTTTAAGAATGTATTAATGATAACTGTATATATTTTATTCATAACAAACAAATCACGATGCTTTATTTTGGTGTGACAAATCATAACAAAGCTGTTTTGCATTTTATATCTCGACGTCCGTTGTCGTTCCAACATTTATCGATATTCGAAATTCAAAATTCAAAATTTCGGAACGAATTCGAATCGTTTCGTTAAAAATATGTATTTAAAATCAAAATAAACGTCGACTTACGAAATTTAAACAAATTTTTTACACAGTGTAATATTATTTGTCAAAAGACAGGCAATACAGACAAATGAAAGCATCCATAGGTTGTGTGTTATTGGATATTTCATCCTGAAATACGCAAATAATTTGACAGGTTTCCCAATGTTGCCATGGAACATTGTGATCTACTATTAATGGATACATTTCTATACTATTCAAATGTATGCATTAGAGATCACAGAGTCAGGGTTAAATAAGGTTTCAAGCCCAGGACAGTATTTATATCTCGAATATAAGTCAACAGCTGTGAATTTCTTGCATGTTTTTCAATACATCATTTCACTTTATAGTACAACAGGTTCATCTCACCTCTTTCTCGAATGATATCTTCGCCAATATTTTCAACTTCACATTTCCAAGGGTATTGGATATTGTCATCACCACCACTCGCAACGCCATTTTACAGAATATGCATAATGGATGTTAAGGTATAATAAAAAGTCTCAAGACCTAGCGATTTTCACAAGAATGCTAGAAAAATAAAACAATGTCCGTAGGTACTTGAATTGCGCCGTAATGTATATCAAATAACTAGAAGCGTAATTATAGACCATGCTTTCAATTGAAGGTAACCTTGACTGTCGCAGAAGTAAAAATAAATATAAGATGTGGTAAATAAAATAAATATTAAAAAATCCATATACTTTCAGGAATCACAATAATGATTGGGTCCTTCCGTGGTGCAGTGGCCAAGGTCGTAAGCTTCCGTGACGGTCTTCAGGGATTGGAGTCCATGGCTCCAGCAGCATTTTTTTTCCGACGATTTATCGATTCTATTCGAAGGAATGGGTGTTTGCGTTGTAAAAAAAATCTTTCCCACCCATCCTATCCGATAAGCGGGGCATAACGAGAGAAACTTATTCGGCTTGTCCAAGCTTTACCTCTTCTATCTAAGCTACTCTCATCAAAATTAAAAGAAGTTGAGCTACTGAACAGTGGCGGCTGGTGACAGAGTATTAGGAGTACAAAAAAAGATTCAACTATTGTTGCAAGAGTTCTTTCCTATTCATTGGATTTTAACACTTCTATAACATGGATTTTCAATTCAGATGTTCGCAATACCAACGGAGTGCCAGTCTTATGAATTTTTGGCTGTCCGCAGTACGGAAAAATAGTTGAATCTTGTTTTGTACTCCCTAATACTCTGTCGCCAGCCGCCACTGCTACTGAATAACTAGACGTTCTCGTAAAAAAATAATGATTGTACTATTCCAAATTCCAATAGAAATCTCCAAATTGGAAGTGGACATGAATTTCAAAAAATAAAAATAAACTTTTTAGTACCATCTTCTTTCTGATATTTTTGGGCTTCAATTGTTACAGTGGAAATTCAGTTCACAAAAATTGTGTTATTTTGTTTTAAATCCAGCGTACGACAAAAACCTCTTGTATTCTTATCGACATTCAAACAAAACAGTCAAATTACCCTAATTCATCTGTAGAATATGAAGTCATTACAATAAGAAAACATCTCGCTTGCGACTTCAATGTCCGACTTCAGAAATTGGGCCCCCCTGGTTTAACTTCATATCAACAAAGTGACAAAGTTGGGAAAACTTGACAGCAAAACCGTCGTGGCAGTTATTAACAGCTGTTTCAGAAATCAGAATAGGTCTATCAGAAAATAGCGGTTCCGTAAGGAACTTGAAGGAAGATTTTCCTAATAATATTTTACATTTTGGATGTTTCGATTAATCATTTCGTCTATACATATATGTATTTAACCTAAAAAAAATAAGAATGTATATTTAAATTTGAATTGTTTGACTTTTGTACTTTTCCGTGAGCTTTCCATGAGTAGTATCTCAAATATATTCAAAAATCCCGACAATTATAACAAAACCAACTTAATTCATTGAAACTCGTTTACATACAATTTTAATAGCAATTTAACTTAGTGATCTACTTCTATTTTTGTATATAAACGATACAAACTGCTTACTGCGTATCAGTTCATGTACATCCGTGCACTTGAAATGTCTGGAAGATGTCCAAAGACAAAACCCGTGTCATAAGCGACAAAACTCATGGAAAAGTACAAAATTCAAACAATTCAAATTTGATATTGAATTTCCATCAAGTACCCTCAGTCGAAATCCTTGAATATATATTTGTTGTTTTTTTTTGCAAAAGTAACACTATAAACGCGATGGCCTAGTCGTTGCGCTCCCGTTTCCCCAGAGGCACCTGTCTTTCAATTTATATATGAGCCCCTGAGAAGTGAAGTGAGCTAAGTGGCGTTTTGGGAAAACATGAGTAAGATGCAGTATCATATTCTTCAGGGCGTAAAAAATCCTAGAAATTAAGTGAGACTATTAAAAACATACTGAGACTATTAAATACATACGTGCTTTTTTATTTAATAAAAGTATGCCCTGACCTATTATAAACGTTAATTTTGCTACTTGACTCACTTCTCTTCTGAAAGACTCAAATGATGTTAGCGGTGAACTAATCTCATCTCTTTTTATGACACTATTTCAATCATTATTTCCCGAAAATGCTTTTTCTGTTCATTTATGTAGCATATGCCTCCACATAATGTTAAGATAGTTCGAAAAAAAACGAAGTAAAACGTGATAATCCAATAGAAAATTTTCAAGATTTTTAGACTTGGCTCACTTCACCTCTACAGGGTTCATATTAAATTGCATTAATTATATGATACAGATGGAAATGGCGTTTGCAACCTTTTGTAACGCAATATAAATATGCTACAGTTAAACAAATATTAAAAAAATATATTCTATATAGAAAGTAAATCCATACTAATTACCCGCTTAGTGACTAGAAAAAAATTAACTTTAGACAAATTTTAGTAAAACCTTATATAATATCACTAGTTGACAATATTTCTAAATATCTCATGTAGAAAATCAAAATAGGAAACCGGTTCTTATCAATATAATTATCAGGTAGCAAATCTCGGTGCGATTCGTTCAATACGATTTGGATAGCAACGCCCCATATTATTTTTGATACCTGCAATATTACCAGTGAAGTACGGCGTACTATGAAATGGGGAGGGGTCATATTATTCCTGCCCCGTAAAACTGCTAGCGATATGCCAACTCAAATTCAATTAGAATGGCTAAAGATTGTGGCCACATATTTAGTTCGTTATTTTTGCGCAATCGTGTGGTCACCCTTTTTTTTTACTATACGTTATAAAAGTGGGTGTGCCAATGTGTCAAACACAAGTACATGATGCAACTACAGTGAAACCCCGATTCTACGTTTTTCAAGGGACCGTATAAAACAAAAGATTAATGCGGGAAAGTTTTATATATGAACTAAATGCCGGGTCTATAGAAAATGAATGCACCACGCGGGAAAACGTATAATGCGAGCACGTAAGATCGGGGTTCCACTGTATATATATTTTCAACATCCATAAATATATCAAATATTTATGCACACATCTGGTTGGCTTCGGTCATCCGACTTAATAATTTTTTGGAAGAGTAGTTACCAGGATAGAATTAAATTAAATATCTTATTGAAAATTCAAGGTATCTTGAACATAATGTCAACTTTACATAATATGTTCCGGATTAATCGCTACTTTTCGAGCTAATTTCAACAGATTTTTTAGTATAACCGTTTTTCAAACAGTCGTTTAACCTTCATTTTTCTCCAGGGCACTGGATAGAACTAGTGATTAGACGACCCTCTCGCTGCGTCCCGTTTTTAGAATCTGATGGGAGGTAGAAAATTCATAGGGTTCAAGCTTGAAAATAATTGTTGATATACATCTTTTGCCCCGAAAATCAGTTTTATTTAAGCATTTATTATTTGGATAGCGATTTGAAAAAAAAGCAGCGCAAGAAAAAAATATTTATCGAAAAAAAATCAGGTCAATCAACTTTAACGTAACATTTTAATTTGTTATTCCACTTTTTGTGACACGTGTTTCAACTCTTTGGGGGATTAAAAGCGTTTACAAACTATGTAGCTCTTTCGTAAAATGTTTATTTGTAACGTATAAATTGATTCTAATTCTCTGCGTATTCCTACATTGATAAAAATAAGTTTTTTCTACTGGACGCAGGTAGAAGCTAGACACAAACAATAACATTAATAATTTGATAACAATAAGCGTTCGTCTGGAAATGTTTGTAACGAACTTGAATCTTATATATAAAACCGAAACGGCGTATGTATGTCTGTGGGTCTGTAATTCCCTTTTGCATTGTTGGTCATTGAGTTGCCATAAAAACGAATATGAAAGAAAATATGTTTGAATTTTTATCGGCGAAGACATTTAGTCAAAATGTAATAAATTAGTCTTCTACTGCACTTTTCCCGGCTTTTATTATTAATAATAATGTTTATTATTTACGTGAAGGTATTATTTGACATTTTTTTGACAACAAATTTGATTTTTTCCTTGAATTTGGACATTTTAATGGGCGAGAATGGGGCTGTCTTCAAATTAAATAAAGTTTGTGATTTTATTTTAACTCTATTTTGGATGTTAGATTTTGTGATATAATTATGTCGAATGATATAACATTAAATAATTATTGGTCGCTTAGTCCGAGCGACGCCGGGTAGCAATACTAGTTGTATATAAGAAATAAGTTTTCTTGTCCATTACCAAATATATTCCTGAAGAAAATAACTTTTATCACCAAATACTTTGTCGATTGTCGCGTTAGGTATACGGTGTATATACCTTTTTATTTATGCTCCCACCAGAAATCAAAAAGTACGAACGCTACTGCCATCAATACCTCACTCGGGTACCTCCACAGTTAGTGGTACCGAGCATGTAATTGAAAACTGGAGTTCAATTAAATAGCGCACTGTAAATTATTACACCTGCCTGCGTATCACTAATCAACTTGGCAGGTGAAACAAATCCACAAGTCGCGGCCCAAAACGAACTAGTCAGAATAATTGCAACTGCTCGCGCAAATAATACATGACATTGAGACATAATTACAAAGTCTATATTTTATTTTTCTTCCATATTCGGTCTGCCAAGCGTTGACGTAACCTCATTTTGGTCAATATCCTCACGAAACAGCTTCTCTGCATATTATGTATTCTTGAATAACTAGATATATATTATTGCCAAAATTAAATTGAGCTGACCTTGAAAAATAACAAGCAGTTCTCGTTTAACACCATTGTTCGCATGGCCGTCCATATGCTTCTAATTGGTAGCGGACATGGTTTTTAAACTTTTTACTATAGTATTTTCTTGACGGTAAACTTTGCATTTATAAAAATGAAACATAATTTTCATAGAATTTCTTTTATTAAATAACTTTGATTATAACACGCAGTGACGGCTGGTGACGGGGTGCTGGGGGGTGCAAAAGGAAGATTCAACTATTTTTCCGTACCACGGAAGAGAAACAGTTGGTATTGCGAACATCTGAATTGAAAGTCCATTCTATAGAAATGTTTTAAAATCCAATGAATAGGAAAGAACTCTTGCAAAAATGGTTGAATCTTCCTTTGCACCTCCTAACACCCCGTCACCAGCCGTCACTGATAACACGTTTTTTGTGAGTAACTATGACACATGTTTCGTCACAATTTTCTGTTTGAAATTTACCGTGACTGGTAAATCGGTCCTAATCTTTTGATGAAATTTCGGAAGCAGTAGAAAAATTATTTATGTTTTATTTTCATTAATAATTAGTTCTTTCTTATGATTTAGCAATAATTACCAGACTAGTGGATATCAGTGACGTTATTAACATGTAGTTGAGATGAGGTGACTCGGATTATTGTGGTATTAAAGTACAGTCAATTCTTCAACAGCACCGATATTTTTTATGACTTACTTTATCAAAACTAAAGGGACGTACAGCTACTGATAAATATTCTTCGAATGCACATATTTACGTATAATATTACATATTTACGAAAAATACAATTTGCCTGAAGACTGCAGCACACACCATAAAAAGCAATTTAAAGCAAAGGGTGCTGTAGGAGGGTGGACCGTACGACAAAAATAACAGAGCACACCGGAAAAAAAGACCCACTTCGGTCAAATATGAGTTTGATACTGTAATCTTATAAATTTTGATTAAATTAACTATTAATATTTTATGCGACGTGGTATACGAGGGAAGATATTAACGCCACTGCATTCAACTACAATTTTCCAACTACATAGCTTAATGTGAAAGTATTTAGCATTGATTTCTTAAAGACATTGAAGAAATTGTTTGGCCGATTCCAATGTGGGTATTTTATGCAGAAAATGTAATTTGATTCTTGGAAAGATATAACATTGACGATTTTCTATAGCACTGCTAACATAAACGGTCATGTCCAAGCCCAGACGAAATGACATTTCAATGACAGTGGATGTTTAAAATCAGTCTGCGCCCACTGCTTACATTCTACCTATTTAATCGTATTGATTTATAAATCTTTTGATCAAGAATATTTAATGCAGTAAATAATTAATTGCGAGAATAATATTACAACGATTTAAATCCAGTGGTATAAAAATTGACTCCGAAATCAATAATTTTCTTGATTGATTATTAATATTACAATTTTGCTAAAATTGAGTCCGTAGCCGAGAGCCAACGGCGTTAGCCTCGGTTGCGGGAGCTCACGAGTTTGGTACGCAGTCCGGCAAGATTCATATTTCAAATCAATTCTTTTCATAGACATGGATGCTTTTGCTATATTTAATTGTCTCCGTCCACCTTCCTCCGATCATAAAACTGGACGCAACTAAAGAGATTAGCTAATCACTAGTCCTCTAGTCAATTCAAGTACATTGATGCATTTGAAATGCCTGAAGATACCGATTCAAATTTGGTATTGAAATTCCATCAGGCACTTTCCATCGAAATTCTAAGCTGGTTCTATACTTACTATCCTTTCTCTCTTTGCAGAGGGGAGCTGGGGAGCTGTGTAACAAGCAGTTTTCGTAGAAAGATATACTACATCAAGAGTACGAATGCTCCACATTGGAAGTGGACATGGTAACAAATCTAATTTGATAGATAAGTTTCTTTTATTTCACAAATGGATTTTTTCCTATGAAATCTTACTAATGAATAAGGAAATAGCTTTTCCGCCAGATGTTATCTTTAATAGTTGATATTTCTAATAATTAATTACTAGCAAAACATTTTCACTGTTATCCAGCCAAAATATCTCCGAATATGTAAGTTTTAAATGCAGTTGAAAACTTTTATATAATCATCTAGAACAGAAAATTGCACAACTTCGTAAAGTAATTCTATTCTAATGAGTAATTATTTCCATAATTGCAATCTTCATTTCCTTGTGATACTTTGCCTATATGCTGTACTGAGGATACAAACATTACCGGGCGCGTAGCCGAGTGACTAATGCTCTTAGGCCAAAGGCTCCCAACCTTTTTCGGCTGGCTTTTTTGACCCCTTTTTATAAAAGCCACGTGACCCGCGACGCACATGCAATTCAAAAAGACATTTTTAGTAAGGTAATTACAAAAAATAACGAAAATGCATTAAAGTGAATACTATTTTTAGTTGACTGTATAAGTTGGCGACCGATGGGTTGGGAGCCCCTTGTCTTAGGCTTTCGTTCCAGGTATCGATGTTTTACCCACCACCATCTGGCACGGCTTTACACTCTTCTTACATTGTACCCTGCATAGCAACGTAATTTATGACAAACCTTTAGTTTTTTTAGTAGAATTAATATTAAAAAATTGTCCGGTCCGTGGCGCAGTGTCAACGTTGTTAGCTTGCGTGCCGGACCGCCCGGGTTCGATTCTCGGAACGAGCGGATTTTTTCAGTCGATAAATCTGTTCAAAGGCATGCGTGTTTGTGTTGTTGAAAATCCCTTCCCACCTTTCTTATTCCAAAGAACGACACATAGCGAGAGCGATTAGCTAACCACTAGTCCTGTCCAAGCCCTCGTATCATTTCCATCCCCTACTCTCTTCGAAAAAGAGAGGTTGAGCAACTGACTAGCATGGAGTTCTCGTAGAAAAATATATGTTGAGATTAACTCCGTGAGGAGTCCATATGCTCCAAGTTGTGATGTTATTAATTTTTCCTCTCTGCTCTTATTACTACAGTGTTTTCATCTTGTTTTAATAAATTTGTGATTTTTATTATGTATTTACAGGTATGTATGTATATATTACAATGAAACTGTATTCTCAGTGAAAATATATTCTTCTCCAAGCTGTCATTGAAATTAAATTTGATCGCCCTATCTTCAGCCCAATGTTTGTCTTTGTTTTTCTTTGGTTCTCTTTTTATGAAAGGGACTACTTGCTAATTTTGTTTCATTGAAGCAAACCAAAATTTTAGGCCGGCAAATCATCGACTTGGGCCAATAATTTAAATGATCGAGACCAGTGAAATCATGTTGTCATACAAATCTATTACTTTTCACTGAGAATACAGTTTCACTGTAACATATACATATGTATATATTATATATATAAATAAATAAATAAATGTATTTAATATAAAATTTAAAATAATTTTGATTATTCCACGTATTGTGCTCCTAACTGTGACACGTGGTTCGCCTCTTTCAGAGACATCTTCAGACTAAACACTATAACATTACTTAAGCAAACTTTGCGATAGTAAATCTGAAGATGCCTCTGAAAGAGGCGAAACACATGTCACAGTTGGTAGCACAATACGTGGAATAATCAAAATTATTTTTAATTTTACATATATTAAAATTAACTTCCACAAGGTTACCGCCGAAACCATCGAAAGTATTAAATGTATTTAAATCTGTCAAATGCATGGCGCATTGGCGTCAGCTGTAATGCCATGATTTATATTTTCTTAAATAAATAATAAATAAGTTGGGAGCGGACATGGTTAAAAAAAATATTAAATTGATAACGTGTATTATTTAAAAACTGTCAACCTACACATTTTATTTTATTTATGAATATATCGTATAACTTCAAACATCAAACACTACTTACTTCTAGCATGGTATATTGCTCACCCTCAGAATTTTCATTTCCCCCCCTGTGAAGCTCCGTATAATGTTTATGTGTATGTATGTATGTTCGACTCGACAATTGATTACTTTCGAGTCTAAGTTAAAATTACAGGCCGGTTTTAATGAAATTCACGAGCGGGCCTAGGCGGAGATGCTTCAGGCTTCATATTGGCAAAGGAGAAACTGATTACACCCTCCAACAGTATCCTATCCATCTAAATTCTAACTAATCTGTGAACATACAAGTACTGCTATATATTTACATTTATAAATATATAATACATATCCATACCTGCTGCGTATAATTCGAATTCCAACAAAAATACAATAAAAAATTATGATTATACATAGATTTGAATAGAAATTGTCAGTGGCTTGAAATTAGTATTCGAATTTCAAATAATAAAAGATATTGATGCTAATAAAACCACTTATTGTGAATTTTATATTCTATAAACTATTCGTGACACCTGTTTCCCCTCTATCAGAAGCATCTTCAGACTTACTATCGTAACGGTTGCTCAGAATCTAGAATAGTAATAGACTCTTCTAAAGTTACGATTTTATTAAAATGAAATACCACAACATTACCGCCAATCCAAAGAATGTATTTATATTGATGCTATTTAGAAATTGTTGTAAAAAATGTTTTTTTCCGAATAAAAGAAAAATACAGTAGTATGTACTGGTGTGCCGACAAAAGCTTCTGATGACGTGAAGTCCTCATTTTTGTACTTCATTAATATATATATCTTAGTAAAAAAACGTCATCTGGTGGTTTCCTGATTCAATAAAACTAATATTGTCCAACGCAGTTTTTCAACCATGATTTCGGTTCTATTCTTAAAACGGGTTGATGTTTCTGAGCATGGACTCGCCGAAAACCATACTTGCAACCTTGGTTTGAATTAATTAATCTACGACTCGGCGCAATTCTCTCGTTTTCATGGACATTCTTTACACTGTTTCCATTTGAAATAATACGAAATATATATTGAATCTCACAATTTCAAATACATAATATGCTATTGCACTTTACAATCGTCTTGGAAATTGATAATTATTATCCAAAAGGCGCACAGCACTTTGACAACTCCCGCGCACTCGTTCTGGGTGGACGCGCACTCCAATAGTTAATGAATTTAACGACCTTATGAACAACTATTGTTAAAAATATCTAAAAGATCCTCGATTTTTTTATCGATGTCCACTCCCAATGTCCCAATAATACCTTCTAATGGAGGTATCTCAAAATATTTTTTCGACAGTAACTGATTGTTACTCCGTCATTGAATCTATATTAAGTTCTATGAGAGTAAGGATAGAAATGATAAAGTCTTGAAAGGACTAGTGGTGAGCTAGCCACACTCGCCTAATTATGTCAAGTAAACGATTTTTATATTAAAATTAAATTGATGTTAGCAAATTTTTTTAAATTATATCACGCATTTGTTGGATTGGCTTGCTTAGTATATTAGTTGCATATTACAATTACTTGATAATCCAAAGCGTTGTATTTCAATATTTGAATCTTTGTCAAACAGTAGAATCCCATGAATTATGTATTATTATTAGTAACGATATTATATACTGTGTGTTATGTGTAGGTATGTACATGGGTAGAAAGGGTAGATATTCTAAACTCTATCTCCCGTGTCCTTGCGTCTCGGAAACTTTGATTGATTGATCGATGGTAAAACCCATGGCGCGAAAATGACATCTTTCACGTTTCACGCATCCCTACAGATTCAATTTTGCTTAAATTTAAAAGGACACAGGCGAACCACCGTTTGAGTGACTAGTGAAAAATCGAAGGGTCACGAATTATGTTTATTCAACCACGGAAATCACTTTTCTCCGGTTCTTCATAATCATCAGCCATACTTGGTAAATACTCTTGCTGTTTGGCGGGCGCTAACTCTTGAACTGAGTTCTACGGTGTGCTTTACCAGCTCCTCATCATGATTATTAATGTTGTCTTACCATCTTCCTGGAGATGGACCAAAGGTCAAGTACTTAGTGGAGTTGCTTCGTTTATTCATCATACTATGGTGATTCATCGACTTTATCAAGTATACCAAAAATAAGTAGATAAAACAAAGAGGAATGTGGGAAAATATATATCTCATAATATAATATTGATTCTGCTTAAAGGATTAAAGGACCTCATGTTACGACCTCGTATAATTACATACATAAAGATCATTCTTTATTATATTACATAATTTAACATTATCTATTATGTAAAGATTCTTTATATAATATATACGAGTAAATAGTACAAAAAATGTGATTTATTTAGTTAAATATAATTCATATAATTATCCGTAAATTTCTTACACCATTTGTTTGATATTACTTGTCGTTATTCTTACTCAATTTGATATGAATAACCCGGTTTGTTTTTACATATTTTATCAGTTGATTTCAGTGTTGGGTGAAACCGGAACTGATCAATATAAAATAAAGAAGGAAGTATTACAAAAACTGTTTTATTTCTTTTGAATTATAACTGATATTCCACAATCATCATCCATTATCTTATCTGAACAGATGTTCCATTTGACAAGCAATTTGACTGAATATTTTTCGTACGTACGAAATTATTGGATGAATTTGAATCAAGCAATCAATATTACGAGAATAAATTGAAAGCTGCCAAGAATTTCAGTAAACTTTTAATATGATGTACATTATACATATATACAACTACGCAGTGACTTATAAATGTTCATTCAACATGGCGAATTTGAGTTTAAGCTTATTCAGTAGTTTAGTTTCAACTAGTCTCCGATATTGCCTTCTACCAGAGCGTAATATAATATAATAAACTTTATCTGCTGAAAATGATGAGTAACATATTGGTAAATTCAAATATTTCACCATTAAAAACAAAGTCTAAGGGAATATAATTTCAGCTGTCGAAGTCGACTACTCGATCGGAGAAAAGCTCGGCACAGAAGGGGTGAGAGTTTTGAGGGAGATGCAAGGTGGCATTAGGGGGTGCTGGGTTGAAGTTTGGTGTTTGGCAGAAGAGGAGTGGGGTCGCTCAAGAATTCGAGGAATTTCATATTGTTATTCCAACTGGTTGAGATTCTCAAACTGTTTTACGAAAATATATAAGTAGTCACGTATGAAAATGCTCGCGATGAGCGACACTAAGAAGTACAAAACACGTGTTTTATCTATTTAAATAAATCACCTTTGGAAAACGAAAGAAAATGTACTAAAGAAGCGGAAGTCGACTGTCCTAAATAGAAGAGAAACTACGGATAAACATACATTTAAGATGAAGAATTATTTTATGTAGGTTATTCACACTCGAAATACATTTTTAATACACTTGATCACTAAATGGCACTAAAAGTTCTTTTGTAATGAGGTGTTACTCTGCTGAACATCTTATTTACTGCCCAATCGTCTTTTTTCCATATTCTTTCTCTAATCACGGAGCATTAGGCCACCATCCGACTGTCTCTATTCCTCTCAGGTCTTGCCACCGTCCCATAGATCCGCTAAGTACATACTATGGATAGTCATCAGCGGCCTTCCAAGGGTGGTGGATCAATACGGTCGGTTGAAGAGACAGAACTCAGTGTCCCCGTGACATTCGCAGCACATATCCTAGCCAGGTCTTTCGTTGCATTTTTATTTCAGCCGGTGCAGACTGCAGACTATCAATGGACTTCAAGTAGTCCTCAAAGCAATACGCAAGCGAGAAGTTCAATTTGTTGCTTTACTAAAGAAAGCATCTGAGATTGTTAATGTTAACACGGAAGACGGTTCTACTAGATCACCGTGTTAAGCGAGACTAACAAATGTATGAAAAAGAAAGGATAGGTTCTTTTTTATAAATATTGAGAAAAAATAGGTATGTAGAACTTCTAAAAATTTTATGAAATTTTGTGAACACGGATAAAATATATTATTCAATGTCACTATCACTAGAAGATATTAATATAGGTATTTTCTCTATCTTTTGGCTTAATATCATCATCACTACTACTTTTAATAACATTTTCTGCTATGTTACGTAGCCGTTATTTGTGATTGTTCATCTTTTTTGATATTCTTGTAAATCTCTTCATATCTGGCAACGCATTGTTTAATTAACGCAGTCTCATTGAAATTTCAAAGCTCGATCCATATCTGCATCATTATTTAGGAAATGCATTTCTATATTTATTGCCATTTGCAACCCATCTTTCATTGTTTTAGCAGTATCCGTTGAAATTGGACCAGAACTTTCTGTATCGCTTTCGATATCGCTCAAGAACACTTGTATTACGGTAAGAAAAATAATTAAATAATAATATTTTAATTCTACAGAAATTTCTGTAGAAATAAAATACTTTGTTATTTTCTTACCGTATTGTAATGGAGTTCTACCGAGTAAATGCCTACTCAATCAATAACACATTCATCAATTAATTCTTCTTCATATAACTCTTTAACTGAAACTGATGGATGTATATAATTATGTGATCTGCAATATAAATTATTGCTTATACGGATTGCCACACAGTTTGAAAGCGTGTGGTCGGTTTCCGCAGCACTTGAGTGTTGCCAACTTTGGAAAGGAAATCCCGATAAAAAAAATAGCCGGGAATTTCCTCCGGCACTATAGTGGCAGTGTCTGAGACGCCGGTATTTTCACTAGCCGCTATTCTGAAGCTCGCTATTTTCGCTGGACGCTATTTTCGCCGAGGAAAGTTATCCAATTGTGTTCACGTCAAGCTTTTATCTAAGAAAAACGCTAAACGGGAAATTTAAAAACGGGCCATACAATATTAAACATCAAGTACTGGTTCTAATATTACATATACGCTGGGAATATTGCTGCAAAAGAACGTCACGGTTTTTCGAATGAGAAATAAATTAAATCAAAATGTATTCATCAAAACTTTCAAAGACTTAAATAATATAAACGAAAAATATTTTCTTAAGTTAAAAGTAACCAAAATTTCCACGTCTTATTATGGATTACAGACATTAAGATTAATTTATTAAATGCACTTATTTTGACAATTATATCTAGTCTATTTTGCATCAATTTGATTGTTTAGTTGGAATACCAATTGTTCGTCATACCTTGTAATTCTTACTTAACTTTTGTATACATATCACTGTTTTGTTGTTTTTCTTATCAGTTGACAATGCCCGCCATGAGCGAAACCAGTCCTGATTCAAAAAAAACAATGGGAAATAAGTACTACAAATGTTTAATTATTTTTATTATAATGCCATTCCAACAAGTATTGACAGTGACCAAAAGTAACCATTCAATTTGTATGTCTCAATTGGATTTTGGAGAGACGAGTTAATCGTATAATATTTATAATTTGACTAATATCATTTAAAATGGCGTTAGCTATCTAAAATCTACAAGATAGTCTTATAATATTTGTTTTCTAGTAAAACCCTTAACCCGTTGACTGCTAGTGTCTCATACGTTGATACACCTGATGTGTTAACTAGAGTTAACTATGTTCTAACCATTACAGACTTGATTGTTTTTATTCAAAAATATGTGCATTATGTGATTTGATTTGAAATCTTAGTTGTTAGAATGTTCGTAAAACGATTCATCAGGGAAGAAGCTAAGAATCCATGATCACAATTAGGAATCAAGTACAGATTTATTATATGTAGGTGTGTAAATAGAAAATGGTACGAGTTTTTTTGTTTCTCACTGACATGACAACATATTTTGTATTTGAATCGAAACTCTTCATACTGTAACCTGCAATGGCATGGTGGGAAATAAATAGGTACCAGGTTGGTCATTGATTTCTTCCCAAATTTTTTTTATTACTGTCCGAAGTTAAAATACGCTAGATTTTTTTTGTTAAAGTGGCAGGGCGGCGCCCTGTCTCATTTTCAGGTTCCAGATCACTGACCTTCCCCACTACACCACTTGCAACCTTTAACCTCATTTGTGTGTTTATGAACTCCAACTTACTTAATATAAACGTATAAAATGTCTGATATTCAATGATAATTAGGATAATCCTGTATATTCAATGGCGTCATTTTGTAAATACAACATGCACGGTACTTTTTAGTAATCGGTGTGCTCTTAAAACTTTGAACCTATCTAAAGAATCAATAAAGATATGATGTCGTAATTATAAAACTTATATGCTTATTGAAACAAATAATTATTCTTACAATTATATAAAAATATCTCCGTTAGGCTTAAATAAATAAAACATATTTTTTTTCAACTTAGGACATATCTACATCGAAATTGGGCTATTTATATCGAATTAAGAAAAACATGAAAGGGTTTAATAAATAATGGTGTAAGAGAAATTAGCACCTCAAACGTGATAATATCCTTAGGTGATGATAACAACTGTTGACATAAGTATATAATCTTGTTCGGTGTTTGCCAACTTTACAATAATTATGTTAGAAAGGATTGTCAATAATAATAGAATTGGTCTATTGATTAGTTTAAGTTTCCAAGAACTACGTTTTACATTGAGTAAAATTTTGTGTGGTGAAAATAGAAAATTATCAAAAGCAATCGAACAACGATCGCTGCTACATCTATGGTCGTTTAGTTTACATAGTTTTTTTGTCTTAATAAAATAACAATACTAACGTATTCTATCAGATGATCTAATGACCATCTTTGGAAATAACATAAATAATTCACAATTTACACGTTCTACAACAGGTACTAAAAAATGGACAGTTGACAGAAACTGCAACTAAGATATGAACCCGCATTAAGAGTTGCACCTTTTCACAGAATAAGCGCTAAAAACGTTTTAATGCGTTTATTGCGGACGATGCATTTAACTAGTTTTACAAGGCAATAAAACGACAATAACTTGCGTAGTATTACGGCGTAAAGTCTAAAATTTAAGTGAATGTCGGCGTCTTTGGCGGCTCACGTACCAATTTATTAATTTCCAATACACTATATCCCTTCAAAGATCCACGAAGGAGGTTAGGAATTAACCTTTAACTAATTGAATAAAAACTGTCAGATTGCACTATGCCGATATCCAATACTACAGTGAAAAATCCATCGTTTCTCGAATATGTCGTTATTTCTTGCAGTCCCGAATTAATTTCATACAAAAGACCAAAAAATAGTCGATCGTTTCTCTATGCATCATTCTACCGCATTAATCGTTTAAATTTCGCAGCCAAAAAGCAAATGATAATGAAAGATTATAAACAATACAAATTATATGTTTTTTCTTTCCATACAGCTTCCTTTTCTATTCTGTTATGATATTTTTTATTTCAACAAATTAATTTATACCTGAAAATGTATCATTTTTAAAATATGTATGTACAATATGTAGTTTATTTCTATAGGTCCCTTCAAAAACGATAGATAGAGGTTTTTCAAATTTGATATTGAAATTCCATGAACACCTTTAGTCGAACTTTTACATTGGACATTCATGAGTTTTAAAAGAATGCATAAATCGAATGAAAAATCAATGTATGCAAAAGTGTGACAATTTGAAATGTCGACTCTTCAAACGAGCAGGCTAAAGGCACAGCAACGTTGAATTCTCGAACCACTCGTTGACACACAAATTGAGTATTTCAAGAACTTCAAATTATATGGTAAAGAAAGCCGTCAAATATGAACCACCCACACGTATTAAGCAATGATTGTACCGTTGACAATAGATAGATACCTACGTGTCTTCATAAATGTTTAAGACAGCTGTAAAGACATTCGTCATAAAACTCGTAAATCATTTAAAAGCATCCTTTCCCTCGTCCTTCAGGCATATTTTTGTATGCGCAAAGTTATCACGATTTCCACGAAGGTTCTGTGTACGATACATATTAGAATATCAATTAAATGCACTTTTCTAGCCAGCGTTATAAACTTAACCTTTCAAAGCTGTTAATGTACGCAGTTAATTTCAAAATAACGGTAACCAGTTATTTTACAATTAATAATGTTAACGTCTTTGCCAAACCTATATTCATTGAAGCAAGGTTCGAAGGTTTTTAGTAGGCAGCTATACTAAATCTTTTTTATCACAACTTAAACGTTAATATTTTTACAAAAAAATTAAAAACTATTGCACTTTTTTTGTTCCAACAGTATGTCCTGAATATTTGATTAATTATTTTACTCGAGAGTCGTGCAAATCGAAAGATGTTCTGATTGTTCATTTTATTATATTTTTGAGACGCCTAATGATTATTCTTTTTACCATGTCCGCTCCCAATTTGGAGCAAATGGACTCCTCACAGAATTTATCGCTACATGTTGTTCTACGAGATCTGCTTGTTACTCAAGTTGGTCAACCTATTTCTTCGAAGAGAGTAGGGATTTAAAGGATACGAAGACTAGGACAGGGCTAGTGGTAAGCTAATCGTTCAAACCAGGCCTGCGGAGTCGGGGCTTTTTGGCCGGAGTCGTACTTGGAGTCGAAAATTTTGAACCTTATTTTTGCATAAAATAACATGTCAAATTTGGCTATTGACCGGATTGTTAGGGTTGGTATTTAATTGAATACGCATAAATAAGAAAATTAGGAAAAAAGACGATATTAAACTTTTTTTAGTCGGAGTCGTGTTTCTGGTCAATGTTGGAGTAGGAGTCGAACTTTTTTTTACTGACTCCACAGCCCTGGTTGTCACTATGTGTCGGTCTTTGGGATCGGAAAGTTGGGAGGGGATTTTAATAACTCTAATAAGTTCTTAGTGGAAAGCATAATATTTCAATATAATCTTGTCATATTTCTAGTACCTATTTCTACCCCGATTAATTGTTTAATATGCTTTACACTGTTTTTAATCGCAACCAATTTAATATAAATTAATGCCTATTTCGATAATAATACTTTCGGTGAGCGAAACCAGTTCTGATCTTTAAAATATATGAATTAGTATTTTTCCCATTTGGGTTTATTAACGTCCATTTACTTTTTACCAGAACTATACACCACCAGTAGTTAAGAATTAAAACAGGTGATAGTGACTAATTCCTTCTTTATACGAATTTTCTTTAGCATTCGTTGATATTTCCTTACTGTTCCTACAATACTGTGTGTGGTTGATTGGGCACACAATATTCCCCATTTTCTGATCACATATAATATGATCTGATCCTCGCCAGTCTTTTCGCTTCCTCCCAATTCTTCCAGCGAGTAAGTACACCATGTGGGATGGTCATCAACGACTTTTCGGGGCAACGGAATCAATCCAATACATTACTGTATAACTTTTTGTTTTGAAATAAAACTCGGAACATTCATATGTTTTTTTTTGTTTTATTAAACATCAAAATAATTTAATAAGTCTCTTTGTTAAAACTAATTTATTTTGATCCCTTTCAGAAGTTTTCACGATAGGTAGTATAAAAAAGATCGACCATAAAATAATTTAAGACTTCTCTTCTTTATAATAAATACTAATTGAAAAGGATTTTTACAATTTTTTTATACAAAATTAAAATATAAAAGTTTTGATTATAATCATTTTATGGTCGTTCCCGTTTACGGCAGGCTTCATCAATTAATCTTTCACACCAAAAAACAGTACATTTAAAAATACTTAACAATTTTATGCGATATAATATTAAATATAAATAATAATAAATTGGCAGATAGGTAATTCTAAAAACTTAAATAAAAAAAACAAATATTTTCCTAGATAACTACTTTTGTGATAATTTAAAAATACAATTCACAATAAATAAACTAGTCAATCTTGTAACTTGCTTACAGGATAATAAGCAAGTGTTTTGATTATATTTTGGTGACGTCAGTTTAATCAGCTGTTCTCCAACTAACAATAGAGTACCAAAACAAAAATATGTATATAGGTAATGTGTCGGGTTAATATTCTCAACAAAACAATAGTTATGGAATTATCCATACAAAGACAAACACAGCAATGAGCAATGCCCCCGAAAAAAAATTGGAATAAAAAATTTAATTCATTTTCATGATTCATAAATTATGTTTATAAATACAATAGAAATCGTACTGATGCTTTCAGCAACAAAGAAACTCATAAATCGTTAAAATAAAAGGAACATTACATAATTATTGTCTTTCAGTAAAAAAAATACCATTTTTTGAAGATGAAGTTATGAAATTTTGTAGTTTTCACAGATTTTGTTCCTGTCAGCAATAATAGGGTTACCAACTTTTTCTGAAAAAAATCCGGGACATATGGGATAAAACGATATAATTTTGATGAAAAATCCGGGACATATGGATATTGGTCGATAGCTTCCTGTGAAATACCGGGAAAGTAAGACATTTTTTGACATTCATCCGGGACTTCGACACTATTTCCGGGACAATCCCGGCCAATCCGGGGCGCTTGGCAACCCTAGTCACCAAATAACCGAAAACAAGACACATTGCAGATGACGGATTGAAACCACGAAGATGCCAAAAGACGAAACCCGGGTTGAGAAATTTAAGCGATTCAAATACAACATTTCGGTTGTTACTGTATTTAATTAAAACTTAATCGGTATAATGATTAGTTATGTCATAAATGCGTTATTGTGTACTTGTTTCAGACTTAGAAAAAGTTACGAAACTGGAATCAGTGATATTAAAACAATACATACGTTATTATTATGTTGGTAAAATAATTATGTTTCATATCGTATTTTCAGTCTAGAAATGTATAGGTAGTTGTATTTTTGGATATATAAGTAGGAGTATCCAATGTTATGGTTTACGAACGGCTTTTGGATGGTTCTATTATCCGTATAAAATTCAGCTACGAATCATTGGCAATGTTTATTGTTCATACTTTTAACCGTGGGATTCAAAGTTATAATTTATAGCAGAATATATTATTAGAACACTTGATGATTTTTACTGTAACAATAAACAAATAAATGTGATTTATTTATGTCTAAGTATTTATATTTTAGAATTTTTCGACTATAACTTTTATGGCGGAGAGGTTCTTCAAGAATGAGAGCACAGAAAGTTTAGAGCAGTGATGCACATCCTTTTTGGGAGAAGGGCCAGACTATCAATTCTCAGATAGTAGGAGGACTGCATGGGAAAAAGTGAGTAAACTATCAACATTTTTCTCGTATATAAAATTGAAAAAAATATTATTTTACATCACAGGTTCCCAACCCAAGACTTTTCTGTGGGATCGCCAACTTATACAGTCAACCAAAAATGAATTCACTATACTGCATTTTCGCTGTATTTTTTAATTGCCTTATTAAAAATGCCTCTTTGAATTGCATTGGGGTCGCGGGTTACATGGCTTTTATAAAAAGGGGTCGCCACCCGACAAAGGTTGGTAACCTATGTTTTAAATTGTTCTTCCATCGTCCGAAAAAAAAATCTGAAGAAAAGGGTGATATATATTTGGTATTTGGGCCGCATGAAATTTCATTACGGGCCGCAGGTTGTGCATCACTGGTTTATAGCCAGTAACTGATCTACCAGCAAATATTTTGTATAAAAAATAAATAAAACCTATATAAATCCTATAATTATTCGGAATTTCAGACTATAACACTTATTTCTTCAAAAATGTCATCAAATTTATGATTGGATATTTTATTTAATACAAATAATAAAAATGCAACGAAATTGTTGAACTATGAATCATAGAAATTTTAGCAACACCATTTAACACCAAAATGGCGTCAGAATTTGTCATGTTTTTCATTTCATAATATGTATAGTCTTTTTTGACAAAAATAGTTTTATCTAGTTTTAAGCATAAAACAAATCCTTGGTCAACGTATCGGTATTATTGCCAGCATTTGATTCATGAAACGAGCATGGCAAATTGAGTCGTATAGTATCAAAAGTAGAACACTCCACTTTTCGAGAAAAATACAAACAATGTTTTGTTGGCTTTATGAATTTGATTTATATTTTCTAAATTCGTGAACCGTTCTGGCAGCATTCGTTTAGTTTCGAAAAATATGGGATAGTTCTTCTTTTGATACTATACGACTCAATTATTATATTTTGCAACCAAGGCGAATATTGGAAAACGCAAGGAGATGAAATTTTACAAGTCAAATGTACAAGAAACATCGGTTACGGAATAGTAACTACACTTGCGTTTGACAAATTACAATAAAAATTGCCAATACAATAAATAATCAGTATCGCGTTTTATCGTGATATACGAAAACAATAATTTAAAATACCTAATTACGCAATATAAACGGTTCGCTATTATACCATCATAATTCTATTGGTATGGTGAGAAAAATCATTAAAATATAAAGATATTTAAATATTCAATAAAATATATTGATAATGCCGTTGTAAAACCATAAAGCTGATTATCCGTAAGCCATATTACATGATGCAAACATGGTATATTTCAGTTGTATCCAAACTACAGTTGTATCCAAACTAGGGTATGCAAAAACCCTTGAATTCTGTTAACTTTTAATAATGCATTAGTATTATTTTATAAAATATAGGGCGCCATTTTTTTTATAAATATACAAATTAACAGAAAGTTTGAGAACCACTTGATTACGGTAAATGCGATAAAGTATAAACAAACTGACTTGCTGACGTGACTTCTGAATTCTTGTGCAGTCATTTATAATATTAGTTTTTAGCGTCTGCAAAAACGAATTAATTAAAGTGCATCAATGTTTTAATGCAGATGTTCACAACCGGTGGAATGATCATCAGTAGTGGTCAGTGAGAAAATTTTGGCTGTCCGCGAAATCGATAAATGTAATTCAATCCAATAAAAATATAACGTGTGATTATTATCTTACATTTGTTGGTACCCTTTTAAAAAGAGGATTTCAGAAATCAAAACTATGAATCTGGCGGTCCGTTAAAGGATTTAAAATTCCATAACATAATCACTTCCAACAAAACAACTTTCACACTTTTTACGGCATTATTTAAATGTATAAAACACATTATATAATACTACTTCTACATATATTCTGACAAAGATCAGGACTGGTTGCGTTCATCGTGAGAATTTTCAACTAATTTATATCAAAATATATGTGTGGGAGTAGTACTATCTAATGTGTTTTATCGACAGACAGACGAGTTTGAATTCATTTTGAAATGATAAACCATACGTCTATAAAAAGGCGACTTTATATTTCTATAAATAGCACAAGGCAAAAGCATGCTAACCGCGGTATTGATAAATGGTATAGGTTCAACAAACATATTATTGACTCTGTAGTATGGCAAGAACCTCTTGAAAACAACATGGAAGACAAAAAAAAAATACAAAAATGTTGACAAACAATGCATTTTTATGGTAACACTAACAACTGACTGGTAATTTAAATTTTACAAGGTATTTTTTGACGGATTTCCAGCACAATATTATGATTTGTGGTATTGTCGACTTAAGCGTTAGTAATTTTTAATTTCACCTTTGCAACAAAACCCGATGGAGAAACACTGATTTTTTACGAACACATTTTATTAAACAATCGATGTGTGATGAACTCTATTCTAAAAGCACTATTTGGTATTAATTATGTTCCTATTATAATCTAATAATTTATTCAATACATTTTTTAATATTTACAAGTCAGGTATGAAAATAATAATTTATTTTGTGCCTAACATTTAATTCAATATGAATTCATTTAGGAAGTACGAAATCGTCGCAGAGAATCTGAAAAAGAAACAAAAGGAAAGATTAAAAAAAAATGTCAACATTGCAAGCAAACAAACGCATGCAAAAAAACACGTTCAGCCATTCAGGTCACAAAATGGTCAATAATCTATGTACTTAGAATAGCAAAAATGTTAATCATGACAAAAAAAAACTTGTCAATGGAGGAGAAAATCACCATTTTACCTTTTTACTGACTTAAAATCATCAAAGAGTATATAATTTATTGAATAAAAACACTTTTTCAGGCGCTTTTGGTGGAAAGGCATTATGTACATATGTTTGTATAGTTAAATTAAAGAAATTATTTGTGTACTACTTCCACATTTGCTTTGTAAAGACCAGGACTGTTTTCATCATCGTCATCTTGAGCACCTAGATGTCCTATTTACAAAATATATATGGAAGTTGTACAAAACAATGCGTTTTATCCAGGGCTGTGGAGTCGGAGTCGTCCCGGCGTTTTGGCCGGAGTCATACTCGGAGTCAGAACTTTTGAAAAGTTTGAACTTTTTATTTTTGCATATAATATGTAAAATTTGGCTATAGACCGGATTGGTAGGGTTGATATTTAATTGAATACACATAAAAAATAGGAAAATTAGGAAAAAAAAGTGATGATATAAATTTGTTTTTAGTCGGAGTCGTTTTTTTGGTCAATGTTGAAGCCAGATTCGAACTTTTTTTACCGACGCACAGCCATGGTTTTATCAACTGATTTATACCTACAAATCAGGAAAAGTGTGGAAAGCAAAATACGAACCATTCAGGGTCTTGCGTCACTAGATTCATCACTAGTGGCAGCCGCCGCAACATTAGCCGGCGCCCTCCGTCTGTATTCGGTTATCACGACCGTCACACTGTTGACGGTGACTTCTCTAGTCTGGCCGCTGGACCTGTCGATGTCTCTAAATCTCGGAGGGCCCCCCGATCGTCTTCGGGAGCTAGCGGAGCCTCCGCTGTTTGCTTTACCGGAGCCGCTACCCGCGCGTCTTTTACCACTGTTGCTGGACGTGTTGGAATTTGGCACGACATTCCCGGCGGAGTTTGGACCGCCGGGTCCTGTCGCTCCGGCCTGTTGCTGAGCGACCAGGGCTTGGTTCATCCGAGGCTTACGCGTCGAGGTTCCTGAAAATGGAATTAAAACACGAGATGATAAAATAATTGGAACGATATTTTCCAATGTAAATTTGACAAGCCCAGTACGTGGCGGTGTCAACGTCGTTGGCTTGCGTGCCAGATCGCGCCCGGGTTCGATTCCCGGTACGAGCTGATTTTTTCAGTCGATGAATCTGTTCAAAGGCTTGGGTGTTTGTGTTGTTAATCCCTTCCCACCTTCCCGATCCAACTTATCACTAGTCCTGTCCTAGTCCTTGTATCCTCTCCATCCCTACTCTCTTCCAAAAAGAGAGGTTGAGCGACTGAGTAACAAGCAGTTCTCGTAGAAAAACATATGTTGAGATAAACTCTGGGAGGAGTCCGTATGCTCCAAGTTGGGAGCGGACATTACAAAATTACAAATTCCCGTTCAAAGGAGACCGAGAAAGCCCCAATGCAGCAACAAACAATAAGACAAATTTTGAAAAATAAATATGCAAGAAATTTTTTCCTTGTTCATAAAAATTCACAATGTACTTACAAAAATTACTTTTACGTAAAATAAATTTTCAAAAACATATCCCAAAAGTATAATTTCGGGTACAAGCTATTTAATTATATCCAGTGGTTAAGGTATTCATCTTGTAACGGTACTTATGGCTGTTTGAAATAATAGGTGTTAATTTTATCTGGGGTTAATGCTCCATTTTCAAATTGTACTATCATTAAAAATTGCAATAATGTCGCGGTATGCAAGCCGGAAATCCGCTCAAACCATTCAACACCCTCACACACATTCTTTCATTCAAAATCGTACAGAAGTTATCCTCACTAAATACAAAAATCGCGCTATAAGCTTGTGAAGAAACAACTTACGCCCGTTTCGTAACAGCTGATATACTTTAATTGAGTGTTGTCTCTTTCGGTAATATGGAATTGAAGTGAGAGGGGAATAAGTGTATACCACTAAGCTGTTTCAGATCTGTTGGTATAAAAATTTTAAAAGAAAAACGGCAAAGTTGTCGAACTTTCGCTGTACATATTTTAAATTCAATATAGGTGTCTATGCCATTTAATGTCAAACAAACAAGTAAATAACTGCTCTACGTCACATATTCAATGGATTCTTATTAATTAGTTTGAGGTACGATTAATGTTTACTCAAATTTAAATAGAAATGGATCGTTGATACAAATGCACAAAACTCGTAAATAGTATTTAGTCAAATTACTTTAATATGGCCATTATATACATTACACAAATAGAGCAGAAATTTGCATCGGTACTTCATTTTATTTCACCGATTCCCGTATAATATACGAAAATTTGGACACTCACTTATGGAAATTGAAAGATAAAAATATTTTTTAGTCATGCAATCATAATATTCTAATAGAATGCTATTATTGCAAGCGATAACAATATTTTTTGTTCATTTATTATAATATACTCAATGCTAAATCGATAGAAAACAAGACTGTTTGACAACAAACATAACCTGTAATTACATTTTATTTCGTGAAATAGAAGCACGAATCGTGATATTTAAATGACACAAATTGAGATATTTACCTTTTCTAACATCACACATCAAACATTTGAAGGCTTCGGCTGTATTTCTGTAAGTACAAACACTACAATCCCAAAAATTGTCTTCCAATACTTTTGACTGGCGTTTGGCTCGGCGCATAGCATTTTTCTTATCCATTTTATAGAATTAATTTGGCCGTTACCTTTACACTGATACACTATTCTATTAATCTGGATCACTCACTTATGGATCGCATAATTATGTATTTTGCTAATTATACCCTAATGACATTTTCCGGCTGTAAATTATGCCAAAAACTGCTTCTATCACCTCAAACATTTAAGAAAGGACGCCATGACAGTTATTCTGGCAGCACAGAGTATGTCGCGATCTGCTTTATCGACGCGCAGGCTTGGAAACCATACATAGAAGAAATGAAATTTTGAAAATTTATTTATCTATTAATTAATATTTTCACAAAGCGATAATAATATACCCATCATTGTTTGGTTTGCAAAGCAAAAGGATATGAATATTAATAGATATTTATATAATTCCCCTGCTAAGATCTTTTTCATGTTTTATATTTTTAAACGTATTTTGTTTGAATAATTTGGTAACATGACATTTCAGAACAAGACTTTTCAGAACATGACAATTCAGAACAATCGGCCTACCTACGGACACCGTCCGAGCGCGCTCGCTTTATAATATTGGGTTTTCACATACATATTTGTCTATAAACAATTTACCAATTATGAATAGGGCTGCCACAACAAG
This sequence comes from Himalopsyche kuldschensis, assembly GCA_028554975.1. Lineage (NCBI taxonomy): Eukaryota > Metazoa > Arthropoda > Insecta > Trichoptera > Rhyacophilidae > Himalopsyche > Himalopsyche kuldschensis. The sequence goes on from JAHFWI010000045.1 coordinate 2,280,826, forward strand.
AAAATAACTGTAATTATGAGATCGCCGAAATTAAAATAAATGTTTACTAACTATTGTAGTTAGTTATTATTAATTAATATTTTTTATTATTATTATCTATATAAAAATTCTGTGCAAGTTGATCTCGATACGACATTTGAGAAGCGTGTAAAAATATTATATAAATGTTAATTTTAATCATAAGATTTTTTTGTTATGATATTTTTTCCGCCAGAATAAGCCGGTGTTAAGACTGTTAATAAATAAAGACGTATTATAAAACTAAAACCTTCGTTATTTTGCCCGACTCCACCGCCAGATCCCACATACATATATATATATATACATATTTGTGCGAGCCCAACGAATGAATTTAAAAATGCACGCGAATTAACTACAATAGTTAGTAAACATTTATTTTAATTTCGGCGATCTCATAATTATAGTTATTTTCTTGTTGTGGCAGCCCTATTCATAATTGGTAAATTGTTTATAGACAAATATGTATGTGAAAACCCAATATTATAAAGTGAGCGCGCTCGGACGGTGTCCGTAGGTAGGCCGATTGTTCTGAAAAGTCATGTTCTGATTTGTCATGGAACCAAAATGCTGAATATTTTATTATTATCATATGAATCAGTGTTAAGCCGAAGCTTTTTTTTACATATATATTACAGTGTTAAACCAAAACCGTGCACATCGATTGATCGGTCTTAATTGTTTGAATTAATATCTACAAAGTCGGGGCAAGAAAAGACTAAAATTATGAGAACACTTGTTGTTTTTTTTTATTAATTGTCAATGTATTGTTGACACCCGAATAATTTCTTAATCATAGGTCCTTTATTCTGGATATTAAGTTAGACATTATCCAGTCCAGGAATGCAATTTCTAGTTGTATTGTTGTTTAGGAGCAGCGACAAATTTGATTAAATGAACATTTTTGTATAAGTTTGATACTGTATATATGAAATTTAATGAAGTCGTTGAATAAACGAAAGCATGAATATATATATACATAAGTGGCGTAAATGGAGATTGCATAAAATCAATAATGTGGATTAATTGTAAATTAAATGGATATGAATTAAAGTAATCCAGCTCATTAGCCCAGACAATTTAGGTATCATTATTAAAATAATTTCTAAATTTCTAGTGAGTGTCTTCTCCAATAGAAACTATGTTTTATAAAAAATATCAATTGTTTTCATTAAATTCAGATTTTAATTAAAAATACTTATTTAATTAAGAAGTTTATATTTAGCAGTTAAGTAATTAAATGGCAACATTAATATTAAGATATTCAATTTTCCCTTTTCGAATACAAACGAGTTGAATTAAGAACCAAATGAAAAACAAACGAAGTCAGCTCGACATTCAATTATTTATTCTAGAATATGCCCATTGTTTTCTGTTACATAATAGTGTTCGCGTTGTTCTAGGTATGTAAATATTTTTTAATGAATGCTACTTATAAATACCAAGGTTAAAATGTTGAAAAGCATTCATTTTTCTGCATCACAGTAAGCTCATTTAAATATTAACACAGTTTTTAATTTTCATCAAAATTGTGACGAGATGATGGATATTAATATTATTTATACAGTTAAACCCCCGCTAACACTATAGTCGGGACCGTGGTATAAGAAGTAGTGTAAAAGGGGGCGTGAATCTCATACAAAATTAGGGACTTCGTCCTTTTTCGCGAAAAATGCAAACTAAGATTATATATGAGTTTTGCAAAAAAAATATTTGAACGAAATATTTACGTAAATATATTTGGTTGCTAGGTGATACAATGCATAGCGCTCGCAAAATGTAGCAAACAGGAAGTCAGCACGCAGTTGTATATTGTCTGGCACGTGTTGTTTGAGTGTATGCGAGAGTATGCACCGTAGAGACGGTCAGCTGTTTGGCTGTGTGTGTGCATCGGGATCCGCCCCGGAATAACAGCCGGCAACGTTACATAGCAACGACAATGGAATGCGACCGTGCCATCGGGGGATTTGCGCCGAATATTTTCGGCCAGCGTGTTTTACTGAGTAGTGTTTTCGGAGGTTTGACTGTATTGTGTACAGCCATATTTTTCAGAAACAGGATACAAAAAGTAAGTATACATTGACTAATTGAACAATCCTTAAGTTCTGCATATGTATCAAAATAAAGTAAAACATACCTGTTGTTTTCAATCTTATTATTCCTTTCTCTCACAATCTTCCCATTCTTATTTTTCGGGTAGTTTTAACAATTATGTCGGCAATGAAAACTTGATATATTTTACAAATAATAACCTGTTAAACTTTTAACACGATATTCTGCGACTATAAATTATTCAGTTTGTATATTTTCAACGTCTCGGTGTTATCACTATTTCTCATTTAGATTGCCATCAAATATCTTTCGAGCTAATTCCGAGGTAAGTTGCTCAAAATATTTATTAAAAAATCACAATTTTTTATGTTAAATTTGATTATGAGACATGTGATATAATTTTGTTTGAAAGTCAGATATTTTGAAATAGTTCAGTTGAGTTCATTGGCCGGGAATGATATCCCAGATCGATTAGTAATTCAAATTTATAAATCAATAAACTCGTCAATATGGCCACGATTTCGATGAGGCACAATAATTAGTCATTGTAGAACAATTTCCTTCAGAATTTTGAACAAATCCAACAAGCTAATGCATCTGACTTTTAAATATGGAACCCAATAATCAAAACCATTCAGAATCTAATCTTATATGATCCATAGACTATTATAGTTTGTAATAGACAAACGTCCAAATAATAATTATCTTATAAGTTTGCAGAAGTTGACAAAATAAGCTGCAGTATACGAAATCGACGACAGCAAAGAAAATCTCGTATATTAATTACGTCAATGACTGAATTTAAGAATTAGGTTCCAAATTGTATCCTCTTTATTACGTTTTCTCATAAAGTTTATCTAGGCAGGTACCTGCTTTGACTTTTTTTAAAACAGATCTGCTTTACAAGATGACGGCATAACTATAAAATAAATGCATGATTGCGAAGGTTATTCTTCTAGTCATCACGTCTAAAACTCCAAATAGGTAAAACTCTTCATTCGCAACAAATTTAATAATAATAATAACATTACCGCTGTGAAGGTTGCGCCTGGCATATTATTATTTGTACGCTGCGTTTTGAGAATTATCTTCCTGCTGCTCAGTGCAGCGATGTACCAAAAGGTGTCGAAAACATTTTTTGAATAATCAAATAAAAATTCTACTTTACGAAATAAAAGCGCAATAGTAATATAATATGTATTTTTTTCAGGGCTGCGAATTCGGAAAAAAAAAGTTCGACTCCGACTCCGACTCCAACATTGACCAAAAACACGACTTCGACTCCGACTAAAACAAGTTAAATATCATCACTTTTATTTTTGCCTAGTTATCATAATTATGTGTATTCAATTAAATATCAATCCTAACAATCCAGCCAATAGTCAAATTTGACATATTATATGAAAAAATAAAAAGTTCAAACTTTAAAAAAATTCTGACTCCGAGTACGACTTCGGCCAAAGCCCCGCGACGACTCCGAATCTGGCCAAAAACCTCCGACTGCACCTGATTTTTTCACATAAACATATTCAATCAATGATAAACACTTTTTGTATGAATTACAGCTTATTTTTTATGTCATTTAAATTGAAAACCATACGACTTAAGAAAATCAGAACAATGTAGTTCTCCGTTTTTGTGAATGGACATAGTCTTTTCGATATTTTTAACCTTTTTAGAATATTGGTTAAAATAAGTTTTTTAACGAGAACATGTTTTTATTGGTTAAATGAAATAGTTTAACGAGAACTAGTTTTAAGCGATGTTCCCTCTTAGCCGAGAGATTAGCTGCGCGGAAAATTCAAAGGCTAAGTAGGCTAATCCAACACATGCGCAGCATAATTTCAATAACTTCTGTTGAAATATTTCATAATGAGGCCATATGCTCCACATCGGAACGGGCATCGGTAAAAAATAGATTTTGTTTAAGCGATTCATTGATTTAAACTCCTCTATTTTATGAATCTCTTAGATATTTTACGCAATATTTATTATTCATGACTGTGATCAACTAATAGAGTGCCCGCTAACCTACAACCAGTACGCAGGGGTTTTAAAACTGATCCGTGACCGCGCACCTGCGCAGCTTAGAGGGAGCATTAGTTGTAAGCCAATCACTCCATAAAGTGAAAATATACGAATTTTTCAGACATTGATTTTTCGTGATTGAATTTGACTATATAAAATTTAAAATAACTTTGATTATTCCACGTATTGTGTAACTAATTGTGACACGTGTTTCGCCTCTTTCAGAGGCATCTTCAGACTTACTATCGCAAAGTTATTTTAAATTTTATATTAAAATGAACTTCCACAAAGTTACCGCCGAAACCATCGAGAATTTGACTATTTTTAATCGTGCTTTATTTGTTATTGATTTTCCATACACCTGTTAGCGTCTCTCTTTCACACGATATGAATCAAGAGATGTAGCTATCCAAATTTCAATAATTCAATAATCACTGTTGCCAACCACTTAATAATATTTTTTGTCAACTTAACACAATAATTTCTACCTACTGCATTGGGACGGATGCTGTGATTTGAGAAACCCGGCACTGCGCAGTAACAATTTGTTTTGTAGCATTATTCACAAAGCTTGATCGCTTTTTAACATTTGGAATACAGAATGATGATTTGAACGCAGTAATGTGAGCAATGGATCGTTCCTTTTGGTCAATGCCATCAGAAGTGTGAATTCTCCTGATAAATAGTAGTTATATTATATAATACACAAAAGACTTCATATTAAATGGTCTTTTTTATATCTGTCGAAATGAATATACTGGTCAGTTTTAGCAGCACCGGAGATACAAATACATATGTTTTATAATTCACTTTTAAGGTGTTCCCTGTCAATACTTGGTGGAATGGCATGATGATAAAAATAATAACACTTTTTCAGTACTTATTCAACATACAATTTATTGGATCAGGACCGGTTTCGCTCATGGCGAGCATTATCATCAGTTCATAATGTTCGCCATGAGCGAAACTGGTCCTTATCATATCAATTTTATGTGGGAAAAGTACTAAAAAGACAGAGAATCTTGGAGGCACCGTGTGGCGGCCATATGCTCCGAATAGGGAGCGGATATGGGAAAAAAAAAAAAAAAGTACTAAAAATGTGTTACTATTTTAATTTTTGTTTGTTTTGTTTGTTTTGTTTGTTTTATAACAATTTTATTAACATTATATTACATTTTTCTCAAGCATTAAAAAAATTCAAGAAGAGATACACAACCACTAGACATGATTACTTTAATCTAGAAAATCGATACTCCAAATATTGCGACAGTGAAAAGGGCAGAATGTATTATTAATATATTTCATTTGAATCTGTCGAAATTGTCAGTTCAGTATCATTTGTGCCCTTGGAATGCCCGAAGATGCTGAAAAATGGAACTTATGGAAAAGTCCAAAACTCAAACGATTCACATTTGAACCTTTAAATAAAATAAATCCTTTTTTGATCGCATAGTGTGTACCACCCACACTAAATTATTTCGGTTTTTAGGCAGCGATGTTGTCGCTCCACTTATGTTGATTCACACTTATTCTTGATGAACTGCGAGCAGAAAAATGTGTTGGAAATATAAAGAAATTCGCAGAAAAATATAACCGAGCTGAGATAGACGAAATCATAATACCTACACTACTCGAGTGACCGTATGACGGTGTAAAAACGTGCAACATGATTCGAGGCTCGAAAAGGACACTTCATTCCTTAAACGAAACTTGAATTGGTTTGAAGTCAGCATGCAATATAATATTTTGCATACCAATACATATTAAACGTAAGCTGTTATTGTATTGAATATTGGCAACGTGAGGAATTGAAATGTGAATATGGGTCACGATAAAGAAATATCCTAAGAAAACAACTCCTTACTTCGTCTTAATGTAAACAACCACCCTATAATCTTCGTCATCAGCCTCCCTCCCTATCTTATTATTATGAAACCACAAATGATTTCTGCCGCACGTGTCTTGGTGTTTCGTGAAAATATATATTTAATAAACTTAAATAATTAGACAAAAGTACTGTTTTTATGAAGAATTTATCAGGCATATCCCATCTAACAATATCCTCGTGTGAAAAACATTGCCCCGATGCTACTCGATGTGATTAGTATCAAAAAAAACACAAATCCAAAAGTTTTTCTTGAACCGAACGGGCGTGATTTCGAACTGGTTTCGATGCATACGCTTAGCTCGGTGAATTAGTATTTTATAATGAAATTCTAAATGGTATAATAATTGATTTGATAATGGTAAATTTTGTCAAGTGTAAACGGGGAAAACTCTCTTCTACAGAAATAACAAGCCGCATGGGTATGAAATAAAAAAAGGTTAAAAAAATACCCCGCGCTTAAGAAAGTTAAGGCGCATGCGTCGCCATTATAAGGGGTGAGTTCTTCTACTTGTTGATTTAGTGAGCACCTGCCCCGACCCCCACTTGCTTCAGCTTGCCATGTCAGTACCCACGCGAAGAACGGCAAAGAACAAAAAAGTACCCCACTATGAATTATTTGAGCATAGAGAAATTGTACCCTTTTCGATATTTGAATATACACTTGATTCAAATGCGAGTATTTCTTACAATTAAATTCGTTGCTTTCAACGCAAGGAGTTTTGTTTGAAGTTTGGTTTCTATATTCTACTCGAAATCTGATTTAATTTCAGAAATCAAAAAAAACTATTACCACGTCTGACTATTATACTGTGTGTATGTTATTAGGAAGTATAAAACTACGAACCAGCAACGAAAGATTTGTTTCCACAAATATCAACCACATGTAATTATGTATATTTAAATCTACCTGATTTTGATACTCATGAAATAAAACCACACTTTTAATAGACCTGGAGTAAGTATCTTGCTTCCTAATCGTATTGTGTGGCTCATTTGATTCTTTGGTCATGCGTTTTCCTTATGCCGTAGATACTACAGCATCTCACAGTTACCCATTCGTATTTTGTAGATTCCCGAATCCGGAGCTCCAACGACTGATGATGTGACCTGAAGATACGGCTATCGAAATGAATATCTTCTATAACTGGAGATCTTATCTCTTCCGGTAGAACCTACTTGCTTCCGACAAGGTATATGACAATATTAAATCGATCTTCAGGTCTTTCAGATCATTGCCAAGAAACTTTCAGGAGCAACCACAAAGACATAATAACGGAAAGACTGGATGAAATATTTGCTTTCTCGTCAAGCGACATTGAATATCACATATTGTTACAATTAAAAAATGTTGCGACCTGAACCGCGTTTTATTTTTTGGTCATATCACAAATTCGTCCCCTTGTGGTCGATAATAAGTCAGGAATCTTTCTTTATCTCCCCTAAAATAAAACATTATTTATATTTAACAGATAACAGCATTACAGCCATGCCAGTATACTACAATTATTTTCCGAACATACAATATATACTTAGGAACACATTAGTAGCAATAGTATGAATATTGTGTAATTCGATAGTTCTTAATAATTATAACTTTTGACGTTTATTTTTAAAATCGAATGCTTATTTTCTCAAGGTTTGTTTATTTTTTAGTAAAATTAAGCCCTATTTCATTTTTGGAATCCAAATTGTAGAAAAAAGTCGCTGTCATCTTATGTACTCCATCACATAGCAATTCGATGCAATTAGATCAGAGAAAAATGCTTAAAGCTACACAAATTGATTATGTGATTGGTTTTGTTTTCGATCGATATGCCATCAACTTCGAATTAGTGACAGATTATTTTTCAATACTTTACAGTAAGTCTCCCATTACAATTCTTATCTGTTTTTATGTGTAGCTAAGCAGAGCAACAAGAACTATACATAATGGAAAATAAGACAATGCCACTATTCATCATAAGTAACATACTAAGTATTCTAGTTATATATCTCAGCTAAATTTCTCGCAGCTTTTTTACCATGTCTACAGTTATTATTGGAGTTCTATGTTTGAAGCTTTCCTTAGCAATAGTTTTGATTGCATCTGGACGCTTGCACGTTTGGAATATATGTGTTCAATGAGTGTTTCAAGTGCTCGCATGTGTATACAAAAACATGAACAAAGAATGCAAGATTTTTCAGATAATTAATTGAAAATGTCTAACCTATTGCTGGATTTGTATGTTATCCAAATCACCGTATAAACATGATAAAAACGCATCGCCTCAAAAATGTAATTCAAGACACACGAATGGTATAACCAGAATACTCCCGATTATCCTGGCTAATGGTTGAAATAAATGCAGTCTTGGATATTTAAAAAAACACGGATAATGTGAAATAATCTATTATGTTGCTGTAACACTTTGCATCATTTGAATCATATCCATTTCTTGTAAATGTATCGGTTTGTCTCATATTTTAATTGCCCATTCGGCGCAGAACACTATCAGAAGTATAGCGTTTATTATATTATGCTTTTCTTTGATCTGCGTAAATATTATTTAAACATCACAGTTTTAAAATCAAATTAAAGACGGCCACATTAAGAAGAGGACAATGGAAATGTAATCCTACAATATATTAATTATTTCTTATATTAATTATATTATTACATACTACTGACCTCATTAACTAATAAATGTGCAAGGCACTTGTAAATGACTTTTAAAATTCTACAAAATAGAATTTAAGCTGTAGAAGTGTTGCGAAAATTTAATCCAGCGAAGAATGCTCGACGGCTGACGATGATTGGCAAATAGGTAAAGTTACCCTTTTTTAAATAACCCAATTCAATTATTAACGTGATTACAACTTGACGGTAAAGTCCCGTTAAAAAAACAGGCCCAAACATCAAAGAGCTACATTATCATTTTATAGTACGGGTGTATAAATAAAGTATATCCATAGGTAGGGACCGATAGAGATGATCGCGAGATTCGTTACCACCTCAATATAGATACACGATCATCGATACCGAATTTTCATAACATTTCATGAAGTTGTTTTATTCATGAGCCACTCAAATTTATTTATCATAGACTTGCATCTCGTTTGTATAATTTGAGTAGTTCACTCTCAGTGCCAAATACTGTAGAATATTATTATAATAGTAATAAACTTATACTATATACTGGAGAATATAAAAATGAGCCCTATAAGAAAAAAACATTATTTTTTATGTTATTAAAATTATACACGCATCGCACATTTTAAGTAATTACTCTTTTAAGTTTCCTCAGCGAAATCGATTGTTGCTACATTTTGTTAAATCCTGATGTATTATTTGTGGGAAAAGGCTATCTTATTTCATTGGCCACAACCCACAACTGAACATTTGTGAAACTTTAAGGCTAAAGACAAATGAACTTCGATTATGGAAATCAAATAATATAAATTCTGTGGCTAAAGACTAGATGATCGATTGACAGCTAAGAATTTCTTTGCTGTAAAAAATGGTGTCCCTGTCGCAATCTACTTTATATTCTTTCATATAAAACGACATCGAGATGGATGTGTGTTTCTGTAAAGAAATCTTCAAATAATGTAATTTTTGCTGTGAACTAAATATATTTATGATAGGTACTAAGAGTAACGATGCATACTGAGTTTATCGAGTACATATTTGTAAAAACCACCCCTATCGTAACGTAGGCGGTTGCGAATGGGCTGAGCAGCGGCGGAGTGGGTCGGAACAACTTAGGGGGGTATCAACCGCCCTAGGCTGCCTTCACGAGTGCTGTGTCAACATTATTTCGTGAAACTACGATGAATTTCCAATGTTTCATGAATGTGGCGTCTCTTTTACGTTGTACCTTTCAGTTTGTACCTTTCACCCCAATTTGTGGAAGGCGGCCATTGGAAACCATTTCGGAGACTCAATACAACTTTAAAAACTAGATCTCTTCACTGAATGAAGCAATCCAGTTTTTTACCCAGTTATAACGTGTCAACTTGAATCCCCGTCTTCAAACAACGTGTGATTCTTCATCTGCAAATTTCTTCCACATTGAAGATAGATATATTATCAAGTTTGAAGAGCCAATTTAATAATATTTTGAATTCATTAATAATTTTTGCTATAATTTTTAAAGCTACAAAGAAAAAGCGCACCTAGAAATTATAAATATTTATATTGAGACTAAACTTTGAAAAATAAAAACTGAATTCCGCCACATTAATATATTAGCCCATCGGCTTAAACCTCATCCTCCACCATTGCTTATAATATTCCTACAATGTCCCGTGAACACGGAGATAATAGAGGATTTAGTTGAACAAGCTTGATGTACCTGCAGCAAGCGTAACGAAACCGGTTCTGAGGTTCAAATATAATGTTGTATGTAGCTTGACTGAATTGGCATTTATTTGGTGGCGCTCCGTTATAAATAGCTCTGACGACGTCGTTAGCCAAAATAGCTATCAAATATGTGTATAAAATTAAATCTGTAGAAATGAAATATTTTCAACTAATTTTATATAGCTGTTTCGACTTTATATTAGTATGTGGTGTTATATTTCAAACTTCGACTTAATAATCAATATTATTTGTCAATAAAGTAAAATTATTTTAATACTTACGATTACTTTTATAATGAAGTTGGTTTTTAGAATTGAAATAAAATAATAAGGTATCACATTTGCAATGGTTGATAACTGAGAATACAGCGATTGCGAACGGTTTGAGAACGAATTACAGTAAACAAAGCAAATGAAAAGGAATGTGTACAGTAAGAAGTCGCATTTTTATGCGTGCACATTGCGTATGTTTTTGTAATTTTTCCAGTACACTGTGAAAATAAGCAAGGATTGAAACAAACAAAAATACAGTGTAAGAATACTTGAAGTCTCTCATAAGGATAAAATCCAATCAATTGTCCTATGTTGGATTTCGTGACTTATATAATATATCGAAACCCAAAACTGCGAAGCTTCTAACATTCGTAAGATGGTCACATCAATGGTTGCAGATATATGTCTTTCCGAAAACAACTATTAAAAATTAAAGATTTTTCACAGTAAATCTCCGCTTACAATCATCGTTGAAAACAGTTATTTCCAATGATCTTTAAATAGGACTTCTGATATGAATACATACAATAAGTAAACATGATATATTTGGACCTCAATACATGCGTATCTTTATCAATGAATAATGAGCTATTTTTGACAGTATTTATACGGTAGAAAAAAGTACTATTTGTTGATTATTTACAAGCGACTTATTGACGAAACGTAGCCCCCAGCAAAAAACCAGGCACTCTCAGTTTTATATCATCAACATTATAAATAATATAACTTTAAGTGTGACCTGTGTAAACTATCACTTCTTGGTGGAAAGATATTATATAAAATAAATATCGCCAAGTAGCCTATAATACAAAGTTTAAAAAACATTTCTATGTGTTAGCTTTCAAGAATGAAACACACTTTTTTTAAGGGAAAGGCGTCAGGACAATTACATTCAATCGTTCAATTAGTTTTATTTTTTATTTTTAATTAAATAAAAAAGTTCGCTTTGTTAATTAGATGAGAAATGCATTGCGAATAATGTCACATATTTGCTGGTCAAAACGGAATCATTTAATATCTTGAAAGGTTCATATTCTACTGAAATTACGGTTATATTACATTAATGAATCGTCGAGGGTCCAAACTCCAAACACTCAAACCCCTGCTTTACAACGTTTAATTTCAAGCATCATTTGACAACTGGACCACTATTTCTTTTGATAACAGTTTCAGATAGAAGACATTAGCTGTACTTATCGTAGACCCAGTATAGATGTGGCACTCAAAAAGAATCAAAGACCATGACAATGCCTTTATGAACCATTCATAATGTGGACATATTTTCGAAATGTGAATATGGGACGTTTTTTGCTTAAATGTATATTCATACTTTTAAATAAACATCAAATTTTTGCAATCTTAATAACATAATATTACTTAACCTTCTGTTGTCAAATGTCATGTTTTTTTTATCGTTTGTTGTTTGATTATCTTGGGTAGGCCTAATCAGTAATTTATCTTCGAAAATTATGCTAGTAAACCAAAGCTTTATTTATGTCGATAATTTATACGTTAATACATGTCGTTTTACGTGTCTCGAAAACTTTATAAACCTTACCCCGTTTTTTAATATACATATGACGTCTGGCCACCCTAGGTTATGCACTACTATCGTTATCTCTAAAAACTTGCAATAACATTTGCCATACATTTTTTTTGCATGTGCTGCTCTTATTACACTCTCAGCGCCAAAACTACAATCTGTTATTTCAGTAATATTTTGATTAAATAAAAAATATGAGAATGGCTTTAAGTACAAACATACTTGGACTTTAATGTCCAAAGGGTGAAACCAAAATATCTAAATAAACTGACGCTGAAATCGTTAACTTTCGATAAATCTCTAAATTCGTATAATCGAGATACATATATATATCTTATTGCGTCATTGGTCACATAAATACTACATCCAATCCAAGAGTAGGGCCAAATAATGTCTACTAGAGTTGTCGGAGAAAACTTAAAACCACGATTTTAAGAATATACTAACCGCCTATTTCTGCTCCCGAGGATTTCACGGAATATTACGTTTCGAGAAGCACAGTCAAGTTGGAAACTGCTGTATTTTGAACAAATCACTATCAGGCGAATGAAGGTTGATTCATTCATAAGAAAAACCACGAGGGGCATCATTCATATTATCAATGGTCGTATTTCGTATTCCAGTATACATGCACATAAGCTATTTTATATTCCATCTATGATATCAGATGAAATCGAATTTTTTAAATTGTGCGAAAGTGAATGCCTAAGTGCCTGTACTGTGTTTAAAAGACAGATATTAGGAGTGCAGTGATTTGACTTTTTCAGGAACACAAAGGTAAGAGAGCGGACAAACGAGCCCCTTATTACGTTCTAAATTAAAAGGCGACGATGGACCTGGCTTAGACATGTGCTGCGGATGCACCATGCGAGCCTGAATCCTGCCTGTCTCATCGATCCCGTCGCCCCGGAATGCCGCTGATGACCATCCATAGGTTGTACTCAGAGGAGCGAGGAGGTTGGTTGGTGACATAGAATCTTGGAGACATCCGTTTGTTGGAAAAAAAGTAGTATCTTGTGTTTCAGTATACATACATGCAAAATGCACATATGTTTATACTATTAGAACTATGATATGAGCATAATAACTTAATAATTATGTAATTCGAAATCGTATTTTTGTCGTTGGCATAGCAACCCGAAAAAAACAATATAAATGTCACAAATACAATTTTGTAAGCATTTTTGCATTTCACCACTTATATTAAATGAGTGCTTCTCGAACCCGAAATAGAGTACAGGTTTACCTATCCATCGTTTATGAAAAAAAAATGAATTTTACTCCAAAGAGATACCATCAAAAACATGCGTGACTTACAAATATAATCTACATATATGCCCCTTACGATTTTAATACATAAATATTATGATTATTATAATAGTGATTCATCGTTTTGTCTGTGTTATTTGTTGACAAATAAAATGCTGCAATGACAACTGATAGCTTAAAGTTTTGAAAATGTTAGATTCTTGCATTGTGACTGTTGACCCCCCATTATCTGTTATCGCAATTCCACCGCAACAGAATAATACATTTTCGTGATAACAGCCACAATATTAACATTTCTGACATTTTTAGTCTCTCAGGCTCACACTGCTTGTCGGTGGCGTAACTTCGAGCTAGGTTTCACGGCCTATTTTGAAAGTAAGACATTTAAGTTGTGTGATTCGGTGAACTGATTCCCACCTAAATTTATTGTCTAATGACGAGGGTGTTATATTTGGAAACATTTTTACATGTTATCATGCATAAAAATGTAAATATAAAATTAAATTGATACAATTTATTCAACGTATTGTGTATGAAGCATAAAGTGACACGTGTTTCGCAACACTTAGATGCATCTTCAGATTCAATATTGAAAGGTTACTTTATAATAAAGTAACATGACGTAACACAAAAATCCATCGAAAGTATTAATGCGCTAATTCAAACTATGTAATCATTAATTAATCGTTGTGAAATTATGGAAATACGTATGAAATACATAAATACTAAAAAAAAATATATATATTTATGCATATTAGTATGAAACAGCACTACTGGAATAAAACTAATCTAAGATTAGATTCAGTTCAGAACTTCTGCCTCGCATTTGTTGGTTTGGCCTGCTGAGGCTTTTGATGTTTGTTTTTTTTCAACTTGTTATATACATTCTTTCATATTCATTCAATGAAGTTCCACTTGTTTATTTTTTGTTTATTGATTTGTTTTTAAATTGATAAATTATTTTAGTTTACAGTGCTGAGCAAAACGTGACCAAATAGATAGATAGATGGTAATATATAATATATCTTTTAATAATATTTTTTTTGTTCTAACATTTTATTTTTATTTTATTCGCAGACCCCACCTCCTTCTCATACTTAGTTGCGTCACTGCGCACTGGAAAATTCGAGATATACAATGCATGTCAAGATTTGTCCCATGAAACTTAAACAGTTTATAAACTTAAACTTTTCCAGTCCCTCACTTAATGATTTTCCAGTTATCCGATGGCGGCTACATGGATCTTTAACCAGGACTTAGTGGACTCTTATGAGACTGGTGTAAGCGACATTAAAGAATTGGCATAATTGAATAATATTACATACAATATGAGTTCCTACTCAATATATTATATTACGATAAGTTAACGGAATTAGTTGTATTCCGATGGAATTAAACCATGGCTGTGGAGTCGGAGTCGGAAATCTTGATTTTTTTTATTTTTGCATGTAATATGCCAAATTTGGCTATTGGACGGATTGGTAGAGTTGACATTTAATTAAATACACATTAAAAGGAAAATTAGGCAAAAAAAAGTGACGATATTAAACTTTTTTAGTCGGAGTCGTGTTTTTGGTCAATCTTGGAGTCGGAGTCGGAGTTGGAGTCGTGGCTTTGGTAAATGCCGGAGTTGGAGTCGAACTTTTTTTTACCGACTCCACAGCCCTGAATTAAACATATTGCTTGCAATAAATGCAATTCGAATACAATCCATGAATGAATCAAAACAACACTTTTGCATCTTTACATTTGCGTTGTTATTGTACCTAACTCAAAATTTCCTGGGACAATATTCCTGGCGTTTGAAATTCGAATTCCAACGTTTCCTGTTTAAAACGCAAGAGCTAAGAAAAATTCAAAAATTCATTCGAAATTCAAAATTCGAACGTTCCTTCCAGCGGACCCGACTTCTTTTTTATCTTTCTTTTTTCTTATAAGCCCAACGGACAGCTGTATCGCGTATAAGTTCTTACGTATCTTCAAAGATTTTGGCGCAGCTTTGTCGGAGAAATTTGTAGCCAGCACGGGCAAAGTATGTACTGAATGCGCCATGAAGTATTTGAAATGTTGTATGGATGACAGCAATGTTGCGGGGCGAATACTTTTTGGGCCTGTCGCGCGCTAGATAAGGAGAGAACTATTCGAGGGAGACGGTCCCGCCAAGCGACGGCTTTAGAAATATATTGAAGCGAATTAAAAAAATTCAACCTATTCTTTTTCAATGTCTAATTTTAAACAGTTGTTTTTTTTATGATAAAAGTTGTTTTATGGAATGCAATAACCACAATTTGCATATTGTATTATTTGTATTCAATTTAAAATTTGACACTAATTATAGAATCGTCAGCTACAAACTTCTAAATAATATTCAAAATCAGATAGATATTGTAACAAATATCTTTTTCCGATTACGATTGTAGGAAAATTTGCATATTTTTATAATGCACTTAAATATCTTTTTATCTTTTGAGCTACGCGACACTGAAAATGGTACATCTATTTATGTAACAATAAAATATCACTCTCATTTATTATTTTCCTACTCTATTTCTCATTCTCAGCATAGCAATCATTTCTTCAACTGCTGCCAACCTGATTTTGAATTTTCTACGGTAATGTTTAATGTGTCACTGAAATTCCAAATTTATCTCAATTTCATGAACGCAGTTGATGTGGTTTGAAACAACTCATATCAGTTTTTATTTTTTTAATATCCTTATACATATTATAATATAGAGCAGGGGGTGCAAACTTTTCGGATGGAGGGCCAAATACAAGAATTCAAAATGAGCAGCGGGCCGCAAGTAAAATACCGTTTTTAGATAAACACCCGATCGTTTTTTTTCGTCGATTTCAAAAAGTGGCGCACCTAAAACAATCGCGGAAAAAGTATCCAAAATACAAGAAAAAACAAAAATTGTTTTTCAAATTCGACCTCATAATTTTTTTTTTGCATAAAAATATACCTAAAACATTCCCATTTTCATTCAAAAATAATATTTCTATATTCAGTTCGATTTAATTAATGTGCATTTAAAATATTTAGACGTCTGAAATGCATTTATTTGACATAGTAACTCTCTGTGATAAAATTTACGACCAGGAAACGTGCTATTCAGCGAATTTTATAAATGCATTGTGCTTAAATAAGTTTCAGAGCAGATCCACCAATAATATCGCATGAGTTTGCGCACCATTTTGTCTCTAAAAATAAAAATTGCGTACCTACGAATAAATCACGGTTCCGTCCAAAAATATCGTAAAATCAAAATCACTGAAAAAAAATCGTTTAAAAAGAGGGCCGGGTGTACTCTATTTATTATCACGAACAATATTTTTTTCAAAAAAAATATAAGAATGCAGCTGTTTCAAAGATTGAAATTTTTCAACATTTTTTTAAACTCAGGTGCTCATTTTGTAGTAGATATTTTTTCATAACTGCTTGTGAATGGTCATAGAAGAAGATGGAATCAGAATTAAGCTGAGGTTCACATTTTTCGTGCAAAATTTTTAAATTGGTCGAGTTTGTTTGAATTAAGATCATTGTAAAATTTGCAGATTTTGTCAAAATGGTGTGATTCTCTTAAATCAGTGTTACATTGCAGATCAATAATCTCAAGTTGTAGCTCTTTTAATACAGTTTTAATATCTATTGAAAATGGATCGCTTACTAGCGCCAAACTTGTCTCAATTTTTCGGAAGTCACCAAATCTTTATGAAAAATCGTCATTCAGAGCGTTCATAACACGGAGTTAATAGTATTTAAGTTTGGCACGATGTCCAGAGTAAATGCAAAATCACAAATCCCTAATCATCAGTATCAGGAGGAAGTCCGTAACATTCTTCACTTCCAAAAATAAAATTATAAGATTTTTTGATGATCCCGAACTCTTCGGAGCACTTTTTCTAAGCAAAGCCATCGAATTTGACTGTGAAAAGGAATATCTGTATATTCACTCAATATATTGAAGTGTTTTTATTTGATTTTCAATATTTTTTTAAAAAAATATTAAAAAATATTCTTACATAGAACTTGGATTTAATTTGGCTGGCCGCAGAAAACACTCGGCCGGCCGTAGTTTGCCCGTGCCTGATATGGAGGCTGTATGTTTGATAATATTATAATGACGCGTTTTAATGATTGTGAATTTTATTCAGCATTATAAAGAAAAAACGTTGCATGTACAAGTTGTCTTATAATGCTGTCGTTAATTTAACAAAAAGAGTTAATTATAGATCCCCTACGACGAAAAAATAAAAATTATAAAACCTGAAAATTACTTTTGCATTTTAAAGCCGTCCGTTTCTTAGGCGGTGTAGACTGAGATAGGACATTTCATTCGCAGTGAAGCAGAAAGAGACATATACAAGGAGAAAATGTGTGGCTGTATACAAAGAATATAGGCAACGTTGGCACAAGACTAGACTCGCTATACCCGTATGTTGTGCATATACTACACACGCACGTGTATGCTGTTCACGGATTCTAAACATGTTTACTTCAGTAAAAACGAAATCTGTGTACAAATATTATCATTATACATATATACATTGAAGTGTCATGATATACTATTGAAATCGAAATACTCTCTTTTTAATTGTAACGTATTTTAAATTGATCATAGTAAAAAGATATGCGCAACAAATTCCAAACAAAACAAACACATGCCCATCGACATCAAAGCAACCAACTCATAAGTAACTTGATATTTTGATGTAATGATCAGGGCCGTTTCGAATTAAGTTGAAAATGCTAGTGATGGGAAAACCCTGTCCATATCGTTACACAACACATTTAAAGAATATTTAATCAATCAATGAAAACGGAAATCGCATATATTTAAAAAGAAAACGCGCATAAATTGCTTTGTTATTGAAAGCCGACATCGAAGTCACACGATTGTGTTATTCTGTACTTTTAATGACTAATTTTCTCCTTCAAATTCTACAGTTTAATTTTCAACATATGTCATCAGATTAATAGATAATTAAACATTCGTAGACGGATAAAAAACATTGCTTTACTGATTCATTGAATTGATAAAATATATGTCATATGAGTTGGTCGAAATTGAAAAAAAAAAACAGTTCGGATATTTATTTGAAACAATATGCCCTATAATACAACGGAAATAGCGAAATTCATACATGCTCCTTCCGATTTGACGTGTAGCTCGTCTTGCCTCAACTCAGCCCCTGGTGACAACTAAATGTGGCACCTTTGTGTGGCTTTACAAGAAAATTACTGAAATTGATGGAGTTGTAAAGTTGTAGTGGTTTTTTATAAACACTGTCTTTTTTGTTTTGTAGTATGTATTGTATTTTTTGTGTACAGCTTCGGTGGACTGAAATTTTAGGTGAGATGTTAAATATTCTGCAATCTTTTACCGAGACATAATTGTAAAAGAATTACAATTTTGAATCTTCAGTTTTCATAAAATAAATAATAATAACATATTATTATAGATAGTTTTTTTTTTAAAATATTTGCAAGTCTCTTATTTGGTTTTGTTTGAGAAGAGCTGTCAAGTTGAGAAACATCAATGTGTGTGTACAGAGAACACTGCAAAACGCTAAGGTGTATGTGGGTGAGCTCACAGCCGTACGTACAGTCCACCAACTTCGGCTGTCAGAACAACTTCGTTCAATGTATCTAGGTATGTACTACGATAAAGATCTCGGAGAGAAGAGTAATGATTTATTTCATAAATATATTCTTTGTAAAATAAAAAATGTTTGTGGCTTCCATACAGCAAATGAAATAAAACTGAACATTACATAGATATAATAAATTTTAAAGTTTCAACATGTTTTGCTTCTTTCTGAATCAAGGAAATATAATAAAACTAAGATTTTGTTTTTATTAAATTTCACATTATTCGCCAAGAAAAAATTTACTTTTTCACTGAAAAAAATAAGCCTCGAAGATACTTCAAAATACAAGCGATGCCAGCTACTTGAAGTTGTGCAGTTGTTAAATTTCCATATTTCATATATTCAGGACATTCGTAGAAATAAAAGATGTAATGGAAATTATTTGCTTGCAGATGAAGTATCTATTGAAATTAAGTCTACTATAAAAAGTAATACCAAAGAAAAGCGGCGGGTATCGATGAATAAAATATTGTGTATATTTAAATTTTATATGTGACAGTATGTATTTTTTAAATCGTTTTCACCTCTTCATATTTTTTTGTGTTTTACTGCATTTTAAATCAAAACAACGGAATTAGTCGATTTGTAAGACTAATCATATTTTTTGCTCAAAATTTTGTTCATTCAATATATCAGTTATGGACAGTTATATATTATACATATCACAGATAAAAACGAAGATTCATTTTTTGTTATTTTTTATTTGAGCCTGAATTGTAAATAGCTGCATCATTTAAAAAGTGATAATATATTATATTTATGTATTAGATTGTAATTTTTATCGATCACTTTTAAGGTGTTCACTGTCAATACTTCGTGGAATGGTATTATATTAAGAAATAATAACACATTTTTGTACTAATTTCACATTCGATTCATTTGGATCAGGACTGGTTTCACTCATCCCAAATATTATCAACTGATTACTGAACTTATGTCAGGGATTAACGAAACCGGTCCTGATCATAATAAATATAATTTGGAATAAGTACAGAAAATGTGTAAATATTTTTTCACTTTTAAAAGATCAGTAACCATCAAAGTGCATAGTATTTTTTTTTAACCATATCCGCTCCCAACTTGGAGCATATGGACTCCTCACGGAGTTTATCTCAACATATATTTTTTCTACGAGAACTGCTTGTTACTCAGTTGATCAACCCCTCTTTTTTAGAAGAGAGTAGGGATGGAAAGGATACGTTTACTAGGACAGGACTAGTGATTAGTTAATCTCTGTCACTATGCGTCGCTCTTTGGGATCGGAAAGGTGGGAAGGGATTTTCAACAACACAAATACCCATGCCTTTGAACAGATTTATCGACTGAAAATCCGCTCGTACCGGGAATCAAAACCGGGCTATCCGGCACGCAAGCCAACGCCGTTGACACGGCGCTTCGGACCGGACAAAGGAAAGGATACGAGGATAGTATTAATCGATGCAAATGTTTGAATGCTATATGTTAATTAGTCAGAGACCTGGATGAACCGATTTGATCGTTCAAATATAGATCCCGCACAAGAATATAAATCTCAATAATAAAGGGTATTTCAATAGGGACACGCTCAAAATATGTTACTTTGTCCTGCTGAGTAGATTATTCATTGTTTAGTGGCCAAATTTGAGTCAACCAGTTTGGTAAATAATCGGCCTACCTACCTGTACGTCATCAAAATACAATATCTGGTGAAAACATTGCTGCTGTGTGTGAAAGTGTACAGTAAAACCCAAGGCAGCTTATTTCTCGTTGTTCACAAGAACTTGGCTTTTCTGCGACTTCAACTTGGCGAATTTTGAATCGGGCCTTATGTCTGCACCCGTATAAAATCCAACTAACTAAGGAACTTCAGGTAAACGACCACAGACAACGCCTGATTGGGTTCTGGAGCAGTTGGAAGTTTACCCAAATTTGTCAAAAAAGTCAACTTTAGCGACATGGCCCATTTTATAATGAATGGATATTGGCAGACATTTGATGCTATATTCCATATTTAATGCCGTAAAATATACTTACAAATGAAATTAAAATTTAGTCGAAATCTCACAAACAACTTGTTTTATTTACATTTCAAAACTAAGCGTCCTTATAAAAAGACCCTTTACAAGGGACCTGGATACTGCACATTGTCCTAGAAAGAGTACAGAAGAACATACATAGTGCCGACTTCTAACGTAAGAGGCATTGTATTTATTACTCAGCTTTTGTTTGTTTCCCAAAGTTGTCTTGCAGGAATGTGCGCGTACAGTCAACCGAATGCCGGCCTGTCCCTTCGAGAACGACTATACATACTTAAACATACATACAATATTCTAGCTTAGAGTATAAAATTAATTTATAATACCTACGAGAAATAGAATCAAAGACGGTAATTTCAATATGAGGACCTAGTTTGCCGTTTTAAGACATAAATACATCCACAACAGAAACTGTCGTAGTGTTGCAAAATGAAGACCTCCATGTCGTAATTAATAGCTAGGCACAGCCTAACGCATTACCTAAAACAGATCACGTAGCGTAAAAACTTTTTGTCCAGTACGCAATGATATATACCGTTGTAAAAACTTAATTTTTGAATATTTTATTTATTAATTATAGACTGATGCGAGATATATGTACAACTATAAATCCTTGTAAATTATTGTGCGATGAAGACCTCCACAGTCATGTGTGTAGTACAAAAACAAAAAATGCCTATCAAACTGTTCAACTTATTTTAGAACAAATACTATTTATGTATAAAGTGTATTGTAGATAATATGTATGTCACTTTTAAGGTAGTCGCTGTCGATAGTTGGTGGAAAGGCATTATGTGTATTGAAAAATAATAAAAAAAAATGTACTTATTCCACAGCTAATTTATTAAGATCAGGACCGGTTTCGCTTATAGCGAACTTTTTAAAACTGATAATTGATCATTTTTATCAGCTGAAAATGCTCGCTATGAGCGAAACCAGTTCTGACCTTAAAACATTAATTGTGGAATGTGTACGAAAAATGTTTTATTATTTTTAATGTACATATATTAGTGCTGTAAATAAATCACAAAAGTACGTGAAAGTGGTAATTGCTATGCGATGAAGGCCTCTCAGACTTCCCACATGAACAAACTTCATCAAGCAGCGATTTCTGTTGGACAAATACTTGCGAGTGGCTTAATTAGTGGTGTATATCAGCGCTTCCCCAAACTGGGGGCCGCAGGTTTTTTTCCGGGGCAGTACAAAATGTGTATTTTGTTCAGTGCGGCCGCGGATTATTTTTTTCATATTTAGGAGGCCGTTGCATGAAAAAGTTTGGGAAGCAGTGGTCAATATGCCATAATAATGTAATAACTGTACTTTTAAATCATTCGATTTTTGCACTTTTCCAAGTTCATTCGTCCACTTGAAATGCCTTAAAATGCCGAGAGGCGAAACCCGGGTCGATAGCGACATAACCCGTGGAAAAGTACAAAAATCAAACGATTCAAATTTGACCTCGAAATTCCATCAACCATCTTCAGTCGAGATTCTTAAATGTAATATTTTGGTTTTGAACTTTTAACAGAAAAATAATTCTTTAAAAAACAGTTGTAAACAGATCACGTGTAGGTACTGTAGGTGTATAAGTTGTGTGCTGCCGCTGTCTCTTTCTACTCAGACGCATCGACCAATCGAGTGGAAGAGAGATAGATGCGGCACAATCCGAACGGTAGGCCGATCGTGCCTCTCTATCGCTTATCCGCGCTCTCGCTCGCACGCTTGCATTCGGCGTAACGCGACAAACGGGACAATGAGTCATGTTTTTTCGTGCGTGCAGCGGGCGTTCATCGATTTATAAGACGTTGTCACGTCAAAAGCAACATTTTTGACTTTCTTTCAGTTCATTCATTGCCAACGTTATCAATTGCGTTGATCAATACTTAAAAAATCAAGCGGAAAAATACCTCACATACCTACCGTAAAAAAGTGATGATTTTAACATGCAATAGGACAGGTCAAACACATTTTTTCACAACCGTACATTTCATATCGCACACTTTTTATAAAAAAAAACTGAATAATTATTTGCAATTTTGTTTAATGGTAAGATATTTTTTTCCATCATAGTTAAGCTTCCAGTCTATTTCAGACTCGAGAAATGCTTACAGATTTTATTTGTGACATTTATATCATTGCTTATTTCGGGTTGCTATGCCAACGACAAAAATACGATTTCAAACTACGTAATTATTTAGTTATAATGTTCATATCATAGATGCTATAGTAACTAACTTATGTGCATGTATGTATACTGGA
Organism: Himalopsyche kuldschensis; assembly: GCA_028554975.1. Taxonomy (NCBI): domain Eukaryota; kingdom Metazoa; phylum Arthropoda; class Insecta; order Trichoptera; family Rhyacophilidae; genus Himalopsyche; species Himalopsyche kuldschensis. The sequence continues at coordinate 2,304,167 of JAHFWI010000045.1, forward strand.
ACACAAGATACAACTTTTTTTCCATATCCGCTCCCTATTCGGAGCATATGGCTGCCACACAGTCACCAGCCAACCTTCTTGCTTCTTCAAAGGTTATCCTGGCGTCCCGTAGCTCCGCTGAGTACATCTTACGGATGGTCATCAAGGGCCTTCCGGAGTGAAGGCAGGATTCATGCTGCCCTGGGGCTTCCGCAGCACATTTCCAAGCCAGGTCCATCCTCGCGTTTTTATTTTGGACGTAATAAGAGGCTGGTTTGTGTCCGCTCGCTTACCTCCATGTTCCTAACAAAGTCAAAACCACCGCACTCCTAATATTCGACGCAAGCATCTGTTTTCGAAGCACAGTATACGGTTACCCTGTGCTTTTGCAATTTGCCCATTTGTGTGTTCTCTTAAAGAATAATTATTAATCTTTCAAGATGTGATGAAATTAAATCCTGTTTATTGGTTACTGGCTGTGTAAGTAAGTGTGCCACGTGTTTCGTAAGATGTTGATCGATACCGCAGATATTGACATAATACTACAATAGTTGCATACGCACACTTATTACTCCGCACTCCCCAAACACACACGCGTATCTCCCCCTTTACCATTCGTAAATTCTTATCACTTCTCGTTAAAGTATGCGTCACGTGTTTCGCAGAATCCATAAAAAAAACACACAATTTGATGACTGATTTCACTTGTTGAATTACTACATGAAAATTTTAAGCAACAAAAAAAGTTTTCAGCTTAAATTTTAAATTAAAAATGAAATTTTGATAAAGAATCCATTGAAGGAACAATATTAATCCGTTTCCTTCAAGGTGTTCACTGTTAATGCTTGGTGGAATGGCATTATATTAAAAAATAATAGGCTTTTTTTATACTTATCCTACAGTAAATTTAGTTAGATCAGGACCGGTTTCGCTTTTCGCGAGCATTATCAACTCATAGGTTAAAATCATTTTATAATAATATATTTCTACTTCTGCATTATTTATTGAAATAAATATCCCACTCTAGCGAACGAATCCGTCAGAAAGATTTTGATTTTAACGACTTTAGTGAGATTCTACGGTAAATTTATTTAGATCAGTACCGGTTTCGCTTATCGCGAGCATTTTCAACTGATCATCATAATCTCACTACAAACAATGTCTTATTATTTTTTTTATATATTATTAAATCGGAATTAAAAGAACGAAGCGTATATATATACTATGTACTTCTAGTTAATACGTTTTTGCAAAAGACATACAAATATGTAAGTACAAAACTTCTGTTGAGATTTGTGATTATGAACATGTTTTAATGATTCTATATGTAGCTTATTAATTGTATTAAAAAAACTGCAGATTTATTTTCATGTCGTAATTGTTTTTGTTATTAATTTAAAATACAGATGACTGGGTTCAGTCATATAGTTCAGATAGGTGGCCTGATGGCTGCCGAGTTAGCTCGCAGCACAGCAGGTCTGTGGTTCGATTGCCAGCAAAAGGAATGCGACGATCACGTTTTTATGTTCCAGGACAAACGCACCAGTCTCTTCACATTTGCAGGGTTCCTAAAATATGGTAGGCGTACCTTGGTGGCATTGATTAACGTTCGTTTTATTCCCCAAAAGAGAAATAACATATTTTATTTTACTATGTTATTTATATATTATTGTAATGTGTGACACAGCCCAATATTGTCATATGCTCAGAACAATCTCGGGTAAATTATCGATATATGGTCACGGGACAGAATTTTTGTAAAGATTTATGAGAAATAAGCACATTAAATGAAATGAATGTAAGGCTTACGATTTGTTTTGAAATGTTTCGTTTTTAATTTTTAAATTTATTATAATCGAAGATCCTAAAGAATACTTCGCAATAAGTATGAAATCGAGTTGTTTTAATTTACTGGAGCAAAATGCAACCACAAACTACATAAATAATGATATTATACAGATAAAGACAGTTTAATCATTTTGAATCCACATTTTATAATAATCCACAAGAACTCAAAGAGTAAAGTCAAAACATAAAATTATAAGCCAGTATGTATAAATTTTTTGAGCTTAGCTCGAGAGTATTGGAATTCTGTCATAAATCCATAATTTACCCAATCTCGAGCTATCTTTTAAGACTGATACCATTAATTCACGGTACAGAACTCTACATCGTAATATACAGCAATTACTATACAAGGATTTTTTTTAAAACTTATGTATCCGACGTCACCGTTTCGATACTGGAGCAACTAGATCTGCCGTTCAGCAAACATGTCAATAAGCGTTTTTTTCTGAATATGCTCGACAACCTGTAGAGCTTATTTCAGACAAAAAATTTCAATATTTTTCAGAGCAATTTCATAAATATATAAAGCTGATAAAGATCAGTGCTGGTTTCGCTAATCGCGAGCATTATCAATTGATGAAATATGTTCGTGATAAGCGTAAGCGGTCATGATCTTCATCACAATATGTATGGAGTATTTTATTTATTTTAAATAATTTATTATTTAAAATATAATGTTCCCAATGAATTTCTCATCAAATTCACAGGAAACGATTGATGCTTATGCGCTGCGAAATAAACCAAAAAGTAGTTTTGAGTCCGTGTTTGTCGATAGAATATATTTTATAATATTTTTTTCAACATATTTGAAATGTTGTCGATGCCTGGTTCACGTCCAACAAACACGCACGTCTCTGGACATCCTTTGCTACTCGCCTTTGTTGCCTCTTAACCCCTTAACTGCTAGTAAATTCAACAGAAGCATTTATTTTACAATATACGAATGACTTGAGTACATCTTGTAAAGGTATTCCATATAAATTCTCTTTCATATTAATATTGCAATATTGAATACTACCTACGTATTCGATTACAGGAGCCTACTTTTGTAATGGCATAAGTGAATCGAAGAGGTTTAAATAACGTGATGTAATTTAGACATTGGGATCACAAATTTTGTGTCGAAATGTGATGATGTTGCCGGGTAGGTAAGAATGGCTTAAATTATGTGGCGTCATCCACTAGCAGTGTTTTTCTCCGGTCTTCCAATGGGTATGTTATGCAAAAACAGTAATATATAATACCATTTTTTTTATAATAGTAATATATATACTCCTTAAAATATTACTGTGCGTTATATAATAGGGTCGATTGTAGAATTCTGTCTGCAAATGTATTTTTTTTATCGAAAGACCTGTCTGGCGCGTTGAGGTAAAGTGACGTATGATGTATGAGTTTTACCTTTCTATCATGTCCCAAATATATATCTCACTTTATGTTCAAGGTCACGTTGAATTGGGGCTGAAAATATTACGATCTAATATATCGAAACACCGATAACATTCAATGTAAAGGAATTTTTATTGTAATATAGCAACCTGCAGCCAACACTTTATGGATTTCAAGAGACAACACTGATTATATCAATAAATTCAAAAACATAGCGATATTATTTAAAGTTAATCATCAAGGATTTTTTTTATCACAGTTGGTTTCGTGTATCAATTTCTTTCGCCACTTCTATATCATTTCACCGACTGAATTTAATCACCATGACCATTACAAAAAAACCTTGGAGTAAAGATGTGACAATGTTTTGATATTATCTCAAAAATTCGTTCACAAAAAGTAAACGATTGTAACATGTGAATAATAATAACATCTTCTATGGAAATAATTTTTTATTTTAATGATAAGGGTGATAAAATTTCATGTCACAAGCCGTGGTATTTATACAATTTTCATAAAAAAGACACACTACAATTCTACCGATATCTGTCACTTTGGCGTGAACCGGTTTGAAGTTAACAGTAAGAATTAATTCATACACGTAGAAAACAATACAAGTAAATAGATATATTATAGCCGAAGCACACAATACGAGTATCGTGAATATAGTAAAATACACTAGGCACACAATAATACACACTAACTTTTTTGTGCGGTTTTACAAAATAAAATATTGACGTTTAACCACTGGCCGTACGGCCCAATTTTTTAATGCGTTTTTCATTTGTGCGGTTTTTATTGAAACGTACCTACGGCTTGAATAAAGAGATCTATGTAGTGTTTCAGAAGTGCGTTTCTCAATATGAAGAAAATTAGAATTCAGCAGTGTTCTTATTTCAAGAACAAGAACATTGCTGAATTTAGGTTAGGTACAATGTTCTATTGCTGTTTATTTTTTTCAAAAATAATGCCATCTATATTAAATAAAAAATTTAAAGTATTTTAATTTTTTTATTAAAATGAACTTCCACAAAGTTACCGCCGAAACCATTGAATGTATGCCATCTATATTATTTATATCGACGTTGGTATTGTACATAATCTGCCAAAAATGACTGTAGGTACGATGTGGAGCATTGAAGTGCCTGCATTATTGCATCCACAAAAAAAAATCTCTGTTATCAGACTGCCTCCTGTCCACATGGTAAACATACGGAAAACGACCATACGATATGATGAAATTATGTATTGACACGTCAACCATGCTTTATGATAATTAAAGATTGTCAAAAAAATCTCACTCGAAATCGGATTATTTAGAATTATTAATGGGAACATTGTCGAGCTCTGTGGTCTACTGGTAAGAGATGGACCATAGAGATCAGATGGGGCTGGGTTAAATATAAAGATAAAATCCTGGCAAGTTAAAAAAATATTTATGATCCTCGGCATGCGTTGTTTGTTTTACTTCTCTTTTAATGACTTATTATTCACATCGTGTTAATCTGTCATGAACAAAAAGTAAAATTAAAATATCAAGCTACAAAAACTTTCAAACAATTTTTTAAATTTATTACTTGATTTTATGAACCAGGCATATTCAACATGAAGATCCTACTCAAAGAGGCGAAACACATTTACACTTATTTACACAAACAATGAAAATATCGGTGCTTGGATTAAAATTAAAAATAAATATCTGCAAAGTTACCTGGCACATAGCCGAGTGGCCGACGTTGCTGAACAAACACTCAATAAGTTATCCGGTTAATGGTTACAACCAGGGCTGTGGAGTCGGAGTCGGAGCGGCGCTTTGGCCGGAGTCGTACTCGAATTCGGAAATTTTGAACTTTTTATTTTTGCATTTAATATGTCAAATTTGGATTTTGGCCGAATTGATAGGGTTGATATTTAATTGAATACACATACATGGGAAATTTAGGAGAAAAAAGTGACGATATTAACCTTTTTTTAGTCGGAGTCAGGCTTTTTTTTACCGACTCCACAGCCCTGGTTTCAACTGATAAAGATTTCCAGAGACTGATAAATAATAGTACTAGTCTCATGTCGATTCATTTGTGGACTGTACGCGCAGCTTTACAAATAAACTAAAATTTATGATAAAATATAAATCACTATATGTAGTCTTTTTCTGATAAAAAACGATATATTGTCAGAATAAAGGTTTCATAACATTTCTGTAAAATGAACAATGTATTGAATAAAATATTTAAGTATGAAAATGTCGGTAAAATATGTTTATAGGTACACGGGACAGAATCCCAATCCTCTGTTGCTTAGCTCCGCCTATCTTTACGTTATTATAATAGAAGATCCTAAAGAATACTTCGCAATAAGTTGCATTTTTGGTCCCAAAAATTAAAACAACTCGATTTCATACTTATTGCGAAGTATTCTTTAGGATCTTCTATTATAATAAATTTAAAAATTAAATACGAAACATTTCAAAATAAATAGTAAGCTTAACATTAATTAAAATAATCTGCTTTTAAATACCTTCCTACGTTCCTACGTAGAATTATTTATTTATCTATCTATAAACTCACAGTGACATTTGACGCCATAGACAAACAATACAATTAATCTTTCTGAAATGCAAAAGTGGTTGCCTGCCGGGAGGGCAGGCGCCTACGCAAAGAGAGGCGGAGCTAAGCAGGAGAGGATTGGGATTCTGTCCCGTGTACCTATAACCATATTTTACCAAAATGTCTTCTCAGACCTGTTTCGTTCAAAATCTCCTTTTGTTGACCGAAACCGGTTCTGTTTCTCAAACAAAATGTTTGGTAAGTATAATACTATAAAATAGATGCTGTCTTCAAAACTCTAAAATCTGCTAAATAAACATAGTAAGTATGTATATTATATATTCAAAACAATATGCTTCGTTACAAGTTCCAAGTATTCTATTTATAATGTGTATTACAAAATTGAAATTCGAATTTGATCTTAAGATTTATGATTATGAATGGTGACCCTAAAAAATCAAACGAGTGTACATACCTTCCTTGGTTTTTTTTGTGAAATCCCGAGAAGTACCAGAATAGAAGCCTCGAAGGTCCAGCGGCTCGGATAATGGAGGGAAGGGAATATTGAATAACCAGAGGCAAAGGGGGTAGGTCTGCACCAGAACAGGGTCAACAAAAAATCTTACCTGAAATCTTGTGCACTGCTTGAATTTCAGTGATAGTAAACCAGCTGTCAATGAATTGCCGTGAATATTTTTTTAATGTTCATATTTTATATGAATCTGTGTCATAGAGTGGTTTTATTCGTTAAATTATCATTACTTCGGATTGAATAATTAGTTTCATTCCTACTTTGAAGCATATATGGACGGCTTATAAACAGAAGTTTTCTTACAGGACGTACTTGTTACACCAATACTTTCGATGTATTCGGCGGTAAATTTGTGGAAGTTCATTTGAATGTGAAATTAAAAAAAACAAAATTTTATTCCACGTATTGTGTAATAAATAATGATACGTGTTTAACTTCTTTCAAAGTCATCATCAGACCTACTATAGCACGGTTGCTTTATTAATTAAGTATGAGTGATTCTAATATACTTACATGACATTATACAATTTAGTTTTTGGAGAGGTTCCTTCCTAATAAATGCAACTTTTTAGTTGTTATGTGTCATGTAAGAATATTAGAATCACTAAACAAGCCAATAAGGTAGTAGAAGGCGAAACACGTGTCACGTTGTCACATTATACGTGTAATAAACTTAGGTATTTTAATTTTTATATTTCTAGCAACTCAGTCGCTCAGCTTCTTTTTCTTCGAAGATAGTATGGATTGGGTATGAGTGATCATATGCTCCATATTGGAGAAAAAAGTTGTTTTCCTGATTATTAATTAACGCCAATGTTGAGTCCTGCTCGACATTCTAAAACTTGGTTGGAAAAATATTTATATTTTTATTGTATTTATTTTTTTAAATTTAAAAGGAAAAAAATATTTGGCATTACAGCTTACGCCAATGCGCCAAATATTCTTAATTGTGAAAGTCATACGAGATTAACTCGATGATAAGTAATAAATCAGTTGTGCACAAAAATCAACGATAAATAACATACACCCAGCCCAAGATCTCTTTTTTTCAATTGAAAAAATCTGACCTTGCCGGGAATTGAACCCGGGTCTCTAGATCGCTAGGACAAAGCTCTTGCCACTAGACCACAGGGACCGACATATTGTCAATTTCTAATCATCCTTATATCAAAAACCGTATACGTTGGATTGTGTGCTTTAAATAACGTTTGTAACAGGGCTGTGGAGTCGATCTAAAAAATTTCGACTCCGACTCCAGAATTTACCAAAACCACGACTCCGACATTGACGAAAAATACGACTCCGACTCCGACTAAAAAAAGGTTAATAATAATAATATATCGTCACTTTTTTCCCTAATTTTCCTATTTATGTGTATTCAATTAAATATCAACCCTATCAATGCGGCCAAAAGTCAAATTTGACATATTAAATGCAAAAATAAAAAGTTCAAACTTTTCAAAATTTCCGACTCCGGCCAAAACGCCGCGACGACTCCCGACTCCACAGCCCTGGTTTGTAACATCATAATGTGGTATATTTTTCGGTATTTCGTTTTACCATGCTAATAAATACGCAAACCCTGTGAAATCAATCAATTTCTCAACTCTATTGAAGAGTTGCTGGAAGAAAAAGTCTTTCTGCTATAAATTGACAGTTGAAATCATTAAATTCTTGATAAAACTGAGCCAATGGTTCAGTATCACTGTGGCGGTCTACTTTTTTCATCGTCCCAGCATGGCAGGCAGCGGTTTCGGGTTTCAGTCCAATACCATACTAAACAAAACCGAATCCAACGAAGTGCAGACATTATCCAAACTGCTCGAAAATGCTATAGAGGCCATCGAGCAACTTTTAATTTGAATGGGGCACCACCATCATCATTGAGATGTTTTCTATCGGATTCTTTACTTGGTGGTAATCTATTTCTAGCATAAGATTGATAACTTCGAAAATATTTCTTCTGTATGAAGATACTTTTCATGTGGTATTCTTTTTTACCTTTTCCGCTCCCAACATGGAGCATATGGGCACATTTCAAAGTTAATCTCAACAAATTTTTTCTACGAGAACTGCTTATTACTGGAATTGTTATATCAAATATGAATCGATGTCAGTTCATGTGCAGTCGTGCACTTGAAATGCGAAACAAGGGACTTCAGCGACAAAACTCTTAGAAAAGTATAAAATACTAACGATTCAAAAATTAATATAAAATTTAAAATAACTTAAAATTTAAAAGTTTAAATTACTCAAGCAAACTTTGCGATAGTAAGTCTGAAGATGCCTCTGAAAGAGGCGAAACTCGTGTCACAGTTAGTTACACAATACGTGGAATAATCAAAGTTATTTTAAATTTTATATTTAAATGAACTTCCACAAAGTTACCGCCGAAACCATCGAAAAGATTCAAAAATTAGTAATAATTACTTAATTTAAAACGACAAACTAGCCGTTATTCAATTTTATTTTTAGATGGATATTTTATTATCATGAAAAAAGCGTTTTAGCATACAAAAAAGATTCTCTAAAAACAACAATTTGATGGGGCGATTAGGCCACACAAAAATATCAGTCGGGGCATAGCTTTAACAGACATCTCAAGGACCTGAAACCATTGCCGTGAAAATCGACATGTGACATTAGTAATTCAACTTGTAATATTTAGCATAATCTTGGCTTTGTTTTGATCAAAGAAACAACTAACTGTACTACTACAGATATGCTTCTTTAGAAAATTGAATTTTAATTTGATACGAACTAATTTAGCTTGCAGTGTAAATATAATATTTTGTTTCATCCCATTTGCAAAGAAGACACTTTCTTTTCGCTAAGTATGACCGAATATATACTAATTATTCTTACAACTAGTAAGATATAAAGATTCGTAGTCAAATAAATGATTAATAAAAAGTTAAAATCGTTGGGGGCAAGTTATTTATTTTTGCAGTTTGTCAATGGCAAAGGTATAATAAAATTACGCTCCGTTGTAATTTTGCAATGCGAATATTTTATAAAGGTAATTTATTTCAAAACTGCATGTCATCTTCACACGAACTTTTTCTTGGTTTTTTTGTACCTGTAAGATTTGAGATTCCATGGAACGAGAAGATTCAGACCCTTTGGAGGCATTTCTTCGAAAAATGTTTAAAAAAAAAGTTGTTTTCTTGTTAACACTTCGATACCCGGATAGCTTTTACAATTTTTATGCGAGCTTCGAATTTTGTAAGGCACATAAATATTGAGTTGAGAAGTCAGGAATCAATTATTCAATTGTTGTGTGAAACATTGCAGTCAATTTATAGCAGCAAGAATCATTGCATATCTATACAAAATTCAATTGACTTAATTTTTAAAACTGAACGAACTACGCAAACTAAAATCGTTTGTTTTCCTATACGATTTATTTAAATCGAACCAAAGAAAAAATATTTAACCACATCCAATCAGAAGATAATAACACACATCGGTCCTTGTTTTATAAATAATAGCTAAGATTCAATTCTTTACGTCGACCTATGAAAGACTTTTAAATGAGTATTTTTTTTAATTTTTAGTCAAACCATTAATCGGTCAACAGCTAAACGCATCAATTATTCCGAGTATCTTATATATAAAACCGAAACGGCGTATGTATGTATGTGGGCCTGTAATTCCCCTTTGCATTGTTGTTGCAAGTTGCAATATAATAATGTTTATTATTTACGTGAAGGTATTATTTGACATTTCTTTGACAGCAAATTAGATTTTTTCCTTGAATTTAATGGGCGAGAATGGGGCTGTCATCAAATTAAATAAAGTTTGTGATTTTATTTTAACACTATTTTGGATGTTAGATTTTGTGATATAATTATGTCGAATGATATAACATTAAATAATTATTGGCCGGTTAGTCCGAGCGACGCCGGGTAGCAATACTAGTATTATATAAAATGAAATAAAAATAAGTATTTTGGTGTGATTAAAAAATGTATTTATTATTCACCCAAAAAATAAGAAATTATTCGAATCTTAACGGCAACACTGATTTTGGATAGTGTCTATTTTCAAAATTATTCCAGATATTATATAACGAAAAACTGAGATACAATCTAATTTATTAACATGATTTAATTTGCTATGACACAAAAACTGCTGTATTAAAGACAATTTCTGTTTTCTCAAAACAGGAAAGAAGCAGTTTAAAAAACAGTTATTTAGAAATTTTAATAAAACTTAAAGCTATGAGACCGGGTTTTAGGTGTTAAAAACAGGTATATTTTTATTATACTTATCTACCCATTTTGTATTGAAACAGGATCACTGCATACACAATTTTATTATCTCCATCTCATCTACGTTAAAAAGAGAAACACTTATTTAACATAGGAGTGATACTTTTTTGAGTCGAATGAATAATTATTAAAAGAACACCTGAACATTTTGTAAAGAAAGAAATAGTGTTTATATGTTAACAATAACAACAAACTAGATGGCATAATAAATTATTGGTGATTATATTGGGGGTAGGTTGATCCAGTTGATCTAAATATAATCTTTATGAATTATGAAGATAGATTTTGGCATAAATACAACAATTTAACATGATTCCCTTTGTTCATAGATTTGGAAACTGCTGAACGAATGAGTTGTCCATATATGTATATAGTAATATCACGACCAAAGGGGTTGTAATATATTTCTTGATAGTATGACTATTGAAGGTAATATAAAGTTCTATACAATTGGAAGATGGCGATGATGTGAAGCTAACACAACTTTATTTTATAATTATTTTGATGACATGCCAATTCAATCATTTGCCTTATTTAAGTGGAATTTGGCGGTATTTAGTTTAGAGGTGAGCTGCGCGGAAAATTCAAATACGTAGCAGGCCAATCCAACAAATCCGCGGCATAATTTTAATTTCAAACATATTTTGAAATGCTTCATTCGTAGGCCATATGATCAACACTAGGAGCGGAAATGGATTGAAAATAACATATTTTATTAATTTATACTTCTATATTTTGTGGATCTTTATGGTACTTTAAGCAACATTTGTAAATCAGGTAGTTAAATTCATCAACTATTAGAGTACGCGAAGGTGTTCATACTACTGCGCGGCCGAGCATGCGCGCAGCTGACAGTGGTCAACATTGGGATATTTTTGTGACGATTTTTTATGAATCAACAGAACATAACGTCACATCGCTATATTAGAATATATTATTACAATAGATTTCACATAAAAAAAAATGTTTTCTACTGTCGACGGCTTCGGCGGTAACTTTGTGGAAGTTCATTTCAATAAATCTATATGCTACGTCGCTTATTTTTTTGTTATTAAATTTATTTGATTTTTTTTACCATGTTCGCTCCCAACTTGGAGCATATGGACTCCTCACGGAGTTTATCTCAACATATGTTTTTCTACGAGAACTGCTTGTTACTCAGTTGCACAAACTTTCTTTTTCGAAGGGAGTAGGGATGGAAAGGATACGAGGATTGGGACAGGACTAGTGATTAGCTAATCACTGGCACTACGCGTCGCTCTTTGGGATCGAAAAGGTGGGAAGGGATTTTCAACAACACAAACACCCATGCCTTTGAACAGATTTATCACCTGAAAAAGTCCGCTCGTACCGGGAATCGAACTCGGGCGGTCCGGGACGCAAGTCAAAACCGTTGCCAATGCGCCACGGACCGGAATTTTTTTAGTTTGAATATAAATTTATCAGCTATGGTTGCTACTATTTTAAGAAACTCGGATCTGACCAAAACCACTAAATGGATTTCATGAGCATTTACCTGGTAGCTGTCGGTGCATGGAAATATTACAGTGATGGAGTAATGTAAAGATACTTCTCTTAAATTATGGTATAGAAATTGCCGAGATTGACAGCTCAAAAGTACTAACTTTACCTCATGATATATTTTGAAGACATCTCCCCAGGCAGTGACGGCTGGTGACGGGGTGCTGGGGGGTGCAAAAGGAAGATTCAACTATTTTTCCGTACTACGGAAGAGAAACAGTTGGTATTGCGAACATTGAATTGAAAGTCCATGCTATAGAAGTGTTTTAAAATCCAATGAATAGGAAAGAACTCTTGCAAAAATGGTTGAATCTTCCTTTGCAACCCCCAACACCCCGTCACCAGCCGTCACTGTCCCCAGGTATACAACCTTTTATAAATTCCTTTTCAATATCCATGGCATCGCCTTCCTGTCGAACACACATAGGGACCTTGCGAAGCTTTGAAATATATAATATGTACATAAAAAGGGCATTATTCTAAGACGTTCAGCCTATAAAATGAGCTGTCATATTTCAAATGTAATTCTTTGGACATCCTGCTTTGAAAATAAATGCCAACAGTTTACTAAATATCGAGAATTTTATGAAATGGATTGAGCCATCTACTTCTACATATCTTTTTCACGGAAATCAAAAAAAATAACTACATATTACATAGAGAATAGGTTAATTTTAATATTTATCAGGGCTGTGGAGTCGGAGTCGGAGGTTTTTGGCCGGAGTCACGAGTCGTCGCGGGGCTTTGGCCGGAGTCGTACTAAAAAAAACAACGAAAATGCATTTTGGTGTATATATTTTTTTAATTAACTGTATAAGTTGGTGACCCCACAGAAACCCGTCGCAACCCCCTTTGGGGTCGCGACCCGTGGATGCTGTTTAGTTTATCCTTTATCAATCATCCTACCCTTAAAACGGTGGATAGTTGGAGCTTCTTCAATCCTCATCTTCTGTCGAGATGTTTCAAGAGGTACACAGGTTCGACAATGGTGGCGGACGCATACGGAAAAAAACGCTACACTTACATAATTATGAATGATATTCCGTAAAAATATGCAATAACTGAAGCGGTAGATGTATGTAAATTTAAAAACACTTTGATAATATACAAGAATTCTTTTTGTGATCAACAAAACTTGGAACTTCCATTATAAACGTGATGGTGTATCATTTTTTTTAGAATTTCGACAGAACGTGCTTGATGGCATTTCAATCGTTCATTCGTGCACTTGAAACGCATGAATATGCCGAAAGACGAAACCCGGGTCACCAGCGTTAAAACTCATTAAAAAGGTATACAATTCAAAGGATTCAAATTTGATGCTGTATCAGTTCAATATCTTTCAAATAATATTTAAAATGTTTTTTTTTTCATTATGTATATCGCCCGAGTATAATGCGAGTTCACTTTTATTCATATCGGTTTTGACATAATCAAACACATAATTTTACTGAAATTATGTGTTGTAAATACTGACATTCAGAAAATGAGAAACTCGGGTCGTTGGTGATTAAACCAGGGCTGTGGAGTCGGAGTCGTGAAGTCGTCGCGGCGTTTTGGCCGGAGTCGGAAATTTTGAACTTTTTATTTTTGCATTTAATATGTCAAAATTGACTTTTGGCCGCATTGATATTCAATTGAATACATGTGTATATATATAGGAAAATTAGGGAACAAAAGTGACGATATTAACCTTTTTTTAGTCGGAGTCGTATTTTCGGTCAATGTCGGAGTCGGACTTTTTTAGACCGACTCCACAGCCTTGGTTTAAACTCATGGAAAAGTAAAACATTCAAACGATTCTAGCTTAATATTGAAATTCCATCAAGCACGTTCTGACGATATCTAATTCTCTAGTATTACAGTTTTTAATCTTCGAAATCTCGCACAAATTGAATTGAAAGTTTAATTTTTTATTCGAAGCTCATAGATATGTATAGTTTTTTGATGGATGCGAGCTTTAGAATGTAATGAAAATATCCGAAAAGGTTTATCGGTGTATTTTTCCTTAATGCATGATGCGAAATATAATTTCCAGCTTTGTTATGATACAGTTAGGCGAGTAGTTAACCAGCTTCTAATGACCGAGTATCGAAGATTCGATCCATCTCATTTTTTCCAAATGCACTGCATCTAATTGCATTAACTATTTATAAATGTAGCTAGAAAATTGATTGTACTAAGGATATAAGATAAAAGAACAGGGATCTGGAAAGGAGTGGAGGTAGTATACATAATAAGTTAATAAAACAAAAGTTCATTTTAACAAATAAAATATTTATTTGTTGAAGGGCGAAGACACTAAATGAAATGCAGAAAGAAAACATTTCAGATAAATCAGTCGTTATAAATTTAATATTCAAATACAAAATATTGTCTTGATGTCTATGGAAATGGACTGATAATAAAATTATTATGGAATACATGATGATAAGATAGCGAGACTAACATTCTCGCTTGGTAAACATCTGATAACAATACTGAGTATCTTGAAAAATACAATTCAAATTTATATAGTGCACGTGGGAAACTGAAATATGTTGAAACATTGAACATTTTATGAGTTTTACTAAAATAATTCATAACAAAGAAGATTTGTGGTGAGCGATAATTCACTGAATAATTCTGATACTAGATACATCTGTTCATCTATTCACGTAAGAATAGATATACCGCGAAATGATCTCGGGTAAAAAAGTAATGAAGATTTTTTTTTAATTACTGATTAATTTTCACTTTGGTTATTTGTCGATACAAATTTTCATTCTTGTATCATAATAATAGACTTGAAATTATTCAAGCATATTATATCAAATGGTTTTGTAATTCCATATTCGCTCAGTAGGTTATTTTGTTTAAGACGAATAATTTTACGGCAATTTACTTAATTCTGACTTAATAGCATCAGTTAAAAATGTATTTGTATTCTTGATACAAAAATGACGCATTTCTCAACTCTTTGAAAGTATACCAGATGTGACAAGACATTGTTTTGAGGATATAAAGTTTTTAAATTTAGATTTAGAATTCTTTTTTCAAAAGTAGACATAAATGATTAGATTTTTTTTAGTCAAATTAATTTAACATACAACTTGAATAAATAATTCAGTTTTTAATCATCATTTTTGGAATGAAATTTGGCAAGTACAAATATGACAGTTTGTTTAAAATTTATATGATTTATTTGTATTGTTAAATGATTGGTAAGTTCAAAATGAAGATCAATGAATTTATAATAAGTATCTTCGTATTCAGGAATTTTCAGTGAATTAATGCATCAGATATTATTAGATAGATTCTCCCGGAAGGCCCAGGTTGATATAATTCGATTATTAATTGTTTTCCTAGCTATTATACATACATTCGTTAATTTTTTTCCTATCTATGAACTACTAGCATTAATTAAGATCGTAGTCAATACTATGTACAGTTTACTTATCGATATATTTATAATAAATGATGAGTTCCCACTTAATTAGTAGAAAAATAACATGCGTATCATACAACTAACGTATTTAAGGACAATTTTGATTGACAAAGATCTGCGAATAGGAAATGGTGGAAGTATTATGTCCAATATTAGATTACACAAGGCAGGTCAGTGCAGCTGTGATATTATTGCAACTTAAATGCATTTCGTACTATATTTAATAACAAAATGAGATGATATATATAAACTCAAAAATATATATGTGTGTAAAAGAAGGTGTCCAATGTACACTGCTTGACAAATTGTACATGCACAAATACTCAATATTATTCCGATAGAGGGTCGTCATGCATGCATACAAATTGTTAGTTGAGATTTGTTTCGGCATTTAACTGTTTTGTTCTGTTATATAGCTGACTTTAGAGTGTAAAGATGATGTGAACTACAAATAAATATTATCATTGTTTTATATTGGTATGAATGACCATATTTTTAGTTGTATAGTTTTATATGAAAAAATGATCGTTAGCCAACAGCTTTACACTATCAAGTCAGCGATATATTAATTAAGAAATAGCAGTCTAAGAAAGAGGTAATGGATAATTCAATCACGTGTAATTGTGTACTTAATGCGGCTGAATAAACCAAGCAGTCGAATCTCAAACCATATTATAAATAAAAGAATTGACAAAGATGAACAAGTAATGAATTCTTAAAAGATAAAATGGCGTTAACGGTTTTCGCTTATTCGTTACATATAGTTAATTCAGCATCTGCATTGACCAATAAGCATTTCTTATATAAGCCTTATTTGTTGCGGTATAAACATTAGAAAATATGCTTCGAAGATCCTTTTATCGTATACAAATGTGTAGTCATTATTTTTTTTATTTTTTTGCCAATAATGTTCAACATGAAGTTTATTGGACTTAAATTAATTACATCTTAATCACTTTGGTTTTAATGTGTACTTAAAAATAGCCTAAGTACAATATTAACGGAAGTGGATGATAATACATACGTATATTTGGTGAATATAAGTTAATAAAAATTGTAAAAAATGTCTTTTTTTGTTACACTTAACTTTACACTTTTCACGCTTCAATCATAATTTTATCACATTTTTTTTAAAGAACACAATTTAAAATAACAGTAAAATATTAATTAAATATATAAAGAACATAAACGAATAAAACAGCTTACTTATTAATGTGTAAGAAGAGTCACCGTTAAAAAGTATGTGGAAGGGGCCTTTTGATACATTGACAAATAAAGATAAGGTTTTTAATGTAGATAACTTACTGATCATTTATGAATATATTTTTTTGTTATGTAACATATGTGAGTATAATGGACACTTTTTGACCTAATTTGATGCATAAACTACCTTTATTATTTACTTTTGGAAGAATAAAACTAATTTCTTAAAAGACGATTACTGATGCAAGTAAAAGGTAGTAAGTCAACTAAAGAAATACAAGATCTAAGAAAGGTTAATTTACGTAAAGTAAAAAACAACATATTGGTCAATATAACTTCATGATTCAATATAATTTCAATTCTTAGCACATCGGCTTCGGGAACGTGGAATACGCGCCATTATATCTCCGTGCCAATGTGTTAAAATCAGTCCGTTTAGTAAGAGGGTATGATACCTAATAGATCCAAAATGCAACGCGTATTTAACCTATTTGGTTTTATTTAACACACCGATAACATTTCTGTAAGACTGAAAATTGAGGATGAAAATAAATGAAAATATTGACGCATTAAAGCCTGTATTCAATAGAAAATGCCCGGGAGTCTTATGTCCCAGACCCGTAATCAACACTAGCGTGCATCTCAAGAGGGTTTGCAATTATTCTAGAGTTGTTGCACGCTGCAGATATCTTCTGATGCATGTCTACAGCTATCGCCTTTATGCTAGAGTGCGTGTGTTGCACTTTTGCAAGATGAAACGGTAAAATAATCTTCAGTTAAATGGTGTATTTACGGTGAGTACGCCGCCATTAAACGAAGTAAAAAGAAAATCGTAAATTCAATGACATTTGCGTTGACTAATTCATATCGGTATCGACAAGAATTTAAAAAAAATACTGTATTTTAAAACTAGATGGATGAATGATGAGTACAGAGTAAATCAACGACTTTCCGTGGGGTTTTTGGTATCATAAAAAAATCAAATTAAGAATAAGTTTGTTTGTGCATTGTTAATTATTTACACATTCCATTTTCAAATAAAAAATAAAGATGTCTAAAAAAACGAGTACATCACCATGTCTTCAAAATGTATAAGCAATTGATGCCTCATTGAAATGAGCAGTAAGGCTGTTTTTCCTTTATTGTAATTTTTTCATGATAATAAAAAGCAGAAATTCACTGAGGGCAGAGAAATAAACTGATAATCAAAATAAAAATAATAATACATTTTTAGTACTTTTCCACATAAAATTTATTTGATCAGGACCGGTTTCGCTCATGGCGAGCAGTTGACAATATCAGTTGACAATGCTCGCCATGAGCGAAACCGGTCTTGATCAAATAATTTTACGTGGAAAAAGTACTAAAAATGTATTATTATTTTTATTATAATGCCTTTCCACCAAGTATTGACAGTGAACACCCTAAAAGTGATACTCAAAAGGTTAACGCTTTGAACATAGATATATTCGGGGGTTTAACATTATGCACCAATCAATTAATCTAGGAAATTTGGGCATTTATATGACAAGTAATGGAAACGATAATATTTTTATTAGATGATACGTTTTTTCGTCGCTGTGAGTGAAATTATTACTATGCAATGACATCAGTGGGAAATACATTTCTAAAGTTGATGCGATATTTAAAGTAGACGTCGGGATTTTTTTAACGAATCCACAGCCCTGCTAAATACGTAATTGCATACATATTAAATTTATCAAATACGGAGAAAAAAAGATAAATACGTAGGTACTTGATTTCAAAAACTCGTTTTAGAATTTCTATATCAGTCGAAATTTTCAATACCGGTCTTGCAATGTCTGCCAAGCACAGAGTAATGATTGAAAATAAAATCGCTATATGCTATATGTGTATTGGTTTGTATGAAAATATTAAATGGTAAACATATTCATAAATGACCAGTCGCTCGTGTCCCACTGCTAGATTTAAAATATAGCTGCAGTATAAATTAACAATAAGAAAAGATGTTTTATTAATAGAAATAAATGGAGGCCATTTAAATAAAGCGGAGATCAAAGTTTATAATAATGTATTGCAGTCTTCAAAATAAAACAATGGTAATATAAAAATCATAGACACAAATGACAAAAAGCAGAGACAGTGTATTGGATAATTACCAAAGATAATAAACATTACGCATTATTTACGTATAATTGGTTCTCTGAATTTTGCAGTGTATTGAATTAATGAAAATTAACTCTTTACAGGTAAATAACATTGTACAAAAAACAAAACTACTTAATATTTAAATGAAACAAATAAACTTAAATCAACGAAACATGCAAAATTAAAAACAGAAAAATTTTACTTCGGTACATGTTGATGTATCCAATTGAAATAAGAATACGGAAATTGTTGAATTTAAATGCTAAGTCCTATCACTGGAAAGCATTGACGTTCTATAATAAAATATATAGATAATTTGTAACGTTTATTTTTTGATAATATTATATAGGTAATCTAAGTTATATTTAGTATACAATATTGATGATTTGATACAAGATCACGCAACAATTTCCGTTGAAAAATATTTTTAAACATAAGTAGATAATGTTTAATCAACTAATTTTATATTGTAACATAACATTATCAAAAGTATCATGGCTTTAACGGGGAAAAGGACCATCGGATTATGGATTCGAAATTGATTTCTTGATGTTGAATCGACTACCTGTTGGATTACCGACTCATTCTTTTGATTACCTCTCTACTCTTTACCATATTGATGCGGGATCAGTAATTTGTATATTTCTGTTCAGAAATGTGTATTCAAACAACGAAGAGTCATAATAAAGGGGGTATGCCCTACTACGGTTGAGGAATCTAAGGCTAGAACCATACATATTTTGAGTGTACCAGACGACAATAAAAGCAAAGATTAAAAATATCTTCTGTTGATACTAAGAGAAGGACGACGAAGAAATTAGTGACTTAGATGAAAAAAAAAGTAGGAAAAAGATTGAAATAGTTTGTTATCTTGAATAAAATCGCAAAATCTAGAGATATACACATATTGGATTTAAGTTTTACAAATAGAGACTCGTTGATCCCGAAGAGGGTGGTAGCTGTTGGAGGACATACTTCCAAGATGAACCAAGTTGCATTTTTTGAACATGCTTTATCATATTTTCCAGGTCTTTCACAAGTTTCAAACAAGTGAAGTGAGATAATTAAAAACACAATGAAAGTGTTTTTTTTCTTCAACCAAATAAAAGTTTCATCATTTTGCTACTTGGCTCACTTCTCCTCTCAATGGTTCATATTAACGAAGGATACAACTAGATCTGGGTTGCAGAAATTTTATCGATGAGGACTGTGAAACCATTTTAATTCGTGGGGGAGGAGGTTGAGTTTAATACTAAAGCCTAAATTTGCATTGAAGTCTCATGAAGGGATTGGAAGACAAATAAATGAATAATCTGCCGTATTTTGTGAACGTAACGTGGATAAGATCATAGTTGTAACATCACCGTGGTATAATTTATTCAGATGCGGAAACATTAATCCTTTGTATGAAGATATTTAATGTTCTTTTAAGCATATCGACATTTAACAAGACAAAAACTGTTCATGCATATTTGAAGTATGTATAATATGTACGAGTGTGCAGCGGTCACATAAATACCAGCCGCCATTCGAATGTGTTGGTGAGCATTGAAATCCGGTTTTATCAGGTCCAAAGATTGTCGCGAAGATGTGTTCCCATAATACTGTAGGTATGGTCAACGCAGTTTTCATTTTGAAATATTCGTGCTACCAAAGAGTGGATACAAAGAAGTCACCTTAATTTTGAGTAAAGTTTTATACAAGTGGCATTTTTCCGATTCAAATTTCGAAAAAGGAATTTATGGTGGAATAAAAGAATAAATCTGCCATTGAGTACGGCTGTTGATTATTTCATACAAAATAGTTTCCGCTGAATAGATATACGACTTGGTGGATTAGATAATTAAGCAACTTTAAATTAAATTAACATTGAAGACATTCAAAAATTCTCAAAGGGGAACATAAAAAAAACTTCAGATGGAATGTTAATTTTATGTATATTTATATGAGTTACTGAAATGAGTCAGTTTGGATACAACGTCAAAGACTCCGAGAATGAATGAGTGATATCCTATCGGTGGAATTCACGAAAGAACTCTTAAAAATATTCTGTCATGTGGAACACAATAAACATCTGAGACATTTACCATTTAATATTTTAGTTTGAAACGGGTATTAAAAACCTTTTTAAAAAAATTGAGGGGGCGTGTCGAGCGACACGAACACGTCGCGTTTATTTGTCAAGCATGCAGATACGGTAACTGTGCTTACCAATGAAATATTTCTAGCAAATGTTTATTCATGATATATTCAAATATCCATGTTTTGTTTATGCAATCCAACGCAGTACGAGACAATTAATCGGTCATTGTACATTTTTGATAACTAATGAATTACGAGAAGTGTATAAAATAGGTAAAGAGTATGCCTTCTGTTAGAATAAGCGATATACAACCTTCAAATGAACCAGGGATAGGCCAACAAATAAAAAGTGATTTCTAAAAACGTGTGTACATCAAGATTTCAAGGCTGGCGATATTTCTAAGCGGTGAATCCAACAACAGTGAAACAATTTCGTCCGTTCAACTTGTTGATAACAATCTCTAGAGTTTTACCATATTAAAATATACATTCTTGCTAACCTTAACGAAGCTTTCTTATTTTAATTTAAAATACAATGGTCAAGCATGATAAATGCAACCGGCATAAATCTATTCCAGCATTATAATTTGGAAGTTTACGTTTTTAATGTATTTTTAAACGGAATAGTTAAAAAGATATTTTATATGACAAAACTCTCACGAGTAAAATGATTATCGATGGTCCGAAACAAGAAAAATTAAGAAACGTAAAAATAGACTTAGTACTAGATCACCGCATATGCCATAATCCTAAGTTAAGGATAGCCAGCTGAGGCAATTTGGTGATCCTGTCCAAACCCACAGATGTGATCCTCGTGCAGCCATACAAGTCGATGCATTTTAAATGTGTCAGACTGTCAGCTATGTTCTGCAGACCCTTGTCTGTTATCCGAGAGCACTGGCCGATGTTCAATATCTCCAATTCGTGTAGAGCCCTCGCTATCCTATCTAGACCGTCGTCGGATATTTGGCAGGCGCTTAAAGACAGAGAACGGAGGTGGAAGAGACCCTGAGACACGTGAGTCAGCGCCTGGTCTCCGATTTTATCGCAGAAAGAAACGTCCAGCGACGATATTCTAGAGCCGCCTTCTGCCAAGTAAGCCATTCCGATGTCTGAAATATTGTCGCACGATCGGAGGTTCATTTCTTTTAGAGATGGCATTTTGGCTAAGTGTTTTAAGCCGCTGTCGGTTATCGATACGCAGAAGCTTAAATTGATGCTGGAGAGGGTTGTCAGGCCGGTGGCGACGTGTTTCAGAGCCTCGTCGGTGAGCCTTTGGCAGTCTTGCAGTCCTAAGTGTTCGAGGGCGAGATTGCCTTCGGCAGTATCGCGGTTAAGTCCGGCGATGTGGCCTATTCCTTGATCGCTGATATGCCAGCATGATCTGAGATTTAACCTTTTAAGTTTCTTCAATCCCCAAGCGACTAGAAGTAAACCTGTATTCGTGACGTTGCAGCAGCCTCCCAATTCTAATGTCTCTAGGTTTTTCAAGAACTGTGCAATGCGGCCCAGAGACGTGTCTGTTATTTGCTTACAAAGAGAGAGATTCAAAACTCTCAAATTTGGCAAGTCAGCGGTGAAGGCGTGCGCTAAGCCGGCATCTGTGACATTATAACAACCGCTTAGATTTAACGCTTCCAGTTCTGGCACTCCTTGGACGACGTCTCTCAGACTTCGCCGAAGAGATAACACCTGCACTTTGCGTATGCCTCTTTTGACTAACGAAGTGAACAGCGAGGGATTCGCTCGCCTCAGATGCAGCCTCGCTTCTACTCCTCTCCAGACCGACCGTCTGTAGGCGGCGTCCCTCCAAGATTGGCAAGTCTGAGCCGCCCGACCTTTATCTTTGACCTCTAATCTCGAGAATATTAGCGCCAACAGTTCGGGGTACAACCTGGAGACGTGCGTGGGCCGGTGCCTGACCCGTTGAGGAGCGGGCGCCGGTCCGAGGGGGGGTCTCCAGAGCCTAGGCATGCCAGGCAATCCCGTCTCTCCGCAGGATATTCCCGCAAGCGTCTTCGCACCCCAGTTGGTGTCCACGATGTTGTGATCCATCATGGAAAAATATGTGAGTTCTTGCGGGCACGGAGCTCCGCTATACAATTGTTGACATTTGTCCATTTGGGTTTTTGGTGGTTCTTTTTTAAAACGACGGATATACGTCTTAGATAGATTATCTATTTGAGTAACATTAGCTATAACTTGTTACTTTAACGAAATACTATATATATGATTTATATACGATTGGCAAGCAAGCATTACATACGTACGAGTGCGTATAACCCAAGGATTTCTGGCGCTGAGAAACTTATATTCCTTCAGTTTACGTCTGGTATCACCCACAGAGTCAACCGTGTCACGTGATATGATAATACGAAATACGCGCTGGCGACTGGCTTCGAGCAAGGCAGCAGGTACCCATTGAAAACAAAATTCAAACAAAAAAACTGTTCACTCAAGTATGACGGCGCCGTTGTGTCAATATTATTCAAACAACGACAAACTCAATTTCCATTTGTCCACTAACACTGACAATCTATGCGAGTGGAAATATTGCGTTATTGCGTCAGCGGAAACCTGCTGCAAAACTTTTAGTCACAGATAAACACAAAAACAATTCGAAGTTCATATTATTTTGCTGCGAAGTTTTGCGATTTGTCTGATAAAACTTTTAGCAGTACACATTGTTTCCTGTCATTTACATCACTTCAAAACAGACACTATTATCGTCGAACACGTGGTCTTAATAATTGTTTGTGTATTTCAACTGTTGCAAAAAAATACGCGGTGTCGAAAATTGAAATTCGCGCGAACGGGGCTTAATTGACTGGGCACTGAACTTACGCTACCGCCGCGAACGCTGGCTAGTTTAACACTGACTCAACTGGATGATGTTGCCAGTTGTTTCTCCCTCCGATAAAGTTTTAAGAGTCCCGATTGGCTGCTAGCGTTATCACGTGGTGTTGGTAGCGCAGTATTGATTCGGGGACGTTGCGGCGGCATTTTTAAGTTTCAAATGCTTTCGAGCGAGACAGAACTAGTGCCTGAGACATGGATTATCAAGTAACGATTCGCAAAAACAACATAAAATTATTAAAACGGTTTCATATCAGTATAAAAACTACCATAGAATTATTAAATTTAAAAGAAGCATCATATCGTTGGGTTAGATTGTTTAAGTTCTAAAAAAACATCACATTAAAATAATGTTTTAATTATAAAACATAAATTGTATTACTTAAAATGCAATTGCTAACTCACAAATCTAATCGATAACAGAAAATGTTATCAACCCAATTTTAAACAAAAAATATGATTTTTAACAGTAACTTTGTTCTATAAAAGATTCGATTTCCATTCCCAATTTTTATGCTCAGAGAAATAGTTTTTCCGTGTTTGACAAATGAAGACTTATAGACTCATAAAGATAAGATGAAATATTGGATTAGGATTAGCTGGGTTCAGAAACTTGATTTTTTGTTTGTTTGTATCATCGACAAAAAACCTTGAGAAATAAGAAAAAACAATTGGTAATAAATATCAAATTTGAAAAAATACAACTAAAATTATTAAAAATATTGTTGTATTTAAAAAAATACCCAAATTTCTCTGAAAATTGGAGTCTTCTCATAGGCTGCAGTAGGCTATTAAGACATTTTCGCGAATTCACATTTGTTTAAAGATAGACAATCGTGATTATATGTCAATGATTGGGAGGCACAAACTTTGGTCGTCACAAAAAAATATTTTTTGTTGAGATATAACTTGATATTATTTGCTTATTAGGCAACAAGAGAGCTCAATATGCTTGCATGTAACTAAAATAAAAAATGATTAATTCAAAAAAAGACATTTCATTGAATGCCTATTATCCATTTTTTGATGAAAATATATGTTTTGAACCATGAAAACTACAAATAGTGCATCCCTGAAATAGCTTGTAACAACAACTACAACATGAATTCATTATAATACAAAATATATAAAACATTATTTTTTGAGTTCAGTGTGATAAATAAAATTAAATCAATTGTATGTATTTTTAATCAGTCCAATGATTGTCGTCACGGTTACCAAAATCATAAAATTAAAAAATAGAATTTGCATCCCCGTTATTCTTTTCAGTTTGTTTTCTTGACTTGTAACCCTTTTTAATTTTTCAATAAATAAAAAGAATTGAAAATAAAGAATCCCAAATATTTTATGCTTTAGTACACCTGACTAAAATTATGAAGAGGGAGTGATCAAAAGTGAAACAGAAATAAGTATCGTTGAGAATTCTCGCAGGATAGAGTGAGACAGAGAGTGTGCGGGCGGGGGACCTGTCGTCTGTCACATACTCGAAGACCAAAGTGCGTGGGCATTTTTCACCAACGATATCCGTTATCAGTTACTAAAACTTAAATGTTATATGAACATAATTCTGATAAAAATTTGTAGTTTGTTTGTATGATATAAAATTATTTTAGTTGAACGATAATCTTATATATCAAACCGAAACGGCGTATGTATGTCTGTGTGTCTGTAATTCCCATTTGCATTGTTGGTCATTAAGTTGCCATAAAAATTGAATATGAAAGAAAATATGTTTGAATTTTTATCGGCGAAGACATTTAGTCAAAATGTAATAAATTAGTCTTCTACAGAACTTTTCCCGGCTATTATTATTAATAATAAAGTTTACTATTTACGTGAAGGTATTGTTTGACAGCAAATTAGATTTTTTCCATGAATTTGGACATTTTAATGGGCGAGAATGGGGCTGTCATCAAATTAAATAAAGTTTGTGATTTTATTTTAAATCTATTTTGGATGTTAGATTTTGTGATATAATTATGTCGAATGATATAACATTAAATAATTATTGGTCGCTTAGTCCGAGCGACGCCGGGTAGCAATACTAGTATATATATAGACATAACATAGTGATTGGTATTTAAATATCGAATTGTTGATCGTAGTCTCAACATATGTATTAGTAATTGGTGATGTTTGAATGTTTTGTTAGTCAAAATTGCTTCCATTTATTTAAGCCAGATGATAAACATTTCAAATCAAATATTTCATATGAAATAATTGTAAAATTCGAATGAAAATAAAAGTCAAAACAATATTTATAATTCGTTTTCAAGCATATATGTACAAATAGCCGTTTCTTTGCCTAAACATTATTTATAGATATAATATTTGTCAAATTTGTTCCTACTATAATCAAAAAATACCTAAACACAAAAAATAATACGCAAAATTGACTAAAATTTATATAGCCCACGGACATCAAAAATTATTCGTGTTGTTTCATGCGGGGTCTAACTATGTACATACACGCACCACACATACATTGAAAAGTCATCTACTCACACATTTTTAGTTCGTGAAAAAACCATCACTTTTCCAAATCATTTTTGCTTACAACTTAATTTTGCTATTCGTCGCTAGATGCTCTTATTTCACGAAATTAATCTGTCGATGATCAAAATACAATTATGTAGTTGGTTTATGTTTAATTTAATAGCTGCAATTTATATAAACAACAAGAAAATTTTATAATGTGTTGTGATTATCAGCTTTTATTTTGTTGTCTTTTTAAAATGAGTGATTTCAAAAAATGTTTCATACAGACAGTTTTATTCTATTTATTTTTTTTGATATTTTCATTTCATACAATGATATATTATGGAATCAAACTAATCTTAATTTTTTTAAATATTCTTCTTTGCTCATGACATCTATTGGTAACTAGAATAGCGCTTTGTACTGAAAAAGTTGTATTTAATTAATAAATAAATGATTGTGGTTCATATCTTGTTTATTTATACCAGAGGTCCCCAAACTCTTTTGTTCCCTTGCCGATTTTTACAGTTTTCGGTAGACCCCCTAATATTTATTTTGTGCAAACTTTTAAATGTGTTTTTATATCTAACAAATCTATTAGCTATAGGACTAGTTGTTAGCAAATTAATAGTTCAAAGTAATAGTTCAGAACTAGATGGGTGTGTGAAAATTTTAAGCATTAAGTATGCTTTCGAATAGAAATCTATAAACTGATTGTATTTTATTATAATGATAATATATTTTTTCTATTTCTATAAACCGATTGTCTTTTATTATACTGATAATATATATTTTTAGGTTTGGATAGATGAGTGGGGGAGGGAATTGCAAACTGCATATATATCCATGTCTCCGATCAGAAATAAATAGTTCAGCAGAACATTAATATCCGAATAATGTAATCCACAACATTTGGATCAAATCTACTAAAATCCAACACGCAAAGGTTCAAACATCTGATCAAAATAGGAATACATGGAGGGGTATTGAAAAAAAATCAACATTTTGTTTTTGTTTTTTTATATTTGAAAATCGATTGACAATATAAAAAAAATTAATTCACATTTGTAAAGAGATGATGAATACACTGGAAATCTTTAGAAGTCTTGGAAGTCTTGAAACAGGACTTAATAGATGCATTTATATAAATTTTATTTAGACTGCCAACTGAGTACAAATTTTATGTTTTAGTCCAATTTATTAAGGGTTACCAGTGCTGTAGTGGAAGGTATACATCGTATACCCTCTGGTTAACGCAAAATATTTAATGTTTTTTTTTGAAAATTTTAATAATCTTGGTTTTATTAATTCCATAGAAATACTAAAACAACATGAATATTTTTTCTTCATTATAATTTTAAATATTACCCATTTTTTGGCAAACGGTAAATTACAATATGGATACGATATTGCACATAGAATGGGTAACTGTATACCTTCTATAAAGTATACCAATGAAGCACTTGCATTGCAGTTGTTAAAGTGGAGAAATCGAAATAGTGTAATTTCATTAGCAGCTAACAAACTGCCTATAATTACAGGCATTAAGATTGGTATCAAAGACAAGGGAACCACCGCATGATACAGGTTTTGATGCCTTCAAGACTCCATTATCTAGTGTACAGAAGTAAAATTTCTGACAGTCGGCAGGATCTCTCATCAAGCCTTCAGATTCGCAAATTGATCCTGGTGCTTGTGGAAGACCAGCAGTTGTAGTTGTAGTTTTGGTAGTTGTTGGAGCGGCGTTGTCAGTTGTTGGGGTAACCTTTGTGGTTGTTGTAGTCGCTTGAGTGGTAGTAGTAGTGGGAGTCGTTGGCACAGCCTTTTTGGTTGTAGTGGTTGCTTGTGTTGAAGTAACAGCGGGTGTTTCCTAAAAAGAATTAACCATTGTTAAAAAAAAAAAAACACTTGTGAGTTACAGTGGTTGAACAAGCTGAATTTGTGGGTATAAGGTATACACTGCATCGTATCGTTATCATAGTAAAATCAAGTTATTAAATTTTAGGCATCACACGAAGAAAGTATAGATCTCAATTCGTAGAAAGTTTTCAATATCACTGGTTATTTATTTTCAAAAAAAGATTGCCAACTCTTGGCAATCATTTGAATCATGCAAATCAGTGTTGTTTGGGCATAACCTGATTACTGCAAGATATTGATTTTATAAAAAAAAAACTCAGACAAATATTAAACAATGAAAAAAATAAGTCATTATCAGAATTTAGATTATTCCAATAATAATCGAAATAACAGTTTTCAGGAGATCAAATATTTAAAAAAAATTGTATCCTAAAGAATCTATCTATCTACTACACTTTTTTTCAAAAGTCAGTTGCCAAGTTCTGTCAAAACACACCAAAATATTTCTGTGATGAGTGAGCAAAATGCAAAAGTGCGCTGATGTATTTTTAAAAATCTTATTTGCTCATACGCAAGTGAGGCTATGTGATAGAGAAACATCTGTCAAAATTATGAAAGATAACCTTTGGTGCTGTATAATATCTCAAAGAAATATTAAATATAGTTTACTTGAAAAAAGATGTATCATAAATGATAATTCTAGTAATGACG
Source organism: Himalopsyche kuldschensis (assembly GCA_028554975.1). Classification (NCBI taxonomy): domain Eukaryota; kingdom Metazoa; phylum Arthropoda; class Insecta; order Trichoptera; family Rhyacophilidae; genus Himalopsyche; species Himalopsyche kuldschensis. The sequence continues at coordinate 2,333,003 of JAHFWI010000045.1, forward strand.
AAAATAGAAAAAAAATGTTTTACCGATCCCTTAATGCCATTGCTCAAAACGGTCAGGATTGGATATTTGCCATTTCCGCAGCTTCCCCTGAAGTCATCTGTGTCAATACTCCATACCATGGCTCCACCGAGATTGTTGTTCTTTATGTAATCAATCTGTATATGGAATGAAATAATTAGTAAGATTATTTTGAAACTAGAACTAAAACGTAGGAGTTAAATGTGTTGCTGATATAGTCGCTTTTTAAATAAAAAATTTTGGCTTATGTCAAGTGGATTTCATGTATTAATCTTTCATGTTTGAAAAAGTTAGCCTTACCCTCTTCGGGCCCCGGGTATCACCTATGATACTCATGATTTTATAAAACAACAGCCTGGTTGTAGATTTGATTGTACCAAAACCAAAAGTATCATATAATGAAAGAAACGGTCTTACCAACTGAATATATCCGAAAAATTTCATGTCAGTATAGAAGTCACTGTTGTTGAAGAAAGTTGGTCCGTTTTAGCATTTAAAATGCTTCGACACTTACAATACAAATACAACAATATTTTTATCTACAGCATACATTATTATTTAATTTTGCTTCAATATGAATGACTTTAACATATTGTTCATAATACAGCATAAAAAAATTGTTTTAGTACGCTCAATATGATATTTATTTAAAACCATAAATATCATAGGTGATACCTGGGGCCCGAAAGAGGTAAATAAATGTATTCTTTAAATAGTGTGTCACAGGAAATGGATAATGTAGATATCTGAATATAAAATATATATTCACAGAAGAATAGTGATCTTTCTTATAACAGAAATTATGACAAATACATGTATATGTATATAAATTCATTAACAACATTATTGATGAGTATCAGTAAAATAAGACAATGCAATACATCACATTATCATTCTGAAATAATGATATTACACAAATGAAATGTTATAACTTGTAAAAATTAAAATGTAAAAGTAAATTGTTCAAAGTACATTTTATAACCTGACTATAAAAAATATTTATAATCTTTAAAAGTAATATAAATATGTAAATTACAAAAGAATAAAAAACAATCTGTTATAAATATAATCAAATACAAAATGGTTCTGATTTTTTTGGTACCTTAAGTTGTGCAGATTCTTTGTTGTCATACGACACCCATTGGTCTCCAGATACCAAGTAGGGAACCATTGCTTCACTGTCCCAGGAAATTTTCACGGCTTTGTCTGCTGTTTCAATTTTGCAAATCTAAAATAAAATAATGTATTCATTAAAAGCGTGGAATACTGAAATGATTTTTTTGTTAGCCTATCTTACAAGAAGCAAGGCTACATATTTCAAAAGCCAGAGTCGAGTGTTTTTAATGACCAATAATATTATACGGAGAAAAAATAGCAATGTATTTTAATTCTACAGAAATTATTTAGTATATTTGTTGATAGCTATTTCGGCTTACGTCATTGTCAGAACTACTTAGACTTACAACAGAACTATTATGAATGGTTCAAATGTAACTGTCAAGGTGACACAGTAAAAATAGTTAAAAAAAAACTCTTACTTCATTGTAACCAAGCATTCCTACTTCTTGGGTAAAAGGCCCTGGATTACCACCAGCTTTGCATGCACAATTGGGGGTAGCGCATTGTGTTGAGGTTAAGGTGAATGACCTTCCGTAGAGACCTACACCCAAAATAAGCTTGGTGGATGGGGCACCGAGCTTAATCCATGCCTTGATACTGGCATCCTGCAAAGATAAAATAATGATTCAAAGTATTGATATTCGATTGGATTGATAGAGCTCCGAGTAAATTTTTCAGGAGATGAAAGTTTTGCCCGATCTATGGTGCAGTATTCAACATTGTTGGCTTCCATGCCGGACCGCCCGGGCTTGATTCCCGGTAGGAGGAGATTTTGTCAGTCGATAAATCGATTCTGTTTGAAGGCAATGGGTGTTTGTGTTCCCTTCCCACCTTTCTGATCCCAAATCCAAAACGAGGCACGTAGCGAGAGCGATTAGCTAACCACTTGTACTTTACTAGTCCTTTTTTCCTTTCAATCCCTACTCTCTTCGAAAAAGAGAGGATGACCAACTGAGTAACAAGCAATTCATCTTTCAAAATATAATGTTGAGGTAAACTCTGTGAGGAGTCCATAAGTATAATTTTGACGAATTTACTACCATGTAGACATTTGGCTGGTTTACTCCAGAATGTGAAATTAAATTGATGCTTATACAAGTTACCGAATTATTCCCCACACGAAAACTTCACACATGAAAAGTCAGAAAAAGATATTTTATTTATATTATAAAAAACATACGTTTTCTGTATTCATTTATTTACCCTGTGCAGAATTATCTGTTTGCGGGATTTTTGTATTCACCAAAACAAAGAGAGAATATTCAACTCACCACATTGAGTCCAGCATTCACTGTATTGATTTCCGATTTGGAAATAAACAGGGGTGCATTGTGTCCAGTTTTCTTTTCATAATATCCGTGGAAATCGTATGTCATGACATTAATGAAATCCAGATATCTACAAAAAGTAAATTGGATATAAGAGATGACCAAACACTGATAACTTCATCATATTTTTTTCCATTTCATTAAATGTAAAAGTCCAAAAAGATTTCACAAAGCATGCACATATTTCTGCATCGATTATTGTTGTCTATTAACAATTAACAAAACTGTAAAAGAAAATAGTTGTAATTAATTGCATCTGTTCACAAGAGAGCCAAAATAGAGTAGACTGTTGAAAGTGTCACAATTGTATTGTCTTAAATGGATATTTTTTGGCCAAAATAATCTTAGTATTGCCAAATTTATTGTGTTGTTTATAACAGCAACAGTGCGATAAATCTGAAAAATTGGTCGCTGGCCCCACTGAACAAAAAACATGCATTATGTAGCCCCTGAAATAAATCTGCGGTGCCGTGTTTGGGAAGGGATGGTTTATAATATCTATTTATTGTAAAACTGGAAAAAACATCAATTATGGATTATGACTAAATATCACTCACTTTCCAAGATTAGGAACATCGTAAGATTGCACAACGGAGAACTCCGCAGCGGCCACTGCAGCTGTCAGAAGGTAACCGTACTTGTCAAACTCCACTCTCATTGTCTTGATGAGTTCAACAAAGTTGGCTTTGTCGGCTGGTGCACCATCTCTCTGGGCAGGGTATTCCCAATCCAGATCAAGACCGTCAAAACCATACTTCTGCAGGAAGCTGACGGCATTTAAAGCGAAAGTTTTTCGCAATGATGCCTGACTGAAAATCTGAAGAAATAAAATAGATTAAAATTACTGTGCACATTAAGAATTTCGACTGAGGGTGCGTGTTGGAATTTGAATATCAAATTTGAATCGTTTGAATTTTGTACATTTTGTTGCATTTTTTCCCCTACGAACGACTGAAGTTTTTGGCATCTTCAGGAATTTTAGGTGTATGAATGAACTTGAACTGTTCAAGAAATGCGTAAGCTGGCTCATTTGAGGAAAAACCCAGGTAAATGTACAAAATTCAAAACATTCATATTTTACATTGAAGTTTCGCCAAACCCAAATCCTAAAATAATTTGCTGTTACCAATAACAAATATCTGAATATTTTAGTATAAATATTTATAATTTGTACGATTATGGGTAAATTATTGTTACAATGTCATACGTTATATTATAAATTAATTGATGTAGGTAATTTATTTGCTAGCTGAAATGCTTGTAATGCCCAATGTCTCAATCATTGTAAAAAATTCTATTTTGTTTTTGTTACCTACTATATAAATTAAAATTTTTTCTAAAGTTCACATTATAGAAATTGTAAATGAAATATAAGGTATGGTAGTGTAATGCAGCAATAAAAGATTTGAAGGTCATTTATACCATTTTTATTGATTTGATTATGTAATCACAATCTAAACAACGAGATTTTTGGGTGATCTAGTTTTTCTTAATTAACCCCATTTTGGACTTTCGAAAATCAAAGTTAATTCCTTTAATAATAAATTGATACAACTCACTCGAGAATAACGGGCGGATCCTTCTCCCCATCCTCCCATAGCAACCAAAGTCTTGAGTTTTGGATTAGCAGCCTTCAGTTTAATAAACTTGTCGATATTTCCTGAAATTTATTATAAATTTATTCACACCAACACAACAATAAACAAGTGACTAGTGATCTAAAGTAACTATAGTGATTACAAACCTTTTCCAAAGTTTTCAGTGAGGTCATTCCACGGATCCATAATTTTGACAAGACCAGCATCGGTGGCTGTGACGAATGCATAAATCAAATGAGTGCAGAGGTTTGATGGAATATCAGAAATAGCAAACGTCCCTTCGTTTACTCTGTATCCAGCCCAGCTTCCCAAGTAGCACACCATTTTGTCTGTAAGTAATACATTTATTTGTTTATGTACAGGCTGCCTGCTTTGAACATTCTTTTTTCACTATTTTGCACATTTTATAAATATTTTTGTCCAGATTTTGAACTGAACTTCAGAAACTATGGCATATGAAATAGGAAGCGAGCCGGATGAATGAACTAAAAATGAATGTCAACAAAAAAGATCTAAAAGAATAGATTGAGTCTCACAAATAAATTCTAAATTAAGTAACAAGAGTTAAAAAAATGATATAAACAATGAATGTGAGGAAAAAGAATCTGAAAATCAATAATATGAATGAAGCCTTCATGCATCTTGACAATTTTTTGACTATCATGGAAGAATCGAGAACTTATTTCTAAAGTACCATTAAGGTAAGCACCAAGTAAGGCCAAGTACCAAGTAAGGCCATTAAAAAAGACACAGCATTTTATAATACTCTTTATCAAAAAATGAAAAAAAGGGTGGAATTCTAATTCAGCTAATTGCATAAGTTATAATAATAGAGTTAACTACTCTAGACTATTTTATAAAGAAAATGCTCGAAATGCCTCGTTAACTTGTGAATATGCTAATTCCTAGAACTACTATGTCGAGTCTAGCTCGACATTGTATAGGTAACGCGCAACTCGTATGTTGAATCCTGTTCGACATTCTATAACTTGGTAGGAAAACTATTTTTTTATATCCATATTTATTGGATTGTGTGAATTAGTTAAAGTTTGTAACATGTGATAATGTGGTACATTTTTTGTATTTTGTTTTACCATTCTAATAAATACACTAACCATATGATATCAATCAATTTCTGAAATCTATTGAAGAGTTAAAATGTATAATGGAGAGTGCTAAGCGTTACAATACAATTTTTGATGTTTTTTTACATCCCTCTACTTTCAAACATTCAACATTCGGACAATTTTCAGGTACTAATTACGTTCGAAAGTGGAGGGTCATCTGTATATTAAATTATAAGCTTAAATAAAACTTCTACTGATTTTGTCATAACTGAACATATGATTTTAAAAATATGATCAATAGGTGTCTTATAATTAAAGATTTTAATTAACTGATGTATACCTGGGGCAGCATCGCTTGAGCTGATACACAAATTCATGAATAAGAAACAAGCCGCTAAGCTGACAAACTTGGCAGCTGCAGCCATCTTTGGAGATGTGTTGGAACTTCTTAGGTTAACTGGCTGGTATGCTAGAGCTTGGCATTTATATATAGTGGGTCGTTTAATTTGATATTGAAGATAAGAAAGGGAAATAGTCTGATTTGGGTTTATGGCTCACATCTGTTATCAGTGATTTTATTTTAAAGCAAGATACATAATACATAATTGAAAGAATGTAAATCTTGATAATATAAATTTTCAAAGTACTAGAGGAATCAATTAATTGACTTATTCCCAAAACTCTTTAAATTATTGATGTTAAAAGATAAATGAATATCATTGGAAGTGCTTGATGGAATTTCAATATCAAATTTGAATTTTGTACTTTTCTATGAATTTTGTCGCTGACGACCCGTGTTTCGCCTTTCAGCATCTTCAGGAATTTCAAGTGCACGAATGTACTTGGACTCTCGCGTGGTAAACAGTTTGTATCGTTTTAAACAACTATTGTTAAACCATAAATTTTGGTTAACAACACGTATATACAACACTCATTTACTGTAGAGTATAGTCAATCTTGCGGTATTAGCAATTCAGAATTCAACTGAAGATACTTAATGGAATTTTTAATACCAAGTTTGAATTTAGTACTTTTCCATTGGTTACCATTATTAAAAATATCTGTTTTAAATATGGTAAAGAATTTGATATCCCCTTACTTAGAGGCTATATACTATAATTCGGTTCCTGTAGTCTAGTTGCAAGAGCGTTGCCCAAGCGATCAGGTGGACCCGGGCTCAATTCCCGGCAAGGCCAGATTTTTTCAATTAACAATGAGATCTTGGATGGGTGTATGTAATTTTTCATTGAGTTGTTCACGACAGAGTCATTGTTTAGCATCAAGTTTATCTCGTTTGATTTTCACAATAAAAAATATTTGGAGCATTGGCTGTAATGCAAAATAATAATAAAAAAAATTGTATCATATCTTGAATAGTAAATTTTAATAGTTTTACAAAATAATTTTAATAGCACACAAAATGTCCAAATAAAAAAAAAATTCCATTCGATAATAGTTGAGAAACTGGGTTATTAAGTATAACAGGTGATTCTGACAAATGGTCTAATTAAATATTTGTTTTATCAATCTGAAAGTCAACGAATCATTTGATAAGATATTTACTTTGCTAAAATTTTTGTTTCCCGGAAGAGAGAACAGTTCAAGTAAAGCTTATTACATGAATAAAGGTATTGTACAGTGTTTTATAAAAAGTAGTTAAATCCGTTCTGTTAGTAGACTAGTAAAAACCCTTATTCAAAAGATAACTTCATAAAAAAATCTCGATCTGAAATTATATTGGACTAAGAGAAATATTGTACATATTTATATTCTCACTCCAAAAATGTCAAATCTCAATCAGTTGATAATGGAAAGAAAAATAATTTAAAACAATTTTAGTTCCACAGAAATTATTTAATATATTGTTGATAGCTATTTCGGCTTACGCTTCGTCAGAACTACGTTTTAACATGCATTTACTTATCTAATAACACTGTTGTAAACAGGGTACACAATACATCTACTTTTCTGTTCTAATATAACTAATATTAATCAATTGCCACTTCTTAAGCCGTTACAAAAGGTTAATGCAATTTTAAATAGATCAACTTGATGCAATACTAATCAACGTTTATCCCCACTTAATAAAAACCCAGAGTAGCTTTCAATTTGAGAAATACATAAAATCAATGTGTCACATTTAATAATTTATTATTGCCATATAAAATTATAGGATGCTTGAACAGAAAAGAAGATGTATTGTGTACCCTGTCTACAAGAGTATATATAGATCGGTAAATGCATGTTTAAACATAGTTTTGACGATGGCGATTTTATTTGCAAAAGGGTTAATTTCATTTGCAAAAGGTAGCTCCAAAAAACTGTAGCACCAAAGGTTTCATTGGTACCTGACTGAAGATTTTATCTTGCATCCATACCTATAAAATTTGAATTGATTGAATCGTGTTCCATTCCATGACTTTTGTCACTTACGACCCAGGTTTGGGTATTGCCTTTTAGCATCTTCAGTAATGTGTAGTAGTTTTTATTGGAATATAAGGAATAAAAGGAATATAACTAATTTAAAATGTTTTTGATGGAATCTGGATTAATTAGCTAATGATTTGAAATAATTGCATCGATAAAGTAACTAAGAAGCTCACAGCATGGAAATGCTAAATAATTTAAAACAGTGAATATTATACGACATATCATTCAACCGGCCCTGATCCTAATAAATTTAATGTAGAATAAGCACAAAAAATATGTTAGTATTTTTGATTATAATGCCATTCCACCAAGTATAAGACAGTGAACAGCTTTAAAGTAATTTAATTTCATGTCGAGGATATAACAAGGGTGAATTAGGAAGATTAAGTTGCTCAAATAAAATTGGCACACTATTTAATCAGAAATTTCAAATGATATTGAAACAATAAATACTATAATGAATTACTTTTAAAATAAAAATTTTGATGTGTAATTTCGGAAAACATCATTTATATAGTATTGTCTATTATTTTTACATTTATGTAAGCTTAATCCGAGGTCATTCCTTGGACTATGATAATGAAGATTATAGTAATTTTTCAACAGGAATCATCGTTTATTTGTCTTTGTTTGATATTTACACACTTATATAAAACTCTAAACAAACGTGGATTGCTTAAGTCAAGTGGAAGGTTATACAATATGATCGTTATCACTGGTTGCCCGGGCAACCATTAATTCTTTCCATATTTATTCATTCAATAGAGTGAGACAGAGTGATATGGTGAACAGTAGGTGAGCGTTGAATAACCAAAGAGGATAGTGCATACTAGGGCATTGACTTAGGAAGAAGGCAGAGATAGTTGTATTAAAGCTAGTATGAATATTATTTATTCAATAAACATTTTAAACTACTGAGATTCTAGCGGCCTTCTAGGGTGAAGGAATTTATACAGTTTGTAGAAGAGAAAGGTAGGATTCAAGCTCCCCGCAGCACATGTCCAAGCTAGGTCCATTGTTGCTTTTTTATTTTAAGGGGCTGGTTTGTCTGCTCTATAACCTCCTTCTTTCCTCCTGAGTTCATGAGAAAGTCAAACCACCTTACACTTAGTATCCGCCGCACTATTTTCAAAGCACCGCATATGGTGACAATGTGCTTTTGAAAGGTGCCATGACTTGCAACCATAAGTAGCACTGTCAGTATGCATGCGTTGAATACATGACCCTTGATTCTGACAGAATACCGTGAATCCAAGACTTTCCGCATTGAGTTGAAGGTTTCTCCATCTATCCCTAATCAGATTAAGGACACTTTAAACACGTTGCCATCTCCTGTTTTCCATCGTCAGCTCTCTCCCTACGCTCCTCAGAGAGTCGTATGGGCTTGGAGAGGCACCGTTGCCGAACACATTATAAATCTATATTATTTGTTTATGGCTCTTTACACTTCGCAAAGGACAAAGAAGGATTTTATTTTCAAATGCTTTATTTGGTTTATTAGTAATAGCGTAATTTTTAAGACAGTATAACCTATAATAATAAAATTAAAAAAATTACACTCTTATTTTTAAATTATTTAGTTATAATATTATACGTAAAAAAAATATATATGGAAAACAGTGATTTTGCTCTACATTTCAAAACAACTTATCAATAATCGATTTAAGAAAAGAAGACCAAGACATAGTAGAATTTTTGAAGGCGTATTTATGTTGACTGTTGATAATAAATAATTTTATATGGAAAGTTTCTTATATCTATAGATTCCTCGAAATGAAGTTCCAGGGGCATCCTTGAGTAGATAACTGCATTGCGTGTGAAGTTTGAGGATCTTTCTCTACCGCTGATGATGTTAGAAAAATAAACATTATTAGTTTTTCATCATGCATATGGACTCAAGAGAAATGATTCAATGAGAACTTATAATTATTAAGCCTTAATTATTTTTAGAAGGACAACTTTTTTTCTATATCTAAAAGTGGTCTTTTTAATTATATAAAATAATAACCGAGTTGATTATTGACAATAAAAAGCATTTTTGGATGAACAAACCATGATCAATTGTTTTTTTCTTTATAACATTAAAAAGATTGATGAACAAATAACACTTTGCATTTATTACTTATTTTAACATCAGTTATAATAACAAATAATTGAGTAACTGATTCCAGTTGAAGTTTGTAAATTATTTGATACTTTACTAACTAAACAATGAACTCTTACCATAACTCCCTGGATACCCTTGCTTAAGGTGGTCAGAACAGGATATTTTCCCTTTCCACACGTACCTCTGAAGTCATCAGTGTCCATGCTCCATACCATTGCACCACCGAGGTTCATTTTTTTAATGTAATTGATCTAGAAAAAACAAAGCAATATCAAGAGTGGATCATTTAAAGTTTCAAGTTGTTCCTGCACAAATTTGTATTATAAGAGATGAATGAAGGCAAAGAACCTAAACAATGCTCCAAAATTTAGATTGCAATGCAAAACATCTTCATATAATACTTGGTAAAACCAATTCATATATCGTTAATAGGTTGTCAATAAAAGAGTAAACATTTTAAATATCTTTTGTGAGAGGCAGTGTCTGATTCTGTTATTGTGATAGTGTCTGTTATTCATTAAATTCAATAAAATTACCTGACCGTTAATTACCAAGTTTTTAAAATAACAAATGATTCATTCATTTAAAAATCAATTCACAAAAGATCCATTCTAGGTCATCCCATTGTGTGCCAAGAATTGAGTGAAAATAAAAGTAATTGGAACCACTACAAAGCTGATATTGAACAATATTAAATACATCATACCTTGAGCTGGGCTGATTGTTGATTGTCATATGATACCCACATGTTTCCGTTTACCAAATATGGCACCTTAGCTTCATTGTCAAAGAATACCCGTGAGTTTGGTTCAATTTTGCAGATCTAAAAATATAATACATTCACATAACCTAATAGCTTTTAAGTATTTTGGTAGATATTTGATTGATGTGAATTTAATGAATGCATATGTGTAACTCTACACCAATATCTTTATTAAATTTGAATCATTTTTATTTTGTACTTTTCCATAAGTTTTGTCACTAATGACCAGGGTTTCACCTTTCGGCAACTTCAGACATCTCAAGTGCGTGGATGAATCTGAACTGACGCGTTGTAAATAGTTTTTATATTTTATATATACAGGTATAAGAATAAAAGTTATTAATGGAAATTTGGATTAATTAGCTAAATAATGGATACTAATGACTAGTGACATTGATAAAATGTAATTATAAAGCTCATAGCATGGAAATTCCTACTAATTTAAAACGTATTATTTAAAGAATGCATTGGAAATGTCTGAAATGCCAAAACTCTTGGATAAGTCCAATTTGATATTGAACTTATATCAAGCAACTTCAGTCTAGTTTTGAAAAACAAATTGTTTTATATTAAACTGAAAGGTCCTTCAATACCTCAATTGAATTATTTTTGAAGAATCCATCAATCAATTTTTGATTATTAGGTACCTTCACATAGAAATTATTTACTATTACTCATTAGAATAAAAAACCAAATCTTTACCTCGTTATATCCCAACATTCCTGCTTGACTTGTGAATGGCCCTGGTGCGCCAGGTCCTGTCGATGGACAACGAGAACTGATGCATTGAGGATTGCCAAGATTGTATGAGTGTCCATATAAACCTACTCCGAGAACCAACTTTGATGCTGGTGCCCCATTTCTAATCCATGCTTGAATGCTTGCATCCTGTATTGGCAATAAAAATATTATTGAATGAAAATGACAGCCACACATTGGGAGTCAAATTAAAAGGGTGTGGTAAGTGGTTGTTTGTTAAGTGTGTTGATAGCCATGGCGGGTGCAGTATTGAGCATAACATCAAAAGCCATTAATGCAAGTATGAATCCAATTAGTGTACATTGAAAATTTCCGGATTTCGGCAAAGACGTCAAGGTATCGGACTCCTGACCTAAACTATCTTCTTGATCTATTAATATAAGATGAAATACTAGTGCGTTTAGAGTTTGGAGTAATACATCAACAGTTTTTATATTTTATATATACAGGTATAAGAATAAAAGTTATATCGCCAAGCTTAAAAGTTATTAATTGAAATTTGGATTAATTAGTTAAATAATGGGATAGTATAATCGTTTTTTTTGTCAAAAAATCAAATATTTTATTAATGGAAATTTGCATTAATTAGTTAAATAATGGGATAATATAATCGTTTTTGGATACTTATTATAACAGAAGTTCGCAACAAGGATATTCTAAAATGAGTATATTCATTTTGATTCATAATATTATATACAGTGGAACCCCGATCTTACGTTCTCGCATTATACGTTTTCCCGCGTGGTGCGTTTATTTGGTCCCTTGAAAAACGTAGAATCGGGGTTTCACTGTAACTGCAATTTAAGCTTATTTATATATTTCATTACAAACAGAGAACACTGTTAACCAAGGCAGACTATTTTCAAATTACTCCCAAGTATGTATATATAGCCATGTTGCCAAATAATTGTTAGTTGGTGTACAAGTAATGACTATTATAAAGTTGATAAAATGAAATGAGATTCTTACAGTATTCAAGGCGGCACTGGGTGTATTTTTTTCAACATTGGATACTAAGAGAGGTCCATTGTGTCCTGTCTGTGGATCTGATGCTCCGTTGAAATCGTAAGTCATGACATTGATGAAGTCTAGGTATCTGTAAAAAGTTATTTTTAGAAAGATTAAATAAATCATTGGTCGCTCACTATTTTTTCATGCATTTATATTTTTAATAGTTCAGATTTAAATATGTTTAAGACAACTCATTATGTCTGTTTTTCGTAACACATAATACACAATTTCTTATGACCAGTTGAAACATAGTTTTGATGATAACTTAAGACAAATCTGGTGATATTTTCCTACACAAATTATTTTTTGAGTTTTATAAAACTTATTATAATAAGTTTTTCATGCTTTAAGACTGCTTAATTTTAGGATACCAGCACACCATATCAAAATTGAAGCATTAGCAACAATCGGTCTAAAAATATTATAGTTTCTGCTGACAGGTTTTTTTTTGAAACATTGATGACTTCTACCGTTTGAAATGAGATTTAATATCGTCGCTACCAATGCAAAACCGCTTATCAGAATATTTGCCATTGTTCAGGAGAAGGTAAAAACATCAGAAATGCCTTCGCAAAGGCGAGAGAAAGTGTATTTAAAAATTCAAATTGAGGCATTCCTAGTGGTCCTTCTTCTCCAGGGGTTTGCCTACCGGTGTATTATTTAGCATATAGTCGCATTCAAAATCGCATATAAGTGGTTTTGCATTGGAAGCGACGATATTATAGTTATTGGTAAAAAACAAACAAAACACTTACTTGGCTGTATTAGGCACATCGTATGATTGAAGGAAAGAGCTCTCCATTGCTGGAACTGCCGCTGTTAATAGGAGACGACTCTTGTCAAATTCAATTCTTAAAACCTTTAGAAGTTCTACGAAATTAGCCTTATCTGCTGGCACACCTCCTCTTTGGGCGGGGTATTCCCAGTCAATGTCCAATCCATTGAAACCATTGCTTTTTACAAAGGCAGCTGCGTTTACAGCAAATGTTTTACGAGCAGCTGATGTGCTAAAGAGCTGTCAATTATAATGTCATTACAATTATCATAAGTTTGATTAATTTTATTTATAAGTTATTCAGTTTTCACCCTTGTTGCGTTTGGCACATAAATATGTTTCAAAAACTGTTGGATACGGTGCCAGCCCTAGTGATATTGTTTCACTAGATTATTAATAAAATGAGAACTGGTCAACTGGAGAACATATTGATTTTTAAACAATCAAATTACATTCAAAAGATGTCTCTGCATTAAGTTTTATTAAAATAAATTATATTTATTCATAAATAAACTAGTAGTGGCGTTTGCGTGCCTCTGAAAGGTGAAGCTAATTTCGGCTTGTTGCACTGACTATTTTGAAACTAATTCTTCTGGTTTTTACAAAATGCTCGATAAACTCAGCGCAATATTTATTATGATAGCCAGTTTTAATTCTACCTGTATAAAATATTATAATCACCTGAGAAAATATGGTTGATCCCACATTCCATCCTCCCATTGCCACTAATGTTTTCAGGTTGGGATTGGCTTTCTTTAGATTGTTTACTTTTTGGAAACCACCTAAAATGTGACAGAGTTAATGCTATAAACACATTCTATAAATGCACAGTGTCCACTGTAATATCCAAGTTGTTCAATAAATCTCACCGAGTCCACCGTCAGTTGTCAAATCTGCAAAGGGATCCAAGATTTTTATTTTTGCATCAGTGGTGACGGAGACAAAAGAGTAGATAATGTGTGTGCAAATTTTCGGTGGAATATCTGCAATCGCGAATTTTCCATCTCCAGTTCTATACACAGACCAGCTTCCAAGGTAGCACACCACTTTGTCTGTAAAAAAATATTTTGATTAATGGCAATGAATAAATGACCAACATAAAAAAAATAGTTTTATTTATATGTATGTTCATATAACCCCCTCTATAGTGTAGAGATTTGGGACTAGGCTATAGGAATACCATGCTATAGGGGACTAGAAATACCACGCTATAGAGGCTTAAAGTTTTGTTTTTGCCTTGAAACTGCAATTTTATGACAGTAAACTTGGATTGATTTGATTGCATTAAAAAGAAAATTATTCAAGACTTTTAATAATAACTTTTACATATCCAGCTGATCCATCTTGATAATTGGCAAATCTTATTACAGATGGAACTATTTATGTTATGTATTTTGTGATAATGTGAATCAGTGTAAATATGAATACCTGGTAGAGCATTGACTGAATCAATACAGATGTTTGTGACAATAAACACAACTGCTAAGGGCAATAGCCTTTGTATCAAAGTCATTATGGCAAGATTGAGGATGTAAACTTGACTGATGATTTTTGCAAAGAGAAGGTGTATTTTATAGTAAATTCACATTGAATCGGTCAATAATATAAATCACAACACAGGGGTGCTCAATGTAAACACACATTAATGTAATAAAAATGTCCGCAGAAAGTGATAATGAATCTTTTTATTAAAATTTTAACTTAACCACTTCGGGCCCCGGGTATCACCTATGATACTCATGATTTTTATTTAATATCAGCCTGGCTGTTGAATTAAACGAACCAAAATAATTTTTGCATGCTGTATTATAAACAATATGACTGTAAGTGATGTAATTCTTATTGAAGCAATAAATTAAATAATAAACTAGGTATGATGTAGAGAAAAATATTGTTGTATATGTATTGTAAGTGTCGAAGCATTTTAAATGCTAAAAAGGACCAACTTCTTTCAACAACAATGATTTCTATACTGCCATGAAATATTTCGGATAAATTCAGTTAGTAAGACCATTTCCTTTATTATATGATACTTTTGGTTTTGGTACGTTAAATTTTATAATCAGGCTGATATTTTATAAAAACCTTAAGTATCATAGGTGATACCTGGGACCCGAAGGGTTAAATTAAACCAGGGCTGTGGAGTCGGGGCTTTTTGGCCGGAGTCGTACTCGGAGTCGGAAATTTTGAATTGTTTAAACTTTTTATTTTTGCATTTAATATGTCAAATTTGGCTTTTGAATTTTGAATTGATAGGGTTGATATTTAATTGAATACACATAAATAGGAAAATTAGGGAAAAAAGTGACAATTTTAACCTTTTTTTAGTCGGAGTCGTGTTTTTGGTCATTGACGGAGTCAGAGTCGTGGTTTTGGTAAATGCTGGAGTCGGAGTCGGACTTTACTTAAACTTCTTGATATCAAGTATAATGTTAGGAAGTTGAAATCTTATACATGATGTGGAGACTATCTTGTTTCTAAACTTTGACTTTGTTGCAGCATAACAAGATGGTCCTACTTAAGATAAATATTTTGCAGGAAATGAATGTAAAACAAAAATAGCTTTATTGAACACACTGGGTTATAATTTATCAGAGTTTGCACAGAGCAATATTTTAACGATAAGTGACATTAATTTTTGATTGGTCACACTTCTAACACACAGTCGTTAATCTAATCAATTTGATTTATAATTATTATAACCGTGTATCAGTGCGTAAATATTAACATTTATAAAATTTGCCAACAAAATGGTTATTTCACGTAAACTTAAAGATATATTTCAAGGTCTAAAGACCATAACTAAGCAGATAGAGGCAATGCAATACAAAGCTATAATGAATCTAGGAACTGCCATAAATGCAGATTGCCTGTCTACCATGTTTCTATGGGCACCTTATCGTATTTTACTGGTTTGGCTTTTTTTTCTACGGTAGTCTTGGAAAGTGTGTAAAGCTGTTACGAATATTATCTGTATCCACCTACTGATAAATTATTCTTATCCAGTGATGCACAACCTGCGGCCCTCAAAGACATTTCATGCGGCCTGCAATGACAATTATCAATCACCATTTTTTTCAGAACTTTTTCTGAACAATGGAAAAACGCTCAAAATATTGATAATTTAATCAGTTTTACCCATGCGGCCCTCGAACTAAAAGGTTGTACATCACTGTTCTAATCATTTAGGCTTAGGATTTTCAGTAACTGAATAATATATGCATATTTCGTAAATGTGATAAAACAATGGCGACGCATTTATGCATGTGTGGTAGGTTCCACAAATAAATAATTTCAGCCAACATTCAAAGATTTTTGACCAAACCCAATACATGGCATTGATAATATACATATAAATATTTAGTAATATATTCAACCGATTTGGAACCTTAAAATATTAGAGATGGCTGTTATATGAGGCTTTTAAACTCCACGCAATGCCCATGACCTCTATGCGTGTCATATGCATAGTTGCAAGCCAGCTATGACACGCATAACGGTCATACGCGTACGAAAGGTTAAGGCATAAAACATGCATTCAGTATTGGTGTAATACTTTCGAGCAACAGGGCATATTTTCTTGAACACACAAGAAAAGCTGTATGTTTTGATACATTTACATTTTATGTTGATACATCTGCTGATTTACCGATTTGTATTTCAAAACATTCTGATGTATTAATTTTCGTGACTAATTGCTCAAAAACATTATGAGCCAGTAAAAAAATTCTTGTTTTTTTTTTATTGCCACATAATAGAATTTCTTCAATTTTATTATTAAAATATATGATTGTCCAAAAAGTTCAGTGCACACTTCCACAATATAATACCAAAACCAATCTTTACGATTGTGAAAACGTTCATAGTCTTCGGTATATGCATCGATATCATGAGTCATGATTGAACAATTGAGGAATTGAATTCATATGAACCTTTTGATTTATTTTTCTGTACGCTTAATTCTGTGACTTGTCTTTGAAAAATGATCTATAGGCATATGTTTGATGTTTTTAATTTAAGTGTTCAGTAATTTTGCAGGCTATGATGATAATTTTTCAAAACATCACTATAAATTATATACAGGTCTTTGACTATCATTGACAACTAAATACATTTCGCATAGTATTTTCGTGTTTAGACAGATTTGATATTGAAGTACATAATTGTTCATAGGATTGATCCTTGAGCTTATTGGTGAAGAATTAGGATATGTAGAGGATTTTGTTGTGAAACCAAAAATTTTCTCCTTTTATATACATATATATAAATGAATGTTTGTTTGTTTGTCTCATATGCATTTCTCTACAGTTCATTCGAGCACATAAATTATAAAATGTTTTGAGGTTTAGTGAATTTCCTAAATTTAATGGTAGTATATTTTAAAAAAAATTTTCAAGCCTTTTTCCAATCAATGTTAGCACATGGGTTCGACTCAATATGCAAATACCTGATTGTTATAGTATGAATTAATAATATGATGAATTATAATTGTTATGGTGTTAACTTGTTGGCAGAACGGCATTATTTAAATACATAAAAGACTTTATACTATTTCCACATGATAACGATGAAAAACTATATATTGTATTTAATTAATTTAAATTATGCCTAGCAGATGCTAGAGTGCAACAAACAGTTGTCTTCTGCAAATATATTCTAACAACTAAATAGTGAATTCTTTTTATATTTATTTTGTGTAGCAAATATTTAAATAATTTAAAAATAATAAATGCACAGATTAGCAAAATGTATGTTTTTGTACACGCCTTTTTTATGTAAAGATATTGGTTTCAAAACATTTGTTAAGCTATGTCATAGTCATGCAGCAGCATGATAGAGAATAGTTTGGGACTGTATTCCTTGACTGACATTTCATTTCAAATTCATTCATGAAACTTTTAACTGTGTCTATCCAAATCAAAGGTCTGCTGGCAAAGAGACAGTTGACATGTTAAAACAGATATATTTTTGAAATATTACTGTATAACTCGGAATTATGGTGTTGAAAATTACCAACTATTACTCATTAATTTAACTAACAACTTTCACAAGAAAGTGAATCTGGAAAGATTGAGTATAGAGAAGTCAAAATGACATACCTCCATAATGCCGCGTGAAAGGCACTACAAGCAAGTTGGTAAATTACGTACACATGTGATTATATTAAATTATAATAATGCGAAGCCGGGTGGAGCCACTAGTAAATTTTAAAATAAGTGGCATATCTATACTTGTTCCTACGTCTTTCTATGCCAATTGCTGACCTTCCTGTGACACCATCTTGAATGCAGCTGGATTAATTTTATTGCATTTATAAATAATAACTATCCAATGTTATTTTTTTAATTATTTTTTATTTTGCTTATGAAAACCCTCTCATAACCATACTTTATGATACTTGTGTGCAAATAATCACAAGAGACATTCCATCATTCCAGACTATTTTTTTAGTTTTATCATTCTCATATTTCGCAAAGAAATAAGTCTCAGTAGGTAACACTATTTGAAAATGTCTCACTCCGTAACCCTGTTGAATACAGTTGTAAGTCTAAATTTGACTTTGCATGAAAGAAAAAGTTCAGTTGGAGCCGGTTATTTGATAAATAATAAAACATTGGTATACAGTAAACACATTTATTTTCCTACACTAAAAAAGTGAAACACACAGTTGTTTTCGGAATTTAAATAATTTAATTACAAACATAACAATTGAATGTGGTGGTCTAAAATCTCCTCAGCTTTTTCAGCATATTATTTCTTTTCATTCCTATGGTTCTTACTTTTGTCCAATAAGCTTTGGTGGTAGGGTCAAGTTGATCCAGAGTCGGAGCCTTTCCTACATGCAAGCTCCAAAGCCAATCTGGATATTCGCTGTTTGGTTTGATCTGAAACAGACAAAATCGTTATCAAGAACAATTCCAGTCATAAAATTTGAATTTGCATATATTTTACGACCAACAATTCTGTTGCTACTCAAAGAAACTTTAAGGATAATTTAAAGAGCAACTAAACAAAAATAAAACTGTAGCTACATGGTATGTCATCATTTATTTACACAATTTTGTAACAGGTAACTTAGTGTATTGAAAACAATAATATCATTGGTAAGAGAAAGCGTATAATAAAATATTTACAGATCATGCCCATTAACTGCAGATAGATTGATGAGGATTTTATGTATATTATTTAATATTCACCAATTCAGACCACTAGAATGATCAGAATTGTTGACTATGATCATTTTATATCACCTGAATATCTTCTCCCGTTACATTTATGTTGCTGCCGCATACGTAATTGACCAGTTTTACGAGTGTCTGTTTCGACAGGCTGGAGAACTTTTTCTACAGATCCGCCCCCACTTTTTGCTTTCTTTTTGCCTTTGCCAAGTCCCATCAATGCTGTAAAGAATTTTGGTAGGTTAATAGAATGTTAATATGAAGTACAGTAAGCCCCTGTTCATTGATTTTTTCAGTCCACAAAACTCTTTTGGTTTTGACATATTCCAGGAATTACTAGGTCATAACTTCACATGCATTATGATGATTATGTGTGAGTGTGTTTTTAACTGCAACATATTTTATATCCATTCTTAATTTTGACAATGTTGAAAAGACAATGTCATAAATCAGTGAAAATAATTTGTAGTTACTTTAAAAATAATTATCGAATGATACAAAACGGTGGTAAATTCACAGTCGTAGGAAAGCATTTCAAATCGCCTGAGTCTACAGTACGATCAATTGTACAATAAAGACAGTCTGGTGAAAAAAATACTTCAATACCAATACTTTATTATTTTGTTATTTACTGGTTTAGTTTATTCTAATTTCTAATGTATGATAATTTTCATAAATAACAAAGTGTTTCGAAGGTATATTTCGTGGTGGTTTTATCGCGGAAAATGAATGCGGGACCTTCGGAAGGTTTATCCATCTTTGTCAATAAGTTTTTTCAATCACACTGAAACAGTTTTTGATCAATGAAAAATCATAGACATAGCTGGAATATTTAACGCAACACTGTTTCAAGTTTTGAATTTCAACAACGGACAGCAAATCATATAATAGTTATTAACAATTATGGACCAAAAATAGTTTATAATATTTCAAACTAACCCCCAACACTTGCAGCAGCAGCAGGTTTTACAGTACTATGTCTAACTGGATTGAAGAACAATTTACACTGATTAAAAACTAAAGGCTGATACTTAGACAAAGATACCAATAAAGAATTCATATTTGGATTACTAGATTTAACCAAATGTTATCAACGATATCGTCGTTCGGGATTTTGACAAAGTGACAGTTCAAAATTTGTAGGTTATTGTAAAAAATGTTGCCAGCACTAAGAACCTAGCTACGATAAAAAATAGAAAAGGTATACTGAATCATAAATTAATGCAAAATACCAGTGTATATTTCAAAAAACCTTTTCAAAATTCTTTTCATTTATATGAACTGGATGACAAAAAAAAATCCGATTATTATAATTAGTTTAAAATAAAAATATACAAATGTATTCTAAATACTGTAACATAATTTTCAGCAACCTAAAAAATAGAAATGAACGTCTTATTTACCTGCAAAATTGACAATATTCCATCCAAAATAATTGTCGATATTTTAATCTTATGTGTAATAAGTACCCATTGATAAAAAAATGTTATCTTGTAAAACAGCAATGCTCATACTTTTAAGCTAGTTGTACTCATAATTTATTTACCTAATCTTCAAAGCGAGATTTAAGCACAAGCTAGATACATTATTATCATTAAAAGCTTATGACGACTTAATTTTAGCAGGGCCGTATTAGTCTGTTTGAAATAGAAAAAACTTTGATTTAAAATATATTTTGTTACAAGTGAAATCCTATTTAAATAAATCAACATTTGAAATCAATATCTTAGTGACAATTAAGCAATTCAATAATACGATTAAGCAATATTATGTTATTGTTGTAACTTACTAGTTTTTAAAGCTTCGATCAAAATTTTCTTCGAAATAACTATTTTTTATAATTACATATGTTAGATACCTACAACACGTTATTAGCTTTGTGGTCATCAATAGGCACACATATATTTTGATAAAATTTCTTCTGTGTACAGTACTTATAATATTAAATACTGTTTGACGAATATTTTATTTTAACCTGAACTCTGTAATCCTTCATGCCGCATAATGAATGCTATGTGGAACATATTATAATCAATATATCTTATATTTTATTCGCTATTATATCTATATATAAAACCGAAACGGCTTATGTATGTCTGTGGGTCTGTAATTCTTTGGGAATGATATAACATTAAATAATTATTGGTCGCTTAGTCCGAGCGGAGCCGGGTAACATTACTAGAAATACTGAAACGGCGTATGTATGTATGTATGCTGTGGGTCTGTAATTCTTTGGGAATGATACAACATTAAATAATTACTGGTCGCTTAGTCCGAGCGAAGCCGGGTAACAATACTAGTATCATATAAAAATGCATTCTGTTTTTAAAATAATTCGAAATTTCGTAAAATTCTATGATGATATTGGCGATTCATTCATTCAAATAATTGATTTGACCATAAATATTGAAAAAAATGTGTTAACAAAATTTGAAACTGTTTACTAATTCGCTCCAGGGTTCTACGTAATTCCCAATGTCTTTTTACCTTTTAGGCCCTGCGCTAACTCTTCCTGCTTTATGCTGTCTCTTCCCTTATTCCGCGAGATTTAACAAGCAACTCTAATGGCACGGAGCACTCCAAACTTAATTCTGCGCCACTGTATACAATAAAGACTGTGAAAACCTTCCGACTACAAAGCTACGACGTCGCCCCTGACCAGCTAATTGAAAATTTGCGTGGTCGTTTTTCAAGCGATCGTAAAAAGTTTCTCTCGCCGAGAGGTGTTTCCTGCATTTATGATAATTCAAGTGTTTCCCTCTAGAGTAGTAAATATTCCATATTTTTAATTATTATCTCAGTTTCTACGGAGCCGGTACCGGATCGATAAATCTACGATAAATAAAATATTTAAGTTCTCCCTAGAATAGTGAGGTACATTTTTGACACCTTTTTTTAAAATGTATCTTTAATCATACACATATCATCATTAAACCATATACTTAATCACTTTTTGACGAAACATAATGTGAAAATTGCTTTCAAAAGTTACCTGACGACCATTTTAGAGGTTTTTGAAACATTTGATGCCAAACTGTTCTATATTTCAATAACCGCACAAAAACGTAAAAAAAACTCTTTAAGTACAGAGAAAATTAATGCTAAAACATGTATTTAGTTACAAAACCTACTCAAATCGAAAATAAAATAACATATTAAAACAATAATGCCCTTTAAATAAAAGCGATATAAATTAATTATATGTTGCCCGTTCAAGGTCAGTTGTATTCTCGAAGGTCCGAAATACTGAAAATAAAAATACAGGCCGGACGAAATTTGAGTAATTGAAAAATTGGATAGGAATAAATAATTATTTATTTTTTGACGTTTTAACGAGAAAAAGGCGGAAAGATGGAAACAGATATATTTTTATATTTAATAACAAGCTTAACATTGATTTGTTTTGAAATATTTCAAAACCAAATTATATTTTACCATATATCAACTGAAGAATGCGACAGTTTTTTTTCCATCCGTTGATACGCGTCGCTGAAATTTTCAGTCGCAAATAGTAAAGATGTCATCCATTTTTAAATGTCAATGCCGAAAATTACAAGCAAATTGAAATTCATTTATTCTCTTTCGTATTTTTACGGGCTTTTCAAGCCTCCGAAGTGTTCACATTGTGTTTTTGATCTCAAAATATATCATTAATCGTCAATGTGTCATATGAATTAATGATGGGTTTTTAATGGCCTAATTTTATACTTGTGAGTACAATCTAATATTTATATTATGTTAGAATAAAAGACTTAAAAATATCTGAAAAAAAACTACATAAAAATGATTATTTCTACGTCTGCGGTCTGCAAAATATTCCTCTTATTTTTACTGATCTTCAGGTGTGAAACGAGGGTAATACTAGAATACGGTAAAGGTTTGAACAGCTATGTTTAGTACACGTTTATGTATACCATTGGGTTGACTATAATATACGAAAGTACATATTTTATATTCGTCACTAAAATATTAACTGCATTTAATAAATCTTCGAAATACTAATGTAATAACATCCACATTTAACATTTATTATACGATGTAATACAAGTTGAAATACATGTATTTTTACTGCATAATAAAATGATCAGATGCTATTCTTTCAATATTGGTCGAAAATATATGTTCAGTCGCTCAAGATATATTTGCGGACAGGCAGTGCTGAATTAAAACAATATTTATATTTAGTTTCACGACGCAATGATAATAAATTTGTGAAAATTACACCCATGCCTTTGAGCACAACTCCACAAATTGATTGAAAATTTAACAACAAACGCCCATGAGCGTTTGACCACTCAGCTATAGGTCAAGCTAGTTTGCTTTTACACTCGCATATCCTATTTAAAAATACGAGAGGTAGGCAGAGCGATTATTTAAATACTCCCATAACCCCATTCTCTAAATACTTTTTCAAATTAAGAAATAATATTGAAATACTCCATTATATTCATGCTCAACTTTGAGATATTTCATCGATTACTAAAATGCGGTTGTGAGTTTAAATGAAAGCTTCCAGGACATTCTTTTTTACAATCGAGTGGATGTATTACAAAAGTAATATAATTAAAGTACATACGAATACATTTATATTCCTCTTTAACCTTTAGTTAATTCGACGGTAGCATTTCTGCTACCGACGAACATCATATATCAAAGTTGATGGACTGTAATTATGTATGTAGTGTTAAATCAGTAAAAGATAATATTTTAAATATATGAATATAGTCAACCCTTGTATAGCGTACGTTTCAATAGCGGCGAAGCAGTTTTTCGTATAGTAATCCCTTCTAGAGCGAATTTTCTTAGCAAAACGCTAAAATTTCAAGGTCAAATAAGAATTTTCGTAGAAAGAGGTTAAAATATACAAACATAAACAAACGGACAACGCTCTTGACACGCGCGCCTGTTAACAAACTAATTATACCTCAAGGTCATGATGTAAAAAAATGTTTATTTAGCGATTTTCGTTGATGAAAAAACTTTACCTCAAATTTTGTATGGAAATCTTCTATAGCGTGGTCCCTATATATTATATACATATATAAGGAGGGTACGCTTTAGGAGGGTTGACTGCGTATTATATGCATACGGTTTGCTGGCTTAGTACGCACGGTTGTTCTAATAACGGATAGTAAAAAGCCAAATGGTTCACGCACATGAACGGTAGATTAGGGTTTTATAATAATTACTATATAAACATCCTGAGACTAATTAATACTGAAGATAGTTTTATTTAACCCAGTAATGGACTGTGGAAGTGTAAAGAAAACAGATGCACATTGTGATAAATGTTGGGATAAATTAAAGTTCGGACCTGGTGAACAGAGATATCATAAAACTTGGTTATCAAATCATACGGTGGTCGCCTTATGGTGCAGTGATAAATTTAAAATTGATTTTGTGGCAGGCTGTACCGTGGTTTGGTCCGGGTCACGTCGCGGTAATTGTAAGTTGGCCAAACATTTATATCGGGACATTTCGGACAATGGGACATTTAAGACAGCGGTCGTAAAAGAAAACAAACCCTCAATACAAGGAAAGAAAGGAAATTAATATAACATTCTCCAAAATTAGATATCTCTTATTATTAAGGTTTTGTTTTTTCATTGTAACTAGATTGTGAGATTTGACTTTGTTGGTAATGCCAACAGCAGACTGGAGCTCGGAAGAGTACAGGTTCAGTTTTTAACAGTTGCTTAGTTAAAACTAAACATTGAATAACCTAAATAAATATAAGTAATTCTGGGCTTAGATGTTAATTTTTCCTCTCAAATACATTTACACATAGAATAAAATTATAACAGTAATAATAATAATAATCACGGCGCGAAGATTTTGTAGAAATTCTGAGATAAATTCACACCAATACAATCGTGCAAATGTGTATATATTCATTTTATAGCCGTACGTTTGATCAAATACGAATGTGAACGTGGTATAAAGAGAGGCTCATTTGCGTTACGCGTCTTGACAATGACATGCGCACACTCACTCAATGACGTATGACATACGCAGTTAGATACACTCGAACCTTCGTTTGAGTTGGATTATTCGATCATTCGCTGATGTTTTTACATGTTGAAGCCACGTCTATGAGTATTTATAATTTTCGTTATGTATCTGTTAAATCACTATAAAACACCATCTTTACATGCTGTGATGACTAAACATCACCGGAGCAGACATTTTTTTCCACCGTAAGGGAAATGTTAATAACGTAATAGAAACATAAAAAATATTTTTTTTGCAGAGATTACTTAATCTAAGAAGTATGAATAATTCCAGTTTAGTATGATAACATTTGATTTGTTTCTTCTGAAATTAACGAAAAGTACTTTAGAATGCACTCACCAGATGGCAATTAATTTGGCGGTTAATGGCCTATGTGAAATACAGCATTGAATTTCATTGGCGAAGATTTTAATTCAACCTATCATCGAGAGTGGTTTCGTTTTTCAAAAACAAAACACTCTCATAGTTAATTCGTTTTCTTCTCGCTTTTAAAAACTAAAAATATTCCGAGAACAATAAAAACGTGCACACATGCAGACGCCATTGTGCGCGTCATTAGAGCCACCCTTGTGAGTGTGTGAGAGTTTTTCATATTATGAAAAGAGGTAGGAAAATTATTTTCAGCCGTAGTATAGTGTACTTTTGTTTCTTTTGTTTGGGCATACAAAAGTCTAGCAGCGGGCCTGTTTACTTCTTTGGTGACCATACAATTATCCATCTGAGCACGGTTTGAAAACATATTCCATATGTAAAATATTCCATTTTTGAAACGTCTTTTAAAATGACGTGAGAACTAAATTTGCAGAAAAAAAATCACCGCAGTGTTTTGCAACAAAAAGAACAGTACGAATGCAGCCTTCCTTGTCCTGATGGGTATAACAGTGGAATCCTGATTCATTACCTTTTAAGGGATCCGCTACAAGGTAAATGTAAAACATTTTCAAAACCGACGGTTAAAATACAATAATACGATACATAAGGTAAAACAATGAATTTAAAAAAAACAGATTGGTGATTCACTGTATAATAAAACTAAATTCCAGATTTTCTATCTTAATTTAACACTTATTTTACTGTTATATAAGGTTCAAATACCTGAAGCCTGACGGAGAATCAAGAAACTGTCCAAGTATATGAACACGATAAATGTCTTCAAAATATGCAAAGTCTCTATATACTGCCGTTCCTCTCACAAACTTTTGAAAAGTATTTAGAATTTATAAAGAACGGTTCATGCGAAAATGAACTAATTTTTTGCTAACAAGAAGTAAGTCAAGATTAGATGTGAGGGCTAAAAAGCCCCAACGACAGCCATGGGCGATCGAAAAACATCAAAATGAATGCAGAGGCTGGCTTTGATCAACCGAAGGAACTACATATAGTCAGAGGTATTGAGTGAGTAATACAGCCGTGATCCAAAACCACAGACTTTGCTCGATAAAGATATTTATCATTTGTCTCCACAGTGTTTCATTAGACTATTTAAAATAAACTGTCAATTACTGATAAAGTTTATTTTTAAAAATAATATACATCAAATCTCTCCATTCTTTCAAGTTATTTCCGTTTGAGAAATATTGTCTAACAATGAGGAGTTATTTTTTTCAAAAATTGTTAGCACAAAGTGGTTTTGGTAGACTAAGTGGTAGGCCTGAGTGGTAGCGTTAGCGTAGAGCACAGCGGACAAACATGTGATACACAAATGCCGGTGGCCTGATTAGCTATAAAAAATGGCGGAGGCGTTTTTGTCAATGACCTGAGCCAAAGAAACTATGTACCTGTTTTTGTGTAATACGTCCTTGTCCGCTACACTGTAAAAAACGCTGCCATTCAGGCCTCACACTTAGCATGTCGTTGACAATCTATGCAGCGATATTTGTTCTCGTTTTTTTCTTCTTTTAACCCTCTCATACAGATATTCAACATGTTTAATCACTAAAAACACGACGTAATGAATATATTTATATGGAAAAGAAACGGTGACCGAAAAACCGATGAAACATATTTTAATAAAATCTTAAGAATGCCAAACTTTAAATATGAAGTATGGTCGTATGATAAAAGTGAGGAAAACTTTTTTCTAAAAATAAATCTGAACGAGCTCTATCAGAAAACAATGAATAGAGAGGAAAAAATTAAAATTCGTTGTGAATTGAAAAAGTTATCTTCAAATTTAAAACAAACAAAACGATTAATTCATTTATGCAGGCTATGCCAACTAACTTCATGCCTTCCATACGTGTACATATATATGATGGGAATATATTTACTTTTGGTTGAGATAACTCATCCTGATCCTTTCTATATTAATACTTTATTATATTTATCCTTATTTACTATAGTTTTATCTTGAGATTATTAGACAATGCAATTGAATAAGCGAAAGATTTATGTAGCTGGATTGATTTTTGATTTTAAAGTACTATCCTTAATGTATGTATATTAAGAGGTCTGCACGGGCCGAAATTTTAAAATTTCACTCGGCCCGAACCCGAAGCCCTCCGGCCCGGCCCGGCCTGGGCCCGAGGCTCATTTCCAATTTTTTTGCCCTTGCCCGAAAAATATCCGATTTTGTTTTCTAATAAAAATTAAAAATTGACTCACCAATTATCGTGTGTGTGCAGTTGTGCGAAATATATTTCTTCCAAATAAGAATTAGTTTTTGTTTGTTTTACAGGAATGACGATACAAATGAGAAGTTCCTGTTTTTGAACTAGAAAAGTGGAAAATGCATTTACATTTAATACACTCAACGTATCCAACTTTTTTGTTTGTAGCCACCTCTATGATTTCAATAAATGATTTTCACACTTCACTTTTCCCATGGGTTTTTACAGAAGAACTAAATTCTCCACTCTTCAGTTTTGTCTTAATATTTTCGAAGCCCATTTCTTGCCGGTAAATTTAAAAAAAATCAACCTAACAAATCGAATTGCGATCGATTGAAATAACCATATAAGTAATACTGAAGTCAGGATCATATTATGAAATTCATTATGCGTATTGTAAAAACTTCTATGAAGCAGACATCATTCAAAAATACTAAAATAATTGCGTCAGAAGTCATTAAATTCAAAAACAATGCATCTTGTTCTTTCGAATGGGTCGAAAAGATGACTAATACCAGTACGTGAAGTTTATTATAGTATTAAATATAGTTTTACGATAATGGTGAGCTCATTCGAAAATAGCACGATTTTTGTTATATTTTGTTGTATGCTTGCGTCCGAGCCCGGCCCGGGCCCGAATCCAAACCTTCGTTATCCGGCCCGACCCGGCCCACGGGCCAAACCCGAGCCCGTTTGACCTCTAATGTATATACTATAATGATACACAAAGCAGACAGTCTAGTCAGTTAGTTTGCGAAGAGCGAAACTGGCCCTGGTATCATTCAATGTGGAGTATTGAATTGATAGTAAGTTGTTTATATGCTACACAGAGAAAAAATCATAGCACACATCACACAATAAGCTGTATCAAATCTATAAGATCCTATACCAAAATCAAACTAAACATATTATGGATTTTGATACTGAAATTCCATCAAAAACCCTCAGTCGAAATCCTTAATTAAACATATTAAATCTGTGGTGTTATACCACAAGCATATATTGCGATGAGCGAAACCGGACCTTATCTATATCAGAATATATTCACATAATAAGTAGTAATAACAAATGTGTTTTATTTATTTAAAAAAAGCAGATATGTTCGTTTTTGTCATATTTGGGTTAATCTCACAATTTATAAAAAATGTTCTTTTGCATGTGGTGGCGAAATTAATGTATGTCAGTAATCCATACAAAAGATACAGCATGTGTTAATTTATTAAAAAGTATAAGAAGTCATAATACGTAATATTCCATGTCGTTATTTGGCCTCACAAAAGTACATCGCACTGCTTGTGCCAACTAAGGTAAAACGGACATATCACCTTGTGCCACAACACCACAGAAATACAACACAGTACAGTTTGGGTATGCAATATATCCTAATACAGTTTCAAAAATTTAAGGACAACAGAACACACCCCGATACTTTAAATTCTGTCCGTAAGATGTAACCACGTAGCTTATACCTTTGGGGAGTATTTGCAATGCCCAGGTCAAGGGTAAAATATGTTCATAGGTCACAAAAAAAGTATGCTGGTTATTCCAGGGTTAAAACGTAAGAGTTGATGACATTTTTACGGTGTTCGAAATTTTTTTTTTTTTTAAAGAAACAAATGTATATACGATTTTTATTTAGTAGTGGCAGCTTATTCTAATTTCTTTTCATATTGATATTCGATAGAAAATTTGAATAGAATAAACTTTTGGTTTGTTAATACGTGTAAAACTGAACCGAACTAACTTAAAAAGACTGTTGGCCGCTCGGCTACAGGATCTGTTAGTTATTAAAATAAAATACTATTAAAAATAAAGAAATTATCAACTGATGGTTCTTTAGTCCACTTTAACTATTGTGGTTCGCCCGGCACTATTATATTTTGTTGTTAGCATATGCACTTTAAAAGATATACATACATATATGGGCATGATGGAGCACATTCACAAAAAATATTTTTTAAGAGAACTGCTTGTAAGCCAGGCACACAAGTAAAGAAAACTGGATGGGTTTAAGAACGAAACTGTGGTTAGATTATTTCAAGCTCTATAGCCTGGTTTTCACGAACAGGGTAAGAACAATGAGAAATTTAATCATTTTTTTTTTAAAATAGAAAAAAAATATTTGACACTACAGCCAATGCATCAAATATTGTGAAAGTCATACGAGAAAAACTCGATGATAAATGATGAATCAGTCGAGAATCGAGTCTTTATCAATTGAAAAAATCTGACCTTACCGGTAGGGCTTATACAAAAACCGACTTTTGAAAAAACCGGTTTTCGAATTCCAATATTTTATATTCCAAGTTTGACAAAAGATGGATAATTCAATTAAATAGTGAATTTTTTTTTTTTAATTTTGTTTATTTATACATAATACAATAATACACGACAAAGAATACAACAAAATTATTTGGTTTTATTCTTCAGAAAATATGTTTTAAGGAAACACAAAGCATCCACTGATCGATCACTTAGTGATGATCTAATTTTCGTTTCAAAATCCCCTGATATTGAAAATACCCTTTCGCTGGGTACTGATGTGGGGCATATAGTCTTTAAGGCATCAAATAGCAAAAGTTATTTCTTGAGGTTCCTCAAGGAACTTATTTATTGATTCTTCCATGGTTTTATTGAAATTAACGCTCCGATCAACTTCGACACATTCATCACCGACGATGGCGGTTTCAAGTCAAAATATTAACGTTTATATTTAAATAATAAAAAAATATATTTAAAACCAGTTACCAAATTGAAAAAACCCGGTTTTCGAAGTTCGCAAATTCGGCCAAAAAACCGGTTTTTAAAAACCGACAAGCCCTACTTACCGGGAATTGAATTCGGGCCAACCTGAACGCTAAGGCAAAGCTCTTGCCATTAGACCACAAGGACCGTCTATATATAATATATATATTAAAATCATCTATGTATAATATATTTCTGAAGAAATGTATTATGTTATTTTTTAATTAAATCAACATTAAAATTACGCACGAGCAAACAGCTTAACTAGATATAATATTAGGAATCCCACATCACAATGTTTTGTTTGGTTTCTCTTTGCCGAGTTTTTGATAAGCGGAAATATTTTGGCATTTCCAATAATTGGATTTCTGTCCCATTTTCCTGTCACCTTCGGGTATGTGCCACTGTCAGTTAACAGTTCTCGAAAATTAACAAGAGCTTAATAACAACTTCTCAAGGATTATATTATATGTTTTGGTTTTTCGTACTTTCGCTAACAGAAGTATAGTAAAATATAATTGAATATCGTCGTCGACTTGGCATGAAACGTTAACACTATAAAAGTGATTTTGAGGTAATTAAATCCCTATTGAATACTTGTTCACTCATTCACAAACAATGCCAAAATTTAAATATAATATAATCTTATATATAAAACCAAAACGGCGTATGTATGTATGTGGGTCTGTAATTCCCTTTTGCATTGTTGGTCATTAAGTTGCCATAAAAACGAATATGAAAGAAAATATGTTTGAATTTTTATCGGCGAAGACATTTAGTCAAAATATAATAAATTAGTCTTCTACCAACTTTTCCCCGGCTTTTATTATTATAATAATGTTTATTATTTACGTGAAGGTATTATTTGACATTTCTTTGACAGCAAATTAGATTTTTTCCTTGAATTTGGACATTTTAATGGGCGAGAATGGGGCTGTCATCAAATTAAATAAAGTTTGTGATTTTATTTTAACTCTATTTTAGATGTTAGATTTTGTGATATAATTATGTCAAATGATATAACATTAAATAATTATTGGTCGCTTAGTCCGAGCGACGCCGGGTAGCAATACTAGTATTGTATAAAACATCATGAAAATAATAATCGGTATGTAATGAATTTTATATGAATTATTTTTAGAATTTTTTCATCTTTACATTCATTTATAAATTGAATCCAGTTTTCTGGCTCCATTTTATAATTTAATTTAAAAAATGACAATGAAACAAATTCTTTAGTCTCCAATAAGTATGTAAAATATATTTTTAAGCATAATGAAAAATATAAAATCACTGCCAGAACTTGTTATTGTTTACTTTAAAATGTTAAGTATATGAAAACTTTAGAGACTTTTTTCAGTCGATTAATCGATTCCAATCGAAGGCATGGGTGTTTGTGTTGCCTAAAAATTCCCTGATCCTTAACCAAACATGTTCTGCATACCGCATGAGAAGTGGAGTTTGATACTTAAAGAAATGTAACCTTTTACCATTGCATATGAAATATATATATAGTACAATTTTATTAAATTAACGTACAATAGTAAAGATACAGGAACTACATTGAACACATTACTTGTAAAAATAATTAAAATAATATTATAAGTCAAACTTTCTAGTTGAAATAAGTTAACAAATCTCTAAGGAATTTAACCACTACATTATGAAGGTGACCTCAGTTATATGAATGCTCTTTTTGTGGTTATAAATAAAATTGTTCTTTGTTTAAAACTAAACTATTATGTTTCTTATAAAACATTTTCCAATTTTAACTTTTGAATGAAAATTCTTTTATTTTAAATATTGTAGGAACAAGTTATATTTGAATTATGTTTAAAAGTTTGTCTAAATATATAAAAAGGTTAGAAAAAATGTTCAGGAAAAAATTCAAATATGTGATAATTATGGTTCATTAAAAGTCGGGTTATTCCAGATAGTAATTAATAACAGCGTTGAGGATTTCGTCTGAAGGTGCTTGATGGAATTTCAATATATAATTGAATCTTTTGAATTTTGTACTTTTCCATGAGTTTTGTCGCTAACGATCCGGGCTTCACCTTTTCAAGTGCACGCATCTTGTAAGTTTAAGTTAAAAGGCGAAACTCGGTACGATACCGACAAAACTAGTAGAAAATTCAAAATTGATACATGATGAAGTAAAAATCAAAATATCATCGATTTGATCTTTAGCGAAAGATAAAATACCTGAAGCTCACACACACAAGTTTTGGATTATTTAAATAACTGTCGGTTAATGTGGAAAGGCATAA
The DNA here is from genome assembly GCA_028554975.1 of Himalopsyche kuldschensis. Taxonomy (NCBI): domain Eukaryota; kingdom Metazoa; phylum Arthropoda; class Insecta; order Trichoptera; family Rhyacophilidae; genus Himalopsyche; species Himalopsyche kuldschensis. The sequence goes on from JAHFWI010000045.1 coordinate 2,365,793, forward strand.
TCATCCTTAATTGGAATTATTATAAAAAATAATGAAAATAGCAGCTTTAAATTACGTATTTCGACTGAGGGTGCTTGATGGAAATTCAATGTCAAATTTGAATTGAAAAAAGTCATGGATAAGTACAAAATTCAAACAATTCAAAATACCAGCTTTGATAAAAAGAAATTAAAACCTACAAAAAACCAGTGTGGATTCAGAAAAAAACGACCCTGATTAAAAAATAAATAATTATGTCAGATTTTTCCTTTCTTTCCTTATTTATTGGTAAACAATTAAAGATCAACAACCAATCCAGTCAATAGACAATTTTTTAATATTATACAAGTTATATGTATAAAATAAAAAGTTTTTCACAACTCCGACTCCGACTCCACAGCGATGGACAAAAATCATGACATGTAGTAATTTATCTGTGTCTATTAAAAATACAACTAATGAATTGAGAATAAATAAAACTCATGCGATATACATCTAGTGTGGGCGACGAAAGGAATAAGTGTGGATAGAAAAAAGATAATGTTACTAAACTGTTTATTCCGATTGAATACATTATTGTTGAAATCCTAGCTCGATTCTTTGTATTTGTCTTTAGAGAAACAGAGAAAAATAAGCTCTCAGCAAGATACGAATTTATCTAAAGATAACGAATCCAAAGATTAGGCAGTGTATTGAAGAATCGGAAAGCGTTTGTTACAGTACCACAGACAACTATGCTGAGCCGTGCGTTTCTTGAGGGAATAAATTTGTGACGACTAAGGCAACATTATTGGATAACATCTTTCTTTGCTACTGGATCCCTTATTATCTTTTATTTTATGCCCTGGCAACATTAAAAGGACACTTTTATTTTGCTGTATGCTGCGGTAAACGTCAAATCGAAATTCCGACCTTTTGCTACCCAACATTATTTGGTTTGCGGCTCGAAAAATTCAGAATAACTAACTAACCGGTAAAATTTACGTTACCTTTGAACTGAAAATTAAAAACAAAAATACATAATCTTGTAGTTTGTAAATTTTAAAAGTAAAAAAACGTATTATAATGCATTTTGTGTGTAGTTATTTTATCACACTAAAAAACAAAAAAGTCCATTATTTTTATAATCTATTTTATCATAAAGCCTCTCTAGGATTTTATCGAGTTTTATATATTATAATATATACAATTCAATGAAATGTAATCTATTTGTAGATATTTTTCTCCCGAAACCTGTCACTTAAGTAATAAACAAATATTTAAAAGTTTCTTTTAGGAATGCTGTCATTTCACTCACTTGAAGCTCGAAGACTAATTTCAATATTAAAAAAAAATTCTCTTCTTCTTCGGGGCCAAGTTGATAACCCTGACATCCTTGAAAATTTTAAATTTGCGTGCTCCCAGCTTTTACCTACGTGGTCGTAACAAAGACAAATCAATTTTCTTTGTCAAAACTTGTTTGTCACGTAGGTCTTTTGAATCTCCAGTTGCAAGGGCTATTCGGCTGATAAATGCGCTGCCTGTTGATGTTGACATCTTCGGCAGTGAACTTGATGCTTTTTTTAAAAATTATGTTTTCTTATGTAAATAATATGTTTCTGTTCTGTTTCTTATTTTTGTGTAATATTCTATGTAATCTTTATTAATTTCTCAAATGCATGGCGCATTGGCGCTTGCTGTAATTCCATGTATTTTAAATAGTTTTTTGCCAATAAATAAATAAATAAATGTTTAGTGTGACCCAGTTTGAAGTTTCAAATCATCTGTACTGTGTCTTGAACGGGTTGAGTCCCGATTGTCACGGTAAAACAGAGTTACAAAAAATCAACACAAGTAACGTGAACATAGTAATAAAGTCCATGAAAAAAACCATACTTATTTAAGTATGGTTTGTGGATCAGCAGGGTGCAGATGTATATAATGCTATTCACTTAATTTTGCGACTATAATAATATATAACATAGGAAAACTGATGGTAAAAATACGATAACTGACTGCACCTAGAAATAGATTTCGATTTATTTAAAAAAATATAACATTTAAAAACGGAAAGTGGAAACATATTTTTTGTATGAAAGTATACTTTCGTCGCATTGCTTTTGAGATTAAAGCTGTAGGTGAAATGTTAACGTACTGCAGATCGTATATCAAAAGGTATATTAATAAATATCTATACTTCTGAACCAAGATAGAAGCGAGGATTGTAGATAAAGATATTGTTTAAAGTAACTTTTCCGCTTACATTTACTTGTTGTTTTAATAGTGCAAATCGAATTAAGCAGGAGAATTAAGCATGGATATACCATCGCAATTCAATGGTTGATAAGCAATTGAATTCAAATATTGTTTTATTTATCAACAATCATTATAATTCATCGGAGATCATTTATGATGATCCCTTGAGAATAATAATATATTGATTATTTTCAGCAGCAAGAATATATGTTTTGCCCGCTTCCAATGTAGAGCATATTGCCTCCTAATGGATGTATCAAGACATATTTTTCTATGAGAACTGGTTCAAACTCTTTGTTTTTATAAGAGTTAGGGATGGAAAGGATAAGGGCAAACTAGTCGCCCTCGTAACGCCTTGATTATATATCGGATTGGCGGGAGGATAGTTTTAGACAACAGAGGCATGAAATAATGTTGCTTGTATTGGGACTCGTGCCCGTGGAGTCTGTCACGGAAGCCAAAGACGAAGAAATTACCAGATATAATATTGTCTGATTCGTCTTTTTCTCAGTTGAGGATTTTTAATAACAAAATGACGTCAGTCTAGATGTGTACGATGTATGAGAATCTGGAATACAAACAGTATAATAAAGAGATTCAATCACGAATATTCGTAAAATTAATTATATTTGATACAGTAAATACATATTATAACAACAACAATCATTGCCATGTCAATATAATATTGTGAAAAGAATTCGACCACTAATAATATACATACATGCCTATTTAGTTATTACAAATTTTAAAATAGACGAACAATGTTCTCCTTCATGAAAGTTTATTCATTCCAACACTGTAAAAAATATCGGGTATAAGGATAAGTTAAGTACATATATACTGAGGCCACAGACTTTGTCGTCATTTAGCGGATTTCACGAGTAGCACACGGGGCAAGCTTGGCGAAGTTTTTTTAAAACATTATCTGTTAATGGGAAGACGGATTGAGATATCAGCGAAAGTTGGTAATTAAAACTGATATGAAGAGCTTTTTTACTGGGCTGATAGTTTCATATAATAGTGAAAACTTTGTTATTCCACTCGCAAGAACTTAAATCAGTGGAATAACAATATTTGAAACGTAATTATTGCGACCGAACTTTGAAGACGCACGTGAATTCTCACTTTTACCAGTGTCTACGTAAGATCCAATTGAATATTATATGTACTTTTAAAAAAAATATTAACTTATTAAGTAATCTGAATTTAGTTAAAGTAATACGTTGCAATATCACATAGTTTAAAAAATACGTTTTAATTCATCATCACCAGAACTTCTACAAGTGAAAAGATCAAGAAGTCCAAGGGTTGCGTTTCAAATTAAAAGATAACCCTAAGAACAGACAAACAAGGAAATTTATTCACGATCTAGGTTGCGCTTGAAAAGAATACAGATAATATAATTTTTAGGAAAAATAAAATCTTCTCTTGGTGACTGAATATTCAGTGTTAAAACGTTTTAATAAAAAAATGAGCTGTGATTTTAACCCTTTTTAGGAATGAGAGGAATTCAAATATTAGCCAAAATGCCTTTTTTGCGAAACCACTAGAACTCTATTACAACAATCTTTTTGAATTTATTTACACAGCTGAGATTCTTTGCCCTGTATTAGAATTGGATGAGCTGATTCTGTTTTTCTTCGAATAAAATCAGAACTGGGTTTACGCGTCAAGTTAAACCAGTCCTGATATATGTATTTAACAAGTAGAATTAGTATTATTCATTTTATTATGCATAGAAGTTCCAACAAGAATACTTCAAAAGCCTTCAGATTAAATTGCTATCTTAAATTAAAATCATATTTGGAGGCCTGAAACTGTCTGTCTTATACAGCGCACAAGGTATAATTTATTTTAAGACTCTTCCACCTCAGTAACAAAATATTTAAATCATTATCGTCAACTACATTACTACAAAATTGCTTTTACAGTTATTTAGCAATATAACACCAATATCTACAAAGCGTACATATTTTAAACATATCCTGACATCAAAAGATCGCACGTTTTAGAATTTATAACTTATGTGTAAAAGAAAAATTGTGGAATATATTATTTTGTGGAAATAGACATGTAGAATATATCTCTAGAGGGAAAAATGCATGTCTGGGATGACGATTTCAAGAACATAATATATTAAATTCCAGGTATTTTGAACTAACTTTTCTTTCTTATATAATAGCTAATACTCTTACCGCCCTTCTCTCTAATAGCCGTTTCTTAGCAAACAATAATATTATTGGCACTTGATATGATAGCTAACTTTGTTAGATACAAAGCGCGGTATATATAAATAAAATATTTTTTTATTTGGGAATCAAGTGGCCTTCTCGCTTCTATTGTTTTTATTATCAGTAGACCTAGACGAAAGAAAGTTTTTCGTTTAGCCCTTTAGTCATACAGCAATAAAAATAAAACAATTTAGTGACTGGCACATCTGGTATATTTATTTTCCCATGTCTTTATTTCCAAGTGAAGGATATTTTGTTAGTTTTTCCATGTTAAATGGTTCTTAACAACGTTTGTTAATACACCTACATTAGGTTAAATAAAAGAATATAATCAGCTTAGAACTATGATATGTTTCTGGATTTGATGCATGTCTCGTATTTAGATAAAGAACGAAATCTTGCGATATAAACTTGAAGCTATAAATTGCGAAGATTTAAATTAATGAGATAAAACTTCCAGAATCTGCCCAGTTGAAACACTGAAGTATGTACATATATCAAAGCGCAATAACAAGGAGAAAAAAATCAATATCCCAAGTAATAATTGAAAATGTCCAGCCAAATAAATATTCGCAAAATGCAAAAATCAATTCATGTAAAAACAGCTTATGTTGACTTGATTCACGTTTTCACCTGCTTCATTGGAAGCACACGTGAATAATAATTGATTTAATTTCAGTCCGGTCCGTGGCGCAGTGACAACAGTGTTGGTTTGCGTGCTGGACCGCCCGGGTTCGATTCCCGGTACGAGCGGATTTTTTCTGTCGATAAATCTGTTCAAAGGCATGGGTGTTTGTGTTGTTGAAAATCCATCCCCACCTTTCCCATCCCAAAGAGCGACGCATAGTGACACCGATTAGCTAATCACTTGTCCTGCCCTAGTCCTCGTAACCTTTCCATCCCTCCTCTCTTCGAAAAAGAGAGGTTGAGCAACTGAATAACAAGCAGGTCTCGTAGAAAAACATATGTTGAGATAAACTTTGTGAAGAGTCGATATGCTCCAAGTTGGGAGCGGACATGGTGATTTTTTTTTAAATCTAAAATAGGGCTTGATAATTTGACATTGTCAGCGAATGGTAGGTGGTTAAGTCAAAATATATTTTATTCTTGTGATACCACTATACCAAGAAAAAAGTATTACTGAATTATCTAATTTTCTTTTACTTTTCATTGTATTTTTTCTCAGTCTAAGACTGTGGTCTCCAAACTCAATAAGGATGTGAGCTACTTCCCGAAATTGAAATGGTCTGATGAGCAACATATACACGTATGGAAGCAAAATTAGGTTTCTGCCAAAAAAGTATTTTAGAGAAGAAAAAAAACTCTAAGCCTATTTTAATGCCGTTAAATTCAATGTAAAATTTCTATTTCCCCTATATATAGTGTTAAAAATATACTATGTATTTTAAATTCTAGTCATTTTGCCACACTTTTTTAGATATTTAAATTATAAATGTTGATATAGTTGCATTTGCTTAAAAGACTGTTGTTTTTGCGTCCAACGATTGATAAAATTTGATCTTAGCAAATTTATAAATATGGTTAAATATCCTACGCGAGCTACTAACAATGCAACGGCGAGCTACCTGTAGCTCGCGAGCGACCGTTTGGCGATCACTGGTCTAAGAATATCCTAAATTTACAGCTATATTTTATAGCTAAAAAATGTGTCGAACCGTAGTGTTGCAAGAAATAAATATTTAATTTATTGGTATTATTATAATAGCTAAAAATAGTTGGGGTGACCTGTCCTACAAGAAGAGAAATCATTTTGACTTCCTGCAAATGCGTCAACTTTTAAAGCTGTGTCATTTTAAATTTGAAAATGGAAAAGGTGGGGCTTTTTTTGAAAATATGCACTATTCAACGTTTGCCATATGAAACGCCAAAGTTTGTGGGAAAATGGTACGCAAATTGTTTTTTTTTACATACATATGTAAGGAAAAATATATTTGACAATGTCTGTGTTATGAAATCTATTGAATATCGTTCAACAAAATGGGGCGTGCAACCTAGGGAAGTGGTATTAACCTACAAAATAGACATAATCCGGCCCAAAAACGATGTTACAGCATTTGGAATAATAAAAACTTTACGGTCTGAATGTCGCGAGAGAAATACGCTAACGTTTAGTTCTGTTTATTGTTTAATCTGTTCTCTCTCTCTCAAAAAAAAGAGAGGTTGACCAAAATAATCTCGTAGAATCTGCTATGAGAATACCTCAACGGAAATATTACTTTTTTAGATATGCTGCTATAACAGATAGTAACAAAAAGTAAATGAGGATTATATAATGCAATAGGTATACTTCAGTTGAATAGTTTAACTGTTAATCATATTAAGTTACTGAAATAATGTGGAGCCTGCGAAGCGTGCTCTCAGTTTCCAGGTGTTTTTTTTTATTTCATATGTGAGTAGAGTTTTTATATCCCTTTTCGCATGTATCTAAGCTATCTAAGTATAGTTATTATAATGAATATTTTAGCTATTTAGTTGGAATAACCAATTAAAAAAACTTTTGAAAAGAATTTTGTCAAGAACTTATTGTCAAGAATTGTTCGATATTTTCTATGCTTGACGAGTTTAGTTCCGAACTGACTTTCGAAAATAAAGTTCTACCAGAAGGTTGCGCGCACAATCTATTCTCTTTTTGAGCAGTGGTTCCCAAACTATTTCATGCAAAGATCCCCTAAATCTGACAAAAATTACCCATATCCCCCCCTGACAAAAAAATATTTTGTGCGGCCCCCAGTTGGGGAACCACTATATTGGAGAATCACTTGACATCGATTCACGACCAATCATATGTCACACAAATGAAGGTTATCTCAGTTCCTCATAATATTAAGCATCTCGAGCCACAGTTTTGTGTGAGGGTGGGCATTATTCATTGGGTTTGTTAAATGTCGTGTGAAGAGCTTAGTGGGTGTGGATTTATATTACCTGATTATCACATGATGCTTAAATATTTATCGTCCAATGACTGACTCGCGCCGTGTCTTGGTCATTACGCCTAATGATGGGGAAAGAAGAGACCGTAGTCTGGCGCAGTGCTTCCTAACATTTGTCAAAAAGATCTTAGTAAAATTGAAATTTTTCACTACATTTGCGAATAATATGTTTTTTTGATTTAAACTGCCATTTTAACCTTCTACTGCAGGGGTCGTCCACCTTTTTATGCCTATTGCCCACTTTTGCTTATTCTTCATGGTAAAATTTTATTAGAGCCCATTAACATCGCTATATTTCAATCCAGAATATAGGTGAAAAAAATGGGGTAAAAGCAAAAATCGCCCAACGCCCACCACGGAAGTCTTTACCGCCCACTATCTGTTGGTACGGATTAGATTGACGACCTGTGCTATACTGGATGAAAGCCCACTCTACCCCAACGCAAATTTACAACAAATTGACAATAGCTATTTATGAATAAGGATAAATATAATAAAGTATTAATATAGAAAGGATCAGTATGAGATATCTCGGTCCCTGTGGTCTAGTGGCAAGAGCTTTGTCCTAGCAATCGGGGGGCCCGGGTTCAATCCCCGGCAAGGTTAGATTTTTTCAATTGAAAAAAAAAGATCTTGGGCTGGGTGTTATGTTATTTATCGTTGATTTTGTGCACAACTGATACATTATTTACCATCGAGTTAATCTCGTGTGACTTTCACAACTCAGAATATTTGGCGCATTGGCGCAAGCTGTAATGCCAAATATTTTTTTCAATTAAAATAAAAAAAAAAAAAAAAATATTGAACTAATATTCATCAGTTGATAATGCTTGCCATGCATATGTGAAATAAATATTAATAATGTGTTATTATTTTTATTTTGATTCATTTCTCGTTGAAGAAAATTCGGACTCAATCTTGCTTAAGGTACGGTTTGTGTATCGAAAATTCAATCTCTATTTTTTTAATTATTATTAGTTCATGAAATTGAGAATAGAAAAAAACAATGTTACATATATTATATAGAAACAAAACCCCTTCAGACACTGTTTATAATAATGAACTTATGAAAATATAAAAAAGAGTTTTGATTTCATATGTATAACATTTTTGATGCATAATATTAAGGGAATTAATATTTTAAGAGTAAGTTTAAGTTCATGAAGTCAACTCCATTAACTGTGTTATTTAATTAATATTTAAAAGATATATTGTATTATGTAAAATAATCCGTGGAATTCGGAATATCATAAACCTAATAGAATTCTAATTAAATTATATATTAGAATACCTTTCACAAATAAACTATATTAATATCTTTTTTTTATGTCAACAAGAGCGAAGAAAAAAGGAAAATTTATAATAAAAAAAAACGAAACAAATTCTCAATTCGCGTTGTCATATTACAAAACAAATATTTCATTATTTGGTAAACAAAACCAACAGAACGGGGAAATGTTCGAAGCATATTCTTCTAAAAGTAAACACGCAATTTTCATTGTTTGTTCGAAATTAACAAATACTTGAGTTATTACCGTTGCTAACATCCACATAGCGGCGTTACAAAAGCTTACCTATGTACATATATTGTAAAATAGTTTAATCGAATAAGGCAAACCTACATATTTCCAATAGCTAGAGCAAAAAATATAATTATTATTTTGAGGCTTATTTAAAAAAAAAAATTATAGAAAGTTCTTAAACTTATCAAATTACATCCACTACAATCTGGAAAAAATCATATCTCTCCAGAAAACTTAGTTTCAGAAGCAAAAAGTAATTTATATTAGAAACAAGTTTTTTATTAATCATTTATTTTCTTCTTTGCGTTATTAAAATAATTTTTACGTTTTCCAGTGCTTCTCAAACATTAAATATTGAAGGCGTCTTTAAAATTAAAAAAACATATTTGTGTCACGTTAACAAGGTATTTTGAATCAACCAGATGACATATATTACTTGTAGATTTTTTATTATATTGTATGTTAATTGAGTTTGACACAGGAAAGTTTTAAAGCTCTATCAACCAGCTTCAGTTGGAGTTAGGTTTTTTTTAAATATTATCTTCCTCGACTTAAAATTCAACAAGGAAATGATGTAGAAGTTGAAAGAACATACATATAAACATACTTCAAGGTAAGACAGAAATTATAATTAGATGTTCTAAAATTATTCAATTTAGTGGAAAAAGTCAATTTAGTAAGTTTATCTCTTTCCACAAAAACCAATAGCTATTTAAATATTTAAAAACGTGTGTGAGCTTATGCTTCATCGCGTCAGGTATCTCAACTTTTTACTCGAGATCAAATCAATGATGAAATATTTACGCAATCAAGTTTCCAATCAAATTTGGAACCGTTTGAATTTCGTACTTTTCCGTGAGTTTTGTCGCTAGAGTCATGGGTTTCGTCTTACGGCATCTTCATGAATTTCAAGTGCACGAATGAACTTGAACTGACGCGTAGAACATACATAGTTTGTATCGCTTGTATAATTATAAAAAATAAAATTGCTACCAACGCAATCTAGAAAAATTAGCGAAAGTATGATATTAATGTGCTTCAATAAATTGTAAGCGGAGTTGTGTGGGCAAATTGTAATTTCAGGTATTTTAAATGTAGTATCGTACAAATTAGTTACCAGTTTATAGCATAGAAATGCCTACTAATATAATAAGTGGGTTTTTTTTCCGGGTCGAAAAACCTCATGAAAAAGTTCAAAATTCAAAAGATTCAAATTTGATATTGAAATTCCATCAAACAACTTCTATCAAAATTTTAAAGTTAATCATGTGTGTCAAAAATGTTAAAAATGAACTAGACAATTCATTTTTTAGCTAACCTTGTTAAGATTTGGGATCTATTTGGGGTCTTGTCATGATGGGCTTTTACCAAATGGCTACAAAGTCTAAATAATAACATCGTATTAAAAACTAAAAAATTAAAACAAGTATTGGTGGAAATTCTATTTTGCATAAGTATGCAGTCGTTAGAGTAATACGTGTGACGCTCAGTTTACTATCGATGAATACTTTTGTTGGTGGCTTTGTTCCGCAAAAAACAGGGCGTAACGACGTCGCCTAAAGTACACTTCCTATTCTTTGTGGCCATCTTAAGTTCGACGTAGGCGTGGAAATACACGACTTATTTTACGCGACTTCAACAACACCCTATAGAGCGCGGAGCTTAAAGCTTTCCTACATAGTTTTTTTACCAATAGCACTTTTTTTCATTTTTTTTGAAACATTAAGATTTTGCAATTTGATCAAGTAATTTAAATTGTAGTAGTAAAATACTCAATGAAGCGGGATTAAGATGTCTGTAACATCTTAATTTAAACGTTTTCACGACAAGTAAGGCGTTTGGTGTTATCATTTTAAAATATAATTAATTGGTTAATGCTAGTATTCTGATGCTTGTGTTTTAACTCTAAAGAGGCCTCGACATATATTGGTTGGTTCACAAACTACATGTCAATGAAATATAATTCATTTAGTAAACTTAATTTAATGATTGGCCGAGTGAAAAGTGTAGTTGGCCTCAAATCCCAGAATGAGAACCTTCATAAATTGATTTTTAATTCGATCGCTCGATATGTGTTGTAAAGAATGAATGATTTTAAGTAATTTTATTTCATTCACCCTTAAACTCTATCCGTTCTTGAACTCAAAGCGTAGATTAATCGGCTAGCTACCTGTTAGACCAGTTATGCAGAACCTTTTTGGCAGAAGAGCCAGCTTATCAAATTTCAGATTCTTTGAGGGCCGTATGGTCAAAAGTGAACCTCTATATTAAATTGTACATTTTATTATTTTAAATTAAATACTTGTACATTGAAAGAGTCTTATACTATTCTCTAACTATTCGTCACATCATCACGTGCATATTTGCACGACTGAACCTAGATCAGTGGTTCTCACGGAAAATTGTGCTGTGGCCGCATTGTAAATATAAGCGTTCCTACGGAAATGTCTGGTGGCCGCACAAATTTTGGTTTGACAATTTCCTAGTGGTATTAATTGCATTGAATACTTTTCTCACTGTTAATTCCGCATCTTCCATGCAATTTATAACATTTTGATGGACACTATTTGATGAACAATACAATGCATACAAAATATTTAGTCTTTTTTGACAAATTAACACATTTTTTTAAATATCAATATTTTCTCTGAAGCTGTTGGTGGCCGCAGCTAAATATATAGGTGGCCGCACATGAGAACAACTGACCTAGATGGTATCGACCCTATTAAGATTATTTAAACGGCCCAATTTTTTCCTTTAGAAGTTCTCACTGAAATGTTTCGTCAAATTCTTTATGTTTTCCTTGACATTGACGAATCAAATTGTATTCCTTTGATCCTTAAATACTTTATTATAAAATATCATTTGTTGTATGTTCAATGAATCAATAATTTTCCGTCCATCGCTCGTAAAAAATTCTAAAGGAGTTAATGAAGTACATGCAATATTGGGCCGCATGGAATGTTATAATGGGCCGCATGCTGCCCGTAGGTCGCAGGTTGTGCATCACTATGTTAGACTATTCCTTATTGTTCGTCTTCCATGCATCAATGCTTGGTATATGCCACTGTTCTAAATACTGTTAACCTCAAATTAATTTGTATTGATACATGTTTGACTAGAATAAAGTTACTAGCCTGAATGTAGCTACATAAAAGTATAAAAGGAAACTAAGTGTTGAATATTGTGCCATGGGATATCAGTTTGACGCTTGACCAGTTTTTGTTTGGTTTAATTGGTTTTCAAAAGCTTTGTATTAGCAAAGTAGTATATCAGATTATATGAAAATGTTATTTTGTTTTATTGAGTGACTTGGAACAAAAACACATTTTCGTATGCATATAAACAAATATATTGCGGACGGATTTAATTTAAAATGTTTTTTAGTTTATCGAGATTTTTTCGAGGATATTTTACTTATTTCTCAGTTGCTCAGCTTCTCATTTTTGAAAAAAGAAAGGATTGAAAGGATAGGAACACGACGACATGCCTAGTGGTTAGCTAATCGTTTTCGGTATGCACCGTTTTTGAAATCGGGAGTGTGGGAAGGGATTTTTAACAAAACACAGACACCCATGCCTTCGAAATGGATCGATAATTTGACTCAAAAAACCTGAAAAATTCAATTCACTTGTAGCAAATGGTCACCATTTTTTTATTAGTCATATAATCTATTTTCGGTATTGATAATTTTTGCAATACCGGTATTCAATATTAAATGCTAGTATTGATATATTCGTGTGATTTTACAATTTCTAATTTGAAAGTCTTTCGTCCTAACGCAGTAGATCCAACGTAGAGCTCGGGAGGTCTCGTACCTGAAAACGTGACCTTTTCATCAGGGTCTTCGTGCCTTCAACCCCGTTAGTGATTCGGACTTAAATAAGGCGAGGAGCTCAGTAAATTTACGAGTGGGTTACCCTTACGGGAACAAATATTCGTCGGAGAATCTAATTTTATAGTAGAATAAAAAATGGTTGCGATGAGCGAACTAGTCTCTGAGAGAGTAAGGATACTAAAAATAGGCTAAAGAAAGACTAGTAGCAAACTAGGAGCTAATACTCCAATTATTCGACATCTCAATTACTCGAGGATCGTGTAGTAAATTTTTAAATAATCAACTGTTATAGTATACTCGAGTAGTTTCATGTGTACCAAAACATATATTATTAATTAAAATTTGTGTACATTAATAGATGAAAATAAATAATTAAGCTTATTGTATCCAATTAATAAATTTATTTCAATCTATGAAACATATATCAAAAGTAATAGAGAATTTAATTTGGTTCAAAGTTTTGTTTTTTTTATTTCCGAGGTAGAAAAAACTCTCTCTGTTCCTGTGGACGTCGGCTTAAAAGTTAGCATTGAATTAAATAGTGCTATATAGTTTTTATGTCCACTGTTAAAATTCAAATAAATCTTCATTTATAAAGTACGAGTATTACTCGAGTATTTTTCAAATTACTCGAGTATCGAGTATTTGAAAAATGGACGAGTATACTCGATACTCGAATTGGAGTCTCTAACCGAAACATATATTTTTAACTCAAATTTGTGTATATAAATAGATGATAAATAAATAAATAAGCTTATGTAATTTCCTTAATACATTTATTTCAATTTATAAACCATATATTTCAAAAATAATAAAGAATTAAACGTTTAGAATTTTAAGTGTGAGTTTTTTTTAGTTCAGGACGAGTATAACTCGAGTATTCTCTAAAATACGAAAACATCCTATTACATATTTTATATCAAACTAGTATTGCTACCCGGCGTCGGCTCGGACTAAGCGACCAATAATTATTTAATGTTATATCATTCGACATAATTATATCACAAAATCTAACATCCAAAATAGAGTTAAAATAAAATCACAAACTTTATTTAATTTGATGACAGCCCCATTCTCGCCCATTAAAATGTCCAAATTCAAGGAAAATCTAATTTGCTGTCAAAGAAATGTCAAATAATACCTTTACGTAAATAATAAACATTATTATTAATAATAAAAGCCGGGAAAAGTTCAGTAGAAGATTAATTTATTACATTTTGACTAAATGTCTTCGCCGATAAAAATTCAAACATATTTTCTTTCATATTCGTTTTTATGGCAACTTAATGACCAACAATGCAAAAGGGAATTACAGACCCACAGACATACACCGAAACCCGAGTTGTTGGCGATAAATCAAATCAGATTTGATATCATAGAGACTTTAATTCAAAGATAAATCCACATCAATTGAAAAATCAATTTAATAAATTGTCTTTGTTGAGTTTTACTGGAGGACAACTAAAGGCCCGGAAAATCAAAGCACTTACGACTTACATAGTTGTATAACACTAATACTAAATCGTTGCTACTGCGTCAACTTTGACAATTACTAAGTGAATTGATGTCGCGTGACTTAAAGCACAGGTCGGGTCACAAAGTTATACTGCACATTTGGTTGCGGATCGATAAACATCAGGTAATGAAGGCAGGTGCATTTTGTGGCGCATTTTTATGCAAAGCAATCGCCCGTGAGGGGAAATGCGACGCCATTGATCTGTAAGCGTATCCGACAACTTACTTTACATGACTTTTCTCATGCAAATACAGTAAACCCTCCTACAGCGCGGAGATATATTACTACCACGAGAATAATAAAATAAAAATTAAAATAGCTTTATCGGAATCACATCGGAACCACGGAAGGACGTAATTTTTTTTTATACCATGCCGCTCCCAACTTGGATCATATGGACCCCTCACGGAGTTTATCTCAACATATATTTTTCTACGAGAACTGCCTTTTACTCAGTTGCTCAACATCCCTTTTTTTTCGAAGAGAGTAGGGATGGAAAGGATACGAGGACTAGGACAGGACTAGTAATGAGTTAATCGCTGTGCGTCGCTATTTGGGATCGGAAAGGTGGGGAGGGATTTTCAACAACACAATCACCCATGCGTTTGAACAGATTTATCGACTGAAAAAATCCGCTCGTACCGGGAATTGAACCCGGGCGATCCGGCACGCAAGCCAACGCCGTTGACACTGCGCCACGGACAAGACGTAATTATTCACATTTAACGTATTCACTGTCAATACTTGGTGAAAAGCCATCATATTAAAAATAATAAAACATTTGTTTTGTACTTATTTCACATTAAATTTATTATGAAAAGGTCCGGAATCACCCATCGCTTTACCAACATATGATAATGCTTGCGTTATTTTTTAACATAATTATTGTTGTGGAATTTATTTTTTTGTTATTAAATAACAGAATGAAGAGCTCTATTTTAAAATGACATTTCAATCAAAAGCTTTATTTCTTCAGTAATTATTATCTTTATTTTACAACCCATTCCACCCATACTACTTGAATAAGTTGTCCCAACCGAACTGCTGTTTTTACGGCCGGCGTTTAAAAAATATTGATAGAGTTCTTTTTGGCATGTATCATGATAATCAAACAAAATTTGAAAGAAAGTATAGCACCACTCCAGTGTGTCATTGAAGTGTCAAGTGTGGCAAGTCATAAGAAGTAAAAGCGCTATGAAGGCGCATTTACTCGTGTATTTTTAAGCTTTGTGGGTGAAATATACTCGTTAGTGATGCTCTTTTCTATCGGAAGCTTTTTGCAGACGCCGTCGCGCAGAAACTGTTTCTTGTGCCATGTTGTAGTTCACTTGCTTTAGATGCAGACGTAATTTACAGAGCTGATTATTAAAAATGTATGATTGTTTAAAAATGACGGCACAAATTGTCAGTAAGTATTTCTTCCTCTTAGAACAAAGTATTTTATTATCGCTCTAAAAATTTTTTGTGAAATATTTAAACCTCCATACACAAAGTTGAAATTTAGTATTTTGAAATAATACGATATTAGAAATATCGTCCCTTTCTTCTGAAGGTACGACGTCAAATATGTACCGTGCGAAAGTTACTAAGTTGTTCCCTTGGCGTGGAATTTTGAATAAATGCTAAGGAAAAAAACATCTCTGAGTTAAGACTTTATAACATACATTATTACTAGACTTGCCATAACTTTGAAGCTCTAAACTGGATCAGAAGCGGGGTGGGGGGGAGGGATGTTGGTAAGAATCAAATACTACCAAAAAATATGTATGAAAACAACATAAATCAAATTTTTTCCAGTCGAACTTTAAGCTGAAAATACATTAAATTTAATAATAAAAAAAGTTTGATTTACAGTACAGGAACGGTCGTAAGGTTGACTCCAGCATGAAGCTTCAGTCGTCCGACCAAATGTGTTTTATTATCAAGAAAACACGCTTCAAAGGTGTGCACGTTTCTGACAGACATGCAATATAAGGGATCATTGTTAGATCAGGTGCATCTATACGTTTCTGTTGCAAATGTTTGAGTAAATGGATCCATTTTCTAAAGCACTCAATTTGGTGGAACTTCACCGTTCAGTTTTTGATATAACGCAAGTGGAAACTTGTCGTGGCACTAAATTTTTTCAAAGAATTTCGAGATCAATTTGGAAGTACAATCAGAAGTTTTGAAACGCGTCTCATCGTCAAGCGGAACAAAAAACGAGATGCCGAGACAATCGTCTAAAACTGGGACAATCCCAGCAAAAAAAAAAAGATCAAAACCATACTCGTGTATTTCCAGTCAAATAGTAAAACAATGCGAAATCATCCATCATACCATGAAGAATTTGTATTGCACGAGTAAAAGTATATTTATATTAAAAATCTAATTAAGTAAAAAATACTAATTATTTTTTCCGACTCGCAGTGCAGTGGTCAACGTCGTTGGCTTCCGCGAATCTAGGAACTTACAGATTTTTCAGTCGATAAATCGATTTTGTTTGAAAGCAATGGGTGTTTATGTTAAAAATACCTTAACACCTTTCCAGTCCCACTAATTGGCGCGTAGCGAGAGTGATAAATATTACACCAGTCTTGTCCTAGTTCTCGTATCCTTTGAATCCCTACTCCATATGCTCCAAGTTGGAAGTCCGCTACCATGGTTAAAATAACAAAATAATAAGCGGCAACCGGAAGTGAGTGATAAGTTAACAAGCTGATCACTGCTCCTCGTATCCTTTCAATCCCTACTCTTTTCGGAAAAGAAAGGATTATCAACTGAGAAACTAGTAGTCCTCCGATAAAAATCATTTCGAGGTAAAATTAAGTGAGAAGTCCATACGCTCCATAGTTAACAAAATTAAAAAAATTCTCCCCATCATAATGGAATTAAATAGTGAATATAAAACGCATAAAGTTTTTTAGAGATCCCTGTGAAGTATAAATCAATACGCTTATCGATAAAGAATACGTAACACAGAATGAATAAAATGTTGTGAAGCGATATCAAGAAAAGAAAAACAATAATATATTATTTCTACCGTCTGACTTTTTGTTTAACTGGTAATGGTACGAATTCAATGATATCGTATGTCACAAACGTCTACGAAAACAAATAAGTCAATGTTCGAAAGTTACAATCCAATTGTTTATAACTCTGTCACGAAACAAGAAAAGAAAAACATTAAAAAACACGATCAGGAGTTGTAGAGTGCCGCGGAGGCCGATTTGCAAAGTCAATGGGGAAAAATTTTCCACGAGCCCATAAAGGAGATGTATGGATGGATTTGTGACAGCTTGTGAACAAGATACAAACATACTATGCTACGCCGTGGAACTTTATTGAAAAACAAAACGAAGCTTTTATTGCTGCCCGGGGCGGATAATGAAAACAAAATCAGTACGAAGAGTAAAAAGACTTTAATTCTGTTGTTTTCGTATTTAATGAAAGCTGTGCCAATGACATGAAAAACATCACAAAAATTAAAGAGGTGGAAGCTTTAATTTATCGAACGAATTTTCTTCCAAATGAAATAATCTAGTAATCACGGGCTCCCAACCCATGGGGCGCGACTACAGAAGGGGACGCGATGGGTTTGATATGGGATCGCGAATTTCTACAGTCAACTAAAAAAAATATTCACTATACAGTCAACCCGGCTATAACGGACACTTCTATAGAGCTTTTTGATATAGCATATGCGGCGGTTTTTCTTACAAGGCTTGTGTCGCTTGCTTACAAACTAAGCACATCATTTTATTTAAAATATAAAAATTGGAAAAATGTTTGATTTGCTTTAAATCACAAAATACAATTGAAAAAAGCAAACCCCAAATTTTGTATGGGTGCCTTAGTTTATAAAGCGTACTCCCTATCCTCTCGCTAAAGCAGGGCTGGCTGTACCGAATTTTCATTTTTTTTTAAATTGCCTTGTTAGAAATGCTTTTTTCAATTGCATCTAGATCACATCGCTTTTATTAAAAGGGGGCACCGACAAAAAAAAAGGTTGGGAACCGGTGGTCTAGTTTATCTAGGATACTAATATTAAGAGTGCGGTGGTTTGACTTTGTCAGGAACACTGAGGTAAAAGGGCGGACAAACCAGCCCCTTATTACGTTAAAAATAAAAAGGCGACGATAAGTCTGGCTTGGATATGTGCTGGCTTGGACATGTTCTATCAACCTGATGGATTCTGTCGCCCCGGAAGACCACTTATGACCATATGATGCACTCAGTGGAGCTACGGGACTCCAGGATGACCTGGGAGGAAGCAAAGAGGTTGGCGGGTGACATTGAAACAAGTGCTTGGAGGCACCGTGTAGCGGACATATGCTCCGAATAGGGAGCGGATATGTATGTTTGCAATGTTGTTTTTACATATATTTTATGATAATGGTTACACTTGAAAATGCACTGAGAATAAAATTTAATTTTTATTGCTATCAACAATCATGTTTTGGAATATTGCAGTGCAACAGGTTGTGAAACTTGTGAGTAACAAACACAACTTAATTAATTTTTTTTTGAATTTTTAAAATTTTGTACTATTCCATGAGTTTTGTCGCTAACGACCCGGGTTTCGCCTTTCGGCATCTTCAGGCATTCCAAGTGCACGGACGCACCTGAACTGACGCGTAGTAAACAGTTTGTATCATTTATATACAAAATATTAGTAGATCACTAAGTTAAAAGGTTATTAAAATGTAAATTAGCGAAATTTGAATGAATACAAGTTTCAATGAATTAAGTGGGTTTGTTATAATACAAAAAGATACAAACTGTTTACTACGCGTCAGTTCAGGTGCGTCCGTGCACTTGGAATGCCTGAAGATGCCGAAAGGCGAAACCCGGGTCGTTAGCGACAAAACTCATGGAAAAGTACAAAATTCAAAAAATTCAAATTATATATTGAAATTCCATCAAGCACCCTCAGTCGAGATACTTAATTATAACAACTTAATTAATAAATTCACCAATTTAAAGTAAGCTTTAAGCTTATAATTGTTTTTCGGTATTCTAAAAATAAAGTGTAATTATTATTAAAAAGAAAATTTAACTAACTAGCTCTTTTGTGTAAAATTAAAAGGACAATTAAACGTTTGCAGACGTTTTTTTACACTAAAGTGTGTAAAAGCTGTGGCATACGTGAGGCTAGTAAACAAGTACAATAGAAATAACTTTTTGGTTCAAAGGCCATATTCAATTAACATATTGTTGATCCTTAAAATACTTGTATGGAAATGTATATGAATACTGGTCAGGGTTCAACTACTGGTAGTTTGTCAATATATATTTAAATAAATAAAAATGTATTTTAGTTTAGTTCTGACGAAGGCGTAAGCCGAAAAAGCTATCAACAAATATATAAAATAATTTATGTAGAACTAAAATACATTGTTATTTTTCTTTCCGTATTATAATGGAGTTCTACCGAGTAAATGCCTACTCAATCAATAATCTTAAAGATCTAATAATGGAAATAATAATGGCAATCTTAGAACTTTGTCAAATAAATTTAATAAAATTAGTGTGCAGATTCAGTGCAACTCTGGAATTCTGTTAACTCCGTTATTAACCATAGATAATTCTGAAATTCATATTTACATATGATAGAATGCGGTAAATACAAGTTTTTCCGACCGAAGGGTCATTTTAGGCAAAAAATTCAATTAGGACCTTTTAAAAGTAAGGTGAACTTTCCCGCGTTTTGTCAATTAAATATCGCATTTTTTGTATCCCTTGAAGTAAATGCCTACTCAAACAATAAAAATGTTTTGATTAAAATTTTCCTTGGAAGAATACATTCACCACTTTGTTACAACGTGATTTTTTTGCCTCGCTCCCAATGTGAAGCATATGGAGCAATGTGGAGCTCAATATCTGAGAAGAGAGTAGGGATAAACAGGACAGGACTAGTAGTTGGCTAATCGCCCTCGCTACGTCGATGGGATAGGATGGGTGAGATTTTAAATGTAAAACATAATATCAGTACATCTATTGGCAACGCACGGTATACACTCGCAGTTAACAGTCAAATTATCAACGTAGCTTACTGTGCATTAAATGAATGTTGACAGGTGGTGCTGTTACTTGGTAATTAAATACAATAGCTTATGTAGCGATCTGTATGAACTAATAAAATATGTAAAAAAGACGACAATGGCGAAATCTTAATCTTATATATAAAACCGAAATGGCGTATGTATGTATGTCTGTAATTCCCTTTTGCATTGTTGTTGCAAGTTGACATAAAAACGAATATGAGAGAAAATATGTTTGAATTTTTATCGGCGAAGACATTTAGTCAAAATGTAATAAATTAGTCTTCTACTGAACTTTTCCCGGCTTTTATTATTAATAATAATGTTTATTATTTACGTGAAGGTATTATTTGACATTTCTTTGACAGCAAATTAGATTTTTTCCTTGAATTTGGACATTTTAATGGGCGATTGTCATCAAATTAAATAAAGTTTGTGATTTTATTTTAACTCTATTTTGGATGTTAGATTTTGTGATATAATTATGTCGAATGATATAACATTAAATAATTATTGGTCACTTAGTCCGAGCGACGCCGGGTAGCAATACTAGTTGTATTATAATTTAAGTAAAGAATTGCAATTCAGGTCCGACTTAAATTTCTTAAATCTTGGAGCTATTGAATGAAAGGAAAAGACAAAAACAGTTATAAAAAAGCGATTATCTGCATATGCAACCTCGTAGTACTTACTAATTTTGATCTATAATATAATACTACACGCCAGATTTTTTTGTAAAATGTGACGTTTTTTCCCACTGTACCATTTATATGTTTGTGATGTGTATTTAACAAAACGATAGGTAAACGCAGGGGTCACCATACTTTCTGAGAAACGGGCCGGATTGAATTTTTTTTAAACTTGGCGGGCCGGATGACAAATAAACTTGTGTTGGAATCCAATTGGAATATTAATTTATATTGTTCGGCTCGTGGCGCAGTGTCAACGGCGTTGGCTTGCGTGCCGGATCGCCCGGGTTCGAATCCCGGTACGTAAATCTGTTCAAAGACATGGGTGTTTGTGTTGTCGAAAATTCCTCCCCACCTTTCCGATCCCAAAGAGCGACGCATAGTGACAGCGATTAACTAATCACTAGCCCTGTCCTATTCCTCGTATCCTTTCCATCCCTACTCTCTTCGAAGAAAGAGGGGTTGAGCAACTGAGTAACAAGCAGTTCTCGTAGAAAAATATACGGTGAGATAAACTCCGTGAGGAGTCCATATGCTCCAAGTTGGGAGCGGACATGGTTAAAAAAAAACTTATATAATGTAAACAAATGTAATTTCTATTGAAATTTATAATAGAATATATTTATTATATTTTATGGGTTCATACGTTTTATTTGAATAATTTATTTTCAAAAATCGAGAATTTTTGGAGGGCCAGATGAAAATCTTTGGCGGGCCGTAGTTTGGTAACCGTTGGGTTAGCATAATACAATCTTTAAAGAATACAAAAATAGTTGGGCGATTGGCTTTTGTTTTTAATTCATAGTGTTTTATTTTATATCAGGGATATTAATAAAAAAGAAAATTTCACCTTTATATCGAAATACTGCTGAAAACTAAGGGTCATTATTTATCGTTTCGATATCAACCGATTGACAAATTAAAATTGAAATGCAATACTCATAAACCAGAAATTGTAAAATAATTGATCAATTCTTTCAACTCCTTTCTATGGAAGGTAGGCCGAAACGATAACTTTGATCCAATTAAAATATTTGAACAAGTGTGTTGTGATTGAAAATTTTTACTGAAAAAGTTTGATCGATCAAAGCTCAACAAATAGTTTTTTCAATATACAGTTATAACTCAAAACAGAGATTTTTCAGATTTTTTAAATTAATTCTGAACAACATTTGAAGATATATATTTTTGATGAAGACTAAACTACAAACGTTGTTGGCTTTGGTTACAAAGCTCACCGGCTTGAGTCTTAATTAATATGGACGTATTACGGTAAGAAAAATAACAATGTATTTTAATTCTACATAAATTATTTTATATACATATGTATTTGTTGATAGCTACGAGGGCGTAAGCCGAAATAGCTATCAACAAATATATAAAATAATTTATGTAGAATTAAAATACAGTGTTATTTTTCTTACCGTATTATAATGGAGTTCTACCAAGTAAATGTCTACTCAATCAATGGATGTATTATTATAGTAAATACGTTTTTCAATCTATGATTTATCGATTTATATTGTTCACGTTTAAGGTTCACTGTCAAAAATAAGTGCATTTAATAAATTTATTAAATGCACTTATTTTTGATTTTAATTTTTTAAACTCATACTTAATTGATTTTTGATGTAATAGCTTGCATTGCTAAGAGGTCTTCAACATTTTAATTATAATATATTTTGCTTCAATTTATTTGCTTAGTTGTAATACCTTGTAATTCTTGCTTAACTTTTGTAGAAATATCACTGTTTCGTGGTATTTATTATCAGTTGATAATGCTCGCCAAAAGCGAAAACGGTCCTGATAAGTACTTAAAAAGTCTTATTATTTTGATTTATAATATATTCAAAAGTATTCGACTTAAAAATGGGGTGTAGCGAGAATTATTAGCCAAAAACTAGTTCTTTCCTACCCCCCTATTCTATTCTTCTATCTCGAGTATCTTCGAAAAAGTAAAACTGAGCAACTGAGTAATAATCAGTTATTATAAAAATATGCTCTGCAGTGCGAGTGAACATGGAAGTATTAATACATAATGATATGTCCGGACGCGGTGCAGGGGTCAACGTCTCGAATCCCGGTACGAACAGATTTGTCAGTCAATAAATCGATTCTGTTTGAAAGCAATTGTGTTGAGTGTTTGTGGTGTTAGAAATCCCTTCCCACCCTCCCGATCCCACACAGTGGCGCTTAGCGTAGCATTAGCTAATCACTAGTTTTGTCCTAATCTTCGTATCCTTTTAATCCCTACTCTCTTCGAAAAAGAAGAGGCTAAACAACTGTGTAAAAATCAGTTCTTGTAGAAAAATCAGTCCGCTCTCATGGTTTAAATAAAAAAATAATAGGCGGCAACTGGAATATATTCATGCCACAGTGTAAATATAAATGATTTAATATTGTCAGATTGACAGAGGAAACTTTATGAGTAGTACATATTATTTTCAATTTATATAAACGTTCTCCTCTTATTAATCGTCGTACAAAAGCGTAGGCACATATTCCTCCGTGAGGTGAGCGTCTTTCTCCGTAAATTAAGACAGTACGTGAAGAAATTAGATTACATTACGCAGGGGTTAGCACGTTAACTAACACAGAACTTTAGTATAACTGTGTATTTTTTATTGAATGGCAATAACAGAACGTGTTTTAACGTATAAATTATTTCAATTACCAAGAGGTTCGAACTATTCAAAAACCATTTATTTTCTCCAGTGTATACTAAAAACACAAAGCTAACGAGATGTATATTTATGATCTCTGGGTTCAGAAAAATCTATGTTAATGTTTCAATCACTTTAAAGGTGTTCACTTTAAATACTTGGTGGAAAGGTATTATATTGTAAAAAATTATAAAAGATTTATGCTATTTATTCCACAATTAGTTTATTAAGATCTGGACTGGTTCTGTTCATCGCAAGTTTTCGGTTGATTAGAGAGCAGTAAAAATTATTACTGTTTTAATACCATATCAGCTCCCAATGAGTATGGAATAAAGCTGTTTAATGATCTAATTGTAAGTCAGTAGATCAACGTGTATTTTCGGAATGATAAAAATAGCAGGATAAAGATTGGAAATTATTTGGAAGGACAAAAATATTTATACTTTTGCATTTGAAAAGTTTAATTAAAAAGGCCTAGTGATACCTAAATTATTTCGAATTAATTTTTTTGTACAGATTTATCGTCAATAATATGGGTTGACGATTTTATAAAATATATCCATCCATATTAAGATATTCTTTTCGATTATGTTTGTTGATTAAAACTTAGCAAGAATCGTCCAATTTTATATGTAATTTCTTTATTTAAAAAGTTGAAGATATTATTCATACGATGGTAATCGGAATCATTGGAGTGACTTGAACTTTATCTGAAAGTATTAGAATATAATTTTAACTTTATATTCAAAAACTTGTTTGGACGGATACCATGTGAGATCATTAAAAAAACAAACATAGCTTTTCCGGTTTTTAGGAACGATTATTTTATTACGTGAACGTTGAATTTTGTGAAAAAATACTGGTTGACGGTGCCTGACTCGTAAAAAAGGGTTGTGCCCGGAATATAAAACTGTTGTGCAAGATTTCTACAATGCAAAATAACAGGGGAATTTACTTATTAAATAATATTTTAATTATTCCTAGTCACATAGTCATAAAGTGACAACACTTTTATAAATAAATGAAAATAATGATGCCCTGCGGCTTACTTGATGAAGTGGTCTCTTTTGTGTGTGCAATGTTCCGCGTCGAAATACAGAAATGATAAACATTTTATAAAGACTATTAAGTTTTACATGACAAAAAAAACATTTTGACAACTTAACAACGCACGGTAAAAATAGAGAAGTGCAGATTCTTTCTCAACTAAGCTGTTTTTTTCTATGAAAAAGACTTTTTATTATATTTGATTTAAAAGATTATAATTGAATTCACCACGGCTTTTGTCGCAAGTGTTTAGTACTTATTCTACATTAAATTCATTCACAATCAGGGCTGGTTTCACTCATAGCGAGCATAATCAACTGTTTTTTTTTATTACAATGCCATTCCACCAAGTATTGACAGTAAAACCTCAAAAGTGATAAATATACATGCTGGTTGTCGCACTACCACTGCCGCCATTTGCTTACCATAACGCTACACAATCCAAAAATGAAACGAATTTTCTCATCATGTTCTTGGCCTGATACAGAGCTGCACTTAACTGATCTTTCAACCGTGCACTATAGTGCTTAAAGAAAAGAAAAATAGATCGAGAATAAACAGAAAATCCGTATACTAAGAATCCGCCGTGATGGTAGAGTTTAATCTGCTTCGCGTTGAAAAAAATAATCAAGTATATCCCATTCCCAATAATAAAATGTTGCAGATTTATCGAATAAAGCAACATTGGCCTTGGTCGAGAATAATATAATAATTATGAAAAAAAGCAAAATTGAGCACCCAGATAATGGGATTTGAGCCTGTGAACTCTGTACTCAACCAACGAAGTTATAATTTGACCACTAACCCAAACACACACTTATATAATAAATAAATCCCCTTTCCTTGACAAAGCTACGATGGAAAAAGTTTTACAACGCAAAGCAACAACACTGAAGTGGCTTAAATGGCTTAGATGTAACCATTTTGAGACATAAATCGCCCATAAAAATGGTATAGCAACATAGTCAATGTTTGCGATGTGTGAAGTAGTTTCCGCCATCTCGTGGAAACCACATGTACTCATGTCAATAATGTGCAATCTATGTCAAAAGCAATGTCAACATGTCACAATATTGTTTAGCGCTAACTTTCTTCCAGAACCATTTTCAAAATCACAATTCAATTATTTCCGCACTGGAAAGTGCTGTTTTGTTGGTGAATTGGTATTTTTGAATCGTTCACTCTTGAAATCTTGTATTGTTGGCACTCCAGACGCGTCTGTTCAAAATGAGCTTCTGTTTTCCCAAGATTCTCTTACAAATTCAGCTTATACATTTCGGTTCTTCAGACCAATATTGAAACATTTTAAGCTACATTTATCTAAATTATTCGAATAACCATTCTTTCGAAGGAGTATGGACGTACTCTTGGTTCAAACAGTAGAAAGAATTAAATACGCTATAAAATTTATAAATAACTTCGATTATTCCATGAATTGTGTGAACTAATTGTGACATGTGTTTCACCTCGTTCAGAGGCATCTTCGGACCTACTATCGCAAAGTGTAATTAGTAATAAAGCAAGATTCTGTTGAATTATATTTTTTACAGATTTACTCACTCCTTTAAAGGTTAAAATCGGTGTGTATGTTTGACATTCAATTTGGATCGTATATTATTGGGTTATTATAAATCGCATATATTTACACAAGTATTTCAAACATGAGTTTATAGTCATATTTTTACATTTATTTTTTGACATTTGTTTGGTCTCGATGAAGTCATGACCGTTGGACTAGAAGAGTATTTTTTCCCACTTTGCCCGCGAATTGACTTGTTCACTAATATGATAATGTGTGTTTTTTGATTTCCATTGCCAGTGACTGTTCTTACTTAATTGGTTTTTAATGTAGTAGCTTATATTTGTTAGAAGTCTTAAACATTTTATCATAGACTATTGATATTAATTATGTTAATTTAGTTCTATTTTCTTTAAATAATTTGCATATTTGTATTACCAATTGTTTGTGATACCTATATTTGTCTTGTTAAGCTTTTGTATAAATAACGCTTTATTTTTGTATATCTTATCAGTTGTCAGCAGAAATGCTTGCGATAAGCGAAACCAGCCCCGATCCTAATAAATTTATGAATAAGCAAAAAAATGTGTTATTATTTTTCAATATTAAGTGTGTTTGGATTGGATGCAAAATACAAAAATAATTTTGAAAATTATTATTTTAAAGTTAATTGTACTTTTGGGGCTCGAAACTTTGACAGTCGAAGCAAGTTTGAGAGCAGCCTTAATAGTACTTACCTGCGAACATACAGCAGCGTATAGCCTTCTAAGTTATCAAGAGCAGCCTATGAAACGAATCCAGATATATCACTTCTCTGTTTTAATGTATTTGTAATATCACAAATGTTTGACAAATGTTATTGAAAGTGGTATTATAAGATACAAAATGAGTGCGGCATGTCTCCGTGAAAATATTCCCCAACCCATACTAAAGAATTTTCAATTAGCCAGCATATCGTATGAATAATTTTGTTTTGATTACTCTCTAAAAAACACCAGTTCATCAATGGCTTAACCCTCTGTATCGCACGAACCAAAATCAAAGGCTACATTTCCGATTCCGATTAAAGCCGTCTACTAAAGTGGTTGATAAATACAAAATAATGTAGTTAGACTAAAACAATGCCGGCTACCAGTCCGGTTAAAAAAAATCTGACTAACATTTTGCACACCAGTTTAAGGATTAAAAGCACTTTAAAGTGAGCTTTTGTCAAGAGCGGCTTTTTTAAAGTACGAAAAAGGTTTCGCGTTTGACACACCTTTACGTATGTGCAGAACTGAACCGTTTGAATAGAAAAGCTCTGGAATAGTTCTTATCTTAAATTTGCATGATTCTGTGAAGTTACTTGAACACAAGGTGATTAATAAGTTATTTATAATTTAGGGACGGCATTAAATAAATTGTAGATTGGACCGATTGAAAATATGACATTCAGGAATGTGATTGAATCAATTAACGCCACTATAAACGATTTATAAATTGTTCTGATTGCATTAGTTATGATCTGTTTTTTTTAGTATGCTAGGATGATAAAAAGTACGAAATAAAAAACGCTGGTTACTCAATATGACTCAGCAAAGCCAAATAAAATTCTCTTAATAATTAAAAGTGGATTTTTAATATTGTATTCTATTACTTGAAAACATATCTAAGCAATAAGTCAGAACCAATTATGTCTGGGATAATAATTGTGGAGTCATTTACAGATTTCCACCGTAGAGACTTCAAACATAACCGTACACTCCGTTTTAATGATTTAATAAAATTCAACGCATCCTTTTTTTGTGTAATATAAATAAAAAACTATTTTAACACCCCTTTCGCACAGTATATAAAGGGTATTTCAATAGGGACGCTCAAAATATGTTACTTTGTCCTGCTGAGTAGATTATTCATTGTTTAGTGGCCAAATTTGAGTCAACGAGTTTGGTAAATAATCGGCCAACACCTACCTGTACGTCATCAAAATACAATATCTGGTGAAAACATTGCTGCTGTGTGTGAAAGTGTACAGGAAACCCCAAGGCAGCTTATTTCTCGTTGTTCACAAGAACATGGCTTTTCTGCGACTTCAACTTGGCGAATTTTGAATCGGGCCATATGTCTGCACCCGTATAAAATCCAACTAACCAAGGAACTTCAGGTAAACGACCACAGACAACGCCTGATTGGGTTCTGGAGCAGTTGGAAGTTTACCCAAATTTGTCAAAAAGTCCAGCGACATGGCCCATTTTATAATGAATGGATATTGGCAGACATTTGATGCTATATTCCATATTTAATGCCGTAAAATATACTTACAAATGAAATTAAAATTTAGTCGAAATCTCACAAACAACTTGTTTTATTTACATTTCAAAACTAAGCGTCCTTATAAAAAGACCCATTATTATTGGCAGTATAAGTCTTCAATTAAAATAAATATCGAAGCTCCCGCGACAATGATTATGATGAAAACTATTTTTTTTTAAATAATGTAAAGTGATAAGTTGAGAACACATAAAAAACACACCAAGCATTTGTAATTGATGCAAGAATGGTAAGAAACTAAGTATGTTGGTGTTTTTAAAGATTTTTTAATGCGCATCTTATGGAGTGTATCAAATGGAAAATTCAAACAACGAAACAAAATCAAGGATAATAAAGCCAAAAGAAATATTAACCAAGGAAGTGCATAATCCAGCATGCTTGGACAACATAATACGAATCTCGGAGAAGTATCAACTTCTGAACATTATCACACGAAGATATATTTAAGGATTTCAATAGAAAATAGTATTTGATTGAGAATCTGACAAACAAGTTCGATATCAAATCTCCAGTTTAGTTCAAGGTGTCAGAATACAATGAACCGATTTCTCAAACCATATCACAGAAAAAAGAAGATTTTTATTATGTACAAAAAAATACGATGACTTAACGGACCTTTATATTCAACTCGTAAATCAAATACTGAGAACTAATAATAAGGTATCGTAACAAAATTATCTAGGTCAAAGCTAAAGTTCAATTTATCTGCAATGGGAGTACAATAGGTGGACCTATGCAATTAACCAATCGTACGAAGATAATGGGTATTCTAGGGAAAGGTTTTTCATCATTTTAATAAATCCGTTTGGGCAATCAATATTGTGTGGAAATCAAGTTCGACCAATTAGAAATAAAACACCGTGATATTTCAATTTTAAATTGTTATGTTTATAAAATTCACAAAATGAGTAACGTTGAAAATTTCAGAAAAAAATTGTAATACTATTTTTGAACTTCCTTTCAAATGCTTTTTAAAGTATTGTATCTTGTTTTTATTCCGTAATGAATAACATAATATTTCTATAGATTTTCGTATAAATTGGATCTTAAATCTGCAGAATTATACTTCAAGATGCCCTTCCGCTTCCGCGTTCAAGATGTAACACCTCATTACGTTAAATCATTATTCGAAATGATACATTTTAAAGCAACCACATATCCAATACTTCATGTCTTATATGCAGAAAGAAACGAATATATGACCAAACGTGTTTTGAGCGATTTAAATCATTTATTTGAAAGTTACTAAGTCCACTGTGCCTAAAACATGGCTTTAATGTTGATTTGGTTGTGAAAAAGTATTAACAATAGATAATTGAAGATCGATACATATATTAGGCAAGACAAATTTATGACGCGAGCTTAGTGATATTTATGATGATATATACATATAATATATGTCGTTAATGTATTTGTCCGCTTGACCGAAATAGGGCCAAGGACAACCCAACATTTAACCCAACATTCATTGTACAGTTAATAAAAATTGGTAAAACTACGCAAATTTTGAACATGAAATCAGAAAGAACAAACAATGGCTTATCTAATGGAGGAATCAACGTTTTTGTGTACAAAAAATCTCAAAAAATCAGGTTTATCCTTATTTTGTATATTAAAAATTATACCAATTGAGACCGCAACAATGGTCGAATACACATTATAATATGGTCATCACAAACCAAGTTACCTGAATAATAAAAGTATTTTGAGGAAGAAAATACAATTTAATTGTGAATTCGATAATAGGTGCAACTTTTGTAAACTTCTGAACTTCAGTAGTCTGAATTCAATGAATACATATTGATGCGGCTCTTAGAATTTTGACTTTAAATCAATTGACTAAACATTGCGATTCTTTCATTTAATAAAACTATTCATTCCACATTCTCTTTATTTCATAGATATAATTCATCCCGTTTCTCCCCACACTTTCTCTACAATGTCAAGTAAAATTTAAATACAAAACACGTACAGTATATAAAATGCTTTTAGAGATAACCAACTTAAAACAGACGAGCATCTGTATGAAAATTTTCAAACAACGTTAAGTCAATCTCTCTTTCTGTGGATTTTATTTTTATTGGTGCTTATAAAGTTTGCGCGTAAATCTAAAGGGGTTATTCGATTTTTTTTTTTATATATATCGATAGTTTTAGCCATTTGCTCTGAAAGATGAATTTATAAAACCCTGTCGTGATGCAATAATATGTTTTCAAAATAATCAAATTAAAATCATTCAAAAGTAAATGCTTAATTTTAAGAACTAACATTTTTGTTTGTATCACAGATTTCTTAAGCTTATAATTTTACTCAAGTTAACTGAGTAAGTAGTTTTAAAAGATTCACAGAAAAATAAAAACTTAAGCGAGAAAGTTTTTAAAAATAATAGCAAGGAAATTAAATAAACGACATTCGTTTTATACGGTGGATAGTTATTTCAGCATAAAGTAATCATCAGAACAATATGCTAGTCCCGTAGTCAATGTGTTCTCACTCAATAAGCACATAATAATAATAAAAATGTAGTATGTTGACTGAATAGATAAACATACTAGTGTTTATATAAACATATTCTTATCATAGATTCATTTATGATAAATAAAACACTTTTGAAATTACAGCTTATCATTGCCGATTCTTAGTGATCATAAATAATATAATGTAAATCCATCACCGCTTCCCATGCCATAACGAAATGTTAATGCAATTTAAAATAAATCAACTGAATACAATACTAATTTCAGTTAAGTAAATTCAATTTGTCACATATAATAATTTATTATTACAATATAAAATAAAGATGTTAGAACAGATGAGAAGATGTATTGTGTACCCGTCTACACCAGTGTATATAGATAAGTAAATGTATATACTTAAACACAGTTCTGACAATGGTGTAAGCTGAAAAAGCTATCAATAATATTTAATATAATTTAATTTCTGTAGGACAAAAATACATTGTTATTTTTTCACCTTGTCACTAGATATTAATACGAGAAGAAATCGAAATATCAAAAACACAAATATCCAAGATTTAATTTGTAAAGCTCTAAACACTGAACCACGAACGGTTTTTTCAGTCGATAAATCGATTACGTTTGAATGCAATGAGGGTTTGTGTTCCCTTCCCACCTTTCCAATCCCAAAAAGCGGCGAGTAGCGAAAGCGATTTGCTAACCACTAGTCTTGTCTTATCCTTTCGATCCCTACCCTTTGAGAGGTTGAGAAATTGAGTAAAAAGCAGTTTTATTAAAATGAAACATGTTGAAATAAACTCAGTGAGGAGTTCATATGCTTCCGGTTGGGAGCAGATATTGTAAAAAAAAAAAGATTACATAAATATGCATCAATGTAAAATTTGAAAAACTTTTTGTTTCATTACTTTCTAATATTCAAAGCTTTCGAATTGTTAACTAAATTAGTAATGTAAAATAAGGCTTAAGCGTAACCTTAAATGTGTCCCATACTTCTAATTCCCTTGCAAAGCCGCATTGTTTTGTGTTACACAACAGTTTAAATTTTCTATGGCTGTCTAAGTTTGGACGTAATGTACGGAAAGTGAAGTCAACCGTCTCGGGCGTGTTTTAGTTTCCGTCTCATGGCATTTAAAAGGTTAGCACTATCCTTCGCTTGTCTAGTTGCCTGTTACGCAGATTATTTACACAGTTTATCCGTTGACCTGTTGTTTGTCCTGCCTAACTTTGCCAGTTATATTATTGCGATAGCGTTCAGCCCATGAATTAAGTAAATTTACTTAAACTACACTTCATATCTCGCTCAAAGTTTGTATTCAGTCGCGGGATACCTTGGGCACACGCGCCAAGTGTAATTTTATCTATTAACATAAATTATATCTTTCGGCTCATCCGAGGCCAAAATGAAAATTCCACCATTCCGGAGAATGTTAAATTGAATGTCCCTGATATTTTTTTGTGGAGTCGTGAACATGAGTTGTTTTTTTATTTCAAAGTGTATAGCTAGCCTGCCAATGGGGATGCCACTGGGAAGAGCTTTAGCGGTTTTCAATGGAATTTCTTCGGATGTCGACATATTTCACATGGACGTGAGTGAGTTCAGACGAATTATATTTTTTTTTGTATTACAGTTGATTTTGTCGGTACTCACTCAATTTACAATGTAATTTTTAAACTATTATAAATTTAAGCCAGATATTTTCTTTTTTCACACTGAAAAAGCAGTAAACTAAAAAAAATATGATTTTTTTAATGTACATATACATATATGTGTGTGTGTGTACAGTCTTTAAGTTTGCATATCCACTGACACATATTCACCAGTTCAAGTTTTTTCAAGTGCATAACAAATCTGAAATGTGAAACCCGGTTCAAGAAACCAATATATATTACATACGGACTAAATATTTCAGACTAATCCGGCGGTAGCTTTGTTGAAATATTTTTTTATATTAAATTAAAATTGATAATGAGTATCATAGGTGATACCCGGGGTCCGAAGAGAATACGATTAAATTTGTTTGAAATAATATCCAAAATTAAATTCAAAGCATAAATTGTTGTTTTTCTCTGATATTTATAAGTTTGAAATGGTTGACTATAACTTAAAAGGTGAAGGTTAAGCAGTTAG
Source organism: Himalopsyche kuldschensis (assembly GCA_028554975.1). Classification (NCBI taxonomy): domain Eukaryota; kingdom Metazoa; phylum Arthropoda; class Insecta; order Trichoptera; family Rhyacophilidae; genus Himalopsyche; species Himalopsyche kuldschensis. The sequence continues at coordinate 2,398,922 of JAHFWI010000045.1, forward strand.
TGTTGATTTGATTTGATGAGAGGCTGTGTTTGCCCTTAGAAGCCAAATACAATATGTTATCTTTATTGATTGATCGAAGTTGTATTTGCATTGTTTCTATAGAACAGATTTTCGTCACCCTATTAATCTACTGGTAATTTTAAAGAAAATTGGGAAACCATCAAACTTCATTTTCATTCAGGATCGAAAATAAAACGCAAAGTGGCAGGAAACGAGTTTTATGAACATTTTTGCACTGTACATATAATAATAACTGTGGCAATAATAAAACATTTTTAGTACTTATTTCACTTACAATGTATTGGATCAGGACCGGTTTCGCTCATGGCGAACATTGTCAACTGATAAGAAATACAACGAAACAGTGATATTTATAATAGCTTGCATTCCTAAGAGGTCTTCAAAATTTTAATTATAGTATATTTTGCTTCAATTTATTTGCTTAGTTGTAATACCAATTGTTTGTCATACCTTGTAATTCTTGCTTGAATTTTGTATGAATATCACTGTTTCGACGTATTTATTATCAGTTTATAATGCTCGTAATGAGCGAAACCGGTCTTGATCCAATATATTTTATGTGAAATAAGTACCAAAAATGTGTTATTATTTTTATTATACTGCCATTCTACCAAGTATTGATAGTAAACACATTAAAAGTGAATTTGAAAAATGCGTATTAAAAATTTAATATCTAGAGTAATCTTATATATAAAACCGAAACAGCGTATGTATGTATGTATGTATGTATGTATGTATGTGGGTCTGTAATTCTTTGGGAATGATATAACATTAAATAATTATTGTTCGCTTAGTCCGAGCGAAGCCGGGTAGCAATACTAGTATTATAATATATTGAAGAATATTTTATTTCAAATATGCACTTCATTGATTTTGAGAGCATTTAATTATTTAAAAATAAGCTGTATGATATTTTTATGGTATAAAACTTTTTTATTCCACTGGTTGTATCATGATAAATATTATCACGATAAAGTTGTCAACTTTCATACTAACAAAATAAAAATTAAAGAAACTATCTGTTTTTAATATTGTCTAGCAATACTAAAAATGCCGAAACGGCGTATGTATGTAGTATGTATGTATGTATGTATGTATGTGGGTCTGTAATTTTTTGGGAATGATATAACATTAAATAATTATTGGTCGCTTAGTCCGAGCGAAGCCGGGTAGCAATACTAGTTTAATATAAAATATGTAATAGGATGTTTTCGTATTTTTTTTCATTAATTTTTTATTTAATGTATCATATATAAAAGAATATGAATAATTTAGCAATTATTATCTAACGTTTACAGCCATAAATAGACAAAAGTCAGTAAAGCATTTCATTTTGCTCATAGCTTAGAATATTTCCGGAGACAGTTGTATTAAACTGAAGAATAGCAAACAACATGTGGCCACTAAATGAATGTCTTTATTAATACAGATCCTATAAGTCGTATAGTAACAAAAGTAGAACTATCCACTTTTCGATGGAAAAAGTTTTGTCGGCTTTTTGAATTTAATTTTATATTTTTCAATTTAAAAAAACAGCCCATCAAAGCCTGAAAAATGTAAATATGTATGAGCGGCCACAATGCAACATCACTTAGGATAGGAACTCTGTGATTGGTCGATAGTATGATTGACCAAAAAGTTCTTCTTTTGTTTAAAGAGTCGTTAACCGTTCTGATTTTGATTCCAACCATCACTTTCTTTTACGTTTTTATACTTACATGAATTTTATACAAATATTTTTTTACCAGCCATACACTTTGTCCAGAAGAATAATGTGATAGCATTAGTTCAGTTTCGAATATTACATATTACAAATAATTATTTTTCTGCAATGAATATTGTATAATGATGTGATGAAATAACAAAAAAAAAAACGGAATAACTAAAGTATCAATTTTAATCGAGTATCAAAATGAATTTTGACTAAGTAACTGTTGAATCTACCTTGAATGAGTTTAGTTAGGCTAAAATTAAATAGATTGTCGAACTTTTAATCGATTTTAATACGATTACATCCTAATGAAGTGGTCACAGAGCTTAGAATGAAATGACGTTTAAATGTTCTTGAAATATACAAGCACCATCTTGCGTTCATTTTTGTAAAATGAAATGTCAACATTTCCATACGACCTTGATAAAATAACAGTTGAGGAGCGCTTCGCTAGTCTATGGATGGAAGCGAACGGAAATGTTAGCAGACTGATAGCGCGGGAAAGTATAATTTAATGCGTCCATTTTGACGGTTTAATCGTTCTCTATGCTCTTTTCCCGCGCAGCTACGCCGCCATTTTGTTGTAACATTTAGTTACTACCCTTTTTCGCACTGTTGTCTCTAAATTTACAGGCTTTTTATAGGTAATAGATTCGACGAATTGTTTGTGGAAGTACAATGGATTAATTTGATGCGCTTTAATAAAGAATGGGTATTTGGATAGCGTTTGTTTGGATTAAAATTCATTTATTTTACGCCTGCACTGCCGACTTGTGGTTACAGTATAAAATGATTTATGTAAACATTGAAAATTTATAAAACTATTGTAAAGTACAATTACAAATAATGTAACAAATGTAATATTTTATCGGCTAGTATTTTAACGTTGATTATAAAACGAGACACCTTTTCAAAGAGCAAGAAGAAAACTTGAATTTCGTTAGGATAGACAAAATTGCTCGACGCCCATTATATGCAAAACTTTAAGCAAAAGTAGAAAATAAACCATCAAATATATCTTAGTTTATGAACGAGAATCTTTTTTAGGTCAAGTCAAATGATTTTTTCAACAGCTATCTAGCTATATTAATAGTTTTCCTTTTGGTAAAATTAAGGTCTTTATTTCATGTAAAATTGGTAATTGCTTTGCAGTATATTCAAAGTATATTCAAAGACAAAAAAGCCTTTATATCGCGGGTATTTGTTAGCGGCGCGGCGCCGGTGTCGTTGGTATAAGTCTGCATTGCTTGGATGTTTTATGTTCTTGACTTGATGTGCTGTACTTTATATAAGGTAGTTACGAGTGAACTCTTTGAAGTGACGATGCTGGATGATCATTAATCTTTTGGATACTTTATTCAGTATTATATTAATAGTTAGCGAGTCCTTTTAAAAAAATTAGCGTTTAAGGTAAATTATGACCCATTTCACTAGAGGAAAACGTAAAAAATAATTATCCACAAGTAAGGTGATTTGAGTCCCAATCTTACGTTTCCAAAATGTGGTTTATTAAAATCAAGGTTGAATTTATTTTTTATTTTAAGACTTTTGACCATGATGTATAAAACTCGTTAATGATAAGGCGAATATACTGTTTCTCAAATGGTGACAAATTTAATGACAAATAAACTCGCAGTCCATAATTAATTATCAGTTGGTTATACTGCTGTCTAAAATGTCCATAATGTAAATCCCTGGAGTTCATTGTGTCGTAATTTATGTATTTTCTTATTTCTTGCCGAGCCCGAAGAAAATCGTTAATTATGTAGGCAATTTCCGGTTTTATTGGCCGTAGTAAATTCACACAAAAACGTCGAATTAGACAATGCGACTTAGGGATAGTCTATATGCAGTGGCCCTCTAATGTTTATGGACTCGCCTTGTTAATTTATATCAAATATAATCTATTATATTAAGAAACCTGCCCGACGGATATTTCAATTATTTTCAGGGATAAAAGCAGTGGCGGCTGGCGGATAAGATAGCTGGAAGTGCTGCGGTTGATTAAAAAATAAAATAATACTTATTTGGATTATATTTTACTATAAAAATAAAAATTAAATAAATTAAAAACGACATGCATTTTATAAATTATTAAAGCTATGCATTTATTTCCTGGGGTAAAACAATTTCCAATCAGAAACAAATAAGAATAAATAAAGTTCGCATACGTAAGGATGAAACACTCTTAGAAAGAGAGTAGCGAAGCAAGCTTGTATCAGCAAACTCCGTTCCCCTTCTCACCCATTCGCCAACTCGAATATATTCCATCGCAAACGGTACTGCTTATATGTATATATATGTTCCGTGGTGTGTGATAATTTTTGGATGCATCGGTGCACGGGAGAGCTTAATACACGTTTATATAATATTGATATTTTCAAATAATATACATAAATTTATGTATAATATAATTTTACATTCGTCTCAATTTACTTGGGGGTGCTGCAGTTCCGTAGTGCGCATGGACGAACCACCAATAGATATGTCGACATTGAAGAAAATGTTTTAATTAAAAAAAAATACACTATAATGACTGTTTTGAATAAGGAAGAAAAAAGCAAACATTGAAATGATAAAATTTACGTATATTATATTGATTTTAATATAGTCGCGTCTTAGGAAAACACAATGAAAATAATCCAAATCGTAAACATCCAAGCATCGCATATTAATTGATATCCATATGGATAAAATATCAGTGTATGTAATCACTTTTAAGGTGTTCACTGTCAATACTTGGTGGAAAAACATTATAATAAAAATAATAATACATTTTTAGTACTTTTTCCACATAAAATTAATTGATCAGGACCGGTTTCGCTCATGACGAGCATTGTCAACTGATCAATGCTCGCCATGAGCGAAACCGGTCCTGCTCAAATAAATTTCATGTGGAAAAAGTACTAAAAATGTATTATTATTTTTTTTAGTGTATGTAATGTTTTAATTTATAAAGGAAGTTCGAAATTCTGAAAGCGAGCCTAAGAATCAAGCCATGTTATTATGAATGTGTCAAACGATTGCAAACAAGAAAATTAAGTGGCCAAAACAGTAACTATTATTGAAATAATCCATATGGGTCCATACGCTTTATTAAGTAAGCGATATGACGAGGGTGTTTCTCAGTATTAAATTCAATACACATGGTTGTGTGTATTGAAATTTTAATGAAGTATTTATGTAAATTTTTATATCACAATTCATTTTTAGTTTCCGTGGGAAGCGTGTTGTGCTTAATTTTTTTTTTTTGCAAATAGCGATTTTATGAAGTAATCGCTGTTATCTGTTGAGTTTCGACACACAGTCATTCAATGAAATTGCGACCGAAAAAATACAGTTCAAAAACAACAAATTTAAAATTTTTGTTTTTGTTTTTAAGAAACAATATTCATTATTTGAATTAAATATTAGTTAACAGGCTATTAGTATTCTTTATTATTATGAATTAAGCTTCGTTAACGGTTTAATATTATGTATTATTTGCGAAATCACGGTATTAGAATTGGAAAATAAATAATCTCCATTTTGTTATTTATCATTTTAAAATACTAAAATCAATCTTGCTTTATTACTTCAGAAAACTTTGCCATATTAAATCTGATGATGCCTCTGAAAGAGGTGAAACACGTGTCATGATTAGTAACACAATACCTGCAATAATATTAGTTATTAATTTTTTTTTAATAAATAATTTCATTACGCTATACATTTCCATGCTTAAGGAGTCAGTCAATCCAGACGTCATCAAGGCTAAGGTGGTGAGCGAAGGTGATCAGGGTAACCTCCGGATGCCAAAACGACTTATCCGAGACCAACATGAGAATTCTACCATTATTGAGAATGTTAAATTGAAGGTCCCTGTTTTTTTTTTGAGTAATCGTGAACATGAGTAGTTTGTTCTTCCAAGGAGTAGAACCAGCCTGCTTATGGGTATGCCACTAGGAAGAGCTTTAATGGTTTTAAACGGCATTGCTTCGGATGTCGACATACTTCACATGGGCGAAAGTGATTTCAGATGAGTACTATTTTTTCCGTAGAGTTGATTTTGTCAGAACTCACTCTGTCGACTTGTTTGAATTTTCAATGTTTTTTTCTTCTTACAATTTTATAATCTTTTTCTACACTATGAAATCAATAAACTTCTAGTTTGTGGTTTTTGTAATGAAAGTACTTAAATAATAAATATAATAATAAATAAATAACCATATTTTTCAGTGATGCAGAAAACGAGACTACTTTCAATTTAAAATAATTGTTTTGTATCGAGGACGAATTTAAGGCACGGAAACCTCGTTTGAGACACTTTTATCTTAACGCAACAGCCCCAATAATAAGAAATGTCGTAAATATACGTTAACCCGTACGTGCCGTATAACAAACTATGCATTTTTTTTTAAAACTTTTGTTGTTTTAACATTAAACGTTAATTTAATGTAAGCAAATAGAACAAATTTTATATAATACTTCAACTTGCACATCCATATATCAAAATGATCAGAACCATTTTCGCTCAACACAAGCATAGTCAACTGGTGAAATATATTATGAAACTAAAATATTTACATCAAATTAAAAAAAAAACAAAAATTAAGTGTGTTATAGAAAACAATTGGTTGAAGAAATATAACAAAAATCAACGAATTATTATTTCATCTCTACTATACTCGGTTTATTAATCTGTGCTTTTTGCTAAAAACTGTTTTAAAAATAACTAATTATAAAATTTTCGTCGTATTGATTACAGAAATATTTACTTCCAAATACAACAACCGACTGTATTGAATTATTTGCCAAAAATGAAAATTTATCAAAGGAATATATAAATCAATAAGTAATATAAATTTATATCGCATTATCATTACTCCATTTTCTATCTTCTGGAAATTTTCATTAACATCTGAGACGAAAGGCGATAAGAAAATATTGAAAACAGTTTTATTCTTTCTCAATTTGTTTAAAATGGAAATCGATTTATTTTTTTTAAAAGCGTGATTCCTTTCGCGTAATTTTTGGAATTAGAGAGTTAAAATTTCTTATCAATTTCAGGGATTAACTTGCGTGCCATTCGGGGAGTCTGCGTGTTGTTAACCTCTGCGTTAAATAGTAAAAGACTAATCATATGCATACCATATTTAATGGCTGTTATAGCCTAACCTCATCATGAATAACTTACAAGCTGTCGCCAGTCGCCACAGATCCTCGCTAAAAAGATTTACCCGCGCAGCCTGTACGCAAATTTATATTGGTTCATTTATGTGTCATGAACCGCGACCTGAGTTCCACTATTCTAAGCTAAGTGAAGCCTTAATGTGAGTCTAGGGATTCCAATTATTCATCATTATCGAGTTATCCGATTATCGAATAGTAAAACTGAAACTATTCGGATATATTCGGATAGTTTTTAGTATATAAATTTTCATCAAATAATTCATTGAATTGTACATCAAAAACGAGCCCATTTTTAATAAAAGTCATTTATAAAAAAGTATAAAATACATATTTAAAAAAAATAGCTAAGGCATTAAATGTTTCATATTTCAAATTTACATATTTTTACAAATAAGGAAATACCGGTTGCTTTTGCTCTTCTACAATGGTCTCGATTTCTAAGTTTTTACTAAATAATCATATACATTATACATAACTCGCACGCAATCATAAATTTTGCACGATCAACGTTTCCGTGTTCACTGACATACAGTTTATAATAATTTAAGACTAAATCTTTCCCAACATCTATAAAATCTTAGATAGAGACAATACATATTATATAAATACACATATCAATACCGTTCCATTAGCACCCCAGTTGGATGAAGGCAAACATTTTGCACGATCAACGTTTCCGTGTTCACTGACATACAGTTTATAATAATTTAAGACTAAATCTTTCCCAACATCTGTAAAATCTTAGATAGAGACATTACATCTTATATATAAAACCGAAACGGCGTATGTATGTATGTATGTCTGTAATTCCCTTTTGCATTGTTGTTGCAAGTTGTAATATAATAATGTTTATTATTTACGTGAAGGTATTATTTGACATTTCTTTGACAGCAAATTAGATTTTTTCCTTGAATTTGGACATTTTAATGGGCGAGAATGGGGCTGTCATCAAATTAAATAAAGTTTGTGATTTTATTTTAACTCTATTTCGGATGTTAGATTTCGTGATATAATTATGTCGAATGATATAACATTAAATAATTATTGGTCGCTTAGTCCGAGCGGCGCCGGGTAGCAATACTAGTATTATATAAATACACATTTCAATACCGTCCATTAGCACCCGAGTTGGATGAAGGCAAAAAGAACCACTACCTGGAGTAATAAAAATGTTTTTTTTTATTATTCAGCATAAATAGTATAGAAGTAAAAATATTTTATTATTTTTATTATACTACTTGGGGTATTCATAAGTATTCCTTAAATGTAGAGAAATTGTGATTTGATATTTCGTCGTTTGTGTTATATTACAAATTATAACGAATACTATTTGATTATCGAATAGTTTAAAAAGGGCCGAATATATCCGGATATCGAATATTCGGATATCCGAGTTGGAATCCCTAGTCTTGAGTGTTGACTATATATCTACCAGTAATATCGACCTGCCTGAGGGTTAGTAAGTCAATAAACTGTACATTTTGCGGCAATGCGAAGCTTAAACTTAAGTCTGTAGATAGGTGTTAGTTTTCCCCTTGACGATAACAGCCTGCCATAAAGTGATTGGTTAATAAAGGTAGCATTGACGAGTAATTATTTATTCTGAACTAAATCAAAACAAATTAGTATGGAAGTAAAATCAGGATAGAGTATCAATTAAGATAGTTTTGCCATTAGGAAATAATGTTCTCTAAGTCTAATCAACATATCTGGCAAACCAACAATAGATTAAATATGAAACTAAATATTGCTTGCATTTTTGATAATAATTAATGGTGGTATTGGTTGAAAATCAAATATTAAATAGTATTATAATGCATTAATTCGTTAAGTATATTTCTCTTTTCATATTTCTGGGGAGACTTTTTAATTATTATTGGCACTAACAAGTTATTAGTACTTGTCTTGAGTATTATGATGTTAAAATTAGCATTTTTTTTTTATTTAATAATATAATAAGGTATATTGCGATGTCCAATGAAATTGTTTGCTAACCCAGTAGCTTAAATCTTATATATAAAACCGAAACGGCGTATGTATGTATGTGGGTCTGTAATTCCCTTTTGCATTGTTGTTCCAAGTTCAAACAAACGAATTGATTTCGCTCGCGAAAGTTTCGACGGTAAATTTGTTTCGTTATCAATGTGTGTGTAGAGACTCCAATTACTCGAGTATCGAGTAGTACATTTTACAAAATACTCGAGTACTCGAGTAGTTTCATATGAACCAAAATATCTTATATATAAAACCGAAACGGCGTATGTATGTCTGTGGGTCTGTAATTCCCTTTTGCATTGTTGGTCATTAAGTTGCCAGTTGTTTCAACTTGGCCCGTCTGAATTTACGCGCCGGGGTAAACATAACCCCAAACTGGTCGGAGCGAAGCCGGGTTCGAATACTAGTATAATATAATACAATATTCACATAAGATGAACAAATCATATTAAATATTGGAAAATCAAAAAAAAGGAGTGAATATTATCGACTATTCTATTGGAATCCATAATGATGACTGGTGTTCATCCAAACCATAAAATTGATTTGCGTAATAGTTTTAATGGTGATCATTTTAGTATAGTTTTTTATTTATTTTTTATATTTCGAGATTAACTCGATGATAAAATCTGAACTTGCCGGGAATTGAGCTCGGGCCTTCCTGATCGCTAGGACAAAGCTCTTGCCACTAGACCAGAAGAACCGACCATGTCTATTGAAATATCTCAAAGGACAAATTGGCATGGATAACCATTCAGCGCAACGAGTACAAACATCGTGTATGTAAATATATACAAACATTTCAATAGTGAATTTCCAACGAAAATTGACAGAGGATATCATAATAGTGTTAGTCATAACAAGTAAGTGGATAGATAAAAAGAGATTGAAAATATCGCTACACTTATTATTGAATGGAATCCTCACTTTTTCATTACTTAGAACGCATATTAAATGAAAAATTCAAATTTAACAGATTCGAAAAGAACGAAAGTGCAAAAAGTTTCCAGTCGCCCACGAATATCGGTAAGCATTAATATCAAACGTGAAAAATAAAGTTAACTCATGGTGGCTTTTTATTTTTACATTATAGCATTTTTTTACCATTTAAGGCAGTGATCGCCAAACGGTAGCTCACGGTGGCAATTTTAGTAGCTCGCATAGGATATTGTAGCATATTTATAAATTTGCCTAGGATCAAAGTGTATCAATCGTTTGGGTGTAAAAACAGCAGTCTTGAAAAATTTGTAATTAAAATATCTAAAAAAGTGTGGCATAGTGACTGGATTTTATAAATATTATGTTTTAACTCTATTTGTAGGTAAACAAATCAATATGTGATGTGTTAAGAGCCCTGACCATAACTAAGAGGAAATCAAAATTCTGCATTGAACTTAACGACATAAAAACAAGTCAGTTCAAGTACATCCGTGCACTTGGAATGCCTGAAGATGCCGAAAGGCGAAACCCGGGTCGTTAGCGACAAAACTCATGAAAAAGTACAAAATTCAAAAAATTCTAATTTGATATTGAAATTCCATCAAGCACCCTCAGTCGAAATACTTAATTATGACATAAAAACAGTTGTTATGCTTTTTTTTAAAAATGCTTTTTAGTAGAAAGTTAACATTGGTTCCAAAGCCGTCAAATTTAGTAGCTCAGTAGAAAATTTCAATTTCTGAAAGTAGCTCACATCCAAAATGAGTTTGGAGACCACTGATTTAAGGTGTATGATTCAACTTTTGGAACCTTAAAACGTGTCAACCGCTGAGTGGTAAAAAGAGACTCCAACTACTCGAGTGTACTTGAGTAGTTTCAGATGTAACAAAATATATATAATGAACCAAAATTTGCGTATGTAAATAGATGATAAATAAATTAGTAAGCTTATTTTATTGCATTAATACATTTATTTCAATTTATGAAACATAGAGAATTAAACGTCTCAAATTTTAACTCGGTTCGAACCTTTGTTTTTTTATTTCCGCAGTAGAAAAACTCTATCTGATGTTCTGGACGTCGGCTTAAAAGCTAAAAACGAATTCAATAGTGCTATCAAGTCTTTCTGTCCGCTGTTTAAAAACAAAAAAATGTGAAAATTAATCTTCATTTATAAATAACGAGTATTACTATTTTTCAAATTACTCGAGTATCGAGTTATTTGAAAAATGGACGACTATAGTCGATACTCGATTTAAAGTCTCTAGTGGTAACGCTCGATTACTTTTGTCGTTCTCGTTTGCCAATGCTGACCATATTAATATATTTTTATCAAAAGACGATCGAGGTGTTTTTTTACTTTACTTCTTACAGTATTCGATCCAAACGGGGCATAGAAATTGCGATAAGTTAACTTCTGGTCATACTAAAAACTAAAACTCAGCATTACTCTTTCTAAGGTAAAAAGATTTTGGTCTACTGATTTACAACCAATTCAATTTATGCGCTACTCTCGGTTGTGTTTATGGCTTAAAAGATATATGTAAAGATATTTCTTGTGTCTATCCTCTATATAATAATATTTTTTGTACATTATACATATACATAATGATAAATAACCGACAAAAAAGGTTGTTACTCATAAAAGGTACTTACTCAATTTCTCTCGTCAATGGCGTCGACTTCGGTTATAGAGTGAACGGGTTTGAGTCCCAGCCTGGCCAGTTTCACTTTCATAATTGAACAATTAATTACCGATCGAATATATGGATTTCGGTGTTGTATAAAACTCCTTACCGCACCCATCCGATCTTAAACTCTGAGAAAAAGCGATTAACTAACCTCACTACATAGCATTGTCATAGTTTCATCCTATCTATCTTTACTCTTGTAATCTAGAATATGTAATAAAAAATGAGTATACTATCTTCAAACAAGAGAGCTTTAATAACGGAGTAACAACGAGCTCTCGAGAAGAAATCTGTTAATATAAATTCTATCAAGAGTCCGTATGCTCCACATTCGAAACAGACATGCTTTTTTTGGAACCTTTTACTGATCAGACTTTAAGCCAACATATACAAGCAGTTTGCATATGTTTTACATTTGTTACATAATGCCTTACACAAAACAGTATTTTTTTTCTTTTTAAATAACAAGAACAACCTGAAAATTTGGCATCGATTAAATGAAACGAAAAATCATCGCGCGGTCGTTTTCATTCCGCGGTCGAATAAGGGTAATAAAGCCATTTAAAAATGTGTATTTTAGCGATTGGTAATCAAACACTCGTTTTGAATTAGAATGAGACCACTGCAACGTGTTCTCGTTCAAATCAAATAATTATGATGTCGTTTGGGTCACAATGCTTGTAAATATTAAACGAATACACGTCATAGGTAGGGGTCTGTAATTATAGTAATCAAATGTACAACAAACTATGCTTTGTATGCGCGTACAAACGGAGTGGGCATCTATATTTCAAAAATATGGCGCTGTTAGGTCGGTTTAAAGTGCCTTCTCAAAAGTCGTTCTCTCAACAAATGGGGTACCCCGAAATACAGAATAACTCTATGGACAATAATGGAAGGGTAATTCATTGCAAGGCAAACAGTTGCCATCCCGGGGCCTTAAAAGCGGCGTAGGTTTTTTTATTCAGTATATTTAACCTTACAAAAGCCCTAGATTAAAATAAAGTTAATAAAATAAATTAGTAAAAGTATGTTACACAATCACTCACATATCACTCGCGTAGTTCTGACGATGGCGTAAGCCGAAATAGCCATCAACAAATGTATAAAATAATTTCTGAAGAATTAAAATAGATTGTTATTTTTTTCACCGTATTTTAATGGAGTTCTACCAAGTAAACGCCAATTCAATCAATGGCATCAATTAATGCCGGCCAAAGTACTTCTTCCTATCCAATCCGCGATGTTGTCAAAAAATACATATTCACTCTTTGCAGATTAAAATTAAATATCAATAAATAATAAATCTTATTTATAATGCTAATAAATGATCAAGTAATTTATTTGTGTTTCGATAGTTTACGCGTCGAGAACTAACGAACGAAGCTGTGAGATATTATAATGAAATGCGGGAGTCCTGATTTGATATAACTTTCGTTGAGATAAAACCATCAAGAGTTCATATGTTTCACATTGGGAGCGGATATGGTTTATATTGACACCGCCTTATGTGGTAGGTCATCAGAACTCTCTCGAACGATCTATTGTTCACCTCAGTCAATGAGTCAGTCGATATCAGGAAATAAATTCATTCTTATAATAATCTATATTGCAATCTATAGCGATGCAATGTAGAGTTATTTCAATTTCTCTTATCTCTTGACGCCCGACAATGCATGTGCTTCATAAAAAGTTCATAAGGCGATAAATAACCCCTTATCGGCGGGCGCACGTGTTAACGATTTTTGAAACGGCCATTGTTTTTTCTTTCTAAAGTAACCGTTTGTTTTCATACAGGAGTGAGAGATTGGACTGCATTGAGAATGCACGCGCCTAATCCTCTCCCTAAGAATTAAATTCGAGTCAAATTCCTGATATCTTCTTCGCTATCGTAATATTTGTGTGTTGTATAACGTCTGTGTAAATCCTAAACAATTAAATAATGGATGGTAACCGCCGCACCCACATAACGCTTTGAGATCGTCTTTTCTTTATAAGAGTACCATGTTTCTCCTACTCCGTCCCCAAAATCCCTCTCCTGAGTGTCGGATAGGAGGCTCCTTCTCGAATTACGAGGGAGCCGGAATAAAGGTCTTCTCAATATGTAACCACATATACACCATACTTTTATTTTTATCACCCTTTAAGCACTGAATGTTTCTTAGTCTCGCATATTGGATACAACAATGAAATGGAATTAAATAAAATAATTATAAGTATCGTTTTTGGAGTAACAATATTTTTTAAGCTATGGATGTCTGATGATATCTTAAAAAGTAACAATAAATCTGTTGATACCTCGTGATGATTATTGAAATCAGAAAAAAATATGTTTAATTATTCTAGAGTAATTAAGTAGTATAGATGTAGCATCATTATTTGACCGACGCCGAACTCAGAATTACAATTGTCTACTTTGAGTAGATATGTACATATATACATTGACCATTTAAGATGAATTGTTTCAGTAAAAATATGATGCACGTATAGATTTTTTTCATTTATATCTTGCATATAAAAATGTGTAGTAAAAATGAACAATTTTGATTGAGTATTGCAACATTACTCATGCGATGGTACATAATTATCTAGTGTAAGCACTAAGCTCTTAATTTTTTCTAAGCTCAGTTCGACTTAAATATGATTTATAACCTTTGCTACCTACGTTGTCGTTACCAAAGCCAAATATTTTTTATCAGAACGTGTTTTTCGCATAGGTAATTTGAGTCGCCAGTCGCAAAGGCTGTTCGGCTGATCATTGCACTGCCTATTGAAATGGAAATTCAGGAGTGAAATTGATTGATTTTTATGTTGTGTTATGTTGTATATATTTGTCAAATGCATAGCGAATTTACTCCAATAAATAAATAATTACAATTATATTTTAGCAATCTTCGGCGACGATTGGTCAAAAGTCGGAATGTATGTGAGCCTAATTTAGAGCGCTAAGTCTTTACGGTCGTAGTGTTTTATCCGACGGATGAGTTAGTTTTTGGTCCCTAGGGTCAAGTTCTTGCGTATCTCTGGAGACTTTCGAAGGATTTTGGAGTGAGAGATTAGTTCGTACGCGCCTGAAAACAGAAGATACCGTTGTGCCGTATTGTGGTGCTTCACCTATAGCACAATAGAATTATGTAACTAAATCACTTCCGCCCTTATTCATCTGAAACTGGAACATTCTCCCTTTGTACTGGGATTAAATAACAGTTATAAACAGTGTATTAGTAGTTAAGTTGAGCCAAAATATTTCTTCTGATGGCAGTATTATTGTTGTTAACACTTGCTCAGCCTTTAGACAAATTTTTTGTCGTCAAAATTAATTAACAGACTTTTTTATATGATCAAATTGAATAAAATAAATCACTCCAAGTACCGAACAGAAGTTGTTTTATAACTATTCCGGATGAAACCACTAGTTAAACATTAAATTAAATAAAACAAACATTTTCTTCGTTGCTAATCTGACTAATATTTTTACATGTTTTGAATCATTTTTGATTTCATCAAAGTGTCATCAATCACGCATAATTACGCAATATATAAAAAAATGTGTTTTGAAAAAATAGTGACAAAACATCAAACACACTTGAATCCTGTTTTAAAGATCAGACGGTAGGCAATTTATTTTGGGTATCACACACAAAAAAACAAGCAATCGTGAAATTGCGATAAATTATATAATTCGTTTTGACACCGCCTTATGTGGTAGGTCATCAGAACTCTCTCGAACGATCTATTTTTCACCTCAGTCTATGAGTTTAAGTCGATATCAGGAAATGAATTCATTCTTATAATAATCTATATTGAAATCTATAGCGATTCAATATAGAGTTATTTAAATTTCTCTTACCTCTTGACGCCCGACAGTGCATGTGCTTCATAAAAAGTTCGTTAGACTATAAATAATCCCTTATCGGCGGGCGCACGTGTTAACAATTTTTGAAACGGCCATTGTTTTTTCTTTCTAAAGTAACCGTTTGTTTTCATACAGCAGTGAGAGACTGGGTAGCAGGGAGAGAGCACGCGTTTGCCAGATAAGTCTTACAGTTGTGGTAAGCGCTGGAAGTGGCCTGCAAGCTCCTAATCCTCTCCCTAAGGATACATTCTAGTAAATTCCTGATATCGCCTTCGCAATAATAATAATAATAGTCATGTATTATGTGTTGTAGAACGTAACGTGTATTGTTAATCTATCTGTGCTAAATCTGTGTGTAAAGTCTGTGTAAACTATACACAATTAAATAATGGATGCTAACCGCACCCACATAACGCTTTGAGATCGTCTTTTCTTTATAAGAGTACCATGTTTCTCATACTCCGTCCCCAAAATCCCTCTTCCGGAGTGTCGGATAGGAGGCTCCTTCTCGATTTACGAGGGAGCCGGAATAAAAGTCTTCTCAGTTTGAAATCATTTACTGACATGATTTGATATTTACTCCCAGAACTCGTATGTCGATTCTATCTCGTCATCGTATTGCTAACTCGCAACTCCAATGTCGAGTTCTGCACGAAATTCTAAAACTTGTTTATATTTTATTTATTTTAAATTATCCTTATTTAAACCTTATTGGACCTTAGTTAAATTTTTTAAACGTGTCATAATCGCACACCTAGTGATATCAATTTCTCAAATCTATTGAGGAGATGCTGAAAGGAAAAAAATAATAAATTGAAAAATGCAAGTCGTTAATTTTAATAAATTCAAACTAATTTTAATTGATATATCTTTTTCTTACAATCGTTCAATCGCTCAACACTTCCTTAGCCATGCATAGTAAGATGAACCATTGTAATCAATTGAATAAAATTGGAAATGGGACAATGATTTCTATGTATACATTTCCAGGCATATAGCATTATTTTCGCTTCAAAAATATGCTTCAGCAATGACAATTTTAAGAGATCGATTAAGGTTACTTGACGTTATTTTTAAAGATAGTATGTTACCAGTGGAGTGTATAATAATTGGCTGTATTAAAAAAAAACGATGGATAAGATGCTAATATACGAAACTGACGTACTTACATGTTAAAACAGGCCAAGATTAAGAACAACTATTAAGAGGCGGAAATATTTTAACATCATACTTTGATTCAAAATATTAGTAAGCGTAAGAAAAATGAATGTTATTTTGAGAACACGCCATTCAAGGTGAAGTGAGCTAAGTCTAAAAATGGTAAAACTTTCCTATTAACCTTTTAAGATCAATCACGTTTTTATTCGCTTTCTTTTGTCAAACTATCATAGCATTTTCACATAACGTGGGAGCTAACTACATAAATGAACAGAAAGAAGAATTTTAGGGATATACTGATCGAAATAGTGTTATAAAAGGGATGGAATTAGTTCAATGCAAACACATCATTAGAGTAAAATTAATAAAACATTTTTTGTACTTATTCCACATAAAATTTATTGGATCAGGACCGGTTTCGCTCATGGCAAGCATTTTCAACTGATCAGTTATTAATATTTTTATTATAATGCTATTCCACCGTAGTATTGACAGTGAACACCTTAAAAGACATCATTAGAGCTTTTGGGAAGTGAAGTGAGCCACGTCGCAAAATGATTAAACTTTTTTACAAGCTCATAGCATACTAACCTCACTTCATTTTACGATACTTTAATTAAGATCTGAAGAAGACGATACTGCATCTAACTCAATTTAAAAAATATATGTTATTTCTTACGTGCTCATACATGAGCCGTTATAGTTAACAAAGCAACAAATTGCTTGCATTATTTACCGTAATGCATTGGAGTTCTACGAAGTTTATTGAAATTAAATATATTTACTTAAATAAAGATGACTTTAGATGAGATACATGACTTTGTTAAATAAATTTACGACGTGTATAACATTCATGACGATTCATTTATTCTGAAAGCCCTGGATACGTTTACTACACATCATGCGGAATGTATTAAATAATCTTCACATTATTTGTACACAAACGAGCATATCATGCCAAGGTCATCAAACATCATGCCGGATACTGTATCTCTGGGGTATTTAAGCCGCGTGCGTGTGTTTGTGAGATTGTGTGGGTAGGCTTGTGAATGTGTTTAAATTCGTAATATTTAACGGTTTTGCAAAACGCGCGAATGTTTTAAGCGCTTGCTAATACTGTGAATGAAAGTATGATATTAAAATATTTCCGAGTTTTAATATCTTTTCTTAATTTCATTAATATTAACCTCAATTTCGTATATAACAAGCTTAACAACAGAGGACAATATCTTTCAATACAAGCTATTGTTAACCTTTTATAGGACAGGGCTATTTTTTGCATTTTTATTTATCCATATCCGCGTATGAAGCTAGGATAAATTATTTAAAAAAAAAAAATAGTCCCTTGAAATAAGCTCCAAGAGGTGGTAAATAATAATACCACCTAACGTTTAGGAAAACAACTAACTGTGAATGCACGGTAGTAAACACAACCACTTCTTTTTTTCGTAGAATTCAATTGTTTTATAAGATTTATACTCAATAAACTAATCGAATATTATGAAGTATAGTTATTATTGACAATAATTAAAAAAAAAGACAAAACATATAAAATTCAAGTGCTATTTCACACGAACTGCATATTAGATTGCTGCGTTTTTTCTGCGCCACGTACCAGTAATTGATAAATAATTGCCAAGATTTCTATGTCTTATAAAGTTTTATGTTATTTTTTGTCCTGTGGATTTTCTCATCACATCTTGCATTTTTCGGACTTTGGCTACCTTTTTTCCACTGAATCCCCCAATTAATTCGTCGGCTAGTAGGGTTCTAAAGTTTAGATTTTAATAAGAGATCTTTTAGACATAAAACGTAAATTAAATATAATACCTCATCCTATAAACTATAATTTTTTTTTTGGCTATTTTCTGATTTTATTATCCAATAACAAGCCAATATGTTATCGAGGCTCAGTTTAAGTTTTAAAATATTATAAACATCCATAGTTTTAGCAAAATTGTAATATTACAATAGAATATGTGATAAAAACATTTGAAAATTAAAAATTCGAAATCATCTAATACGTCAAATTTGACACATGGGTAAACACTTTTCACGAAATACTCAAAACTACGAACATCAAATACTTTTTTAGTATTTAATACTAATCTTTGATACCGCCTGATATTTTAGGTCATCAGGACTCTCTCGAACGATCTTATTATCATCTCAATCAATGATAATAAGACCTAAACGATTAATATAACGTGAATAAATTCACAAAAATCTTGTAACCGACTTCTAGAAACGACGTCTCTCGTTCAGTTCATTCGCGACCGCTTTGCGTCGATTGGTTGAGCTCTTTTGCACACTAGAATCGCAGGGTATAAATATGCCGTCAAAGGGCAAATTTCTCTCAGTCATTATCGTTCATCCAAAGCCGACAGTCAAGTCGCCTTCCTGCCTTCGGACAGGCAGGAAGTCGCAATATAATCGTTTGGTTTTGCGCTTTTAAATGTGGT
Source organism: Himalopsyche kuldschensis (assembly GCA_028554975.1). Taxonomy (NCBI): domain Eukaryota; kingdom Metazoa; phylum Arthropoda; class Insecta; order Trichoptera; family Rhyacophilidae; genus Himalopsyche; species Himalopsyche kuldschensis. Next base: position 2,417,927 of record JAHFWI010000045.1, read on the forward strand.
TGTAACTGCAATTGTATCTGTGTTTTGTAAACAATGTAATCTAAAAATTTGAAGAAAATAAACTAGCCTACTCTCGCACGGAGTACGGTCAAGAGAATACCGATTGAAACCTTTACAAGAGATACCTTTCTTCCCATCCTGTCCCTAAGTTCCGTCCTCGAACTCCATGGAAGGATGCAGTCTGTTACTGTCAGATTGAGGAAGAAACCCTGGTCGTCTCATCTTGAACATTCAAAAATTATAAATCTCACCTATTTTCACCCCAAAGACGGTTTTTAATCGAAAACATCAAAGAGACAGGTCGAGAAACGTTCAAACTGCGAAAAATCGCGCGCGGAAATGCAAGGTGGTAAATATACCTACCATTTTGTTTTTGTTTTAGTGACAACTCTCAATGTCGGTTCCAACCAGACCTAAAGTCGTATTTATACTGACCACTATCTGTTTACCTAACAAAACAGGTGCATATAGACCATTTTAGATAGAAATTAGTAGAGATATTGACCTTTATGTAATTTAATTATAATAAAAATAGTAAAACATGTTGGTACTTACTAATTTTTTAAGGTGTTCACTGTCAATACTTGGTGGAAAGGCATTATAATAAAAATAATAACACATTTTTAGTACTTTTTCCACATGAGATTTATTTCATCAGGACCGGTTTCGCTCATGGCGAGCATTATCAACTGATTATTGGCGAGCATTATCAGTTTATTGAATTTATTTTAATGGCTCAATTAACTCTTGGTTACTAAATGGTTAAGAAGTGTTGAAATAAATGATTATGAAATGAAAACTATATAATAAACCTTGCACACATTTTCACGTTTTTTCAAAACAAAAAGTAGATTTTTACCCAATATCACGTTAATTTGTTTTGTGTCTGGGATGCCTAGAATTAATTCCCTCCCAACCTATCCTTTAAACAGAACGTAGCAAGACTGAACTGAATAAAAGGCAGATCGCGTAGAAAAACTGTTTGGTGTATTGAGTTGATTATTTAAAATACATAATATATATTTCTCAATATGATTTGTATTATATTTCAAAATATTTTGCGCAACTATATTAGATTGATGACTCTTTCATTTTATTCAAATGGTTAAAAATTATTTGTTAACGAATTGAAAAAAACTATCTTGACTTGTACATAAACTAGATTGTTTGTTTTGTTAGTGAAATTGTTTGAATTATGCAAGAAAAAGAATGCATAATGACAGCCAATCAAAAACGATTTCTACGAAAAACAAGTTACACAAGTTATGTAAATAACATTCGACTCTCCATTCTTATAACAATACTAAATGGTTTGTGTTTTTATATTATGTAAGTTAATTTAAATATACAATTTTAACCGTGTGCGGTTTTGATATTGCGATGGCAAAAAATACGCCAGGGTGAAAAATATTTATTTTCGTACGGTTTCAGTTGAAGACGCCGAAATATCGTTTTGCATTGTGCCGATTCGCAGCGCCGTCGCTTCGGTGTTCGCGTTCATTTAATGTTGAACATTCGCAAAGATTCTGTTCGAGATAAGCCATTTTCTCTGGCTGCCTCATATGTGGCGCTATAAATACTTACTCCTCGCGCCTGCTTACTGGCAGACAGTTCAGGCTACGTACGAAATGTGGATTAGTGGCCAACATAACCCGCTCTAGTTTAATATTATAATATAACTAATGCGACGCACGAATGTATTCTATAATACAGAACATGCGTTATTTACTAAACACACAGTGACAGGATTCAAGTTAACGTAATACAGTTAACTCTCTGTTATTCATGGTAATCGCCCGTATTCTTGGTAATTACGGTTGGTAAAATGACTGTGCTTTAACCTTTAAACACCCGAGATTTTTTATAAAATAGCTCTTATAAAAATAATTTTATCTCTAAAAAAGTCAGCCTATGTGGGTAAAATGAAAAGCTTTTAGCTACTGCTATCTTGGAAAAAGAATTGGTCAGCCCAATTGATAAATAACTAGGTATGAAAAATAAATCTGTATCCGCATTGAACTACAATTTATTTCAATGCGGATACTTATTATTACGGTCCCCCGGATATAACACAATGCATATCCCAAGATTCAACCGTTTAACGCAAATTTTAGATTCTATGGCCGGGACTATAGAAAATGAACGAACAACGCAGGAAAACGGTTTATGCGAGAACGTTAGATTGCGGTTCCACTGTATATGTAAATAAAAATGTGTATTGATTTTAATTTGTTAAAGATTTTAGTGCCACCGAGAAAAGAGAAGTAAACTGTCTGCGTCGCAACCTTGAAATAAATGATCAAATTGTATAGTGTGGTTTATATATAATATATAAACGCTTCAATAAAAACTGAATAAAAACTAGTTTCTAGTGACCTTGCTATTAAATATAAGGTGACTGCTATAGTAATTTGTGCGGATATAGTTATTGGAAACTTCTACTTTAATCATTCAAAATAAAAAAAATGCTTAGAAATTCCCGTTATGAAAACATGCATCTAGTGTTACATACAAACGAGAATTCTTAGCGATTCCTTAATTTGAATGGTTAAAGTTGAAGTGTCTAATAACTACAGGCGTCCAACTCACTATAGTTGTTATTCTACATAAAAATCTTGCGGTATAAAGAAATAAAGGACTGACATTTAAATTCACTGATAAAACAAACATGCACTAAAATCAAGTGACGTACTCAAATTTCGTCGATGAACTTCGATTAAAAACAGCATCGGAGGTTAAATAAATTGAAACATCGTATCATTTGATTACTAGCATCAAAAAACCATTACTTTTTATGCGGAGGTTTTTTATGGTGTTAGAATTGTTTCGCGTACGTTTAATGTTCCAGTCACAAAAGTGTAAAGGTTTCCTTTTTTACCAAGAGCATATTGAATATACAGTATCTAATTTCATTTTTCTACCGCTCTTTTTGAAAGACAACTTTATAAAAATTTACCAAAGATTATTTCAATCCTTGATTTTTGGCAAAGAAAACGTTTTTAATTCATAATCATTTTTTTCGATAAGTGTTAGGAATAGTTAAGTTTATACGCTTTCCTTTATAAGCAATCTTCACTTCACTACCGTATGACCACTGGTGGCCGCCGCGTACGGACGTCACGAATAAAGTCACAAATATTGCAAATCTTCCTGTAAGAATTCTAATGATATTTTTCTTTTCATAGCTAGTGATATGTATAAACTGTCTTTATAAAACAATGGTTCCTCTGTCATCAGTCAACCTTGTTGAAAAAACGATTTTTTAGATTTCGTGCGGTAGATGTTATTAACGTGACTATTATGGTCGGTACTGAAGCGGTTAGGATTTGGTGAGTAGGAGAATATTTAAACATTATATACATCAATACTTTTAAACAGTATTGCATGATTTAAATGAAAAATAAATACATTTTAGTGTTAGATCAAAGATTCTAAGCACTCGGCTACAGGAGAGTTTTTAATCTATGCCAGTTTATTGATAGATGAAAAATATCATGTTACATGTTCAAAATCTCTCGCCACTATGTCACAGCGTTTCCGGTCCATGTCTTGTTAATAATTTTGAAATATGATTTACTTTAGAGTAAGTGGAAATTTTAAAATAATGGCGTAAAGCTGCCGTTTACGCAAGCAAAGTAAAAAGTCGGGACGTCGACATCGGGCGCCGCGACGCTGTCACACGGCGCCTATACAAAGAGCAGCTTTAACAGTACACTGCCTCCAACAACCTATTCCAGCGTCAAAAACCTTTTTTTTTCAGCAAAGATTCCGACAAACGATGCCAGAAGTAATAATTAGTAAAATCTTTAACATTATATGGAAAATCAAGGATTATAAAGTAATAACTTTGCTTATGGTAATAAAGGTTATTTATTTTACCCTTATATGCAAATTAAAGAACAAAATAAGGACTGTTTATCGAAATGTAACCAATCAATCGTTAAAAATGTTAACGACAGCTGAAATGTAATTATTCGAATAATACAATTGAAAAATATAAACGAATTTTTTTTTATCATAAATTATGCATCGAAAGTAAAATGAGAATGGTAATTTTTATGTATTTTATCAATAATGAACAAAATAAAAAAAAAGTTGCCGAAAGGCATTGGGAATTATTCCAATCTTAAAAAAACAAAATCTTAAAATGTCTGTAATGTCTTAAAAATCTTAAAATATTTATAACATGTAAAGCAAAGCCACGAAAGAAAATATTAATCGTTCATTGTTAAGTTGAGAGTTTAGCGTACATTTATATCTGTTAAGTATTTAGTGTAGGATTTTACTCTGAAATCTCTTAACCAACCCATTGAAATATCACCGAAGGTCAATTGTGAGGTTTCAAATAGTTAAAATGATTTACCAACAACTGTTTTTTCAATATTTTAAATAGAATCGAAGTTAATATTGTTTTTTTCAAAAATAGAATTTGAAACGATAAACAAAACAAAAAGTATTATATACAGTACATACAAGCAACCTTATTTAATACAACGCTCGTGAATGATTAAATTATTGCTTTAGCCAGATAAAGTAAGAAATTTCAAAATTATAAAAACAAGTATTATCTTTAGCAAAATAAGTTATTTTATAATTGACTTTTAATATTCTAGTGCATGATTTTTAAAATATGTCAAGTTTTTACAATAATTGTTAAACATCATAAATTCAATTGTTAATACACAGTCAAACATAAAGACATATAACACTATGGTGGCTTACAAAATAAATAAATCAGCAATCCAATAATTACTTCAGATATAATTATTTTTATACAATAATATTTTCTATATAAGATTTCTGATTGTCATATTACTTTTATTTTCCGCGATATAAATATCAGCGATAGATGAAGAGATTAACCTATTGAATACCCCTCCGCTTCAAATTTTGTTTTTCACGACTTCTTCAATATTTGGATAAGACTTCCCGACACTTCCGCAAAGCATTTAGAAACGGAAAGCAATTCAGAGCAGGAATCCTATCTGAAGTTATCTCGATTCTTAGTAAAATTTAAACTGTCGTGACTTTAAACTAAAAAAGTCTTGTAACGTGAAACAAAATAAAAAAATAAAATCACAAGATTTGTTTTATTCCAAATGAATTTTTCATAAATGTTTCAAATCAACCTGAAAAGTGTTATTTATATATATATTGTATTACATATTTAATATTTTTATTACGGTTAAAATCAGTTCATTTTCAAGCGTGTAAATCTCTGGTCTTAGTCGACCTAGATTCAATTATAATAAACGTTTTTCATAAAACAGCAGCACTGGGCACAATGATTGTCATGAGTGTGTCAGAAACCATCACTCAACACTTGGTTACTTTGCGTCAAAAATGGTGTTCGTACATCTTTGAATATCAAAATGTACTAATATCTACTATAATGCTGTCAGACTATAGTGAAAAAATGCAGTTTGAAATTTTTCTTTGAAACGTGAAAACAGACCGGTCTTAATATCCCTTGAGAACTATAAGAACTATAGGGCGTAAGCCGAAATAGCTATCAATAAATATATAAAAAATCTGTAGAATTACAATACTTTGTTATTTTTCTCACCGTATTATACTGGAGCTCTACAAAGTAAATGCCAACTCAAAGAATAAATATCCCGTGACCTATCATTTTTAGCTAAGTGCTGTATTAAAAGTTGAAAACTTTGAATGAGGGAAAAAAAAAGAAAACCCATTACGAATACTGATTGTGGGCGTTCAGTAAATTAAAGATTTCGATGTGATTTTAAACATGGAGTGATTACTTTAACTTGCTCAGTCTCTAGCTCAATGCAAGGAATTTCTTAAGATTGCGTACAGTAATAATTAAAATCCTTTATTTTCTCTCAAGGCATTGCATGAAGCGTGAATTAGTTTGTCCTTATATATACCACATTGCCAGGACTGATTTGATTCTTATTTGCATTCAATGTTCATCTACAACTTGATAACCGTAAGTAATATATCTGCCTAGCATTGTATGATGAGATTCATCTTGCATACGACGTATTATTTGCAGCAGTACGATCGTGACGGTTCTTGGGAGAAACGAGCTCACTGCTTCCACCCCAACACTCCCAAATGCAGCAGTATGCCATCGCGGGTCTGAGTGTGGAAGTCACGGAGGAACACTCGGCGCATCCTGAGCAGAGATCGCTTCCGTCGACGGAGCTCTATAAGCCTCGGCGAGGTCAATCGGTGCGCTACGTTTTCCGCTTAGAGTACGGAGATACGGAGAAAATACACTTTACATTTCTTTGCAGTATTACTTTCAATGTTCTCAAATATAACACAATTAAAGATTGAAATTTAACTTAAGATAATCAGTGGAAAAAAGATTTACATCTGAAATCATTTTCGGTTGAGCTCAGAGTATCGCATTTTTGTAGCAGTATTGAATGTTTAAAGTTTATTGTTTGAAGGCTTGTCCAAGAGAGCGGAAAAACCAGCCCCTTATTGAATCAAAATAAAAGGCTACGATGGACCTGGCTTGAACATGTGCTGCAAATGCCCTACAGGAGACTGAATCCTATCAGTTTCTTGTATCAACCTGATAGACCCCGTCACTTCACAAAGCGGATAATTACTATCCATAGAATGGACTCAGTGGAGCTATGTGACGCCGGGATGGGAGAAAGCAAGAAGGTTGGCGCGTGACAGAGAATCTTGGAGGCAACGTGTGGCGGCTATATGTTTCGAATAGGGAGCGGAATATGGAAAAAAAAACTGGAAAAAAGCAAGCAGGTGGGTCTGGATTCAAGTCACACCAAGATCAATATCAAGGTAAATATTAAATTTGAGATCTTGGACGTGGGTGTATGATATGTCATTTCTCCTTGAGTTGAAATGTTTGGCGCATTGGCATGAGCTGTAATAACAAATATTATTTTTTTGAATAAACTACTTAATAAAAGTACTCACAAATCTCAAAAAAAAAAATATGTATGTATATCTTCTTCGATTGAATCATCAAGAATGATAGAATTCTCATATTGGCTAAGTATACGCTGAAAGAATTATGTGTCCAAAATGCGTGTAAATTTCTCTTCGTGCGCTCAAAATATTAATCGTGGACAGGCCAAGTAGAAAGTCAGTAGATAATGCCACTGGTTAAATCCATAAACCCTTTCGCTCAGCGATGCACAACATGCGGCCCAAACGCTACCCAAAATGGTATATATTGTGGCTGAAATTCAAAATTCTTAGTTTCCCACGACTTGCTAACGAAATTGAAAAGTTTATCATTATTTAAAATTTAAGCAAAAGGTTAGGCACAATTTTCTGCCATTTAATTTATTATCATTTTTGAATTTTTGTACATGTTTTGAACAAAAAGTTTATCAAAGGGTTGCACATTGAATCTTTCTTTTCCAAAAGCAATCTATCCTATTTGCTTCCATATTATGTCAGTGGCAGATTAAACTTTTAGGAGGATCCAGGCACAATGTAATTTTGCTATGTTCTGTTTTTAAATTATGATAAATCAACGCAAAATTTACATGAGATTAATTCCCCACAGTTCACTAGGAACAATTCAAAATGAGTGCACCCGTACACCTCACTTTATGATTTATGACACATCGATAGTTTAATATTACAACCATTGAAAAAAACCTTTCCAGTGTCATATAATATATTCTAAACCCAATACAAGTGTCAAAACTATTTGTTTTTTTAGGGCTCCAATAATTGGGGGCCCCAAGCGCGCACCTCTTGCGCCACTGTATTATGTTTGCAAAATACAGATTATCTCGATTTATGTTTCTGACTAAATCAAAATTCTCAAAACCTTTAACATATGCGGCACGTGAAAAATGATTGAATAGTGAATAAATTGGCCCTTGTGTAAAAAAGGTTGCATGCCACTATTGTATAGAATTTCAAATTTCTTCTGAACCCTCTCCAAAATAAGGGTAGGCAAATTTTAAACCTTTATGAGACCAAACAATGGGTCCACTTTCAAGCCAGCTGTTATTGTAAAATCCATTCTAATATTCTGCAATGATTTTTTTATTAAATGGATACGTAATAATATAATTGCATTTGTATACAGGGTAGGTAACTTTGTTATAAAATAATTAAAATGATTCATTTTAATACACGCAAGCATTGAATTCGTTAATTGAATGACTAGCAAATCCTTTTTACTTTCGCACATTTATTTTACTTACTGAATCCACAATGTTTGACATACTACAAAATCCTGTCGTACTTTTGGTATCTTGCGTGGCACAGTATGAAGTAATTGACAAAAGGAGAGCACATCCTGAATAATATTTCTTTTTTAAATCATTATACATATGTATGTATATACAAATCGTCATTGCGTTCTATTAATCATGTTAATCAAATACTCAATGATTTTTGTTTCAATATAATGTTATAAGGCTTTTGTCTCCATCTTGTGTGTGTGTTATCTTTAATTAAGCTTTCTTGCATTTGATTTATTATATTCGTTTGTCTATGCCCTATGGCGTATGATAGTTACCTTTTCCATATATGAGGAACTAATTTTCAAAAGTGGACAATTCCAAAATACTTTTTTTCAACTGCCAGTTTTAGATTAAACTTTTGAGACCTTTTTTATTCACATGGAAAAGTTTGAATTGTTACAAATTATCCGTAATTACTTAATTTAAAACATATGTTAAAAATATTGATAGTAAACACAAATTTATGAGGAAAAAGTAATGAAAATATCTCACATTTTCAGTTTTTCAACAAATGGATTTGTCCACTTTTGAACATTAGTACCTCATATATAATTTTCTTACATTAAGCGTCAGATAGATATGTATTGAAAAACGGGGTTTTATTCTGAAAAAATATACCAAGCTGAAGTTAATATAAAATTTAAAATAACTTTGATTATTCCACGTATTGTGTAACTAACTGTGACACGTGTTTCGCCTCTTTCAGAGGCATCTTCAGACTTACTATCGCAAAGTTTGCTTAAGTAATCTAGTAATTAAGTAATTAAGTAAGCAAGCTGAAGTTGATAAAACTACTGATCAACATTGTTATAATGGTAATCGAGGCAATCAATGTATCGTGGATAGACATTTTATATGCAGTAAGACACGAGAAATGCCGACCTTAACTAGTCGTGTATAGTCGTGTTCATACATATTTTTTGTTTGATTTTACGCAAGTTTTTTTGCACGAAAACTGCGTTGATGTAGCTAAAATAATACGTGTAAATGTATTACCAGTAACTGCAATAAGGGTGACCCCATAAAAGTATTTCTTTCAACATATCATATTTCTAAAATGAAGGTTTCCATGATAGAATTATAAAGAGTGACAAATTTCGAGATTGATACAATGCTTAATATTTTGAATCTTATATACATATATTGTGTAAAGTTTTATCAATTAAATCCGTCAATTTAAATATTATGAAAGTAAAAGTGGAACTTTCCTGGTAAAAAAACACACTAATCATTATTTTTTTAATACTTCATTTTTTTATGAATCACACATCCACACACATAATTAAAATCTGCGGTGGCCATTAAGGTAAATGTTAGGTTAGGTTAGGTTTGGTTAGTTATAATTATTATTAAAATTATGCTTGTATCTTATAAAAATGC